>JAQOOD010000020.1:0-600000 GCA_029633175.1 Citrus glauca
AAACCCCTTGGCGCCAAGTTCGTCCTGCGGAAAATGCCCAAAAAAGTGGTGGGCTATAGCCTTGGGGCATGGGCCTGGCGTACAACGTCCGCCGGACTCGGAATGGGGCGATATTTTGCCCACCTCTTCCCCGCGACCAAAGTAGGGCCGCGGACACAGCCGCGTCCAAAAAAAGAGCAGCCGAACCCCTTGGCGCCAAGTTCGTCCTGCGGATAAATAACCAAAAAAGGGGTGGGCTATAGCCTCGGGGCGTGGGGCAGGCGAACTTCGTCCGCCGGACTCGGAATGGGCCGAGATTTTGCCCACTCCCTCCCCGCAACAAAAATAGGCCGCGGCCACGGCCGCGCCCATAAAAGAACAGCTGAACCCCTTGGCGCCAAGTTCGTCCGGCGGAAAAAATGCCCAAAAAAGGGGTGTGCTGTAGCCTTTGGGCGTGGGGCCGGCAAAGTTCGTCCGCCGGACTCGGAATTGGCCGAGACTTTGCCCACCCCCCTCCCCGCAACAAAAATAGGCCGCGGCCACGGCCGCGTCCATAAAAGAGCAGCTGAAACCCCGTGGCGCCAAGTTCGTCCTGCGGAAAAATGCCCAAAAAAGGGGTGTGCTATAGCCTTTGGGCGTGGGGCCGGCAAAGTTCGGCCGCCGGACTCGGAATGGGCCGAGACTTTTCCCACCCCCTCCCAGCGACAAAAATAGGCCGCGGGCACAGCCGCGCCCAAATAAGATCAACCGAACCCCTTGGCACCAAGTTCGTCCTGCGGAAAAATGCCAAAACAGGGGTGTGCTATAGCCTGGGGGCGTGGGGCTGCCGAAGTTCGTCCGCCGGACCCGAAATGGGCCGGACTTTCTCACCCCCTCCCCGCGACAAAAATAGACCGCGGGCACAGCGTCGCGCAAAAAAGAGCAGCCGAACCCCTTGGCGCCAAGTTCGTCCTGCGGAAAAATGCCCAAAAAAGGGGTGGGCTATAGCCGTTGGGCGTGGGGCTGGCGAACTTCGTCCGCCTTCCTCCGAATGGGACGAGACTTTGCCCACCCCCCTCCCTGCACTAAAAATAAGCTGCGGGTACAGCCGCCCAAACAAGAGCAGCCGAACCCCTTGGCGCCACGTTCGTCCTGCGGAAAAATGCTCAAAAAGGGGGTGGGCTATAGCCTTGGGACGTGGGGCGGCCGAACATCCTCCGCCGGACTCGGAATGGGCCGCGACTTTTCCCACCCCCTCCCCGCGACAAAAATAGGGCAGGGACCCAGGCGCGCCCAAAAAAGAGCAGGCGAAGCCCTTGGCGCCAAGTTCGTCCTGCGGAAAAATGCCCAAAAAGGGGGTGGGCTATAGCCTTGGGGCGTGGGGCTGGCGAACTTCGTCCGCCGGACTCCGAATGGGCCTAGACTTTGCCCACCACCTCCCCACGACAAAAATAGGCCGCGGGCACAGCCGCGTCCAAAAAAGAGCGGCCAAACCCCTTGGCGCCAAGTTCGTCCTGCGGAAAAATGCCCAAAAAAGGGGTGTGCTATAGCCTTTGGGCGTGGGGGCCGGCGAACATCGTCCGCCATCCCCGGAATCGGCCGAGACTTTGCGCACCCCCTCCCCGCGACAATCATAGGCCGCGGGCACGGCGGCTCCCAAAAAAGAGCAGCCGAACCCCTTGGCGCCAAGTTCGCCCTGAGGAAAAATGCCCAAAAAGGGGGTGGGCTATAGCCTTGGAGCGTGGGGCAGGCAGACTTAGTCCGCCAGACTCGGAATGGGCCGAGACTTTTCCCACCCCCTCCCCGCGACAAAAATAGGACGCGGGTACAGCCGTGCCCAAAAAAGAGCAGCCGAACACCTGGGCGCCAATTCCGTCGTACGGAAAAATGCCCAAAAAAGGGGTGGGCTATAGCCTTGTGGCGTGGGGCTGGCAAACTTCGTTACGCCGGACTCGGAATGGGCTGAGAGTTTGCCCACCCCCTCCCCACGACAAAAATAGGCCGTGGGCACAGCTGCGCCCAAAAATGAGCAGTCGCACCCCTTGGCGCCAAGTTCATCCTGCGGAAAACTGCCCAAAAAGGGGGTGGGCTATAGCCTTGGGGCGTGGGGCTGGCGAACGTCGTCTGCCGGACTCGGAATGGGCCGAGAATTTGCCCGCCCCCTCCCCAGGACAAAAATAGGCCGCAGACACAGCCGCGTCCAAAAAAGAGTAGCCGAACCCCTTGCCGCCAAGTTCGTCCTGCGGAAAAATGCCCAAAAAAGGGGTGGGCTATAGCCTTGGGGCGTGGGGCTGGCGATGTTCGTCCGCCGGACTCGGAATGGGCCGAGACTTTGCCTACCCCCTCCCCACGACAAAAATAGGCCGCGGGCACAGCCTCGCCCAAAAAAGAGCAGCCAGAACCCCTTGACGCCAAGTTCGTCCTGCGGAAAAATGCCCAAAAAAGGGGTGTGCTATAGCCTTTGGGTGTGGGGCCGGCAAAGTTCATCCGCCATCCCCGGAATGGGCCGAGACTTTGCCCACTCCCTCCCCACACTAAAAATAAGCTGCGGGCACAGCCGCGCCCAAAAAAGAGTAGCCGAACACCTTGGCGCCACGTTCGTCCGGCGGAAAAATGCTCAAAAAGGGGGTGGGCTATAGCCTTGGGGCGTGGGGCTGGCGCACTTCGTCCGCCGGGCTCCGATGGGGCCTAGACTTTGCCCACCCCCTACCCGTGACAAAAATAGGCCGCGGGATCAACCGCGCCCAAAAAAGAGCAGCCCAACCCCTTGGCGCCAAGTTCGTCGAGCGGAAAAATGCCCAAAAAGGGGGTGGGCTATAGCCTTGGGGCGTGGGGCAGGCAAACTTCGTCCGCCGGACTCGGAATGGGCCGAGACTTTTCCCACCCCCTCCCCACGACAAAAATAGGCCGCGGGTGCAGCCATGCCCAAAAAAGAGCAGCCGAACACCTTGGCACCAAGTTCGTCCTGTAGAAAAATGCCCAAAAAAGGGGTGTGCTATAGCCTTTCGGCGTGGGGCCGGCAAAGTTCATCCGCCATCCTCGGAATGGGCCGAGATTTTGGCCACCCGTTCCCCGCTCCAAAAATAGGCCACGGGCAGAGCCGCGCCCGAAAAAGAGTAGCCGAACCCCTTGGCGCCAAGTTCGTCCTGCGGAAAAATACCAAAAAAAGGGGTGTGCCATAGCCTAGGGGCGTGGGGCCGGCAAAGTTCATCCGCCTTCCTTGGAATGGGCCGAGACTTTGTCCACCCGCTCCCAGCACCAAAAATAGGCCGCGGGCACAGCTGTGCCCAAAAAAGAGCAGCCGAACCCCGTGGCACCAAGTTCGTCCTGCGGAAAAATGCCCAAAAAAAGGGGTGGGCTATAGCCTTGGGGCGTGGGGCTAGCGAACTTCGTCCGCCAGACTCGGAATGGGCCGAGACTTTGCCCACCCCCTCCCCACGACAAAACTAGGCCGCGGGTACAGCCGCGCCCAAAAAAGAGCAGCCGAACCCCTTGGCGTCAAGTTCCTCCTGCGGAAAAATGCCCAAAAAAGGGGTGTGCTATAGCCTTTGGGCGTGGGGCCGGCAAAGTTCATCCGCCTTCCTCGGACTGGGCCGAGGCTTTGCCCACCCCCTCCCAGCGACCAAAATAGGTCGAGGGCACAGCTGCGCCGAAAAAAGAGCAGTCGCACCCCTTGGCGCCAAGTTCATCCTGCGGAAAAATGCCCAAAAAGGGGGTGGGCCATAGCCTTGGGGCGTGGGGCTGGCGAACGTCGTCTGCCGGACTCGGAATGGGCCGAGAGTTTGCCCGCCCCCTCCCCAGGACAAAAATAGGCCGCGGGCACAGCCGCGTCCAAAAAAGAGCAGCCGAACCCCTTGCCGCCAAGTTCGTCCTGCGGAAAAATACCCAAAAAAGTGGTGGGCTATAGCCTTGGGGCTTGGGGCAGGCGAACTTCGTCCGCCGGACTCGGAATGTGCCGAGACTTTGCCCACCCCGTCCCCACAACAAAAATCGGCCGCGGGCACAGCCGCGCCCAAAAAAGAGCAGCGGAGCCCCTTGCCGCCAAGTTCGTCCTGCGAAAAAATGCCCAAAAACGGGGTGTGCTATAGCCTTTGGGCGTGGGGCCGGCAAAGTTCATCCGCCTTCCTCGGACTGGGCCGAGGCTTTGCCCACCCCCTCCCAGCGACCAAAATAGGCCGAGGGCACAGCTGCACCGAAAAAAGAGCAGCCGAACCCCTTGGAGCCAAGTTCGTCCTGCGGAAAAAATCCCCAAAAAGGGGGTGGGCTATAGCCTTGGGGCGTGGGGCAGGCGCACTTCGTCCGCCGGACTCGGAATGGGCCGAGACTTTTACCACCCCCTCCCCGCGACAAAAATAGGCCACGGGTGCAGCCGTGCCCAAAAAAGAGCAGCCGAACACCTTGGCGCCAAGTTCGTCCTGTAGAAAAATGCCCAAAAAAGGGGTGTGCTATAGCCTTTCGGCGTGGGGCCGGCAAAGTTCATCCGCCATCCTCGGAATGGGCCGAGACGTTGGCCACCTGCTCCCCGCTCCAAAAATAGGCCACGGGCAGAGCCGCGCCCGAAAAAGAGCAGCCGAACCCCATGGCGCCAAGTTCATCCTGCGGAAAAATACCCAAAAAAGGGGTGTGCCATAGCCTTGGGGCGTGGGGCCGGCAAAGTTCATCCGCCTTCCTTGGAATGGGCCGAGACTTTGTCCACCCACTCCCAGCACCAAAAATAGGCCGCGGGCATAGCTGCGCCCAAAAAAGAGCAGCCGAACCCCGTGGCACCAAGTTCGTCCAGCGGAAAAATGCCCAAAAAAGGGGTGGGCTATAGCCTTGGGGCGTGGGGCTGGCGCACTTCGTCCGCCAGACTCGGAATGGGCCGAGACATTGCCCACCCCCTCCCCACGACAAAAGTAGGCCGTGGGCACAGCCGCGCCCAAAAAAGAGCAGCCGAACCCCTTGGCGTCAAGTTCGTCCTGCGGAAAAATGCCCAAAAAAGGCGTGGGCTATAGCCTTGGGGCGTGGGGATGGCGAACTTCGTCTCCCGGACTCGGAACGTGCCTAGACTTTGCCCACCCCCTCCCCGCAACGAAAATAGGCCGTGGGCACAGCCCCGCCAACAAAAGAGCAGCCGAACCCCTTGGCGCCACGTTCGTCCTGCGGAAAAATGCCCAAAAAAGGGGTGGGCTATAGCCTTGGGGCGTGGGGCTGGCGAACTTCGTCCGCCGGATTTTGAATGGGCCGATACTTTTCCCACCCCCCTCCCCACGACAAAAATAGGCCGCGGGCACAGCCGCGCCCAAAAAAGAGCAGCCGAACCCCTTGGCGCCAAGTTCGTCCTGAGGAAAAATGCTCAAAAAGGGGGTGGGCTACAGCCTTGGGGCGTGGGCCGAGCGAACTTCATCCGCCGGACTCGGAATGGGCCGAGACTTTGTCCACCCCTTCCCCGCGCCAAAAATAGGCTGCGGGCACAGCCGCGCCCAAAAAAGAGCAGCCGAACCCCTTGGCGCCAAGTTCGTCCTGCGGAAAAATGCCCAAAAAAGGGGTGGGCTATAGCCTTGGGGCGTGGGGCTGGCGAACTTCGTCCGCCGGACTCGGAATGGGCCGAGACTTTTCCCACCCCCTCCCCGCGCTAAAAATAAGCTGCGGGCACAGCCGCGCCCGAAAAAGAGCGGCCGAACACCTTGGCGCCAAGTTCGTCCTGCGGAAAAATGCCCAAAAAAGGGGTTGGGCTACAGCCTTGGGGCGTGGGGCTGGCGAACTTCGTCCGCCGGACTCGGAATGGGCCGAGACTTTTCCCACCGCCTCCCCGCGCTAAAAATAAGCTGCGGGCACAGCCGCGCCCGAAAAAGAGCGGCCGAACACCTTGGCGCCAAGTTCGTCCTGCGGAAAAATGCCCAAAAAAGGGGTTGGGCTACAGCCTTGGGGCGTGGGGCTGGCGAACTTCGTCCGCCGGACTCGGAATGGGCCGAGACTTTGCCCACCCCCTCCCCGCGACAAACATAGGCGACGGGCACAGCCGTGCCCAAAAAAGAGCAGCCGAACCCGTTGGCGACAAATTCGTCCTGCGGAAAAATGCCCAAAAAAGGGGTGGGCTATAGCCTTGGGGCGTGGGGCTGGCGAAGTTCGTCCGCCGAACTCGGAATGGGCCAAGACTTTGTCCAACCCCTCCCCGCGACAGAAATAAGCCGCAGGCACAGCCGCGCACAAGAAAGAGCAGCCGAACCCCTTGGCGCCAAGTTCGTCCTGCGGAAAAATGCCCAAAAAAGGGGTGGGCTATAGCCTTGGGGCGTGGGGATGGCGAACTTCGTCTGCCGGACTCGGAACGTGCCTAGACTTTGCCCACCCCCTACCCGCAACGAAAATAGGCCGTGGGCACAGCCCCGCCAACAAAAGAGCAGCCGAACCCCTTGGCGCCACGTTCGTCCTGCGGAAAAATGCCCAAAAAAGGGGTGGGCTATAGCATTGGGGCGTGGGGCTGCCGAACTTCGTCCGCCGGATTTTGAATGGGCCGATACTTTTCCCACCCCCTCCCCCCGACAAAAATATGCCGCGGGCACAGCCGCGTGCAAAAAAGAGCAGCCGAACCCCTTGGCGCCAAGTTCGTCCGGCGGAAAAATGCCCAAAAAGGGGGTGGGCTATAGCCTTGGGGCGTGGGGCCAGCAACGTTCATCCGCCTTCCTTGGAATGGGCCGAGACTTTGTCCACCCACTCCCCGCACCAAAAATAGGCTGCGGGCACAGCCGCGCCCAAAAAAGTGTGGCCGAACCCCTTGGCACCAAGTTCGTCCTGCGGAAAAATGCCCAAAAAAGGGGTTGGCTATATCCTTGGGGCGTGGGGCTGGCGAACTTCGTCCGCCGGACCAAGAATCGGCCGAGACATTGCCCACCTCCTCCCCGCGACAAAAAAGGGCCGCGGGCACAGCCGTGCCCAAAAAAGAGCAGCCGAAAACCCTTGGCGCCAAGTTTGTCCTGCTGAAAAATGCCCAAAAAGGGGGTGGGCTATAGCCTTGGGGCGTGGGGCTGGCGCACTTTGTCCGCCTACCTCGGAAGGGGCCGAGACTTTGCCCACCCCCTCCCCGCGACAAAAATAGGCCGCGGGCACAGCCGCGCCCAAAAAAGAGCAGCCGAACCCCTTGGCGCCAATTTCATCCTGCGGAAAAATGCCCAAAAAGGGGGAGGGCTATAGCCTTGGGGCGTGGGTCTGGCGAACATCGTCCGCCGAACTCGGAATGGGCCGAGACTTTGCCCACCCCTTCCCCGTGACAAAAATAGGCCGCGGGCACAGCCGCGCCCAAAACGGAGCACCCGAATTCATTGGCGCCAAGTTCGTCCTGCGGAAAAATGCCCAAAAAGGGGGCGGGCTATAGCCCTGGGGCGGGGGGCCGGCGCACTTCGTCCGCCTTCCTCGGAATGGGCCGAGACTTTCGCCACCCCCTCCCCGCGACAAAAATAGGCTGCGGGCACAGCCGCGCCCAAAAAAGTGCAGCCGAACCCCTTGGCGCCAAGTTTATCCTGCGGAAAAATGCCCAAAAAACTGGTGTGCTATAGCCTTTGGGCGTGGGGCCGGCATAGTTCATCCGCCTTCCTCGGAATGGGCCTAGAGTTTTCCCACCCCCACCCCACGACAAAAATTGGCCACGGGCACAACCGCGCCCAAAAGAGAGCAGCCGAACCCCTTGGCGCCATGTTCGTCCTGTGGAAAAATGCCCAAAAAAGGGGTGGGCTAAAGCCCTGGGGCGGGGGGCTGGCGCACTTCGTCCGCCTTCCTCGGAATGGGGCGAGACATTCGCCACCCCCTCCCTGCGACAAAAATAGGCTGCGGGCACAGCCGCGCCCAAAAAAGTGCAGCCGAACCCCTTGGCGCCAAGTTTGTCCTGCGGAAAAATGCCCAAAATGGGTGTGGGCTATAGCCGTGGGGCGTGGGGCGGGCGAACTTCGTCCGCCGGACTCGGAATGGGCCGAGACTTTTCCCACCCCCTCCCCGCGATAAAAATAGGCCGCAGGCACGGCAGCGCCTAAAAAAGAGCAGCCGAACCCCTTGGCGCCAAGTTCATCCAGCGGAAAAATGCCCAAAAAAGGGGTGGGCTATAGCCTTGGGGCGTGGGGCCGGCAATGTTCGTCCGCCGGACTCGGAATGGACCGGGACTTTTCCCACCCCCTCCCAGTGACAAACATAGGCCGCGGGCACAGCAGCGCCTAAAAAAGAGCAGCCGAACCCCTTGGCGCCAAGTTCATCCAGCGGAAAAATGCCCAAAAAAGGGGTGGGCTATAGCCTTGGGGCGTGGGGCGGGCGAAGTTCGTCCCCCGGACTCGGAATGGGGCGAGACTTTGCCCACCCCCTCCCCGCGACAAACATAGGCCGCGGGCACAGCCGAACCCGTTGGCGCAAAGTTCGTCCTGCGGAAAAGTGCCCAAAAAAGGGGTGGGCTACAGCCTTGGGGCGTGGGGCTGGCGAACTTCGTCCGCCTTCCTCGCAATGGGCCTAGACTTTGCCCAACCCCCTCCCTGCGACAAAAATAGGCCGCGGGTACAGCCGCATCCAAAAAGGAGCAGCCGAACCCCTTGGCGCCAAGTTTGTCCTGCGGAAAAATGCCCAAAATGGGTGTGGGCTATAGCCGTGGGGCGTGGGGCGGGCGAACTTCGTCCGCCGGACTCGGAATGGGCCGAGACTTTTCCCACCCCCTCCCCGTGATAAAAATAGGCCGCAGGCACAGCAGCGCCGACAAAAGAGCAGCCGAACCCCTTGGCGCCAAGTTCGTCCTGCGGAAAAATGCCCAAAAAAGGGGTGGGCTATAGCCTTGGGGCGTGGGGCTGGCGAACTTCGTCCGCCGGACTCGGAATGGGCCGAGACTTTTCCCACCCCCTCCCCGCGCTAAAAATAAGCTGCGGGCACAGCCGCGCCCGAAAAAGAGCGGCCGAACACCTTTGTGCCAAGTTCGTCCTGCGGAAAAATACCCAAAAAAGGGGTGGGCTATAGCCTTGGGGCGTGGGGCTGGCGCACTTCGTCCGCCTTCCTCGTAATGGGCCTAGACTTTGCCCAACCCCCTCCCCACGACAAAAATAGGCCGCGGGTACAGCCGCGTCCAAAAAGGAGCAGCCGAACCCCTTGGTGCCAAGTTCGTCCTGCGGAAAAATGCCCAAAAAAGGCGTGGGCTATAGCCTTGGGGCGTGGGGCCGGCGAAGTTCGTCTGCTGGACTCGGAATGGGCAGAGACTTTTCCCATCCCCTCACCGGGACAAAAATAGCCCATGGGCACGGCCATGCCCAAGAAAGAGCAGCCGAACCCCTTGGCGCCAAGTTCGTCCAGCGGAAAAATGCCCACAAAAGGGGTGGGCTATAGCCTTGGGGCGTGGGGCTGGCGAACTTCGTCTGCCTTCCTCGGAATGGGCCGAGACTTTGCCCAACCCCTCCCCGTGAAAATAATAGGCCGCGGGCACAGCCGCGCCCAAAAAAAAGCAGCCGAACCCGTTGGCGCAAAGTTCGTCCTGCGGAAAAATGCCCAAAAAAGGGGTGGGCTTTAGCCTTGGGGCGTGGGGCTGGCGAACTTCGTCCGCCTTCCTCGGAATGGGACGAGACTTTGCCCATCCCCTCCTCGTGAAAAAAATCGGCCGCGGGCTCAGCCGCGCCAAAAAAAGAGCAGCCGAACCCCTTGGCACCAAGTTCGTCCTGCGCAGAAATGCCCAAAAAAGGGGTGTGCTATAGCCATGGGGCGTGGGGCCGGCGAAGTTCGTCTGCTGGACTCGGAATGGGCAGAGACTTTTCCCATCCCCTCACCGGGACAAAAATAGCCCATGGGCACGGCCGTGCCCTAGAAAGAGCTGCCGAACCCCTTGGCGCCAAGTTCGTCCAGCGGAAAAATACCCAAAAAAGGGGTGGGCTATAGCCTTGGGGCGTGGGGCTGAAGAACTTCATCCGCCTTCCTCGCAATGGGCCTAGACTTTGCCCAACCCCCTCCCCACGACAAAAATAGGCCGCGGGTACAGCCGCGTCCAAAAAGGAGCAGCCGAACCCCTTGGCGCCAAGTTCGTCCTGCGGAAAAATGCCCAAAAAAGGGGTGGGCGATAGCCTTGGGGCGTGGGGCTGGCGAACTTCGTCTGCCTTCCTCGGAATGGGCAGAGACTTTGCCCAACCCCCTCCCCGTGACAAAAATAGGCCGCGGGCACAGCCGCGCCCGAAAAAGAGCAGCCGAACCCCTTGGCGCCAAGTTCGTCCTGCGGAAAAATGCCCAAAAAAGAGGTGGGTTATAGCCTTGGGGCGTGGGGCTGGCGAACTTCGTCCGCCTTCCTCGGAATGGGCCGAGGCTTTGCCCAACCCCTCCCCGTGAAAAAAATAGGCCGCGGGCACTGCCGCGCCCAAAAAAGAGCAGCCGAACCCCTTGGCGCCGAGTTCGTCCTGCGGAAAAGTGCCCGAAAAAGGGGTGTGCTATAGCCTTTGGGCGTGGGGCCGGCAAAGTTCATCCGCCTTCCTTGGAATGGGCCGTGACTTTGGCCACCCGCACCCCATGCTAAAAATAGGCCGCAGGCTCAGCCGCGCACAAAAAAGATCAGCCGAACCCCTTGGCGCCAAGTTCGTCCTGCGGAAAAATGCCCAAAAAAGGGGTGTGCTATAGCCTTGTGGCATGGGGCTGCCGAAGTTCGTCCGCCGGACTCAGAACGGGCCGAGACTTTTCTCACACCCTCCCCGCGACAAAAATAGGCTGTGGTCACAGCCGTGCCCAAAAAAGAGCAGCAGAACCCCTTGGCGCCAAGTTCATCCTGCGGAAAAATACCCAAAAAAACGGTGGGCCATAGCCTTGGGGCGTGGGGCTGGCGAACTTCGTCCGCCTTCCTCGGAATGGGCCGAGACTTTGCCCAACCCCCTCCCCGTGACAAAAATAGGCCGCGGGCACAGCCGCGCCCAAAAAAGAGCAGCCGAACCCCTTGGTGCCAAGTTCGTCCTGCTGAAAAATGCCCAAAAAAGGGGTGGGCTATAGCCTTGGGGCGTGGGGCTGGCGAACTTCGTCCGCCTTCCTCGGAATGGGCTGAGACTTTGCCCACCCCCTCCCCGCGACAAAAATAGGCCACGGGCACAGCCGCGCCCAAGAAAGAGCAGCGGAACCCCTTGGCGCCAAGTTCGTCCTGCGGAAAAGTGCCCAAAAAAGGGGTGTGCTATAGCCTTTGGGCATGGGGCCGGCAAAGTTCATCCGCCTTCCTCGGAATGGGCCGAGACTTTGGCCACCCTTTCCCAACGTCAAAAATAGGCCGCGGGCTCAGCCGCGCCGAAAAAAGATCAGCCGAACCCCTTGGCGCCAAGTTCATGCAGCGGAAAAATGCCCAAAAAGGGGGTGGGCTATAGCCTTGGGGCGTGGGGCTGGCGCACTTCGTCCGCCGAACTCGGAATGGGCCGAGACTTTTCCCACCCCCTCCCCATGACACAAATAGGCCACGGGCACAGCCACGCCCATAAAAAAGCAGCCGAACCCCTTGGCGCCAAGTTCGTCCTGCGGAAAAATGCCCAAAAAGGGGGCGGGCTATAGCCTTGGGACGTGGGGCCGACGCACTTCGTCCGCCGGACTCGGAATGGGCCGAGAATTTTCCCACCCCCTCCCCGCGACAAAAATAGGCCGCGGGCACAGCCGCGCCCAAGAAAGAGCAGCGGAACCCCTTGGCGCCAAGTTCGTCCTGCGGAAAAGTGCCCAAAAAAGGGGGTGTGCTATAGCCTTTGGGCATGGGGCCGGCAAAGTTCATCCGCCTTCCTCGGAATGGGCCGAGACTTTGGCCACCCCTTCCCAACGTCAAAAATAGGCCGCGGGCTCAGCCGCGCCCAAAAAAGATCAGCCGAACCCCTTGGCGCCAAGTTCATGCAGCGGAAAAATGCCCAAAAAGGGGGTGGGCTATAGCCTTGGGGCGTGGGGCTGGCGCACTTCGTCCGCCGAACTCGGAATGGGCCGAGACTTTTCCCACCCCCTCCCCATGACAAAAATAGGCCACGGGCACAGCCACGCCCAAAAAATAGCAGCCGAACCCCTTGGCGCCAAGTTCGTCCCGCGGAAAAATGCCCAAAAAGGGGGCGGGCTATAGCCTTGGGACGTGGGGCCGGCGCACTTCGTCCGCCGGACTCGGAATGGGCCAAGACTTTTCCCACTCCCTCCCCGGGACAAAAATAGGCAGCGGGCACAGCCGCGCCCGAAAAAGAGCAGCCGAACCCCTTGGCGCCAAGTTCGGCCAGCGGAAAATTGCCCAAAAAAGGGGTGTGCTATAGCCTTTGGGCGTGGGGCCAGCAAAGTTCATCCGCCTTCCTCGGAATGGGCCGAGACTTTTCCCACCCTCACCCCGCGACAAAAATAGGCCGCGGGCACAGCCGCGCCCAAAAACCAGCAGCCGAATCCCTTGGCGCGAAGTTCGGCCTGCGGCAAAATGCCCAAAAAAGGGGTGTGCTATAGCCTTTGGGCGCGAAGCCGGCGAACTTCGTCCGCCTTCCTCGGAATGGGCCGAGACTTTGGCCACCCACTCCCCGCGACAAAAATAGCCCGTGGGCACAGCCGCGCCCACAAACCAGCAGCCGAATCCCTTGGCGCCAAGTTCGTCCTGCGGCAAAATGCCCAAAAAAGGGGTGTGCTATAGCTTTTGGGCGTGGGGCCAGCAAAGTTCATCCGCCTTCCTCGGAATGGGCCGAGACTTTAGCCACCCCCTCCCCGCGCCAAAAATAGGCCGCGGGCACAGCCGCCCCAAAAAAGAGCAGCGGAACCCCGTGGCGCCAAGTTCGGCCAGCGGAAAAATGCCCAAAAAAGGGGTGTGCTATAGCCTTTGGGCGCGGGGCCGGCGAACTTCGTCTGCCTTCCTCGGAATGGGCCGAGACTTTGGCCACCCCCTCCCTGCGACAAAAATAGGCCGTGGGCACAGCCGAGCCCAAAAACCAGCAGCCGAATCCCTTGGCGCCAAGTTCGGCCTGCGGCAAAATGCCCAAAAAAGGGGTGTGCTATAGCCTTTGGGCGTGGGGCCAGCAAAGTTCATCCGCCTTCCTCGGAATGGGGCGAGACTTTAGCCACCCCCTCCCCGCACGAAAAATAGGCCGCGGGCACCGCCGCCCCAACAAAGAGCAGCCGACCCCGTGGCGCCAAGTTCGGCCAGCGGAAAAATGCCCAAAAAAGGGGTGTGCTATAGCCTTTTGGCGCGGGACCGGCGAACTTCGTCCGCCTTCCTCGGAATGGGCCGAGACTTTGACCACCCCCTCCCCGTGCCAAAAATAGGCCGCGGGCACAGCCGCGCCCAAAAAAGATCAGCCGAACCCCTTGGCACCAAGTTCGTCCTGCGGAAAAATGCTCAAAAAGGGGGTGGGCTACAGCCTTGGGGCGTGGGCCGGGCGAACTTCATCCGCCGGACTCGGAATGGGCCGAGACTTTGCCCACCCCTTCCCCGCGCCAAAAATAGGCTGCGGGCACAGCCGCGCCCAAAAAAGAGCAGCCGAACCCCTTGGCGCCAAGTTCGTCCTGCGGAAAAATGCCCAAAAAGGGGGTGGGCTATAGCCTTGGGGCGTGGGGCAGGCGAACTTCGTCCGCCGGAATCGGAATGGGCCGAGACTTTTCCCACCCCCTCCCTGCGACAAAAATAGGCCGCGGGCACAGCCACGCCCAAAAACCAGCAGCCGAGTCCCTTGGCGCCAAGTTCGGCCTGCGGCAAAATGCCCAAAAAAGGGGTGTGCTATAGCTTTTGGGCGTGGGGCCAGCAAAGTTCATCCGCCTTCCTCGGAATGGGGCGAGACTTTAGCCACCCCCTCCCCGCGCCAAAAATAGGCCACAGACACAGCCGCCCCAACAAAGAGCAGCCGAACCCCGTGACGCCAAGTTCGGCCAGCGGAAAATGCCCAAAAAAGGGGTGTGCTAAAGCCTTTTGGTGCGGGACCGGCGAACTTCGTCCGCCTTCCTCGGAATGGGCCGAGACTTTGACCACCCCCTCCCCGCGCCAAAAATAGGCCGTGGGCACAGCCGCGCCCAAAAAAGATCAGCCGAACCCCTTGGCACCAAGTTCGTCCTGCGGAAAAATGCCCAACAAAGGGGTGGGCTATAGCCTTGTGGCGTGGGGCTGGCGAACTTCGTCCGCCGGACTCGGAATGGGCCGAGCATTTGCCCACCCCCTCCCCGTGACAAAAATAGGCCGTGGGCACAGCCGCGCCCAAAAAAGAGCAGCTGAACCCCTTGGCGCCAAGTTCGTCCTGCGGAAAAATACGCAAAAAGGGGTGGGCTGTAGCCTTGGGAAGCGGGGCTGGCGAACTTCGTCCGCTGGACTTGGAATGGGTCGAGACTTTTTGCACCCTCCCCCCGCGATAAAAATAGGCCGCGGGCACAGCCGCGCCCAAAAAAGAGCAGCCGAACCCCTTGGCACCAAGTTTGTCCTGTGGAAAAATGCCCAAAAAGGGGGTGGGCTACAGCCTTAGGGCGTGAGGCTGGCGAACTTCGTCCGCTGGATTCGGAATGGGCCTAGACTTTTCCCACCCCCTCCCCGTGATGAAAATAGGCCGCGGGCACAGCCGCACCCAAAAAAGAGCAGCCGAAACCCTTGGCGCCAAGTTTGTCCTGCGGAAAAATGACCAACAAAGGGGTGGGCTATAGCCTTGGGGCGTGGGGCTGGCGAACTTCGTCCGCCGGACTCGGAATGGGTCGAGACTTTTCCCACCCCCTCCCGGTGACAACAAAAGGCCGCGGGCACAGCCGCGCCAAAAAAGGAGCAGCCGAACCCCTTGGCGCCAAGTTCGTCCTGCGGAAAAATGCGCAAAAAGGGGGTCGGCTATAGCATTGGGGCGTGGGTCAGGCGAACTTCGTCCGCCGGACTCGGAATGGACTGAAGCTTTTCCCACCCCCTCCCCGTGACAAAAATAGGCCACGGGCACAGCCGCGCCCAAAAAAGAGCAGCTGAACCGCTAGGCACCAAGTTCGTCCTGCGGAAAATTGCCCAAAAAAATTGGTGGGCTATAGCCTTAGGGCGTGGGGCTGGCGAACTTCGTCCGCTGGACTCCGAATGGGCCGATACTTTTCGCACCCCCTCCGCGCGACAGAAATAGGCCGCGGGCACAGCCGCGCCCAAAAAAGAGCAGCCGAACCCCTTGGCGCCAAGTTTGTCCTGCAGAAAAATGCCCAAAAAGGGGGTGGGCTACAGCCTTAGGGCGTGGGGCGGGCAAAGTTCGTCCGCCGGACTCGGAATGGGCCGAGACTTTTCCCACCCCCTCCCTGCGACAAAAATAGGCTGCGGCCACAGCCACGCCCAAAAAAGAGCCGCCGAACCCCTTGGCACCAAGTTCGTCCTGCGGAAAATGTCCAAAAAAAGGATGGGCTATAGCCTTGGGGCGTGGGGCCGGCAAAGTTCGTCCGCCGGACTCGGAATGGGCCGAGACTTTTCCCACCCACTCCCCGCGACAAAAATAGGCCGCGGGCACAGCCGCGCCAAAAAAAGAGCAGCCGAACCCCTTGGCGCCAAGTTCGTCCTGCGGAAAAATGCCCAAAAAAGGGGTGGGCTATATACTTGGGGCGAGGGGCTGGCGAACTTCGTCCGCCGGACTCGGAATGGGTCGAGACTTTTCCCACCCCCTCCCGGCGACAAAAAAAGGCCGCGGGCACAGCCGCGCCAAAAAAGGAGCAGCCGAACCCCTTGGCGCCAAGTTCGTCCTGCGGAAAAATGTGCAAAAAGGGGGTGGGCTATAGCATTGGGGCGTGGGTCAGGCGAACTTCGTCCGCCGGACTCGGAATGGACTGAAGCTTTTCCCAACCCCTCCCTGCGAAAAAAATAGGCCACGGGCACAGCCGCGCCCAAAAAAGAGCAGCTGAACCCCTAGGCACCAAGTTCGTCCTGCGGAAAAATTGCCCAACAAAGGGGTGGGCTATAGCCTTAGGGCGTGGGGCTGGCGAACTTCGTCCGCTGGACTCAGAATGGGCCGATACTTTTCCCACCCCCTCCCCGCGACAAAAATAGGCCGCGGTCACAGCCGCGCCCAAAAAAGAGCAGCCGAACCCCTTGGCGCCAAGTTTGTCCTGCGGAAAAATGCCCAAAAAGGGGGTGGGCTACAGCCTTAGGGCGTGGGGCCGGCAAAGTTCGTCCGCCGGACTCGGAATGGGCCGAGCCTTTGCCCAACCCCTCCCCGTGGTAAAAATAGGCCGCGGGCTCAGCCGTACCGAAAAAAGAGCAGCCGAACCCCTTGTCGCCAAGTTCGTCCTGCGGAAAAATGCCCAAAAAAGTTGTGTGCTATAGCCTTTCGGCGTGGGGCTGGCGAACTTCGTCCGCCGGACTCGGAATGGGCCGAGACATTTCCCACCCCCTCCCCGCGACAAAAATAGGCCACGGCCACAGCCGCACGCAAACAATAGCAGCCGAACCCCTTGGCACCAAGTTCGTCCTGCGGAAAAATGTCCAAAAAAGTTGTGTGCTATAGCCTTGGGGCGTGGGGCTGGCGTCGTGCGCTGGACTCGGATTGGGCCGAGACTTTTCCCACCCCTCCCCGAGACAAAAATAGGCCGCGGGCACAGCCGCGCCCAAAAAAGAGCAGCCGAACCCCTTGGCGCCAAGTTCGTCCTGCGGAAAAATGCCCAAAAAAGGGGTGGGCTATAGCCTTGGGGCGTGGGGCAGGCGCACTTTGTCCGCCGGACTCGGAATGGGCCTAGACTTTGCCCACCCCTTCCCTGCGACAAACATAGTCCGTGGGCACAGCCGTGCCCAAAAAAGAGCAGCCGAACCCCTTGGCGCCAAGTTCGTCCTGCGGAAAAATGCCCAAAAAGGAGGTGGGCTACAGCCTTGGGGCGTGGGGCTGGCGAACTTTGTCCGCCTTCCTCGGAATGGGCCGAGACTTTGTCCACCCCCTCCCCACGACAAAAATAGGCCGCGGGCACACCCGCGCCCAAAAAAGAGCAGCCGAACCCCTTGGCGTCAAGTTCGTCCTGCGGAATAATGCCCAAAAAGGGGGTGGGCTATAGCCTTGGGGCGTGGGGCAAGCAAACTTCATCCGCAATCCTGGGAATGGGCCGAGACTTTGGCCACCCCCTCCCCGCGCCAAAAATAGGCCGCGGGCTCAGGCGCGCCCAAAAAAGAGCAGCCGAACCCGTTGGCACCAAGTTCGTCCTGCAAAAAAATGCCTAAAAAACGGGTGTGCTATAGCCTTGGGGCGTGGGGCTGCCCAAGTTCGTCCGCCGGACTCGGAATGGGCAGAGACTTTGCCCACCCCCTCGCCGCTACAGAAATAGGCCGCGGGCACAGCCGCGCCCAAAATAGAGCAGCCGAACCCCTTGGCGCCAAGTTCGTCCTGCGGAAAAATGCCCAAAAAACGGGTGGGCTATAGCCTTGGGGCGTGGGGCTGGCGAACTTCATCCGCCGGAATCGGAATGGGCCGAGACTTTTGCCCCCCCCTCCCCGTGACAAAAATAAGCCGCGGGCACAGCCGCGCCCAAAAAAGGGCAGTCGAACCCCTTGGCAGCAAGTTCGTCCTGTGGAAAAAAAAATCCAAAAAAAGGGTGGGCTATAGCCTTGGGGCGTGGGGCTGGCGAACATCGTCCGCCGGACTAGGAATGGGCCGAGACATTGCCCACCCCCTTCTCGCGAGAAAAATAGGCCGCGGGCACAGCTGCGCCCAAAAAAGAGCAGCCGAACCCCTTGGCGCCAAGTTCATCCTGCGGAAAGATGCCCAAAAAAGGGGCGGGCTATAGCCTTGGGGCATGAGGCCGGCAAAGTTCGTCCGCCGGACTCGGAATGGGCCGAGACTTTGCCCAACCCCTCCCCGCGGCAAAAATAGGCCGCGGGCTCAGCCGTACCCAAAAAAGAGCAGCCGAACCCCTTGGCGCCAAGTTCGTCCTGCGGAAAAATGCCCAAAAAAGTTGTGTGCTATAGCCTTTGGGCGTGGGGCTGGCGAACTTCGTCCGCCGGACTCGGAATGGGCCGAGACATTTCCCACCCCCTCCCCGCGACAAAAATCGGCCACGGCCACAGCCGCACGCAAACAATAGCAGCCGAACCCCTTGGCACCAAGTTCGTCCTGCGGAAAAATGCCCAAAAAAGTTGTTTGCTATAGCCTTGGGGCGTGGGGCTGCCGAAGTTCGTCCGCCGGACTCGGAATGGGCCGAGACTTTTCCCACCCCCTCCCCGAGATAAAAATAGGTTGCGGGCACAGCCACGCCCAAAAAAGAGCAGCCGAACCCCTTGGCGCCAAGTTCGTCCTGCGGAAAAATGCCCAAAAAAGGGGTGGGCTATAGCCTTTGGGCGTGAGGACGGCAAAGTTCGTCCGCCGGACTCGGAATGGGCCGAGACTTTTCCCACCCCCCTCCCTGCGACAAAAATGGGCCGCGGGCTCAACCGCACCCCAAAAAGAGCAGCCGAACCCCTTGGCGTCAAGTTCGTCCTGCGGAAAAATGCCCAAAAAAGGGGTGGGCTATAGCCTTGGGGCGTGGAGCGGGCGCACTTCGTCCGCCGGACTCGGAATGGGCCGAGCCTTTTCCCACCCCCTCCCCACGACAAAAATAGGCCGCGGGCACAGCCGCGCCCAAAACAGAGCAGCCGAACCCCTTGGCAGCAAGTTCGTCCAGTGGAAAAATGTCCAAAAAAAGGGTGGGCTATTGCCTTGGGGCGTGGGGCTGGCGAACATCGTCCGCCGGACTCGGAATGGGTCGAGACTTTGCCCACCCCCTTCTCGCGGGAAAAATAGGCCGCGGACGGAGCCGCGCCCAAAAAAGAGCAGCCGAACCCCTTGGCGCCAAGTTCATCCTGCGGAAAGATGCCCAAAAAAGGGGCGGGCTATAGCCTTGGGGCGTGAGGCCGGCAAAGTTCGTCCGCCGGACTCGGAATGGCCCGAGACTTTGCCCAACCCCTCCCCGTGGTAAAAATAGGCCGCGGGCTCAGCCGTACCGAAAAAAGAGCAGCCGAACCCCTTGTCGCCAAGTTCGTCCTGCGGAAAAACGCCCAAAAAAGTTGTGTGCTATAGCCTTTGGGCATGGGGCCGGCAAAGTTCATCCGCGTTACTCGGAATGGGCCGAGACTTTTCCCACACCCTCCCTGCGACAAAAATAGGCCGTGGGCACAGCCGCACCCAAAAAGGAGCAGCCGAACCCCATGGCGCCAATTTCGTCCTGCGGAAAAATGCCCAAAAAAGGGGTGTGCTATAGCTTGGGGCGTGGGGCTGGCGAAGTTCGTCTGCCTTCCTCGGAATGGGCCGAGACTTTGCCCACCCCCTCCCCTCGACAAAAATAGGCCTCGGGCGCAACCGTGCCAAAAAAAGAGCAGCCGAACCCCTTGGCGCCAAGTTTGTCCTGCGGAAAAATGCCCAAAAAGGGGGTGGGCTATAGCCTTGGGGCGAGGGGCTGGCGAACTTCGTCCGCCGAACTCGGAATGTGCCGAGACTTTGCCCACCCCCTCCCCGCGACAAAAATAGGCTGCAGGCACAGCCGCGCCGAAAAAAAAGCAGCCGAACCCCTTGGCGCCAAGTTCGTACTGCGGAAAAATGCCCAAAAAGGGGATGGGCTATAGCCTTGGGGCGTGGGGCTGGCGAACTTCGTCCGCCCGACTCGGAATGTGCCGAGACTTCGCCCACCCCCTCCCCGTGACAAAAATAGGCCGTGGGCACAGCCGCGCCCGAAAAAGAGCAGCTGAACCCCTTGGCACCAAGTTCGTCCTCCGGAAAAATGCCCAAAATGGGGGTGGGCTATAGCCATGGGGCGTGGGGCTGGCGAACTTCGTCCGCCGGACTCGGAATGGGCCAAGACTTTTCCCACCCCCTCCCCGCGACAAAAATAGGCTGTGGGCACAGCCGCGCCAAAAAACGAGCAGCCGAACCCCTTGGCGCCAAGTTCGTCCTGCGAAAAAATGCCCAAAAAAGGGGTGGGCTATAGCCTTGGGGCGTCGGGCGGGCGAACTTCGTCCGCCAGACTCGGAATGGGCCGAGACTTTGCCCACCCCATCCCTGTGACAAAAATAGTCCGCGGGCACAGCCGCGCCCCAAAAAAGAGCAGCCGAACCACTTCATGCCAAGTTCGTCCTGCGGAAAAATGCCCAAAAAAAGGGTGGGCTATAGCCCTGGGGCGTGGGGCTGGCGAACTTCGTCCGCCTGGCTCGGAATGGGCGGAGACATTGCCCACCCCCTCCCCATGACAAAAATAGGCTGCGGGCTCAGCCGCACCCAAAAAAGAGCAGCCGAACCCCTTGGTGCCAAGTTCGTCCTGCGGAAAAATGCCCAAAAAAGGGGTGGGCTATAGCCTTGGGGCGTGGGGCTGGTGCACTTCGTCCGCCTTCCTTGGAATGGGCCGAGACTTTGCCCACCCCCTCCCAGCGAAAAAAATAGGCCGCGGGCACAGCCGCGCCAAGGAAAGAGCAGCCGAACCCCTTGGCGCGAAGTTCGTCCTGCGGAAAAATGCCCTAAAAGGGGGTGGGCCATAGCCTTGCGGCGTGGGTCTGGCGAACTTCGTCCGCCCTCCTCGGAATGGGCCGAGAGTTTGCCCACCCCCTCCCTTCGAAAAAAATAGGCCGAGGGCACAGCCGCGCCCAAAAAAGAGCAGCCGAAACCCTTGGCGCCAAGTTCGTCCGGCGGAAAAATGCCCAAAATAGGGGTGTGCTATAGCCTTGGGGCGTTGGGCCGGCAAAGTTCGTCCGCCGGACTCGGAATGGGCCGAGACTTTTCCCACCCCCTCCCCGCGTCAAAAATAGGCTGCGAACACAGCTGCGCCCGAAAAAGAGCAGCCGAACCCCTTGGCGCCAAGTTCGTCCTGCGGAAAAATGCCGAAAAAGGGGGTGGGCTATAGCCTTGGGGCGTGGGGCTGGCGCACTTCGTCCGCCGGACTCGGAATGTGCCGAGACTTTGTCCTCCCCCTCCCTGCGGCAAAAATAGGCCGCGGGCACAGCCGTGGCCAAAAAAGAGCAGCCGAACCCCTTGGCGCCAATTTCGTCCTGCGGAAAAATGCCGAAAAAGGGGGTGGACTATAGCCTTGTGGCGTGGGGCCGGCAAAGTTTGTGCGCATGGCTCGGAATGGGCCGAGACTTTGCCCACCCCTCCCCACCACAAAAATAGGCAGCAGGCACAGCCGCGCCCAAAAAAGAGCTGCCGACCCCTTGGCACCAAGTTCGTCCTGCGGAAAAAGGCCCAAAAAGGGGGTGGCCTACAGCCTTGGGGCGTGGGGCAAGCGAAGTTCATCGGCCTTCCTCGGATTGGGCCGACGCTTTGGCCACCCCCTCCCCGTGCCAACAATAGGCCGCGGGCACAGCCGCGCCCAAAAAAGAGCAGCCGAACCCTGTTGCGCCAAGTTCGTCCTGCGGAAAAATGCCCAAAAAAGGGGTGTGCTATAGCCTTTGGGCATGGGCCGAGACTTTGGCCACCCCCTACCCGTGCCAAAAATAGGCCGCGGGCACAGCCGTGCCCAAAGAAGAGCAGCCGAACCCCTTGGTGCCAAGTTCGTCCTGCGGAAAAATGCCCTAAAAGGGGGTGGGCCATAGCCTTACGGCGTGGGGTTGGCGGACTTCGTCCGCCTTCCTCGGAATGGGCCGAGATTTTGCCCACCCCCTCCCTGCGACAAAAATAGGCCGCGGGCACAGCCGCGCCCAAAATAGAGCAGCCGACACCCTTGGCGCCAAGTTCGTCCGGCGGAAAAATGCCCAAAAAAGGGGTGGGCTATAGCCTTGGGGCGTGGGGCAAGCGAAGTTCATCCGCCTTCCTCGGATTGGGCCAACGCTTTGGCCACCCCCCCGCCCCCCCCCCCCCCGTGCCAACAATAGGACGCGGGCACAGCCGCGCCCAAAAAAGAGCAGCCAAACCCCGTTGCGCCAAGTTCGTCCTGCGGAAAAATGCCCAAAAAAGGGGTGTGCTATAGCCTTGGGGCGTTGGGCCGGCAAAGTTCGTCCGCCGGACTCGGAATGGGCCGAGACTTTTCCCACCCCCTCCCCGCGACAAAAATAAGCTACGAACACAGCTGCGCCCGAAAAAGAGCAGCCGAGCCCCTTGGCGCCAAGTTCGACCTGCGGAAAAATGCCCAAAAAAGGGGTGGGCTCTAGCCTAGGGGCGTGGGGCTGGCGAACTTCGTCCGCCTTCCTCGGAATGGGCCGAGACTTTGCCCACCCCCCCCCACCCCACGACAAAAATAGGCCGCGGGCACAGCCGCGCCCAAGAAAGAGCAGCCAACCCCTTGTCGGCAATTTCGTCCTGCGGAAAAATGCCCAAAAAAGGGGTGTGCAATAGCCTTTGGGCGTGGGGCTGGCAAAGTTCATCCGCCATCCTCGGAATGGGCCGAGACTTTGGCCACCCCCTCCCCGCACCAAAAATAGGCTGCGGGCTCAGCCGTGCCCAAAGAAGAGCAGCCGAACCCCTTGGCGCCAAGTTCGTCCTGCGGAAAAATGCCCTAAAAGGGGGTGGGCCATAGCCTTGCGGCGTGGGTCTGGCGAACTTCGTCCACCCTCCTCGGAATGGGCCGAGATTTTGCCCACCCCCTCCCTTCAAAAAAAATAGGCCGAGGGCACAGCCGCGCCCAAAAAAGAGCAGCCGAAACCCTTGGCGCCAAGTTCGTCCGGCGGAAAAATGCCCAAAATAGGGGTGTGCTATAGCCTTGGGGCGTTGGGCCGGCAAAGTTCGTCCGCCGGACTCGGAATGGGCCGAGACTTTTCCCACCCCCTCCCCGCGTCAAAAATAGGCTGCGAACACAGCTGCGTCCGAAAAAGAGCAGCCGAACCCCTTGGCGCCAAGTTCGACCTGCGGAAAAATGCCCAAAAAAGGGGTGGGCTATAGCCTTGGGGCGTGGGGCTGGCGAACTTCGTCCGCCTTCCTCGGAATGGGCCGAGACTTTGCCCAACCCCCCCCCCCCCCCCCCCGCGACAAAAATAGGCCGCGGGCACAGCCGCGCCCAAGAAAGAGCCGCCGACCCCTTGTCGCCAATTTCGTCCTGCGGAAAAATGCCCAAAAAAGGGGTGTGCAATAGCCTTTGGGTGTGGCGCCGGCAAAGTTCATCCGCCTTCCTCGGAATGGGCCGAGAGTTTGGCCACCCCCTCCCCGTGCCAAAAATAGGCCGTAGACACAGCCGCGCCCAAAAAAGAGCAGCCGAACCCCTTTGCGCCAAGTTCGTCCTGCAGAAAAATGCCCAAAAAGGGGGTGGGCAATAGCCTTGGGGCGTGGGGCAGGCGAACGTCGTCCGCCGGACTCGGAATGGGCTGAAACTTTTCCCACCCCCTCCCCACGACAAAAATAGGCTGCGGGCACAGCCGCGCCCAAAAAAGAGCAGCCGAACCCCTTGGCCCCAAGTTCGTCCTGCGGAAAAATGCCCAAAAAAGGGGTGGGCAATAGCCTTGGGGCGTGGGGCTGGCGAACTTCGTCCGCCTTCCTCGGAATGGGCCGAGACTTTGCCCACCCCCTCCCCGTGACAAAAATAGGCCGCGGGCACAGCCGCGCCCAAAAAAGAGCAGCCGACCCCTTGTTGCCAATTTCGTCCTGCGGAAAAATGCCCAAAAAAGGGGTGTGCTATAGCTTTTGGGCGTGGGGCCGGCAAAGTTCATCCTCCTTTCTTGGAATGGGCCGAGACTTTGGCCACCCCCTCCCCGCGACAAAAATAGGCCGCGAGCACAGCCGTGCCAAAAAAAGAGCAGCCGAACCCCTTGGCCCCAAGTTCGTCCTGCGGAAAAATGCCCAAAAAAGGGGTGTGCTATAGCCTTGGGGCGTTGGGCCGGCAAAGTTCGTCCGCCGGACTCGGAATGGGGCGAGACTTTTCCCACCCCCTCCTCATGACAAAAATAGGACGCGGGCACAGCCGCGCCCAAAAAAGAGCAGCCGACCCCTTGGCGCCAAGTTCGTCCTGCGGAAAAATGCCCAAAAAAGGGGTGGGCTATAGCCTTGGGGCGTGGGGCTGGCGAACTTCGTCCGCCTTCCTCGGAATGGGCCGAGACTTTGCCCAACCCCCCCCCCCCCCCCCGCGACAAAAATAGGCCGCGGGCACAGCCGCGCCCAAGAAAGAGCCGCCGACCCCTTGTCGCCAATTTCGTCCTGCGGAAAAATGCCCAAAAAAGGGGTGTGCAATAGCCTTTGGGTGTGGCGCCGGCAAAGTTCATCCGCCTTCCTCGGAATGGGCCGAGAGTTTGGCCACCCCCTCCCCGTGCCAAAAATAGGCCGTAGACACAGCCGCGCCCAAAAAAGAGCAGCCGAACCCCTTTGCGCCAAGTTCGTCCTGCAGAAAAATGCCCAAAAAGGGGGTGGGCAATAGCCTTGGGGCGTGGGGCAGGCGAACGTCGTCCGCCGGACTCGGAATGGGCTGAAACTTTTCCCACCCCCTCCCCACGACAAAAATAGGCTGCGGGCACAGCCGCGCCCAAAAAAGAGCAGCCGAACCCCTTGGCCCCAAGTTCGTCCTGCGGAAAAATGCCCAAAAAAGGGGTGGGCAATAGCCTTGGGGCGTGGGGCTGGCGAACTTCGTCCGCCTTCCTCGGAATGGGCCGAGACTTTGCCCACCCCCTCCCCGTGACAAAAATAGGCCGCGGGCACAGCCGCGCCCAAAAAAGAGCAGCCGACCCCTTGTTGCCAATTTCGTCCTGCGGAAAAATGCCCAAAAAAGGGGTGTGCTATAGCTTTTGGGCGTGGGGCCGGCAAAGTTCATCCTCCTTTCTTGGAATGGGCCGAGACTTTGGCCACCCCCTCCCCGCGACAAAAATAGGCCGCGAGCACAGCCGTGCCAAAAAAAGAGCAGCCGAACCCCTTGGCCCCAAGTTCGTCCTGCGGAAAAATGCCCAAAAAAGGGGTGTGCTATAGCCTTGGGGCGTTGGGCCGGCAAAGTTCGTCCGCCGGACTCGGAATGGGGCGAGACTTTTCCCACCCCCTCCTCATGACAAAAATAGGACGCGGGCACAGCCGCGCCCAAAAAAGAGCAGCCGACCCCTTGGCGCCAAGTTCGTCCTGCGGAAAAATGCCCAAAAAAGAGGTGTGGTATAGCCTTTGGGCGTGGGGCCGGCAAAGTTCATCCGCCATTCTTGGAATGGGCCGAGACTTTGCCGACCCCCTCCCCGTGAAGAAAATAGGCCGCGGGCACAGCCGCACCAATAAAAAGAGCAGCCGAACCCCTTGGCTCCAAGTTCGTCCTGCGGAAAAATGCCCAAAAAAGGGGTGGGCTATAGCCTTGGTGCGTGGGGCTGGCGAACTTCGTCCGCCTTCTTCGGAATGGCCGAGACTTTGCCCACCCCCTCCCCGTGCCAAAAGTAGGCCGCGGGCACAGCCGCGCCCAAAAAAGAGCAGCCGAACTCCTTGGCGCCAAGTTTGTCCTGCGGAAAAATGCCCAAAAAAAGGGTGTGCAATAGCCTTTGGGCGTGGGGCCGGCAAAGTTCATCCGCCTTTCTGGGAATGGGCCGAGACTTTGCCCACCCCCTCCCCGCGACAAAAATAGGCCGCGGGCATGGCCGCACCAATAAAAAGAGCAGCCAAACCCCTTGGCTCCATGTTCGTCCTGCGGAAAAATGCCCAAAAAAGGGGTGGGCTATAGCTTTGGTGCGTGGGGCTGGCGAACTTCGTCCGCCTTCATCGATATGGGCCGAGACTTTGCCTACCCCCTCCCCGCGACAATAATAGGCCGTGGTCACAGCCGCGCCCAAAAAAGAGCAGCCGAACCCCTTGGCACCAACTTCGTCCTGTGGAAAAATGCCCAAAAAAGGGGTGGGCTATAGCCTTGGGGCGTGGGGCTGGCGCACTTCGTCCGCCTTCCTCGGAATGGGCCGAGACTTTGCCCACGCCCTCCCCGCGACAAAAATAGGCCGCGGGCACAGCCGCGCCCATAAAAGAGCAGCCGACCCCTTGGCGCCAAGTTCGTCCTGCGGAAAAATGCCCAAAAAAGGGGTGTGCTATAGCCTTTGCGCGTGGGGCCGGCAAAGTTCATCCGCCTTTCTCGGAATGGGCCGAGACTTTGCCCACCCCCTCCCCGCGACAAAAATAGGCCGCGGGCGCAGCCGCGCCAAAGAAAGAGCAGCCGCACCCCTTGGCGCCAAATTCGTCCTGCGGAAAAATGCCCAAAAAATGGGTGTGCTATAGCCTTTGGGGGTGGGGCCGGCAAAGTTCATCCGCCTTCCTCAGAATGGGCCGAGACTTTGCCCACCCTCTACCCGCGACAAAAATAGCCCGCGGGCACAGCCGTGCCAAAAAAAGAGCAGGCTAACCCCTTGGCGCCAAGTTCGTCCTGCGGAAAAATGCCCAAAAAAGGGGTGTGCTATAGCCTTTGGGCGTGGGGCCGGCAAAGTTCATCCGCCTTCCTCGGAATGGGCTGAGACTTTGGCCACCCTCTGTCTGTGACAAAAATAGGCCGCGGGCACAGCCGCGCCCAAAAAAGAGCAGCCGAACCCCTTGGCGCCAAGTTCGTCCTACGCAAAAATGCCCAAAAAAGGGGTGGACTATAGCCTTGGCGCGTGTGGCTGGCGAACATCGTCCGCCTTCCTCGGAATGGGCCGAGACTTTGCCCACCCCCTCCCCGCGACAAAAATAGGCCGCGGCCACAGCCGCGCCCAAAAAAGAGCAGCCGACCCCTTGGCGCCAAGTTCGTCCTGCGGAAAAATGCCCAGAAAAGGGGTGTGCTATAGCCTTTGGGCATGGGGCCGGCAAAGTTCATCCGCCTTCCTCGGAATGGGCCGAGACTTTGGCCACCCCCTTCCCGCGCCAAAAGTAGGCCGCGGGCACAGCCGCGCCCAAAAAAGAGCAGCCGAACCCCTTTGCGCCAAGTTCGTCCTGCGGAAAAATGTCCAAAAAAGGGGTGTGCTATAGCCTTGGGGCGTGGGGCTGGCGAACTTCATCCGCCTCCCTCGGAATGGGCCGAGACTTTGCCCACCCCCTCCGTGCGACAAAAATAGGCCGCGGGCACAGCCGCGCCCAAAAAAGAGCAGCCGACCCCTTGGCGCCAAGTTCGTCCTGCGGAAAAATGCCCAAAAAAGGGGTGTGCTATAGCCTTTGGGCATGGGGCCGGCAAAGTTCATCCGCCTTTCTCGGAATGGGCCGAGACTTTGCCCGCCCCCTCCCCGCGACAAAAATAGGCCGCGGGCACAGCCGCGCCAAAGAAAGAGCAGCCGCACCCCTTGGCGCCAAATTCGTCCTGCGGAAAAATGCCCAAAAAATGGGTGTGCTATAGCCTTTAGGGGTGGGGCCGGCAAAGTTCATCAGCCTTCCTCAGAATGGGCCGAGACTTTGCCCACCCTCTACCCGCGACAAAAATAGCCCGCGGGCACAGCCGTGCCAAAAAAAGAGCAGGCTAACCCCTTGGCGCCAAGTTCGTCCTGCGGAAAAATGCCCAAAAAAGGGGTGTGCTATAGCCTTTGGGCGTGGGGCCGGCAAAGTTCATCCGCCTTCCTCGGAATGGGCTGAGACTTTGGCCACCCTCTGTCTGTGACAAAAATAGGCCGCGGGCACAGCCGCGCCCAAAAAAGAGCTGCCGAACCCCTTGGCGCCAAGTTCGTCCTACGCAAAAATGCCCAAAAAAGGGGTGGACTATAGCCTTGGCGCGTGTGGCTGGCGAACATCGTCCGCCTTCCTCGGAATGGGCCGAGACTTTGCCCACCCCCTCCCCGCGACAAAAATAGGCCGCGGCCACAGCCGCGCCCAAAAAAGAGCAGCCGACCCCTTGGCGCCAAGTTCGTCCTGCGGAAAAATGCCCAGAAAAGGGGTGTGCTATAGCCTTTGGGCATGGGGCCGGCAAAGTTCATCCGCCTTCCTCGGAATGGGCCGAGACCTTGGCCACCCCCTTCCCGCACCAAAAGTAGGCCGCGGGCACAGCCGCGCCCAAAAAAGAGCAGCCGAACCCCTTTGCGCCAAGTTCGTCCTGCGGAAAAATGTCCAAAAAAGGGGTGTGCTATAGCCTTGGGGCGTGGGGCTGGCGAACTTCATCCGCCTCCCTCGGAATGGGCCGAGACTTTGTCCACCCCCTCCGTGCAACAAAAATAGGCCGCGGGCACAGCCGCGCCCAAAAAAGAGCAGCCGACGCCTTGGCGCCAAGTTCGTCCTGCGGAAAAATGCCCAAAAAAGGGGTGTGCTATAGCCTTTGGGCATGGGGCCGGCAAAGTTCATCCGCCTTTCTCGGAATGGGCCGAGACTTTGCCCACCCCCTCCCCGCGACAAAAATAGGCCGCGGGCACAGCCGCGCCAAAGAAAGAGCAGCCGCACCCCTTGGCACCAAATTAGTCCTGCCGAAAAATGCCCAAAAAAGGGGTGTGCTATAGCCTTTGGGCGTGGGGCCGGCAAAGTTCATCCGCTTTCCTCGGAATGGGCCGAGACTTTGGCCACCTCCTGTCCACGCCAAAAATAGGCCGCGGGCACAGCCGCGCCCAAAAAAGAGCAGCCGAACCACTTGGCGCCAAGTTCGTCCTGCGGAAAAATGCCCAAAAAAGGGGTGGGCGACAGCCTTGGGGCGTGGGGCTGGCGCACTTCGTCCGCCTTCCTCGGAATGGGGCGAGACTTTGCCCACCCTTTCCCTGCGACAAAAATAGACCGCGGGCACAGCCGCGCCAAAAAAAGAGCAGCCGAACCCCCTGGCGCCAAGTTCGTCCTGCGGAAAAATGCCCAAAAAAGGGGTGTGCTATAGCCTTTGGGCGTGGGGCCGGCAAAGTTCATCCGCGTTCCTCAAAATGGGCTGAGATTTTGGCCACCCCCTCCCCGCGCCAAAAATAGGCCGCGGGCACAGCCGTGCCCAAAAAAGAGCAGCCGAACACCTTGGCGCCAAGTTCGTCCTGCGGAAAAATGCCCAAAAAAGGGGTGTGTTGCAGCCTTTGGGCTTGGGGCCGGCAAAGTTCATCCGCCTTTCTCGTAATGGGCCGAGACTTTGCCCACCCCATTCGAACGACAAAAATAGGCCGCGGGCGCAGCCGCGCCCAAAAAAGAGCAGCCGAACACCTTGGCGCCAAGTTCGTCCTGCGGAAAAATGCCCAAAAAAGGGGTGTGTTGCAGCCTTTGGGCTTGGGGCCGGCAAAGTTCATCCGCCTTTCTCGTAATGGGCCGAGACTTTGCCCACCCCATCCGAACGACAAAAATAGGCCGCGGGCACAGCCGCGCCCAAAAAAGAGCAGCTGAACACCTTGGCACCAAGTTCGTCCTGCGGAAAAATGCCCAAAAAAGGGGTGTGCTGTAGCCTTTGGGCGTGGGGCCGGCAAAGTTCATCCGCGCTCCTCGGAATGGGCCGAGATTTTGGCCACCCCCTCCCCGCACCAAAAATAGGCCGCGGGCACAGCCGCGCCCAAAAAAGAGCAGCCGAACACCTTGGCGCCAAGTTCGTCCTGCGGAAAAATGCCCAAAAAAGGGGTGTGCTGAAGCCTTTGGGCTTGGGGCCGGCAAAGTTCATCCGCCTTTCTCGGAATAGGCCGACACTTTTCCCACCCCCTCCCCGCGATAAAAATATGCCTCGGGCACAGCCGCGCCCAAAAAGGTGGTGGCCTATAGCATTGGGGCGTGGGGCTGGCGAACTTCGTCCGCCGGACTCGGAATGGGCCGAGACTTTACCCACCCCCTCCCTGCGACAAAAATAGGCCGCAGGAGCAGCCACGCCCAAAAAAGAGAAGCCGAACCCCTTGGGGCCGAGTTCGCCCCGCGGAAAAATGCCGAAAAAAGGGGCGGGCTATAGCCTTGGGGTGTGGGGCTCGCGAACATCGTCCGCGGGACACGGAATGGGCCGAGAATTTGCCCAACCTCTCCGCGCGAAAAAAATAGGCTGCGGGCACAGCCGCGCCCAAAACAGAGCAGCCAAACCCATTGGCACCAAGTCCGTCCTGTGGAAAAATGCCCAAAAAGGGGGTGGGCTATAGCCTTGGGGCGTGGGGCTGGCGCACTTCGTCCGCCGGGTTCGGAATGGGCTGAGACTTTGCCCACCCATCCCCGCGACAAACATAGACCGCGGGCACAGCCGCGCCCAAAAAAGAGCAGCCGAATCCCTTGGCGCCAAGTTCGTCCAGCGGAAAAATGCTCAAAAAAGGGGTGTGCTGTAGGCTTTTGCCGTGGGGCTGGCGAACTTCGTCGGCCTTCCTCGGAATGGGCCGAGACTTTGGCCACCCCCTCCCCGGGATGAAAATAGGCAGCGGGCACAGCCGCGCCCAAAAAAGACCAGCCGAACCCCTTGGCGCCAGGTTCGTCCTGCGGAAAAATGCCCAAAAAGGGGGTGGGCTATAGCCTTGGGGCGTGGGGCTGGCGAACTTCGTCCGCCGGACTCGGAATGGGCCGAGACTTTTCCCACCCCCTCCCCGTGACAACAATAGCTCGCGGGAACAGCCGCGCCCAAAAAAGAGCAGCTGAACCCCTTGGCACCAAGTTCGTCCTGCGGAAAAATGCCCAAAAAATGCGTGGGCGATAGCCTTGGGGCGTGGGGCTGGCGAACTTCGTCTGCCTTCCTCGGAATGGGCGGAGACTTTGCCCACCCCCTCCCGGTGACAAAAATTGGCCGCGGGTAAAGCCGCGCCCAAAAAATAGCAGCCGACCCCCTTGGCGCCAAGTTCGTCCTGCGGAAAAATGCCCAAAAAAGGGTGTGCTATAGCCTTGGGGCGTGGGGCGGGCGAACTTCGTCCGCCGGACTCGGAATGGGCCGAGATTTTGCCCACCCCCTCCCCGCAAGAAAAATAGGCTGCGGGCACAGCCGCGCCCACAAAAGTGCAGCCGAAACCCTTGGCGCCAAGTTCGTCCTGCGCAAAAATGCCCAAAAAGGGGGTGGGCTATAGCCTTGGGGCGTGGGGCTGGCGAACTTCGTCAGCCGGAGTCGGAATGGGCCGAGACTTTTCCCACCCCCTCCCCGTGACAACAATAGTTCGCGGGTACAGCCGCGCCCAAAAAAGAGCAGCCGAAACCCTTGGCACCAAGTTCGTCCTGCGGAAAAATGCCCAAAAAAGGGGTGGGCGATAGCCTTGGGGCGTGCGGCCGGCGAACTTCGTCCGCCTTCCTCGGAATGGGCCGAGACTTTGTCCACCCCCTCCCAGCGACAAAAATAGGCCGCAGGCACAGCCGCGCATAAAAAATAGCAGCCGACCCCCTTGGCGCCAAGTTCGTCCTGCGGAAAAATGCCCAAAAAACGGGTGTGCTATAGCCTTGGGGCGTGGGGCTGGCGAACTTCGTCCGCCGGACTCGGAATGGGCCGAGACCTTTCCCACCCCCTCCCCACAACAAAAATAGCCCGCGGGCACAGCCGCGCCCAAAAAAGAGCAGCCGAACCCCTTGGCACCAAGTTCGTCCTGCGGAAAAATGCCCAAAAAAGGGGTGTGCTATAGCCTTGGGGCGTGGGGCCGACGCACTACGTCCGCCGGACTCGGAATGGGCCGACGCTTTGCCCACCCCCTCCCCGCGAGAAAAATAGGCCGCGGACACAGCCGTACCCAAAAAAGTGCAGCTGAAACCCTTGGCGCCAAGTTTGTCCTGCGCAAAAATGCCCAAAAAGGGGGTGGGCTATAGCCTTGGGCCATGGGGCTGGCGAACTTCGTCCGCCTTCCTCGGAGTGGGCCGAGACTTTACCCACCCCCTCCCCGCAACAAAAATAGGCTGCTGGCACAGCCGCGCCCAAAAAAGAGCAGCCGAACACCTTGGCGCCAAGTTCGTCCTGCGGAAAAATGCCCAAAAAGGGGGTGGGCTATAGCCTTGGGGCGTGGGGCGGGCGAACTTCGTCCGCCGGACTCGGAATGGGCCGAGACTTTTCCCACCCCCTCCCCACGACAAAAATAGCCCGCGGGCACAGCCGTGCCCAAAAAAGAGCAGCCGAACCCCTTGGGGCAAGTTCGTCCTGCGGAAAAATGCCCAAAAAAGGGGTGGGCTATAGCCTTGGTGCGTGGAGCTGGCGAATTTCGTGCGCCTTCATCGGAGTGGGACGAGACTTTGCCCACCCCCTCCCCACAACAAAAATAGGCCGCGGGCACAGCCGCGCCCAAAAAAGAGCAGCTGAACACCTTGGCGCCAAGTTCGTCCTTCAGAAAAATGCACAAAAAAGGGGTGTGCTATAGCCTTGGGGCGTGGGGCGGGCGAACTTCGTCCGCCGGACTCGGAATGAGCCGAGACTTTTCCCACCCCCTCCCCGCGACAAAAATAGGCCGCAGGCACAGCCGTACCCAAAAAAGACCTGCGGAATCCCTTGGTGCCAGGTTCGTCCTGCGGAAAAATGCCCAAAAAAGGGAGGGCTATAGCCTTGGGGCGTGGGGCTGGCGAACTTCGTCCGCCTTCTTCGGAGTGGACCGAGACTTTACCCACCCCCTCCCCACGACAAAAATAGGCCGCGGGCACAACCGCGCCCAAAAAAGAGCAGCGGAACACCTTGGCGCCAAGATCGTCCTGCGGAAAAATGCCCAAAAAGGGGGTGGGCTATGGCCTTGGGGCGTGGCGTGGGCGAACTTCGTCCGCCGCACTCGGAATGAGCCGAGACTTTTCCCACCCCCTCCCCGCAAACAAAATAGCCCGTGGGCACAGCCGCGCCCAAAAAAGAGCAGACGAACACCTAGGCACCAAGTTCGTCCTACGGAAAAATGCCCAAAAAGGGGGTGGGCTATAGCCTTTGGGCGTGGGGCGGGCGGACTTCGTCCGCCGGACTCGGAATGGGCCGAGACTTTGCCCACCCCCTCCCCGTGACAAAAATAGGCCGCGTGCACTCCCGCTTCCGAAAAAGAGTTGCCGAAACCTTTGGCGCCAAGTTCGTCCTGCGGAAAAATGCCCAAAAAAGGGGTGGGCTATAGCCTTGGGGCGTGGGGCTGGCGAACGTCGTCCGCCGGACTCGGAATGTGCCGGGACTTTGCCCACCCCCTCCCCGCGACAAAATTACACCACGGGCATAGCCGCGCCCAAAAAAGAGCAGCGGAACACCTTGGCGCCAAGATCGCCCTGCGGAAAAATGCCCAAAAAGGGGGTGGGCTATAGGCTTGGGGCGTGGGGCTGGCGAACTTCGTCTGCCGGACTCGGAATGGCCCGAGGCAATGCCCACCCCCTCCCCACCACAAAAATAGGCCGCGGGCACAGCCGCACCCGAAAAAGAGCAGTTGAACACCTTGGCGCCAAGTTCGTCCTGCAGAAAAATGCCCAAAAAAGGGGTCTGCTATAGCCTTTGGGCGTGGGGCCGGTGAACTTTGTCAGCCTTCCTCGGAATGGGCCGAGACATTGGCCACCCCCTCCCCACGCCAAAAATAGGCCGCGGGCACAGCAACGCCCAAAAAATAGCAGCCGAACCCCCTGGCGCCAAGTTCGTCCTACGGAAAAATGCCCAAAAAAGGGGTGGGCTATAGCCTTGGGGCGTGGGGCTAGCGCACTTCGTCCGCCTTCCTCGAATGGGCCGAGACTTTGTGCACCCCCTCCCAGCAAAAAAAATAGGCCGTGGGCACAGCCGCGCCCAAAAAAGAGCAGCCGAACCCCTTGGCACCAAGTTCGTCCTGCGGAAAAATTCCCAAAAAGGGGGTGGGCCATAGCCTTGGGGCGTGGGGCCGGCGAACTTCGTCAGCCTTCCTCGGAATGGGCCGAGACTTTGTCCACCCCCTCCCCGCACAAAAAATAGGCCGCGGGCACAGCCGCGCCCAAAAAAGAGCAGCCGAACCCCTTGGCGCCAAGTTCGTCCTGCGGAAAAATGCCCAAAAAATGGGTGGGCTATAGCCTTGGGGCGTGGGGCTGGCGAACTTCGTCCGCCTTCTTCGGAGTGGGCCGAGACTTTGCCCACCCCATCCTCACAACAAAAATAGGCCGCGGGCACAGCCGCGCCCAAAAAAGAGCAGCGAAACCCCTTGGCGCCAAGTTCGTCCTGTGGAAAAATGCCCAAAAAAGGGGTGGGCTATAGCCTTGGAGCGTGGGGCTAGCGAACTTCGTCCGCCTTCCTCGGAATGGCCCGAGACTTTGCCCACCCCCTCCGCACGCCAAAAATAGGCTGCGGGCGCAGCCGCGCCCAAAAAAGAGCAGACAAACACCTAGGCACCAAGTTTGTCCTACGGAAAAATGCCCAAAAAGGGGGTGGGCTATAGCCTTTGGGCGTGGGGCGGGCGGACTTCGTCCGCCGGACTCGGAATGGGCCGAGACTTTGCCCACCCCCTCCCCGTGAAAAAAATAGGCCGTGTGCACACCCGCTTCCGAAAAAGAGTTGCCGAAACCTTTGGCGCCAAGTTCGTCCTGCGGAAAAATGCCCAAAAAAGGGGTGGGCTATAGCCTTGGGGCGTGGGGCTGGCGAACGTCGTCCGCCGGACTCGGAATGTGCCGGGACTTTGCCCACCCCCTCCCCGTGACAAAATTACACCACGGGCATAGCCGCGCCCAAAAAAGAGCAGCGGAACACCTTGGCGCCAAGATCGCCCTGCGGAAAAATGCCCAAAAAGGGGGTGGGCTATAGGCTTGGGGCTTGGGGATGGCGAACTTCGTCTGCCGGACTCGGAATGGCCAGAGGAATTGCCCACCCCCTCCCCGCCACAAAAATAGGCCGCGGGCACAGCCGCACCCGAAAAAGAGCAGTTGAACACCTTGGCGCCAAGTTCGTCCTGCAGAAAAATGCCCAAAAAAGGGGTCTGCTATAGCCTTTGGGCGTGGGGCCGGTGAACTTTGTCAGCCTTCCTCGGAATGGGCCGAGACATTGGCCACCCCCTCCCCGCGCCAAAAATAGGCCGCGGGCACAGCAACGCCCAAAAAATAGCAGCCGAACCCCCTGGCGCCAAGTTCGTCCTACGGAAAAATGCCCAAAAAAGGGGTGGGCTATAGCCTTGGGGTGTGGGGCTAGCGCACTTCGTCCGCCTTCCTCGAATGGGCCGAGACTTTGTGCACCCCCTCCCAGCAAAAAAAATAGGCCGTGGGCACAGCCGCGCCCAAAAAAGAGCAGCCGAACCCCTTGGCCCCAAGTTCGTCCTGCGGAAAAATTCCCAAAAAGGGGGTGGGCTATAGCCTTGGGGCGTGGGGCCGGCGAACTTCGTCAGCCTTCCTCGGAATGGGCCGTGAATTTGGCCACCCCCTCCCCGCACCAAAAATAGGCCGCGGGCACAGCCGCGCCCAAAAAAGAGCAGCCGAACCCCTTGGCGCCTAGTTCGTCCTGTGGAAAAATGCCCAAAAAAGCGGTGGGCTATAGCCTTTGGCCGTGGGGCTGGCGAACTTCGTCCGCCTTCTTCCGAGTGGGCCGAGACTTTTCCCACCCCCTCCTCACGACAAAAATAGGCCGCGGGCACAGCCGCGCCCAAAAAAGAACAGCGAAACCCCTTGGCGCCAAGTTCGTCCTGTGGAAAAATGCCCAAAAAAGGGGTGGGCTATAGCCTTGGAGCGTGGGGCTAGCGAACTTCGTCCGCCTTCCTCGGAATGGCCCGAGACTTTGCCCACCCCCTCCCCACGCCAAAAATAGGCTGCGGGCGCAGCCGCGCCCAAAAAAGAGCAGCCGAACCCCTGGGCGCCAAGTTCGTCCTGCAGAAAAGTGCCCAAAAAAGAGGTGTGCTACAGCAATAGGCTGTGGGGCCGGCGAACTTCATCCGCCGGACTCGGAATGGGCCGAGACTTTGGCCACCCCGTCCCCATGCCAAAAATAGGCCGCGGGCACAGTCGCGCCCAACAAAAAGCAGCCGAACCCCTAGGCCCCAAGTTCGTCCTGCGGCAAAACGCCCAAAAAAGGGGTGTGATATAGCCTTTGGGCGTGGGGCCAGCAAAGTTCATCCGGCTTCCTCGGAATGGGCCGAGACTTTGCCCACCCCCTCCCCGCACCAAAAATAGGCCGCGGGCACTGCCGCGCCCAAAAAAGAGCAGCCTAACCCCTTGGCGCCAAGTTCGTCCTGCGGAAAAATGCCCAAAAAAGGGGTGTCCTATAGCCTTTGGGCGTGGGGCCGGCGAACTTCGTCCGCCTTCCTCGGAATGGGCCGAGACTTTAACCACCCCCTCCCCGTGACAAAAATAGGCCCCGGGCACGGCCGCGCCCAAAAAAGAGCAGCCGAACCCCTTGGCGCCAAGTTCGTCCTGCGGAAAAATGCCCAAAAAATGGGTGGGCTGTAGCCTTTGGGCGTGGGGCCGGTAAAGTTCATCCGCCTTCCTCGGAATGGGCCGAGACTTTGCCCACTGCCTCCCCGCGCCAAAAATAGACCGCCGGCACAGCCGCGCCAAAAAAAGAGCAGCCGAACCCCTTGGCGCCAAGTTCGTCCTGCGGAAAAATGCCCAAAAAAGGGGTGGGCTATAGCCTTGGGGCGTGGGGCTGGCGAACTTCGTCCGCCGGACTCGGAATGGGCCGAGATGTGGCCCACCCCCTCCCCATGACAAAAGTAGGCCACGGACACAGCCGCACCCAAAAAAGAGCAGCCGAACCCCTTGGCGCCATGTTCGTCCTGCGGAAAAATGCCCAAATAAGGGGTGTGCTATAGCCTTTGGGCGTGGGGCCGGCAAAGTTCATCCGCCTTCCTCGGAATGGGTTGAGACTTTGCCCACCCCCTCCCCGCGCCAAATATAGGCCGCGGGCACAGCCGTGCCCACAAAAGAGCAGCCGAACCCCTTGGCGCCAAGTTCGTCCTGCGGAAAAATGCCGAAAAAGGGGGTGGGCTATAGCTTTGGGGCATGGGGCCGGCGACTTCGTCCGCCTTCCTCGGAATGGGCTGAGACTTTGGCCACCCCCTCCCCCTGACAAAAATAGGCCGCGGGCACAGCCACACCCAAAAAAGAGCAGCCAGACCACTTGACGCCAAGTTCGTCCTGCGGCAAAAGGCCCAAAAAAGGGGTGTGCTATAGTCGTTGGGCGTGGGGCCAGCAAAGTTCATCCGCCTTCCTCGGAATGGGCCGAGACTTTGCCCACCCCCTCCCCATGCCAAAAATAGGCCGCGGGCACAGTCGCGCCCAAAAAAGAGCAGCCGAACCCCTAGGCCCCAAGTTCGTCCTGCGGCAAAACGCCCAAAAAAGGGGGTGTGCTATAGCCTTTGGGCGTGGGGCCAGCAAAGTTCATCCGCCTTCCTCGGAATGGGCCGAGACTTTGCCCACCCCCTCCCCACGCTACAAATACGCCGCGGGCACTGCCGCGCCCAAAAAAGAGCAGCCTAACCCCTTGGCGCCAAGTTCGTCCTGCGGAAAAATGCCCAAAAAAGGGGTCGGCAATAGCCTTTGGGCGCGGGGCGGGCGCACTTCGTCCGCCGGACTCGGAATGGGCCGAGACTTTGTCCACCCCCTCCCCGCAAGAAAAATAGGCCGCGGGCACAGCCGTATCCAAAAAAGAGCAGCCAAACCCCTTGGCGCCAAGTTCGTCCATCGGAAAGATGCCAAAAAAGGGGGTGGGCTATAGCCTTGGGGCGTGGGGCTGGCGAACTTCGTCCGCCGGACTCGGAATGGGCCGAGACTTTTCCCACCCCCTCCCCACGACAAAACTAAGCCACGGGCACAGCCGCGTCCAAAAAAGAGCAGCCGAACCCCTTGGCGTTAAGTTCGTCCTACGGAAAAATGCCCAAAAAAGGGGTGTGGTATAGCCTTGGGGCGTGGGGCCGGCAAAGTTCGTCCGCCGGACTCGGAATGGGCCGAGACTTCGCCCACCCCCTCCCCGCAATAAAAATAGGCCGCGGTCACAGCCGCGCCCAAAAAAGAGCAGCCGAATGCCTTGGCGCCAAGTTCGTCTTGCGGAAAAATGCCCAAAAAAGGGGTCGGCAATAGCCTTGGGGCGCGGGGCGGGCGAACTTCGTCCGCCGGACTCGGAATGGGACAAGACTTTGTCCACCCCCTCCCCGCAAGAAAAATAGGCCGCGGGCACAGCCGCATCCAAAAAAGAGCAGCCAAACCCCTTGGCGCCAAGTTCGTCCATCGGAAAGATGCCAAAAAAGGGGGTGGGCTATAGCCTTGGGGCGTGGGGCTGGCGAACTTCGCCCGCCGGACTCGGAATGTGCCGAGACTTTGGCTACCCCCTCCCCGTGACAAAAATAGGCCGCGGGCACAGCCGCGCCCAAAAAAGAGCAGCCGAACCCCTTGGCGCCAAGTTCGTCCTGCGGAAAGATGCCTAAAAAGGGGGTGGGCTATAGCCTTGGGGCGTGGGGCTGACGAACTTCGTCCGCCGGACTCGGAATGGGCCGAGACTTTGCCCACCTCCTCTCTGCGACAAAAATAGGCCGCGGGCACAGCCGTGCCCATAAAAGAGCAGCCGAACCCCTTGACGCCAAGTTCGTCCTGCGGAAAAATGCCCAAAAAAGGGGTGGGCTATAGCCTTGGGGCGTGGGGCCGGCGCACTTCGTCCGCCGGACTCGGAATGGGCCGAGACTTTTCCCACCCCCTCCCTGTGACAAACGTAAGCCGCGGGCACAGCCTCGCCCAAAAAAGAGCAGCCGAACACCTTGGCGCCAAGTTCGTCCTGTGGCAAAATGCCCAAAAAATGGGTGTGCTATAGCCTTTGGGCGTGGGGCCGGCAAAGTTCATCCCCCCCCCCCCGGAATGGGCCGAGACTTTGGCCACCCCCTCCCCGCGACAAAAATAGGCCGTGGACACAGCCGCGCCCAAAAAATAGCGGCCGAACCCCTTGGCATCAAGTTTGTCCTGCGGAAAAATGCCCAAAAAAGGGGTGGGCTATAGCCTTTGGGCGTGGGACCGGAATAGTTCATCCCCGTTCCTCGGAATGGGCCGAGACTTTGCCCACCCCCTCCCCGCGCCAAAAATAGGCCGCGGGCACAGCTGCGCCCAAAAAAGAGCAGCCGAACCCCTTGGCGCCAAGTTCGTCCTACGGAAAAATGCCCAAAAAAGGGGGGGGGGCTATAGCCTTGGGGCGTGGGGCGGGCGAACTTCGTCCGCCGGACTCGGAATGGGCCGAGACATTGGCCACCCCCTCCCCGCAATAAAAATAGGCCGCGGGCACAGCCGCGCCCAAAAAAGAGCAGCCGAACCCCTTGGCGCCAAGTTCGTCCTGCGGAAAAATGCCCAAAAAGGGGGTGGGCGGTAGCCTTGGGACGTGAGGCCGGTAAAGTTCATGCCCCTTCTCGGAATGCGCCGAGACTTTTCCCACCCCCTCCCCGCGACAAAAATAGGCCGCGGGCACAGCCGCGTCCAAAAAAGAGCTGCCGAACCCCTTGGCGCCAAGTTCGTCCTGCGGCAAAATGCCCAAAAAAGGGGTGTGCTATAGCCTTTGGGCGTGGGGATGGCGAACTTCGTCCGCCAGACTCAGAATGGACCGAGACTTTGCCCACCCCCTCTCTACGACAAAAATAGGCCGCGGGCACAGCCGCGCCCATAAAAGAGCAGCCGAACCCCTTGGCGCCAAGTTCGTCCCACGGAAAAATGCCCAAAAAAGGGATGTGATAGCCTTTGCGCGTGGGGCCGGCGAACTTCATCCGCCTTCCTCGGAATGGGCCGAGACTTTGGGCAACCCCTCCCCGCGACAAAAATGGGCCGCGGGCACAGCCTCGCCCAAAAAAGTGCACCCAATCCCCTTGGCGCCAAGTTCGTCCCGCGGAAAAATGCCCAAAAATGGGATGTGATAGCCTTTGGGCGTGGGGCTGGCGAACTTCGTCCGCCTTCCTCGGAATGGGCTGAGACTTTGGCTAACCCCTCCCCACGACAAAAATAGGCCGCGGGCACAGCCGCGCCAACAAAAGAGGAGCCGAACCCCTTGGCGCCAAGTTCGTCCTGCGGAAAAATGCCCAAAAAGGGGGTGGGCTATAGCTTTGGGGTATGGGGCCGGCGCACTTCGTCCGCCGGACTCGGAATGGGCCGAGACTTTTCCCACCCCCTCCCTGTGATAAAAATAAGCCTCGGACAGAGCCTCGCCAAAAAAAGAGCAGCCGAACCCCTTGCGCCACGTTCGTCTTGCGGAAAAATGGCCAAAAAAGGGATGGGCTATAGCCTTGGGGCGAGGGGCGGGCGAACTTCGTCCGCCTGACTCGGAATGGGCCGAGACTTTGCCCACCCCCTCCCCACAATAAAAATAGGCCGCGGGCACAGCCGCGCCCAAAAAAGAGCAGTCGAACCCCTTGGCGCCAAGTTCGTCCTGCGGAAAAATGCCCAAAAAGCGGGTGGGTTGTAACATTGGGGCGTGGGGCCCGCAAAGTTCATCCCCCTTCTCGGAATGGGGCGAGACTTTTCCCACCCCCTCCCCATGACAAAACTAAACCGCGGGCACAGCCGCGCCCAAAAAAGAGCAGCCGAACCCCTTGGCGCCACGTTCGTCTTGCGGAAAAATGGCCAAAAAATGGGTGGGCTATAGCCTTGGGGCGTGGGGCGGGCGAACTTCGTCCGCCGTACTCGGAATGGGCTGAGACATTGGCCACCCCCTCCCCGCAATAAAAATAGTCCGCGGGCACAGCCGCGCCCAAAAAAGAGCAGCCGAACCCCATGGCCCCAAGTTCGTCCTGCGGAAAAATGCCCAAAACGGGGGTGGGCGGTAGCCTTGGGGCGTGGGGCCGGTAAAGTTCATGCCCCTTCTCGGAATGTGCCGAGACTTTACCCACCCCCTCCCCGCGACAAAAATAGGTCGCGGGCACAGCCGCGTCCAAAATAGAGCAGCCGAACCCCTTGGCGCCAAGTTCGTCCTGCGGCAAAATGCCCAAAAAACGGGTGTGCTATAGCCTTTGGGCGTGGGGCTGCCGAACTTCGTCCGCCGGACTCAGAACGGACCGAGACTTTGCCCACCCCCTCTCTGCGACACAAATAGGTCGCGGGCACAGCCGCGCCCATAAAAGAGCAGCCGAACCCCTCGGCGCCAGGTTCGTCCTGCGGAAAAATGCGAAAAAAGGGGTGGGCTATAGCCTTGGGGCGTGGGGCCGGCGCACTTCGTCCGCCGGACTCGGAATGGGCCGAGACTTTTCCCACCCCCTCCCTGTGACAAAAATAAGCCGCGGGCACAGCCTCGCCCAAAAAAGAGCAGCCGAACCCCTTGGCGCCAAGTTCGTCCTGCGGCAAAATGCCCAAAAAATGGGTGTGCTATAGCCTTTGGGCGTGGGGCCGGCAAAGTTCATCCCCCTTATTTGGAATGGGCCGAGACTTTGGCCACCCCCTCCCCGCGACAAAAATAGGCCGCGGGCACAGCCGCGCCCAAAAAATAGCGGCCGAACCCCTTGGCGTCAAGTTCGTCCTGCGGAAAAATGCCCAAAAAAGGGGTGGGCTATAGCCTTTGGGCGTGGGACCGGAATAGTTCATCCCCGTTCCTCGGAATGGGCCGAGACTTTGCCCACCCCTCCCCGCGACAAAAATCGGCCGCGGGCACAGCCGCGCCCAAAAAAGAGCAGCCGAACCCCTTGGCGCCAAGTTCGTCCCACGGAAAAATGCCCAAAAAAGGGATGTGATAGCCTTTGGGCGTGGGGCCGGTAAACTTCATCCGCCTTCCTCAGAATGGGCCGAAACTCTGGGCACCCCCTCCCCGTGACAAAAATAGGCCGCGGGCACAGCCTCGCCCAAAAAAGAGTAGCCGATCCCCTTGGCGCCAAGTTCGTCCCGCAGAAAAATGCCCAAAAAAGGGATGTGATAGCCTTTGGGCGTGGGGCCGGCGAACTTCATCCGCCTTCCTCGGAATGGGCCGAGACTTTAGGCACTCCCTCCCCGCGACAAAAATAGGCCGCGGGCACTGCCTCGCCCGAAAAAGAGTAGCCGAACCCCTTGGCGCCAAGTTCGTCCTGCGGCAAAATGCCCAAAAAATGGGTGTGGTATAGCCTTTGGGCGTGGGGCCGGCAAAGTTCATCCCCCTTCCTCGAAATGGGCCGCGACTTTGCCCCCCCCCCTCCCCACGACAAAAATAGGCCGCGGGCATAGCCGCGCCAAAAAAGAGCAGCCGAACCCCTTGGTGCCGAGTTCGTCCTGCGGCAAAATGCCCAAAAAAGGGGTGTGCTATAGCCTTTGGGCGTGGGGCTGCCGAACTTCGTCCGCCGGACTCAGAACGGACCGAGACTTTGCCCACCCCCTCTCTACGACAAAAATAGGCCGCGGGCACAGCCGCGCCCAAAAAAGAGCAGCCGAACCCCTTGGCGCCAACTTCATCCTGCGGAAAAATGCCCAAAAAAGGTGTGGGCTATAGCCTTGGGTCGTGGGGCCGGCACACTTCGTCCGCCGGACTCGGAATGGGCCGAGACTTTTCCCACCCCCTCCCTGTGACAAAAATAAGCCTCGGACAGAGCCTCGCCAAAAAAAGAGCAGCCGAACCCCTTGGCGCCAAGTTCGTCCTGCGGAAAAATGCCCAAAAAAGGGGTGGGCTATAGCTTTGGGGCATGGGGCCGGCGCACTTCGTCCGCCGGACTCGGAATTGGCCGAGACTTTTCCCACCCCCTCCCCACGACAAAACTAAACCACGGGCACAGCCGCGCCCAAAAAAGGGCAGCCGAACCCCTTGGCGCCACGTTCGTCTTGCGGAAAAATGGCCAAAAAACGGGTGGGCTATAGCCTTGGGGCTTGGGGCCGGCAAAGTTCATCCCCTTTCCTCGGAATGGGCCGAGACTTTGACCACCCCCTCCCCGCGACAAAAATAGGCCGCGGGCACAGCCGCGCCCAAAAAATAGCGGCCGAACCCCCTGGCGTCAAGTTCGTCGTGCGAAAAATGCCCAAAAAAGGGGTGGGCTATAGCCTTTGGGCGTGGGACCGGAATAGTTCATCCCCGTTCCTCGGAATGGGCCGAGACATTGCCCACCCCCTCCCCGCGACAAAAATAGGCCGCGGGCACAGCCGCGCCCAAAAATGAGCAGCTGAACCCCTTGGCGCAAAGTTCATGCAGCGGAAAAATGCCCAAAAAGGGGGTGGGCTATAGCCTTGGGGCGTGGGGCTGGCGCACTTCGTCTGCCGGACTCGGAATGGGCGGAGACTTTGCCCATCCCCTCCCCGCAACAAAAATAAGCCGCGGGCACAGCCTCGCCCAAAAAAGAGGAGCCGAACCCCTTGCGCCACGTTCGTCTTGCGGAAAAATGGCCAAAAAAGGGATGGGCTATAGCCTTGGGGCGAGGGGCGGGCGAACTTCGTCCGCCGGACTCGGAATGGGCCGAGACTTTGCCCACCCCCTCCCCACAATAAAAATAGGCCGCGGGCACAGCCGCGCCCAAAAAAGAGCAGTCGAACCCCTTGGCGCCAAGTTCGTCCTGCGGAAAAATGCCCAAAAAGGGGGTGGGCTGTAACATTGGCGCGTGGGGCCCGCAAAGTTCATCCCTCTTCTCGGAATGGGCCGATACTTTACCCACCCCCTCCCCGCGACAAAAATAGGCCGCGGGCACAGCTGCGCCCAAAAAAGAGCAGCCGAACCCCTTGGCGCCAAGTTCGTCCTGCGGAAAAATGCCCAAAAAAGGGGTGGGCTATAGCCTTTGGGCGTGGGGCTAGCGAACTTCGTCTGCCGGACTCGGAATGGGCCGAGACTTTGCCCACCCCCTCCCCGCGATACAAATAGGCCGCGGGGACAGCCGCACCCAAAAAAGAGCAGCCGAACCCCTTGGCGCCAAGTTCGTCTTGCGGAAAAATGCCCAAAACAGGGATGTGATAGCCTTTGGGCATGGGGCCGGCGAACTTCATCCGCCTTCCTCGGAATGGGCCGAGACTTTTCCCACCCCCTCCCCGCGACAAAAATAGGCCGCGGGCACAGCCTCGCCCAAAAACGAGTAGCCGAACCCCTTGGCGCCAAGTTCGTCCTGCGGCGAAATGCCCAAAAAATGGGTGTGCTATAGCCTTTGGGCGTGGGGCCGGCAAAGTTCATCCCCCTTCCTCCAAATGGGCCGCGACTTTGCCCACCCCCTCCCCGCGACAAAAATAGGCCGCGGGCACAGCCGCGCCCAAAAAATTGCAGCTGAACCCCTTGGCGCCAAGTTCGTCCTGCGGCAAAATGCCCAAAAAATGGGTGTGCTATAGCCTTGGGGCGTGGGGCTGCCGAACTTCGTCCGCCGGACTCAGAACGGACTGAGACTTTGCCCACCCCCTTCCCGCGACAAAAATAGGCCGCGGGCACAGCCGCGCCCAAAAAAGAGCAGCCGAACCCCTTGGCGCCATGTTCGTCCTTCAGAAAAATGCCCAAAAAAGGGGTGGGCTATAGCCTTGGGGCATGGGGCCGGCGCACTTCGTCCGCCGGACTTGGAATGGGTCGAGACTTTGGCCACCCCCTCCCCGCGACAAAAATAGGCCGTGGGCACAGCCGTGCCCTAAAAATAGCGGCCGAACCCCTTGGCGTCAAGTTCGTCCTGCGGAAAAATACCCACAAAAGGGGTGGGCTATAGCCTTTGGGCGTGGGACCGGAATAGTTCATCCCCCTTCCTCGGAATGGGCCGAGACTTTGCCCACCCCCTCCCCACGACAAAAATAGGCCGCGGGCACAACCGCGCCCAAAAATGAGCAGCCGAACCCCTTGGCGCCAAGTTCATGCAGCGGAAAATTGCCCAAAAAGGGGGTGGGCTATAGCCTTGGGGCGTGGGGCTGGCGAACTTCATCTGCCGGACTCGGAATGGGCCGAGACTTTGCCCACCCCCTCCCCGTGACAAACATAGGCTGCGGGCACAGCCTCGCCCAAAAAAGAGTAGCCGAACCCCTTGGCGCCAAGTTCGTCCTGCAGAAAAATGCCCAAAAAATGGGCGTGCTATAGCCTTTGGGCGTGGGACCGGAATAGATCATCCCCCTTCCTCGGCATGGGCCGAGACTTTCCCCACCCCCTCCCCGCGACAAAAATAGGCCGCGGGCACAGTCGCACCCAAAAATGAGTCGCCGAACCCCTTGGCGCCAAGTTCATGCAGCGGAAAAATGCCCAAAAAGGGGGTGGGTTATAGCCTTTGGGCGTGGGGCTGGCGAACTTCGTCCGCCGGACTCGGAATGGGCCGAGACATATCCCACCCGCACCCCGCCCCAAAAATAGGCCGCTGGCATAGCCGCGCCCAAACAAGAGCAGCCGAAGACCTTGGCGCCAAGTTCGTCCTGCGGAAAAATGCCCAAAAAAGGGGTGTGCTATAGCCTTGGGGCGTGGGGCTGGCGAACTTCGTCCGCCGGACTCGGAATGGGCCGCGACTTTGGCCACCCCCTCCCCGCGACAAAAATAGGCCGCGGGCACAGCCGCGCCAAAAAAAGAACAGCCGAACCCCTTGGCACCAAGTTCGTCTTGCGGAAAAATGCCCAAAAAAGGGGTGGGCTATAGCCTTGGGGTGTGGGGCGGACTCGGAATGGGACGTGACTTTTCGCACCCCCACCCCATGACAAAAATAGGCCGCGGGCACAGCGGCGCCCAAAAAAGAGCAGCCGAACCCCTTGGCACCAAGTTCGTCCTGCGGAAAAATGCCCAAACAATGGGCGTGCTATAGCCTTTGGGCGTGGGGCCGAAATAGTTCATCCCCCTTCCTCGGAATGGGCCGAGACTTTGCCCAGCCCTCCCCGTGACAACAATAGGCAACGGGCACAGCCGCGCCCAAAAATGAGCAGCCGAACCCCTTGGCGCCAAGTTCGTCCTGGGGAAAAATGACCAAAAAAGGGGTGTGCTATAGCCTTGCTGCGTGGGGCTGGCGAACTTCGTCCGCCGGACTCGGAATGGGCCGAGACTTTGGCCATCCCCTCCCCGTGTCAAAAATAGGCCGCCGGCACAGCCGCGCCAAAAAAGGGACAGCCGAACCCCTTGGCGCCATGTTCGTCCTGCCGAAAAATGCCCAAAAAAGGGGTGGGGTATAGCCTTGGGGCGTGGGGCTGGCGAACTTCGTCCGCCGGACTCCGAATGGGCCGAGACTTTGCCCACCCCTTCTCTGCGACAAAAATAGGCCGCGGGCACAGCCGCGCCCAAAAAAGAGCAGCCGAACTCCTCGGCGCCTAGTTCGTCCTGCGTAAAAATGCCCAAAAGGCGTGTGCTATAGCCATTGGGCGTACGGCCGGCGCACTTCGTCTGCCTTCCTTGGAATGGGCCGAGACTTTGGCCACCCCCTCCCCGTGACAAAAATAGGCCGCGGGCGCAGCCGCGCCCAAAAAAGAGAAGCCGAACCCCTTGGCGCCAAGTTCGTCTTGCGGAAAAATGCCCAAAAAAGGGGTGGGCTATAGCCTTGGGGCGTGGGGCGGGCGAACTACGTCCACCGGACTCGGAATGGGCCGAGACTTTTCCCACCCCCACCCCGTGACAAAAATAGGCCGCGGGCACAGCCGCGCCCAAAAAAGAGCAGCCGAACCCCTTGGCGCCAAGTTCGTCGTGCCGCAAAATGCCCAAAAAAGGGGTGTGCTATAGCCTTTGGGCGTGGGGATGGCAAAGTTCATCCGCCTTCCTCGGAATGGGTCGAGAATTTACCCACCCCCTCCCCACACAAAAAATAGGCTGCGGGCATAGCCGCGCCCAAAAAGGAGCAGCCAAACCCCTTGGCGAAAAGTTCGTCCTGCGGAAAAATGCCCAAAAGGGGGGTTGGCTATAGACTTTGGGCATGGGGCCGGCGCACTTCGTCTGCCTTCTTCGGAATGGGCCGAGACTTTGGCCACCCACTCCTTGTGACCAAAATAGGCCGCGGGCACAGCCGCGCCTAAAAAAGAGCAGCCGAACCCCTTGGCGCCAAGTTCGTCTTGCGGAAAAATGCCAAAAAAAGGGGTGGGCTATAGCCTTGGGGCGTGGGGTGGGCGAACTTCGTCTGCCGGACTCGGAATGGGACGCGACTTTTCCCACCCCCACCCCGTGACAAAAATAGGCCGCGGGCACAGCGGCGCCCAAAAAAGAGCAGCCGAACCCCTTGGCACCAAGTTCGTCTTGCGGCAAAATGCCCAAAAAAGGGGTGTGCTATAGCCTTTGGGCGTGGGGACGGCAAAGTTCATCCGCCTTCCTCGGAATGGGTCGAGATATTGCCCACCCCCTCCCCGCACCAAAACTAGGCCACGAGTATAGCCGCGCCCAAAAAAGAGCAGCCAAGCCCCTTGGCGCCAAGTTCGTCCTGCGGAAAAATGCCCAAAATGGGGGTGGGCGATAGCCTTGGGGTGTGGGGCTGACGAACTTCGTCCGCCGGACTCGGAATGGGCCGAGACTTTGACCACCCCCTGTCCGTGACAAAAATAGGCCGCGGGCAAAGCCGCGCCCAAAAAAGAGCAGCCGAACCCCTTGGCGCCAACTTCGTCCTGCGGAAAAATGCCCAAAAGGAGGGTGGGCTATAGCCTTGGGACGTGGGCCTGGCGAACTTCGTCCGCCGGACTCGGAATGGGCCGAGACTTTTCCCACCCCGTCCCTACGACAAAAATAGGCTGCGGCCACAGCCGCGCCCAAAAAAGAGCAGCCGAACCCCTTGGCGCCAAGTTCGTCCTGCGGAAAAATGCCCAAAAAGGGAGTGGGCTATAGGCTTGGGGCGTGGGGCTGGCGAACTTCATCCGCCTTCGTCGGAATGGGCCGAGACTTTGCCCACCCTGTCCCCGGGACAAAAATAGGCCGCGGGCACAGCCGCGTCCAAAAAAGAGCAGCCGAACCCCTTGGCGCCAAGTTCGTCCTGCGGCAAAATGCTCAAAAGGAGGGTGGGCTATAGCCTCAGGGACTGGGGCTGGCGCACTTCGTCCGCCTGACTCGGAATGGGCCGAGACTTCCCCCCCCCCCCCTCCCTGTGACAAAAATAGGCCGCAGACACAGCCGCACCCAAAAAAGAGCAGCCGAACCCCTTGGCGCTAAGTTCGTCCTGGGGAAAAATGACCAAAAAAGGGGTGTGCTATAGCCTTGGGGCGTGGGGCTGGCGAACTTCGTCCGTCGGACTCGGAATGGGTCGAGACTTTGGCCACCCCCTCCCCGCGACAAAAATAGGCCGCGGGCACAGCCGCGCCCAAAAAAGAGCAGCCGAACCCCTTGGCGCCAAGTTCGTCCTGTGGAAAAATGCCCAAAAGGAGGGTGGGCTATAGCCTTGGGGCGTGGGGCTGGCGAACTTCGTCCGCCTTCCTCGGAATGGGCCGAGACTTTGCCCACCCCGTCCCCACGACAAAAATAGGCCGCGGGCACGGCTGCGCCCGAAAAAGAGCAGCCGAACCCCTTGGCGCCAAGTTCGCCCTGCGGAAAAAAGCCTAAAAGGGGGGTTGGCTGTAGCCTTGGGGCCTGGGGCTGGCGCACTTCGTCCGCCTGACTCGGAATGGGCCGAGACTTCCCCCCCTCCCTGCGACAAAAATAGGCAGCGAGCACAGCCGCGCCCTAAAAAGAGCAGCCGAACCCCTTGGCGCCAAGTTCGTCCTGCGGAAAAATGACCAAAAAAGGGGTGTGCTATAGCCTTGGGGCGTGGGGCTGGCGAACTTCGTCCGCGGGACACGGAATGGGCCGAGACTTTACCCACCCCCTCCCAGCGACAAAAATAGGCCGCGGGCACGGCCGCGCCCACAAAAAAGCAGCCAAACCCCTTGGCGCCAACTTCGTCCTGCGGAAAAATGCCCAAAAAGGGGGTGGGCTATAGCCTTGGGGTGTGGGGCTGGCGAACTTCGTCCGCCGGACTCGGAATGGGCCGAGACTTTTCCCACCCCCTCCCTGCGAGAAAAATAGGCCGCGGGCACAGCCGCACCCAAAAAAGAGCAGCCAAACCCCTTCGCGCCAAGTTCGTCCTGCGGAAAAATGCCCAAAAAGGGGGTGGGCTATAGCCTTGGGGCGTGGGGATGGCGCACTTCGTCCGCCGGACTCGGAATCGGCCGAGGCTTTGCCCACCCCCTCCCCGGGACAAAAATAGGCCGTGGGCACAGCCGTGCCCAGAAGAGAGCAGCCGAACCCCTTGGCGCCAAGTTCGTCCAGCGGAAAAATTGCCCAAAAAGGGGGTGGGCTATAGCCTTGGGGCGTGGGGCTGGCGAATTTTGTCCGCCGGACTCGTAATGGGCCGAGACTTTTCCCACCCCCTCCCCACGACAAAAATATGCCGCGGGCACAGCCGCGCCCAAAAAAGAGCAGCCGAACCCCTTGGCGCCAACTTTGTCCCGCGGAAAAATGCCCAAAAAAGGGGTGGGCTATAGCCTTGGGAGGTGGGGCTGGCGATCTTCGTCCGCCGGACTCGGAATGGGCCGAGACTTCTCCCACCCCCTCCCCGCAACAAAAATAGGCCGCAGGCACTGCCGCGCCCAAAAAAGAGCAGCCGAACCCCTTGGCGCCAAGTTTGTCCTGTGGAAAAATCCCCAAAAAAGGGGTGGGCTATAGCCTTGGTGCGTGGGGCTGGCGAAATTCGTTTACTGGACTCGGAATGGGCCGAGACTTTTCCCACCCCCTCCCCATGACAAAAATAGGCCGCGCGCACAGCCGTGCCCAAAAGAGAGCAGGTGAACCCCTTGGCGCCAAGTTCGTCCGGCGTAAAAATGCCCAAAAATGGGGTGGGCTATAGCCTTGGGGCGTGGGGCGGGCGAACTTCGTTTGCCGGACTCGGAATGGGCCGAGAATTTCCGCACCCCCTCCCCACGACAAAAATAGGCCGCGCGCACAGCCGCGCCCAAAAGAGAGCAGCCCAACCCGTTGGCGCAAAGTTCGTCCGGCGGAAAAATGCCCAAAAAGGGGGTGGGCTATAGTCTTGGGGCGTGGGGCTGGCGAATTTTGTCCGCCGGACTCGGAATGGGCTGAGACTTTTCCCACCCCCTCCCCGCGACAAAAATATGCCGCGGGCACAGCCGCACCCAAAAAAGAGCAGCCGAACCCCTTGGCGCCAAGTTCGTCCTGCGGAAAAATGCCCAAAAAGGGGGCGTGCTATAGCCTGGGGGCGTGGGGCGGGCGAACTTCGTCCGCCGGACTCGGAATCGGCCGAGGCTTTACCCACCCCCTCCCCGCGACAAAAATAGGCCGTGGGCACAGCCGCGCCCAAAAAAGAGCTGCCGAACCCCATGGCGCCAAGTTCGTCCTGCGGAAAAATGCCCAAAAAAGGGGTGGGCTATAGCCTTGGGACGTGGGGCTGGCGATCTTCGTCCGCCGGACTCGGAATGGGCCGAGACTTTTCCCACCCCCTCCCTGCAAGAAAAATAGGCCGCGGGCACAGCCGCACCAAAAAAAGAGCAGCCAAACCCCTTGGCGCCAAGTTCGTCCTGCGGAAAAATGCCCAAAAAGGGGGTGGGCTATAGCCTTGGGGCGTGGGGATGGCGAACTTCGTCCGCCGGACTCGGAATCGGCCGAGGCTTTGCCCACCCCCTCCCCGCAACAAAAATAGGCCGTGGGCACAGCCGCGCCCAGAAGAGAGCAGCCGAACCCCTTGGCGCCAAGTTCGTCCAGCGGAAAAATGCCCAAAAAGGCGGTGGGCTATAGCCTTGGGGCGTGGGACGGGCGAACTTCGTCCGCCGGACTCGGAATGGGCGGAGACTTTGACCACCCCCTCCCCACGACAAAAATAGGCCGCGGGCACAGCCGTGTCTAAAAAAGAGCAGCCGAACCCTCTGGCGCCAAGTTCGTCCTGCGGAAAAATGCCCAAAAAGGGGGTGGGCAATAGCCTTGGGGCGTGGGGATGGCGAACTTCGTCCGCCGGACTCGGAATGGCCCGAGGCTTTGTCCACCCCCTCCCCACGACAAAATAGGCCGCGGGCACAGCCATGCCCAAAAAAGAGCAGCCGAACCCCTTGGCGCCAAGTTCGTCCTGCGGAAAAATGCCCAAAAAAGGGGTGGGCTATAGCCTTGGGACATGGGGCTGGCGATCTTCGTCCGCCGGATTCGGAATGGGCCGAGACTTTTCCCACCCCCTCCCCGCGACACAAATAGGCCGCGGGCCCAGCCGCACCCAAAAAAGAGCAGCTGCACCCCTTGGCGCCAAGTTCGTCCTGTGGAAAAATTGCCTAAAAAAGGGGTGGGCTATAGCCTTGGGGCGTGGGGCTGGCGAAATTCGTTTGCCGGACTCGGAATGGGCCGAGGCTCGGTCCACCCCCTCCCCACGACAAAAATAGGCCGCGGGCACCGTTGCGCCGAAAAAATAGCAGCCGAACCCCTTGGAGCCAAGTTCGTCCTGCGGAAAATTGCCCAAAAAGGGGGTGGGCTATAGCCTTGGGGCGTGGGGCTGGCGAATTTCTTCCGCCGGACTCGTAATGGGCCGAGACTTTTCCCACCCCTCCCCGCGACAAAATAGGCCGTGGGCACAGCCGCGCCGAAAAAAGAGCAGCTGCACCCCTTGGCGCCAAGTTCGTCCTGTGGAAAAATGCCCAAAAAAGGGGTGGGCTATAGCCTTGGGGCGTGGGGCTGGCGAACTTCGTTTGCCGGACTCGGAATGGGCCGAGACTTTCCCCACCCCCTCTCCACAACAAAAATAGGCCGCGCGCACAGTCGCGCCCAGAAGAGAGCAGCCGAACCCCTTGGCGCCAAGTTCGTCCAGCGGAAAAATGCCCAAAAAGGCGGTGGGCTATAGCCTTGGGGCGTGGGGCGGGCGAACTTCGTCCGCCGGACTCGGAATGGGCGGAGACTTTGACCACCCCCTCCCCACGATAAAAATAGGCCGCGGGCACAGCCGTGTCTAAAAAAGAGCAGCCGAACCCTCTGGCGCCAAGTTCGTCCAACGGAAAAATGCCCAAAAAGGGGGTGGGCAATAGCCTTGGGGCGTGGGGATGGCGAACTTCGTCCGCCAGACTCGGAATGGCCCGAGGCTTTGTCCACCCCCTCCCTGCGACAAACATAGGCCGCGGGCACAGCCATGCCCAAAAAAGAGCGGCCGAACCCCTTGGCGCCAAGTTCGTCCTGCGGAAAAATGCCCAAAAAGGGGGTGGGCAATAGCCTTGGGGCGTGGGGATGGCGAACTTCGTCCGCCGGACTCGGAATGGCCCGAGGCTTTGTCCACCCCCTCCCCGCGACAAAATAGGCCGCGGGCACAGCCATGCCCAAAAAAGAGCAGCCGAACCTCTTGGCGCCAAGTTCGTCCTGCGGAAAAATGTCCAAAAAAGGGGTGGGCTATAGCCTTCGGGCGTGGGGCTGGCGAACCTCGTCCGCCGAACTCGGAATGGGACGAGGCTTTGTCCACCCCTCCCCGTGACAAAAATATGCCGCGGTTACACCCACGCCCAAAAAAGAACAGCCGAACCCCTTGGCGCGAAGTTCGTCCTGCGAAAAAATGCCCAAAAAAGGGGTGGGCTATAGCCTTGGGGCGTGGGGCTGGCGATCTTTGTACGCCGGTCTCGGAATGGGCCGAGACTTTTCCCACCCCCTCCCCGCGACAAAATTAGGCCGCGGGCATAGCCGCGCCCAAAAAAGAGCCGCCCAAACCCTTGGCGCCAAGTTCGTCCGGTGGAAAAATGTCCAAAAAAGGGCTGGGCTATAGCTTTGGGGCGTGGGGTTGGCGAACTTCGGTTGCCGGACTCGGAATGGGCCGAGACTTTCCCCACCCCCTCACCGTGACAAATATAGGCCGCGCGCACAGCCGTGCCCAAAAGAGAGCAGCCGAACCCCTTGGCGCCAAGTTTGTCCTGCGGAAAAATGCCCAAAAAGGGGGTGGGCTATAGCCTTGGGGCGTGGGGCTGGCGAGCTTCGTCCGCCGGACTCGGAATGGGCCGACACTTTGACCACCCCCTCCCCACGACAAAAATAGTCCGCGGGCACAGACGCGTCCAAAAAAGAGCAGCCGAACCCCTTGGAGCCAAGTTCGTCCTGCGGAAAATTGCCCAAAAAGGGGGTGGGCTATTGCCTTGGGGCGTGGGGCTGGCGAATTCTGTCCGCCGGACTAGTAATGGGCCGAGACTTTTCCCACCCCCTCCCCAGGACAAAAATATGTCGCGGGCACAGCCGCGCCCAAAAAAGAGCTGCCGAACCCCTTGGCGCCAAGTTTGTCCTGCGGAAAAATGCCCAAAAAGGGGGTGGGCTATAGCCTTGGGGCGTGGGGCTGGCGAGCTTCGTACGCCGGACTCGGAATGGGCCGAGGCTCGGTCCAACCACTCCCCACGAGAAACATAGGCCGCGGGCACCGCTGCGCCGAAAAAAGAGCAGCCGAACCCCTTGGAGCCAAGTTCGTCCTGCGGAAAATTGCCCAAAAAGGGGGTGGGCTATTGCCTTGGGGCGTGGGGCTGGCGAATTCTGTCCGCCGGACTAGTAATGGGCCGAGACTTTTCCCACCCCCTCCCCAGGACAAAAATATGTCGCGGGCACAGCCGCGCCCAAAAAAGAGCTGCCGAACCCCTTGGCGCCAAGTTCGTCCTGCGGAAAAATGCCCAAAAAGGGGGTGGGCTATAGCCTTGGGGCGTGGGGATGGCGAACTTCGTCCGCCGGATTCGGAATGGGCCGAGGCTCGGTCCACCCCCTCCCCACGACAAACATAGGCCGCGGGCACCGCTGCGCCGAAAAAAGAGCAGCCGAACCCCTTGGAGCCAATTTCGTCCTGCGGAAAATTGCCCAAAAAGGGGGTGGGCCATAGCCTTGGGGCGTGGGACGGGCGAATTTTGTCCGCCGGACTCGTAATGGGCCGAGACTTTTCCCACCCCCTCCCCACGACAAAAATATGCCGCGGGCACAGCCGCGCCCAAAAAAGAGCAGCCGAACCCCTTGGCGCCAACTTCGTCCTGCGGAAAAATGCCCAAAAAAGGGGTGGGCTATAGCCTTGGGAGGTGGGGCTGGCGATCTTCGTCCGCCGGACTCGGAATGGGCCGAGACTTTTCCCACCCCCTCCCCGCCACAAAAATAGGCCGCAGGCACTGCCGCGCCCAAAAAAGAGCAGCCGAACCCCTTGGCGCCAAGTTTGTCCTGTGGAAAAATCCCCAAAAAAGGGGTGCGCTATAGCCTTGGTGCGTGGGGCTGGCGAAATTCGTTTACTGGACTCGGAATGGGCCGAGACTTTTCCCACCCCCTCCCCATGACAAAAATAGGCCGCGCGCACAGCCGTGCCCGAAAGAGAGCAGCCGAACCCCTTGGCGCCAAGTTCGTCCGGCGGAAAAATGCCCAAAAATGGGGTGGGCTATAGCCTTGGGGCGTGGGGCTGGCGAACTTCGTTTGCCGGACTCGGAATGGGCCGAGAATTTCCGCACCCCCTCCCCACGACAAAAATAGGCCGCGCGCACAGCCGCGCCCAAAAGAGAGCAGCCGAACCCGTTGGCGCAAAGTTCGTCCGGCGGAAAAATGCCCAAAAAGGGGGTGGGCTATAGTCTTGGGGCGTGGGGCTGGCGAATTTTGTCCGCCGGACTCGGAATGGGCTGAGAATTTTCCCACCACCTACCCGCGACAAAAATATGCCGCGGGCACAGCCGCACCCAAAAAAGAGCAGCCGAACCCCTTGGCGCCAAGTTCGTCCTGCGGAAAAATGCCCAAAAAGGGGGCGTGCTATAGCCTTGGGGCGTGGGGCGGGCGAACTTCGTCCGCCGGACTCGGAATTGGCCGAGGCTTTGCCCACCCCCTCCCCGCGACAAAAATAGGCCGTGGGCACAGCCGCGCCCAAAAAAGAGCTGCCGAACCCCATGGCGCCAAGTTCGTCCTGCGGAAAAATGCCCAAAAAAGGGGTGGGCTATAGCCTTGGGACGTGGGGCTGGCGATCTTCGTCCGCCGGACTCGGAATGGGCCGAGACTTTTCCCACCCCCTCCCTGCGAGAAAAATAGGCCGCGGGCACAGCCGCACCCAAAAAAGAGCAGCCAAACCCCTTCGCGCCAAGTTCGTCCTGCGGAAAAATGCCCAAAAAGGGGGTGGGCTATAGCCTTGGGGCGTGGGGATGGCGCACTTCGTCCGCCGGACTCGGAATCGGCCGAGGCTTTGCCCACCCCCTCCCCGGGACAAAAATAGGCCGTGGGCACAGCCGTGCCCAGAAGAGAGCAGCCGAACCCCTTGGCGCCAAGTTCGTCCAGCGGAAAAATGCCCAAAAAGGCGGTGGGCTATAGCCTTGGGGCGTGGGGCGGGCGAACTTCGTCCGCCGGACTCGGAATGGGCGGAGACTTTGACCACCCCCTCCCCACGACAAAAATAGGCCGCGGGCACAGCCGTGTCTAAAAAAGAGCAGCCGAACCCTCTGGCGCCAAGTTCGTCCTGCGGAAAAATGCCCAAAAAGGGGGTGGGCAATAGCCTTGGGGCGTGGGGATGGCGAACTTCGTCCGCCGGACTCGGAATGGCCCGAGGCTTTGTCCACCCCCTCCCCGCGACAAAATAGGCCGCGGGCACAGCCATGCCCAAAAAAGAGCAGCCGACCCCCTTGGCGCCAAGTTCGTCCTGCGGAAAAATGCCCAAAAAAGGGGTGGGCTATAGCCTTGGGACATGGGGCTGGCGATCTTCGTCCGCCGGACTCGGAATGGGCCGAGACTTTTGCCACCCCCTCCCCGCGACAAAAATTGGCCGCGGGCCCAGCCGCGCCCAAAAAAGAGCAGCTGCACCCCTTGGCGCCAAGTTCGTCCTGTGGAAAAATGCCCAAAAAAGGGGTGGGCTATAGCCTTGGGGCGTGGGGCTGGCGAACTTCGTTTGCCGGACTCGGAATGGGCCGAGACTTTCCCCACCCCCTCTCCACAACAAAAATAGGCCGCGCGCACAGTCGCGCCCAGAAGAGAGCAGCCGAACCCCTTGGCGCCAAGTTCGTCCAGCGGAAAAATGCCCAAAAAGGCGGTGGGCTATAGCCTTGGGGCGTGGGGCGGGCGAACTTCGTCCGCCGGACTCGGAATGGGCGGAGACTTTGACCACCCCCTCCCCACGACAAAAATAGGCCGCGGGCACAGCCGTGTCTAAAAAAGAGCAGCCGAACCCTCTGGCGCCAAGTTCGTCCAACGGAAAAATGGCCCAAAAAGGGGGTGGGCAATAGCCTTGGGGCGTGGGGATGGCGAACTTCGTCCGCCAGACTCGGAATGGCCCGAGGCTTTGTCCACCCCCTCCCTGCGACAAACATAGGCCGCGGGCACAGCCATGCCCAAAAAAGAGCGGCCGAACCCCTTGGCGCCAAGTTCGTCCTGTGGAAAAATGCCCAAAAAAGGGGTGGGCTATAGCCTTGGGGCGTGGGGATGGCGAACTTCGTCCGCCGGACTCGGAATGGGCCGAGGCTTTGACCACCCCCTCCCTGTGACGAAAGTAGGCCGCAGGCACAACCGCGACCAAGAAAGAGCAGCCAAACCCCTTGGAGCCAAGTTCGTCCTGCGGAAAATTTCCCAAAAAAGGGGTGGGCTATAGCCCTGGGGCGTGGGGCTGGCGAACTTCCTTTGCCGGACTCGGAATGGGCCGAGACTTTCCCCACCCCCTGTCCACAACAAAAATAGGCCGCGCGCACAGTTGCGCCCAGAAGAGAGCAGCCGAACCCCTTGGCGCCAAGTTCGTCCAGCGGAAAAATGCCCAAAAAGGCGGTGGGCTATAGCCTTGGGGCGTGGGGCGGGCGAACTTCGTCCGCCGGACTCGGAATGGCCCGAGACTTTGGCCACCCCCTTCCCGTGCCAAAAATAGGCCGCGGGCACAGCCGCGCCCAAGAAAGAGCAGCCGAACCCCTTGGCGAAAAGTTCGTCCAGCGGAAAAATGCCCAAAAAAGGGGTGGGCTATAGCCTTCGGGCGTGGGGCTGGCGAACTTCGTCCGCCCGACTTGGAATGGGTGAAGACTTTGCCCACCCCCTCCCCGCGACAAAAATAGGCCGGGGACACAGCCGCGCCCAAGAAAGAGCAGCCGAACCCCTTGGCGCCAAGTTCGTCCTGCGGAAAAATGCCCACAAAGGGGGTGGGCTATAGCCTTGGGGCGTGGGGCTGGCGAACTTCGTCCGCCGGACTCGGAATGGGTCGAGACTCTGCCCACCCCTTCCCTGCAACAAAAATAGGCTGCGGACACAGCCACGCCCAAAAAAGAGCAGCCGAACCCCTTGGCGCCAAGTTCGTCATGCGAAAAAATACCCAAATAGGGGGTGGGCCATAGCCTTGGGGCGTGGGGCTGGCGAACATCGTCCACCGGACTCGGATTGGGTCGAGACTTAGCCCACCCCCTCACCGCGACAAAAATAGGCCGCGGACACAGCGTCGCCCAAAAAAGAGCAGCCGAACCCCTTGGCGCCAAGTTCGTCCTGCGGAAAAATGCCCACAAAGGGGGTGGGCTATAGCCTTGGGGCGTGGGTCGGCCGAACTTCGTCCGCCGGACTCGGAATGGGCCGAGACTTTGCCCACCCACTCCCCGCGACAAAAATAGGCCGCGGGCACAGCCGCGCCCAGAAAAGAGCAGCCGAACCCCTTGTTGCCAAGTTCGTCCTGCGGAAAAATGCCCAAAAAAGGGGTGTGCTATAGCCTTGGGGCGTGGGGCGGGCGGACTATGTCCGCCGGACTCAGAATGGGCCGAGACTTTTCCCACCCCCTCCCAGCACAAAAAATAGGCCACGGGCACAGCTATGCCCAAGAAAGAGCAGCCGAACCCCTTGGCGCCATGTTCGTCCGGTGGAAAGATGCCAAAAAAGGGGTGGGCTATAGCCTTGGGGCGTGGGGCGGGCGCACTTCGTCCGCCGGACTCGAAATGGGCCGAGACTTTGGCCAGCCCCTCCCCACGACAAAAATAGGCCGCGGGCACAGCCGCACCCAAAAAAGAGCAGCCGAACCCCTTGGCGCCAAGTTCGTCTTGCGGAAAAATGCCCAAAAAAGGAGTGTGCTATAGCCTTTGGGTGTGGGGCCGGCGAACTTCGTCGGCCTTCCTCATAATGGGACGAGACTTTGCCCACCCCCTCCCCGCGCCAAAAATAGGCCGCGGGCACTGTCACACCGAAATAAGAGCAGCCAAACCCCTTGGCACCAAGTTCGTCCTGCGGAAAAATGCCCAATAAAAGGGCTGGCTATAGCCTTGGGGCGTGGGGCTGCCGAACTTCATCCGCCGGACTCGGAATGGCCCGAGACTTTGGCCACCCCCTCCCCGCGACAAAAATAGGCCATGGGCACAGCCGCGCCCAAAAAGGAACAGCCGAACCCCTTGGCGCCAAGTTCGTCATGCGGAAAACTGCCCAAAAAGGGGGTGGGCTATAGCCTTGGGGCGTGGGGCGGGCGAACATCGTCCGCCGGACGCGGAATGGGCCGAGACTTTTCCCACCCCCTCCCCGGGGCAAAAATAGGCCGCGGGCACGGCTGCGCACGAAAAATAGTAGCCGAACCCCTTGGCGTCAAGTTCGTCCTGCGGAAAAATGCCCAAAATGGGGGTGCGCTACAGCCTTGGGGCGTGGGGCGGGCGAACATCGTCCGCCGGACGCGGAATGGGCCGAGACTTTGCCCACCCACTCCCCGCGACAAAAATAGGCCGCGGGCACAGCCGCGCCCAGAAAAGAGCAGCCGAACCCCTTGTTGCCAAGTTCGTCCTGCGGAAAAATGCCCAAAAAAGGGGTGTGCTATAGCCTTGGGGCGTGGGGCGGGCGGACTATGTCCGCCGGACTCAGAATGGGCCGAGACTTTTCCCACCCCCCTCCCAGCACAAAAAATAGGCCACGGGCACAGCTATGCCCAAGAAAGAGCAGCCGAACCCCTTGGCGCCATGTTCGTCCGGTGGAAAGATGCCAAAAAAGGGGTGGGCTATAGCCTTGGGGCGTGGGGCGGGCGCACTTCGTCCGCCGGACTCGAAATGGGCCGAGACTTTGGCCAGCCCCTCCCCACGACAAAAATAGGCCGCGGGCACAGCCGCACCCAAAAAAGAGCAGCCGAACCCCTTGGCGCCAAGTTCGTCTTGCGGAAAAATGCCCAAAAAAGGAGTGTGCTATAGCCTTTGGGTGTGGGGCCGGCGAACTTCGTCGGCCTTCCTCATAATGGGACGAGACTTTGCCCACCCCCTCCCCGCGCCAAAAATAGGCCGCGGGCACTGTCACACCGAAATAAGAGCAGCCAAACCCCTTGGCACCAAGTTCGTCCTGCGGAAAAATGCCCAATAAAAGGGCTGGCTATAGCCTTGGGGCGTGGGGCTGCCGAACTTCATCCGCCGGACTCGGAATGGCCCGAGACTTTGGCCACCCCCTCCCCGCGACAAAAATAGGCCATGGGCACAGCCGCGCCCAAAAAGGAACAGCCGAACCCCTTGGCGCCAAGTTCGTCATGCGGAAAACTGCCCAAAAAGGGGGTGGGCTATAGCCTTGGGGCGTGGGGCGGGCGAACATCGTCCGCCGGACGCGGAATGGGCCGAGACTTTTCCCACCCCCTCCCCGGGGCAAAAATAGGCCGCGGGCACGGCTGCGCACGAAAAATAGTAGCCGAACCCCTTGGCGTCAAGTTCGTCCTGCGGAAAAATGCCCAAAATGGGGGTGCGCTACAGCCTTGGGGCGTGGGGCGGGCGAACTTCATCCGCCGGACTCCGAATGGGCCGAGACTTTTCCAACCCCCTCCCCGCGACAAAAATAGGCCGCGGGCAAAGCCGAACCCAAGAAGGAGCAGCCGAACCCCTTGGCGCCAAGTTCGTCCTGTGGAAAAATGCCCAAAAAAGGGGTGGGCTAAAGCCTTGGGGCGTGGGGCTGGCGAATTTCGTCCGCCTTCCCCGGAACGGGCCGAGACTTTACCCACCCCCTCCCCACGAAACAAATATGCCGCGGGCTCAGCCGCGCCCAAAAAAGAGCAGCCGAACCCCTTGGCGCCAAGTTCGTCCTGCGGAAAAATGCCCAATAAAAGGGCGGGCTATAGCCTTGGGCCGTGGGGCTTGCGAACTTCATCCGCCAGACTCGGAATGGCCCGAGACTTTGCCCACCCCCTCCTCGTGACAAAAATAGGCCATGGGCACAGCTGCACCCAAAAAAGAACAACCGAACCCTTTGGCGCCAAGTTCGTCATGCGGAAAACTGCCCAAAAAGGGGGAGGGCTATAGCCTTGGGGCGTGGGGCGGGCGAACTTCGTCCGCCGGACTCGGAATGGGCCGAGAATTTTCCCACCCCCTCCCCGCGACAAAAATAGGCCGCGAGCATAGCCGCGCCCAAAAAAGAGCAGCCGAACCCCTTGGCGCCAAGTTCGTCCTGCGGAAAAATGCCCAAAAAAGGGGTGTGATATAGCCTTGGGGCGTGGGGCTGGCGACCTTCGTCCGCCGGACTCGGAATGGGCCGAGACTTTGGCCAACCCCTCCCCATGACAAAAATAGGCCGCGGGCACAGCCGCGCCCAAAAAAGAGCAGCCGAACCCCTTGGCGGCAGGTTCGCCCTGCGGAAAAATGCCCAAAAGGGGGGTTGGCGACCTTCATCCGCCGGACTCGGAATGGGCCGAGACTTTGGCCAACCCCTCCCCACGACAAAAATAGGCCGCGGGCACAGCCGTGCCCAAAAAAGATCAGCCGAACCCCTTGGCGCCAAGTTCGTCCGGCGGAAGAATGCCCAAAAATGGGGGGGTCTATAGCCTTGGGGCGTGGGGCTGGCGAACTTCGTCCGCCCGGGCTCGGCATGGGCCTAGACTTTGGCCACCCCCTCCCCGCAACAAAAATAGGCCGCGGGCACTGCCGCGCCCAAAAAAGAGCAGCCGAACCCCTTGGTGCCAAGTTCGTCCTGCGGCAAAATGCCCAAAAAAGAGGCGTGCTATATTCTTTGGGCGTGGGGCCTACAAAGTTCATCCGCCTTCCTCGGAATGGGCCGAGACATTGCCCACCCCCTCCCCGCGCAAAAAATAGGGCACGGCCACAGCCGCGCCCAAAAAAGAGCAACCGAACCCCGTGGCGCCAAGTTCGCCCTGCGGAAAAATGCCCAATAAAAGGGTGGGCTATAGCCTTGGGGCGTGGGGCTGGCGAACTTCATCCGCCGGACTCAGAATGTGCCCAGACTTTGCCCACCCCCTCCCCGCGACAAAAATAGGCCGAGGCCACAGCCGCGCCCAAAAAAGAGCAGCCGAACCCCTTGGTGCCAAGTTCGTCCTGCGGCAAAATGCCCAAAAAAGAGGCGTGCTATATCCTTTGGACGTGGGGCCTGCAAAGTTCATCCGCCTTCCTCGGAATGGGCGGAGACATTGCCAACCCCCTGCCCACGCAAAAAATGTGCCGCAGCCACAGCCGCGCCCAAAAAGGAGCAGCCGAACCCCGTGGCGCCAAGTTCGTCCTGCGGAAAAATGACCAATAAAAGGGTGGGCTATAGCCTTGGGGCGTGGGGCTGGGGAACTTCATCCGCCGGACTCGGAATGTGCCGAGACTTTGCCCACCCCCTCCCCGCGACAAAAATAGGCCGAGGGCCCAGCCGCGCCCAAAAAAGAGCAGCCGAACCCCTTGGCGCCAAGTTCGTCCTGCGGAAAAATGTCCAAAAAGGGGGTGGGCTATAGCCTTTGGGCGTGGGGCTGGCGAATTTCGTCCTCCGGACTCGGAATGGGCTGAGGCTTTTGCCACCCCCTCCCCACGACAAAAATAGGCCGAGGGCACAGCCGTCCCAAAAAAGAGCAGCTGAACCCCTTGGCGCCAAGTTCGTCCTGCGGAAAAATGCCGAAAAGGGGTTGGGCTATAGCATTGGGGCGTGGGGCGGGCAAACTTCGTCCGCCGGACTCGGAATGGGCTGAGACTTTTCCCACCCCATCCCCGCGACAAAAATAGGCTGCGGGCACTCCCGCACCCAAAAAAGAGCAGCCGAACCCCTTGGCGCCAAGTTCGTCTGGCGGAAAAATGCCCAAAAAAGGGGTGGTCTATAGCCTTGGGGCGTGGGGCTGGCGAACTTCGTCCGCCCGGACTCGGAATGGGCCGAGACTTTGGCCACCCCCTCCCCGCAACAAAAATAGGCCGCGGGCACTGCCGCGCCCAAAAGAGAGCAGCCGAACCCCTTGGTGCCAAGTTCGTCCTGCGGAAAAATGCCCAAAAAAGGGGTGGGCTATAGCCTTGGGGCGTGGGGCCGGCGAACTTTGTCCGCCGGACTCGGATTGGGCCGAGGCTTTTCCCACCCCCTCCCCTCGACAAAAATAGGCCGCGGGCACAGCCGCCCCAAAAAAGAGCAGCCGAACCCGTTGGCGCCAAGTTCGTCCTGCGGAAAAATGCCCAAAAAAGGGGTGTGCTATAGCCTTTGGGCGTGGGGCCGGCAAAGTTCATCCCCCTTCCTCGGAATGGGCCGAGACTTTGGCCACCCCCTCCCCGCCACAAAAATAGGCCGCGGGCACAGCCGCGCCCAGAAAAGAGCAGCCGAACCCCATGGCGCCAAGTTCGTCCGGCGGAAAAATGCCCAAAAAAGGGTTGGGCTATAGCCCTGGGCCGTGGGGTCGGTGCACTTCGTCCGCCGGACTCGGAATGGGCTGAGGCTTTTCTCACCCCCTCCCCATGACAAAAATAGGCCGCGGGCACAGCCGCCCCAAAAAAGAGCAGCCGAACCCGTTGGCGCCAAGTTCGTCCTGCGGAAAAATGCCCAAAAAAGGGGTGTGCTATAGCCTTTGGGCGTGGGGCCGGCGCACTTCGTCCGCCTTCCTGGGAATGGGCCAAGACATTGGCCACCCACTCCCCGCGACAAAAATAGGCCGCGGGCACAGCCGCGCCCAAGAAAGTGCAGCCGATCCCCTTGGCGCCAAGTTCGTCCTGCGGAAAAATGCCCAAAAAGGGTTTGGGCTGTAGCCCTGGGGCGTTGGGCGGGCGAACTTCGTCCGCCGGACTCGGAATGGGCCGAGACTTTTCCCACCCCATCCCCACGACAAAAATAGGCCACGGGCACTGCCGCGCCCAAAAAAGAGCAGCCGAACCCCTTGGCGCCAAGTTCATCCGGCGGAAAAATGCCCAAAAATGGGGTGTTCTATAGCCTTGGGGCGTGGGGCTGGCGAACTTCGTCCGCCCGGACTCGGAATGGGCCGAGTCTTTCGCCACCCCCTCCCCGCGACAGAAATAGGCCGTGGGCACTACCGCGCCCAAAAAAGAGCAGCCGAACCCCTTGGTGCCAAGTTCATCCTGCGGCAAAATGCCCAAAAAAGGGGTGTGTTATAGCCTTTGGGCGTGGGGCCGGCGAACCTCGTCCTCCGGACTCGGAATGGGCGGAGGCTTTTCCCACCCCCTCCCCGCGCCAAAAATAGGCCACGGGCACGGCCGCGCCCAAAGAAGAACAGCCGAACCCCTTGGCGCCAAGTTCGTCCGGCGGAAAAATGCCCAAAAAAGGGGTGGTCTATAGCCTTGGGGCGTGGGGCTGGCGAACTTCGTCCGCCCAGACTCGGAATGGGCCGAGACTTTGGCCACCTCCTCCCCGTGACAGAAATAGGCCGTGGGCACTGCCGCGCCCAAGAAAGAGCAGCCGAACCCCTTGGTGCCAAGTTCGTCCCGCGGCAAAATGCCCAAAAAAGGGGTGTGCTATAGCCTTCGGGTGTGGGGCCGGCAAACCTCGTCCTCCGGACTCGGAATGGGCGGAGGCTTTTCCCACCCCCTCCCCGCGCCCAAAATAGGCCGCGGGCACAGCCGCGCCAAAAAAAGAACTGCCGAAGCCCTTGGCGCCAAGTTCGTCCAGCGGAAAAATGCCCAAAAAAGGGGTGGTCTATAGCCTTGGGGCGTGGGGCTGGCGAACTTCGTCCGCCCGGACTCGGAATGGGCTGAGACTTTGGCCACCCCCTCATCACGACAAAAATAGGCCGTGGGCACAGCCGTGCCCAATACAGAGCAGCCGAACCCCTTGGTGCCAAGTTCGTTCTGCGGCAAAATGCCCAAAAAAGAGGCGTGCTATAGCCTTTGGGCGTGGGGCCGGCGAACCTCGTCCTCCGGACTCGGAATGGGCGGAGGCTTTTCCCACCCCCTCCCCGCGCCAAAAATAGGCCGCGGGCACGGCCGCGCCCAAAGAAGAACAGCCGAACCCCTTGGCGCCAAGTTCGTCCGGCGGAAAAATGCCCAAAAAAGGGGTGGTCTATAGCCTTGGGGCGTGGGGCTGGCGAACTTCGTCCGCCCAGACTCGGAATGGGCCGAGACTTTGGCCACCTCCTCCCCGTGACAGAAATAGGCCGTGGGCACTGCCGCGCCCAAGAAAGAGCAGCCGAACCCCTTGGTGCCAAGTTCGTCCCGCGGCAAAATGCCCAAAAAAGGGGTGTGCTATAGCCTTCGGGTGTGGGGCCGGCAAACCTCGTCCTCCGGACTCGGAATGGGCGGAGGCTTTTCCCACCCCCTCCCCGCGCCCAAAATAGGCCGCGGGCACAGCCGCGCCAAAAAAAGAACTGCCGAAGCCCTTGGCGCCAAGTTCGTCCAGCGGAAAAATGCCCAAAAAAGGGGTGGTCTATAGCCTTGGGGCGTGGGGCTGGCGAACTTCGTCCGCCCGGACTCGGAATGGGCTGAGACTTTGGCCACCCCCTCATCACGACAAAAATAGGCCGTGGGCACAGCCGTGCCCAATACAGAGCAGCCGAACCCCTTGGTGCCAAGTTCGTTCTGCGGCAAAATGCCCAAAAAAGAGGCGTGCTATAGCCTTTGGGCGTGGGGCCGGCGAACCTCGTCCTCCGGACTCGGAATGGGCGGAGGCTTTTCCCACCCCCTCCCCGCGCCAAAAATAGGCCGCGGGCACGGCCGCGCCCAAAGAAGAACAGCCGAACCCCTTGGCGCCAAGTTCGTCCGGCGGAAAAATGCCCAAAAACGGGGTGGTCTATAGCCTTGGGGCGTGGGGCTGGCGAACTTCGTCCGCCCGGACTCGGAATGGGCCGAGACTTTGGCCACCTCCTCCCCGTGACAGAAATAGGCCGTGGGCACTGCCGCGCCCAAGAAAGAGCAGCCGAACCCCTTGGTGCCAAGTTCGTCCCGCGGCAAAATGCCCAAAAAAGGGGTGTGCTATAGCCTTCGGGTGTGGGGCCGGCAAACCTCGTCCTCCGGACTCGGAATGGGCGGAGGCTTTTCCCACCCCCTCCCCGCGCCAAAAATAGGCCGCGGGCACAGCCGCGCCAAAAAAAGAACTGCCGAAGCCCTTGGCGCCAAGTTCGTCCAGCGGAAAAATGCCCAAAAAAGGGGTGGTCTATAGCCTTGGGGCGTGGGGCTGGCGAACTTCGTCCGCCCGGACTCGGAATGGGCTGAGACTTTGGCCACCCCCTCATCACGACAAAAATAGGCCGTGGGCACAGCCGTGCTCAATACAGAGCAGCCGAACCCCTTGGTGCCAAGTTCGTTCTGCGGCAAAATGCCCAAAAAAGAGGCGTGCTATATCCTTTGGGCGTGGGGCTGGCGAACCTCGTCCTCCGGACTCGGAATGGGCGGAGGGTTTTCCCACCCCCTCGCCGCGCCAAAAATAGGCCGCGGGCACAGCCGCGCCCAAAAAAGAACAGCCGAACCCGTTGGCGCCAAGTTTGTCCTGCGGAAAAATGCCCAAAAAAGGGGTGTGCTATAGTCTTTGGGCGTGGGGCAGGCGCACTTCGTCCGCCTTCCTCGGAATGGGCCAAGACTTTGGCCACCCACTCCCCGCGACAAAACTAGGCCGCGGGCACAACCGCGCCCAAAAAAGAGCAGCCGAACCCCTTGGCACCAAGTTCGTCCTGCGGCAAAATGCCCAAAAAAGGGGTGTGCTATAGCCTTGGGGCGTGGGGCCGGCGAGCTTCGTCCTCCGGACTCGGAATGGGCGGAGACTTTTCCCACCCCCTCCCCGTGACAAAAATAGTCCGCGGGTACTGCCGCGCCCAAAAAAGAGCAGCCGAACCCCTTGGTGCCAAGTTCGTCCTGCGGAAAAATGCCGAAAAAGGGGTTGGGCCATAGCCTTGGGGCGTGGGGCCGGCGAACTTCGTCCGCCGGACTCGGAATGGGCCGAGGCTTTTCCCACCCCCTCCCCACGACAATAGTAGGCCGCGGGCACAGCCACCCCAAAAAAGAGCAGCCGAACCCCTTGGCGCCAAGTTCGTCCTGCAGAAAAATGCCCAAAAAAGAGGTGTGCTATAGTCTTTGGGCGTGGGGCCGGCGAACTTCGTCCGCCTTCCTCGGAATGGGCCAAGACTTTGGCTACCCACTCCCCATGACAAAAATAGGCCGCGGCCACAGCCGCGCCCAAAAAAGTGCAGCCGAACCCCTTGGCGCCAAGTTCGTCCTGCGGAAAAATGCCCAAAAAGGGGTTGGGCTATAGCCCTGGGGCGTTGGGCGGGCGAACTTCGTCCGCCGGACTCGGAATGGGCCGAGACTTTTCCCACCACATCCCTGCGACAAAAATAGGCTGCGGGAACTGCCGCGCCCAAAAAAGAGTAGCCGAACCCCTTGGCGCCAAGTTCGTCCTGTGGAAAAATGCCCAAAAAAGGGGTGTGCTATAGCCTTTGGGCGTGGAGCCGGCAAAGTTCGTCCGCCTTCCCCGGAATGGGCCGAGACTTTACCCACCCCCTCCCCACGAAGCAACTATGCCGCGGGCACAGCCGCGCCCAAAAAAGAGCAGCCGATCCCCTTGGCGCCAAGTTCGTCCTGCGGAAAAATGCCCAATAAAAGGGCGGGCTATAGCCTTGGGGCGTGGGGCTTGCGAACTTCATCCGCCGGACTCGGAATGGCCCGAGACTTTGGCCACCCCCTCCCCGCGACAAAAATAGGCCATGGGCACAGCCGCGCCCAAAAAAGAACAACCGAACCCCTTGGCGCCAAGTTCGTCATGCGGAAAACTGCCCAAAAAGGGGGAGGGCTATAGCCTTGGGGCGTGGGGCGGAAGAACTTCGTCCGCCGGACTCGGAATGGGCCGAGAATTTTCCCACCCCCTCCCCACGACAAAAATAGGCCGCTGGCACAGCCGCCCCAAAAAAGAGCAGCCGAACCCCTTGGCGCCAAGTTCGTCCTGCGGAAAAATGCCCAAAAAAGGGGTGTGCTATAGCCTTTGGAAGTGGGGCCGGCGCACTTCGTCCGCCTTCCTCGGAATGGGCCGAGGCTTTTGCCACCCCCTCCCCACGACAAAAATAGGCCGAGGGCACTCCCGCACCCAAAAAAGAGCAGCCGAACCCCTTGGCGCCAAGTTCGTCCCGCGGAAAAATGACCAAAAAAAGGGCGGGCTATAGCCTTGGGGCGTGGGGCGGGCGAACTTCGTCCGCCGGACTCGAAATGGGCCGAGACTTTTCCCACCCCCTCCCCACGACAAAAATAGGCCGTGGGCACAGCCGCCCCAAAAAAGAGCAGCCGAACGCCTTGGCGCCAAGTTCGTCCTGCAGAAAAATGCCCAAAAAAGGGGTGTGCTATAGCCTTTGGGCGTGGGGCCGGCGCACTTCGTCCGCCTTCCTCGGAATGGGCCGAGACTTTGGCCACCCACTCCATCGTCAAAAATAGGCCGCGGGCACAGCCGCGGGCAAAAAAGAGCAGCCGAACCCCTTGGCGCCAAGTTCGTCCTGCGGAAAAATTCCCAAAAAGGGGTTGGGTTATAGCCTTGGGGTGTGGGGCGGGTGAACTTCGTCCGCCTGACTCGGAATGGGCCGAGACTTTTCCCACCGCATCCCCGCGACAAAAATAGTCCACGGGCACTGCCGCGCGCAAAAAAGAGCAGCCGAACCCCTTGGCGCCAAGTTCGTCCGGCGGAAAAATGCCCAAAAAAGGGGTGGTCTACAGCCTTGGGCCGTGGGGCTGGCGAACTTCGTCCGCCCGGGCTCGGAATGGGCTGAGACTTTGGCCACCCCCTCCCCGTGACAAAAATAGGCCGCGGACACTGCCGTGCCATAAAAAGAGCAGCCGAACCCCTTGGTGCCAAGTACGTCCTGCAGCAAAATGCCAAAAAAAGGGGTATGCTATAGCCTTTGGGCGTGGCGCCGGCGAACTTCGTCCTCCGGACTCGGAATGGGCGGAGACTTTTCCCACCCCCTCCCCGCGCCAAAAATACGCCGCGGGCATAGCTGTGCCGAAAAAAGATCAGCCGAACCCCTTGGCGCCAAGTTCGTCCTGCGGTAAAATGCCAAAAAAGGGGTGTGCTATAGCCTTTGGGCGTGGGGCCGGCGAACTTCGTCCGCCTTCCTCGGAATGGGTCGAGACTTTGGCCACCCCCTCCAGAGGACAAAAATAGGCCGCGGGCACAGCCGCGCCCAAAAAATAGCAGCCGAACACCTTGGCGCCAAGTTCGTCCTGCGGAAAAATGCCGAAAAAGGGGTTGGGCTATAGCTTTGGGGCGTGGGGCCGGCGAACTTCGTCCGCCGGACTCGGAATGGGCTGAGACTTTGCCCACCCCCTCCCCGCGCCAAAAATAGGGCGCTGGCACAGCCGCGCCCAAGAAAGAGCAGCCGAACCCCATGGCGCAAAGTTCGTCCTGCGGAAAAATGCCCAAAAAGGGGTGGGCTATAGCCTTGGGGCGTGGATCGGGCGAACTTCGTCCGCCGGCTCGGAATGGGCCGAGACGTTGCCCACCCCCTCCACGCGACAAAAATAGGCCATGGGCACAGCCGCACCCAAAAAAGACCAGCCGAACCACTAGGCGCCAACTTCGTCCTGCGGAAAAATGCCCAAAAAAGGGGTGTGCTATAGCCTTTGGGCGTGGGGCCGGCGAACTTCGTCCGCCTTCCTCGGAATGGGCCGAGACGTTGCCGACCCCCTCCACGCGACAAAAATAGGCCATGGGCACAGCCGCACCCAAAAAAGAGCAGCCAAACCACTAGGCGCCAACTTCGTCCTGCGGAAAAATGCCCAAAAAAGGGGTGTGCTATAGCCTTTGGGCGTGGGGCCGGCGAACTTCGTCCGCCTTCCTCGGAATGGGCCGAGATTTTGCCCACCCCCTCCCCGCGACCAAAATAGACCGCAGGCACAGCTGCGCCCAAAAAAGAGCAGCCGAACCCCTTGGCGCCAAGTTCGTCCTGCGGAAAAATGCCCAAAAAAGGGGTGGGCTATAGCCTTGGGGCGTGGGGCTGGCGAACTTCGTCCGCCGGGCTCGGAATGGGCCGAGACTTTGCCCAACCCCTCCCCGTGACGAAAATAGGCCGCGGGCACAGCCGCACCCAAAAAAGAGCAGCCGAACCCCTTGGCACCAAGTTCGTCCTGCGAAAAATGCCCAAAAAAGGGGGGTTCTATACCCTTTGGGCGTGCGGCCGGCAAAGTTGATCCGCCGTCCTCGGAATGGGCCGAGACTTTGGCCACCCCATCCCAGCGACAAAAATCGGCCGCGCGCACAGCCGCGCCCAAAAAAGAGCAGCCGAACCCCTTGGCGCCAATTTCGTCCTGCGGAAAATTGCCCAAAAAGAGTGTGTGTTATGGCCTTTGGGCGTGGGGCCGGCAAAGTTCATACGCCGGACTCGGAATGGGCCGAGACTTTGCCCACCCCCTCCCCACGCCAAAAATAGGGCGCTGGCACAGCCGCGCCCAAGAAAGAGCAGCCGAACCCCATGGCGCAAAGTTCGTCCTGCGGAAAAATGCCCAAAAAGGGGTGGGCTATAGCCTTGTGGCGTGGATCAAGCGAACTTCGTCCGCCGGACTCGGAATGGGCCGAGACGTTGCCCACCCCCTCCACGCGACAAAAATAGGCCATGGGCACAGCCGCACCCAAAAAAGAGCAGCCGAACCACTAGGCGCCAACTTCGTCCTGCGGAAAAATGCCCAAAAAAGGGGTGTGCTATAGCCTTTGGGCGTGGGGACGGCAAAGTTCATCCGCCTTCCTCGGAATGGGCCGAGAGTTTGGCCACCCCCTCCCCGCGCCAAAAATACGACGCGGGCACGGCCGCGCCCAAAAAAGAGCCGCCGAACCCCATGGCGCCAACTTCGTACTGCAGAAAAATGCCCAAAAAAGGGGTGCGCTAAAGCCTTGGACGTGGGGCCGGCTAAGTTCGTCCGCCGGACTCGGACTGGGCCGATACTTTTCCGACCCCCTCCCCGCGACAAAAATAGGCTGCGGGCACGGCCGCACCCAAAAAAGAGCATTCGAACCCCTTGGCGCCAAGTTTGTCCTGCGGAAAAATGCCCAAAAAGGCGGTGGGCTATAGCCTTGGGGTGCGGGGCTGGCAAACTTCGTCCGCCGGACTCGGAATGGGCCGAGACTTTTCCCACACCCTCCCCACGACAAAAATAGGCCGCGGGCTCTGGCACGTCAAAGAAAGAGCTGCCGAACCCCTTGGCGCCAAGTTCGTCCTGCGGAAAAATGCCCAAAAAGAGGGTGGGCTATAGCCTTGGGGCGTGGGGCTGGCGAACGTCGTCCGCCGGACTCGGAATGGGCCAAGGCTTAGCCCATCCCCTCCCCACGGTAAAAATAGGCCGCGGGCACCGCCGCGTCCAAAAAAGAGCAGCCGAACCCCTTGGCGCCAATTTCGTCCTGCGGAGAAATCCCCAAAAAAGGGGTGTGCTATATCCTATGGGCGTGGGGCCGGCAAAGTTCATCCGCCTTCCTCGGAATGGGCCGTGACTTTGGCCACCCCCTCCCCGCGCCAAAAATAGGCCGCGGGCACAGCCGCGCCCAAAAGAGAGCAGCCGAACCCCTTGGCGCCAAGTTCGTCCTGCGGAAAAATGCCCAAAAAAGGGGTGTGCTATAGCCTGGGGGCGTGGGGCTGCCGAAGTTCGTCCGTTGGACTCGGAATGGGCCGAGACTTCTCTCAACCCCTCCCCGCGACAAAAATAGGCCGCGGGCACAGCCGCGTGCAAAAAAGAGCAGCCGAACCCCTTGGCGCCAAGTTCGTCCTGCGAAAATTGCCCAAAAAAGGGGTGGGCTATAGCCTTGGGGCGTGGGGCTCGCGAACTTCGTCCGCCGGACTCGGAATGGGCCGAGACTTTGCCCACCCCCTCCCCGCAACAAATACAGGCCGCGGGCACAGCCGCGCCCAAAAAAAAGCAGCCGAACCCCTTGGCGCCAAGTTCGTCCTGTAGAAAAATGCCCAAAAAAGGGGTGTGCTATAGCCTTTCGGCGTGGGGGCCGGTAAACTTCATCGGCCTTCCGCGGAATGGACCGAGACTTTGCCCACCCCCTCCCCGCACCAAAAATTGGCCGCGTGCACAGCCGCGCCCAAAAAAGAGCGGCCGAATCCCTTGGCGCCAATTTCGTCCTGCGGAGAAATCCCCAAAAAAGGGGTGTGCTATAGCCTATGGGCGTGGGGCCGGCAAAGTTCATCCGCCTTCCTCGGAATGGGCCGTGACTTTGGCCACCCCCTCCCCGCGCCAAAAATAGGCCGCGGGCACAGCCGCGCCCAAAAGAGAGCAGCCGAACCCCTTGGCGCCAAGTTCGACCTGCGGAAAAATGCCCAAAAAAGGGGGTCTGCTATAGCCTATGGGTGTGGGGCCGGCTAAGTTCGTCCGCCGGACTCGGAATGGGCCGAGAGTTTGGCCACCCCCTCCCCGCGCCAAAAATAGGCCGCGGGCACAGCCGCGCCCAAAAAAGAGCGGGCGAACCCCTTGGCGCCAAGTTCGTCCTGCGGAAAAATGCCCAAAAAAGGGGTGTGCTATAGCCTTTGGGCGTGGGGCTGGCGAACTTCGTCCGCCGGACTCGGAATGGGCCGAGAGTTTGGCCACCCCCTCCCCGCGCCAAAAATAGGCCGCGGGCACAGCCGCGCCCAAAAAAGAGCGGCTGAACCGCTTGGCGCCAAGTTCGTCCTGCGGAAAAATGCCCAACGAAGGGGTGCGCTATAGCCTTTGGGCGTGGGGCGGGCGAACTTTGTCCGCCGGACTGACAATGGGCCGAGACTTTGCCCAGCACCTCCCCGCGGCAAAAATAGGCCGCGGACATAGCCGCGCCCAAAAAATAGCAGCTGAACCGCTTGGCGCCAAGTTCGTCCTGCGGAAAAATGCCCAACGAAGGGGTGTGCTATAGCCTTTGGGCGTGGGGCGGGCGAACTTTGTCCGCCGGACTGACAATGGGCCGAGACTTTGCCCAGCACCTCCCCGCGACAAAAATAGGCCGCGGACATAGCCGCGCCCAAAAAAGAGCAGCCGAACCCCCTTGGCGCCAAGTTCGTCCTGCGGAAAAAAATGCCCAAAAAAGGGGGGGTTCTATAGCCTTTGGGCTTGGGGCCGGCAAAGTTCATCCGCCTTCCTCGGAATGTGCCGATACTTTGGCCACCCCATCCCAGCACCAAAAATCGGCAGTGGGCACAGCCGCGCCCAAAAAAGAGCAGCCGCACCCCTTGGCGCCAAGTTCGACCTGCGGAAAAATGCCCAAAAAAGGGGTGAAGTGTGCTATAGCCTTTGGGCGTGGGGCTGGCGAACTTCGTCCGCCGGACTCGGAGTGGGCCTAGACTTTGCCCAGCCCCTACCCACGGCAAAAATAGGCTGCGGGCACAGCCGCGCCCAAAAAAGAGCAGCCGAACCCCTTGGCGCCAAGTTCGTCCTGCCGAAAAATGCCCAAAAAAGGGGTGTGCAATAGCCTTGCGGCGTGGGGCTGCCGAAGTTCGTCCGCCGGACTCGGAATGGGCCGAGACTTTGCCCAACCCCTCCCTGCAACAAAAATAGGCCGAGGGCACAGCCGCGTGCAAAAAAGAGCAGCCGAGCCCCTTGGCGCCAAGTTCGTTCTGCGGAAAAATGCCCAAAAAAGGGGTGGGCTATAGCCTTGGGGCGTGGGGCTGGCGAAGTTCGTCCGCTGGACTCGGAATGGGCCGAGACTTTGCCCACCGCCTCCCCGCGACAAAAATAGGCCGCGGGCACAGCCGCGCCCAAAAAAGAGCAGACGAACCACTTGCCGCCAAGTTCGTCCTGCGGAAAAATGCCCAAAAAAGGGGTGTGCTATAGCCTTTGGGCGTGGGGCCGGCTAAGTTCGTCCACCGGACTCAGAATGGGCCGAGAGTTTGGCCACACCATCCCCGTGAAAAAAATAGGCTGCGGGCACAGCCGCGCCCAAAAACGATCAGCCGAACCCCTTGGGGCCAAGTTCGTCCTGCGGAAAAATGCCCAAAGAAGGGGTGTGCTATAGCCTTTGGGCGTGGGGCGGGCGAACTTTGTCCGCCGGACTGACAATGGGCCAACACTTTGCCCAGCACCTCCCCGCGGCAAAAATAGGCCGCGGGCACAGCCGCGCCCAAAAAAGAGCAGCCGAACCCCTTGGCGCCAAGTTCGTCCTGCGGAAAAATGCCCAAAAAAGGGGGGGTTCTATAGCCTTTGGGCTTGGGGCCGGCAAAGTTCATCCGCCTTCCTCGGAATGTGCCGATACTTTGGCCACCCCATCCCAGCACCAAAAATCGGCAGCGGGCACAGCCGCGCCCAAAAAAGATCAGCCGCACCACTTGGCGCCAAGTTCGACCTGCGGAAAAATGCCCAGAAAAGGGGTGAAGTGTGCTATAGCCGTTGGGCGTGGGGCTGGCGAACTTCGTCCGCCGGACTCGGAGTGGGCCTAGACTTTTCCCAGCCCCTCCCCGCGGCAAAAATAGGCTGCTGGCACAGCCGCGCCCAAAAAAGAGCAGCCGAACCCCTTGGCGCCAAGTTCGTCCTGCCGAAAAATGCCCAAAAAAGGGGTGTGCTATAGCCTTGCGGCGTGGGGCTGCCGAAGTTCGTCCGCCGGACTCGGAATGGGCCGAGACTTTGCCCAACCCCTCCCTGCGACAAAAATAGGCCGAGGGCACAGCCGCGTGCAAAAAAGAGCAGCCGAGCCCCTTGGCGCCAAGTTCGTTCTGCGGAAAAATGCCCAAAAAAGGGGTGGGCTATAGCCTTGGGGCGTGGGGCTGGCGAAGTTCGTCCGCTGGACTCAGAATGGGCCGAGACTTTGCCCACCGCCTCCCCGCGACAAAAATAGGCCGCGGGCACAGCCGCGCCCAAAAAAGAGCAGCCGAACCACTTGCCGCCAAGTTCGTCCTGCGAAAAAATGCCCAAAAAAGGGGTGTGCTATAGCCTTTGGGCGTGGGGGCCGGCTAAGTTCGTCCGCCGGACTCAGAATGGGCCGAGAGTTTGGCCACCCCCTCCCCGTGACAAAAATAGGCTGCGGGCACAGCCGCGCCCAAAAACGATCAGCCGAACCCCTTGGGGCCAAGTTCGTCCTGCGGAAAAATGCCCAAAGAAGGGGTGTGCTATAGCCTTTGGGCGTGGGGCGGGCGAACTTTGTCCGCCGGACTGACAATGGGCCGAGACTTTGCCCAGCACCTCCCCGCGGCAAAAATAGGCCGCGGGCACAGCCGCGCCCAAAAAAGAGCAGCCGCAGCCCTTGGCGCCAAGTTCGACCTGCGGAAAAAATGCCCAAAAAAGGGGTGAAGTGTGCTATAGCCTTTGGGCGTGGGGCTGGCGAACTTCGTCCGCCGGACTAGGAGTGGGCCTAGACTTTGCCCAGCCCCTCCCCGCCGCAAAAATAGGCTGCGGGCAAAGCCACGCCCAAAAAAGAGCAGCCGAACCCCTTGGCGCCAAGTTCGTCCAGCCGAAAAATGCCCAAAAATGGGGTGTGCTATAGCCTTTGGGCGTTGGGCTGGCGAACTTCGTCCGCCGGACTCGGAATGGGCCGAGAGTTTGGCCACCCCCTCCCCGCGCCAAAAATAGGCCGCGGGCACAGCCGCGCCCAAAAAAGAGCGGCTGAACCGCTTGGCGCCAAGTTCGTCCTGCGGAAAAATGCCCAACGAAGGGGTGCGCTATAGCCTTTGGGCGTGGGGCGGGCGAACTTTGTCCGCCGGACTGACAATGGGCCGAGACTTTGCCCAGCACCTCCCCGCGGCAAAAATAGGCCGCGGACATAGCCGCGCCCAAAAAATAGCAGCTGAACCGCTTGGCGCCAAGTTCGTCCTGCGGAAAAATGCCCAACGAAGGGGTGTGCTATAGCCTTTGGGCGTGGGGCGGGCGAACTTTGTCCGCCGGACTGACAATGGGCCGAGACTTTGCCCAGCACCTCCCCGCGGCAAAAATAGGCCGCGGACATAGCCGCGCCCAAAAAAGAGCAGCCGAACCCCTTGGCGCCAAGTTCGTCCTGCGGAAAAATGCCCAAAAAAGGGGGGTTCTATAGCCTTTGGGCTTGGGGCCGGCAAAGTTCATCCGCCTTCCTCGGAATGTGCCGATACTTTGGCCACCCCATCCCAGCACCAAAAATCGGCAGTGGGCACAGCCGCGCCCAAAAAAGAGCAGCCGCACCCCTTGGCGCCAAGTTCGACCTGCGGAAAAATGCCCAAAAAAGGGGTGAAGTGTGCTATAGCCTTTGGGCGTGGGGCTGGCGAACTTCGTCCGCCGGACTCGGAGTGGGCCTAGACTTTGCCCAGCCCCTCCCCACGGCAAAAATAGGCTGCGGGCACAGCCGCGCCCAAAAAAGAGCAGCCGAACCCCTTGGCGCCAAGTTCGTCCTGCCGAAAAATGCCCAAAAAAGGGGTGTGCAATAGCCTTGCGGCGTGGGGCTGCCGAAGTTCGTCCGCCGGACTCGGAATGGGCCGAGACTTTGCCCAACCCCTCCCTGCAACAAAAATAGGCCGAGGGCACAGCCGCGTGCAAAAAAGCGCAGCCGAGCCCCTTGGCGCCAAGTTCGTTCTGCGGAAAAATGCCCAAAAAAGGGGTGGGCTATAGCCTTGGGGCGTGGGGCTGGCGAAGTTCGTCCGCTGGACTCGGAATGGGCCGAGACTTTGCCCACCGCCTCCCCGCGACAAAAATAGGCCGCGGGCACAGCCGCGCCCAAAAAAGAGCAGCCGAACCACTTGCCGCCAAGTTCGTCCTGCGGAAAAATGCCCAAAAAAGGGGTGTGCTATAGCCTTTGGGCGTGGGGCCGGCTAAGTTCGTCCACCGGACTCAGAATGGGCCGAGAGTTTGGCCACACCATCCCCGTGAAAAAAAATAGGCTGCGGGCACAGCCGCGCCCAAAAACGATCAGCCGAACCCCTTGGGGCCAAGTTCGTCCTGCGGAAAAATGCCCAAAGAAGGGGTGTGCTATAGCCTTTGGGCGTGGGGCGGGCGAACTTTGTCCGCCGGACTGACAATGGGCCAACACTTTGCCCAGCACCTCCCCGCGGCAAAAATAGGCCGCGGGCACAGCCGCGCCCAAAAAAGAGCAGCCGAACCCCTTGGCGCCAAGTTCGTCCTGCGGAAAAATGCCCAAAAAAGGGGGGTTCTATAGCCTTTGGGCTTGGGGCCGGCAAAGTTCATCCGCCTTCCTCGGAATGTGCCGATACTTTGGCCACCCCATCCCAGCACCAAAAATCGGCAGCGGGCACAGCCGCGCCCAAAAAAGATCAGCCGCACCACTTGGCGCCAAGTTCGACCTGCGGAAAAATGCCCAGAAAAGGGGTGAAGTGTGCTATAGCCGTTGGGCGTGGGGCTGGCGAACTTCGTCCGCCGGACTCGGAGTGGGCCTAGACTTTTCCCAGCCCCTCCCCGCGGCAAAAATAGGCTGCTGGCACAGCCGCGCCCAAAAAAGAGCAGCCGAACCCCTTGGCGCCAAGTTCGTCCTGCCGAAAAATGCCCAAAAAAGGGGTGTGCTATAGCCTTGCGGCGTGGGGCTGCCGAAGTTCGTCCGCCGGACTCGGAATGGGCCGAGACTTTGCCCAACCCCTCCCTGCGACAAAAATAGGCCGAGGGCACAGCCGCGTGCAAAAAAGAGCAGCCGAGCCCCTTGGCGCCAAGTTCGTTCTGCGGAAAAATGCCCAAAAAAGGGGTGGGCTATAGCCTTGGGGCGTGGGGCTGGCGAAGTTCGTCCGCTGGACTCGGAATGGGCCGAGACTTTGCCCACCGCCTCCCCGCGACAAAAATAGGCCGCGGGCACAGCCGCGCCCAAAAAAGAGCAGCCGAACCACTTGCCGCCAAGTTCGTCCTGCGGAAAAATGCCCAAAAAAGGGGTGTGCTATAGCCTTTGGGCGTGGGGCCGGCTAAGTTCGTCCGCCGGACTCAGAATGGGCCGAGAGTTTGGCCACCCCCTCCCCGTGACAAAAATAGGCTGCGGGCACAGCCGCGCCCAAAAACGATCAGCCGAACCCCTTGGGGCCAAGTTCGTCCTGCGGAAAAATGCCCAAAGAAGGGGTGTGCTATAGCCTTTGGGCGTGGGGCGGGCGAACTTTGTCCGCCGGACTGACAATGGGCCGAGACTTTGCCCAGCACCTCCCCGCGGCAAAAATAGGCCGCGGGCACAGCCGCGCCCAAAAAAGAGCAGCCGCAGCCCTTGGCGCCAAGTTCGACCTGCGGAAAAATGCCCAAAAAAGGGGTGAAGTGTGCTATAGCCTTTGGGCGTGGGGCTGGCGAACTTCGTCCGCCGGACTAGGAGTGGGCCTAGACTTTGCCCAGCCCCTCCCCGCCGCAAAAATAGGCTGCGGGCAAAGCCACGCCCAAAAAAGAGCAGCCGAACCCCTTGGCGCCAAGTTCGTCCAGCCGAAAAATGCCCAAAAATGGGGTGTGCTATAGCCTTGGGGCGTGGGGCTGGCGAACTTCGTCCACCTTCCTCGGAATGGGCCGAGACTTTGCCCACCGCCTCCCCGCGAGAAAAATAGGCCGCAGACGCAGCCGCACCCAAAAAAGAGCAGCCAAACCCCTTGGCGCCAAGTTCGTCCTGCGGAAAAATGCCCAAAAAAAGGGTGGGCTATAGCCTTGGGGCGTGGGGCTGGCGAACTTCGTCCGCCGGGCTCGGAATTGGCCGAGACTTTTCTCACCCCCTCCCTGCGACAAAAATGGGCCGCGGGCACGGCCGCGTGCAAAAAAGTGAAGCCGAACCCCTTGGCACCAAGTTCGACCTGCGGAAAAATGCCCAAAAAAGGGGTGAAGTGTGGTATAGCCTTGGGGCGTAGGGCTGGCGAACTTTGTCCGCCTTCCTCGGAATGGGCCGAGACTTTGCCCACCGCCTCCCCGTGACAAAAATAGGCTGCGGACACAGCCGCGCCCAAAAAAGAGCAGCCGAACCCCTTGGCGCCAAGTTCGTCCTGCCGAAAAAATGCCCAAAAAAGGGGTGTGCTATAGCCTTGGGGCGTGGGGCTGCCGAAGTTCGTCCGCCGGACTCGGAATGGGCAGAGACTTTTCTCACCCCCTCCCGGCGACAAAAATGGGCTGCGGGCACGGCCGCGCCCAAAAAATAGCAGCCGAACCCCTTGGTGCCAAATTCGTCCTGCGGAAAAATGCCCAAAAAAGGGGTGTGCTATCGCCTTGGGGCGTGGGGCTGCCAAAGTTCGTCCGCCGGACTCGGAATGGGCCGAGACTTTTCTCACCCCCTCCCTGCGATAAAATTAGGCCGCGGGCACAGCCGTGTGCAAAAAAGAGCAGCCGAACCACTTGGAGCCAAGTTCGACCTGCGGGAAAATGCCCAAAAAAGGGGTGGGCTATAGCCTTGGGCGTGGGGCTGGCGAAGTTCGTCCGCCGGACTCGGAATGAGCCGAGACTTTGGCGACCACCTCCCCGCACCAAAAATAGGCCGCAGGCACAGCCGCGCCCAAAAAAGAGCAGCCGAACCCCTTGGCGCCGAGGTCGTCGTGCGGAAAAATGCCCAAAAAAGGGGTGGGCTATAGCCTTGGGGCGTGGGGCTGGCGAACTTCGTCCGCCTTCCTCGGAATGGGCCGAGACTTTGGCCACCCCATCCCAGTGCCAAAAATTGGCAGCGGGCACAGCCGCGCCCAAAAAAGAGCAGTCGAACCCCTTGGCGCCATGTTCGTCGTGCGGAAAAAATGCCCAAAAAGGGGGTGGGCTATAGCCTTGGGGCGTGGGGCTGGCGAACTTCGTCCGCCGGACTCGGAATGGGCCGAGACTTTGGCCACCCCCTCCCCGTGACAAAAATAGGCTGCGGGCGTAGCCGCGCCAAAAAACGATCAGCCGAACCCCTTGGGGCCAAGTTCGTCCTGCGGAAAAATGCCCAAAAAAGGGGTGTGCTATAGCTTTTGGGCGTGGGGCCGGCAAAGTTCATCCGCCTTCCTCGGAATGGGCCGAGAGTTTGGCCACCCCCTCCCCACGCCAAAAATAGGCCGCAGGCACAGCCGCGCCCAAAAAAGTGCAGCCAAACCCCTTGGCGCCAAGTTCGCCCTGCGGAAAAATGCCCTAAAAAAGGGAAAAAGTGTGCTATAGCCTTTGGTCGTGGGGTTGGCGAACTTCGTCCGCCGGACTCGGAATGGGCCGAGACTTTGCCCAGCCCCTCCCCGCGGCAAAGATAGGCCGCGGGCACAGCCGCGCCCAAAAAAGAGCAGCCGAACCCCTTGGCGCCAAGTTCGTCCTGCGGAAAAATGCCCAAAAAAGGGGTGTGCTATAGCCTTGGGGCGTGGGGCTGCCGAAGTTCGTCCGCCGGGCTCGGAATGGGCCGAGACTTTTCTCACCCCCTCCCGGCGGCAAAAATAGGCTGCGGGCACAGCCGCGCCCAAAAAAGAGCAGCCGAACCACTTGGCGCCAAGTTCGTCTTGCGGAAAAATGCCCAAAAAAGGGGTGTGCTATAGCCTTGGGGCGTGGGGCTGCCGAAGTCCGTCCGCTGGACTCGGAATGGGCCGAGACTTTTCTCACCCCCTCCCTGCGACAAAAATAGGCCGCGGGCAAAGTCGTATGCAAAAAAGCGCAGCCGAACCACTTGGCGCCAAGATCGACCTGCGGAAAAATGCCCAAAAAAGGGGTGGGCTATAGCCTTCGGGCGTGGGGCTGGCGAAGTTCGTCCGCCGGACTCGGAATGAGCCGAGACTTTGGCGACCCCCTCCCCGCACCAAAAATAGGCCGCGGGCACAGCCGCGCCCCAAAAAGAGCAGCCGAACCCCTTGGCGCCAAGTTCGTCGTGCGAAAAAATGCCCAAAAAGGGGGTGGGCTATAGCCTTGGGTCGTGGGGCCCGCTAAGTTCGTCCGCCGGACTCGGAATGGGCCGAGACTTTTCCCACCCCCTCCCCACGACAAAAATAGGCCGCGGGCACAGCCGCGTGCAAAAAAGAGCAGCCGAACCACTTGGCGCCAAGTTCGACCTGAGGGAAAATGCCCAAAAAAGGGGTGGGCTATAGCCTTGGGGCGTGGGGCTGGCGAAGTTCGTCCGCCGGACTCGGAATGAGCCGAGACTTTGGCGACCACCTCCCCGCACCAAAAATAGGCCGCAGGCACAGCCGCGCCCAAAAAAGAGCAGCCGAACCCCTTGGCGCCGAGGTCGTCGTGCGGAAAAATGCCCAAAAAAGGGGTGGGCTATAGCCTTGGGGCGTGGGGCTGGTGAAGTTCGTCCGCCGGACTCGGAATGGGCCGAGACTTTGTCCGCCCCCCTCCCCATGCCAAAAATCAGCCGCGGACACAGCCGCGCCCAAAAAAGAGCAGCAGAACTCCTTGGCACCAAGTTCGTCCTGCGGAAAAATGCCCAAAAAAGGGGTGTGCTATAGCCCTGGGGCGTGGGGCGGGCGAAGTTCGTCCGCCGGATTCGGAAGGGGCCGAGACTTTGCCCACCCCCTCCCCACGCCAAAAATAGGCCGCGGGCACAGTCGCGCCCAAAAAAGAGCAGCCGAACCCCTTGGCGCCAAGTTCGTCGTGCGGAAAAATGCCCAAAAAAGGGGTGTGCTATAGCCTTGGGGCGTGGGGCTGGTGAAGTTCGTCCGCCGGACTCGAAATGGACCGACACTTTGCCCGCCCCCTCCCTGCGCCAAAAAAAGGCCGCAGCGACTGCCGCGCCCAAAAAAGAGCTGGCGAACCCCTTGGTACCAAGTTCGTCCGGCGGAAAAATGCCCAAAAAAGGGGTGTGCTATAGCCCTGGGGCGTGGGGCCGGCGAAGTTCGTCCGCCGGAATCGGAAGGGGCCGAGAGTTTGCCCACCCCCTCCCCACGCCAAAAATAGGCTGCGGGCACAGTCGTGCCCAAAAAAGGAGCAGCCGAACCCCTTGGCGCCAAGTTCGTCGTGCGGAAAAATGCCCAAAAAAGGGGTGTGCTATAGCCTTGGGGCGTGGGGCTGTTGAAGTTCGTCCGCCTTACTTGGAATGGATGGAGACTTTTCCTTGCCCCTACCCACTCCAAAAATAGGCCGTGGGCACAGCCCCGCCCAAAAAAGAGCAGCCGAACCCCTTGGCGCCAAGTTCGTCGTGCGGAAAAATGCCCAAAAAAGGGGTATGCAGCAGCCTTGTGGTGTGGGGCTAATGAAGTTCATCTGCGGGACTCGGAATGGCCCGAGACTTTGTCCGCCCCCTTGCCGTGGGAAAAATAGGCTGCGGGCACAGCCGCGCCCAAAAAAAGAGCAGCCGATCCCCTTGACGCCATGTTCGTTCTGCGGAAAAATGCCCAAAAAAGGGGTGTGCTATAGCCCTGGGGCGTGGGGCTGGCGAAGTTCGTCCGCTGGACTCGGAATGGGCCGAGACTATGGCCACCCCCTCCCCGCGACAAAAATAGGCTGCGGGCACAGCCGCGCCCAAAAAAGTGCAGCCGAACACCTTGGCGCCAAGTTCGTCCTGCGGAAAAAACGCCCAAAAAGGGGGTGGGCTATAGCCTTGGGGCGTTTGGCAGGCGAACTTTGTCGGCCGGACTCGGAATGGGCCGAGACTTTGCCCACCCCCTCCCCCGGACAAAAATAGGCTGCGGGCACGGCCGCGCCCAAAAAAGAGTAACCGAACCCCTTGGCGCCAAGTTCGTCCTGCGGAAAAATGCTCAAAAAGGGGGGTGGGCTATAGCCTCGGGGCGTGGGGCTGGCGAACTTCGTCCGCCTTCTGCGGAATCGGCCGAGACTTTGACCACCCCCTCCCCGCGACAAAAATAGGCCGCGGGCACAGCCGCACCCAATAAAGAGCAGCCGAACCCCTTGGCGCCAAATTTTTCCTGCGGAAAAATGCTCAAAAAGGGGGTGGGCTATAGCCTTGGGGCGTGGGGCGGGCGAACTTCGTCCGCCGAACATGGAATGGGCCGAGACTATTCCCACCACCTCCCCGCGACAAAAATAGGCCGCGGGCACAACCGCGGCCAAAAAAGAGCAGCCGAACCCCTTGGCGCCATGTTCATCCTGTGGAAAAATGCCCAAAAAAGGGGTAGGCTATAGCCTTGGGGCGTGGGATTCGCGAACTTCGTCCGCCTTCCTCGGAATGGGCCGAGACTGTGGCCACCCCCCTCCCCGCGACAAAAATATGCCACGGGCACAGCCGCGCCCAAAAAAGTGCAGCCGAACCCCTTGGCGCCAAGTTCGTCCTGCGGAAAAACGCCCAAAAAGGGGGTGGGCTATAGCCTTGGGGCGTTTGGCAGGCGAACTTTGTCCGCCGGACTCGGAATGGGCCGAGACTTTGCCCACCCCCTCCCCCGGACAAAAATAGGCTGCGGGCACGGCCGCGCCCTAAAAAGAGCAACCAAACCCCTTGGCGCCAAGTTCGTCCTGCGGAAAAATGCCGAAAAAAGGGGTGGGCGATAGCCTTGGGGCGTGGGGCTGGCTAAGTTCGTCCGCCGGACTCGGAATGGGCCGAGACTTTGCCCACCCCCTCCCCGCGACAAAAATAGGCCGCGGGCACAGTTGAGCCCAAAAAAGAGGAGCCGAACCCCTTCGCGCCAAGTTCGTCCTGCGGAAAAATGCTCAAAAAGGGGGTGGGCAATAGCCTTGGGGCGTGGGGCTGGCGAACTTCGTCCGCCTTCCGCGGAATGGGCCGAGACTTTGGTCACCCCCTCCCCGCGACAAAAATAGGCCGCGGGCACTGCCGCACCTTAAAAAGAGCAGCCGAACCCCTTAGCGCCAAGTTCGTCCTGCGGAAAAATGCTCAAAAAGGGGGTGGGCTATAGCCTTGGGGTGTGGGGCGGCCGAACTTTGTCCGCTGAACTTGGAATGGGCCGAGACTTTTCCCACCCCCTCCTCACGAAAAAAATAGGTACCGCGGCCAAAAAAGAGCAGCCGAACCCCTTGGCGCCACGTTCGTTCTGTGGAAAAATGCCCAAAAAAGGGGTGGGCTATAGCCTTGGGGTGTGGGGCTGGCGAACTTCGTCCGCCTTCCTCGGAATGGGCCGAGACTTTGGCCACCCCCTCCCCAAGACAAAAATAGGCCGCGGGCACAGCCGCACCCAATAAAGTGCAGCTGAACCCCTTGGCGCCAAGTTAGTCCTGCGGAAAACGCCCAAAAAGGGGGTGGGCTATAGCCTTGGGGCGTTTGCTGGCGAACTTTGTCCGCCGGACTCGTAATGGGCCGAGACTTTGCCCACCCCCTCCCCCCCGACAAAGATAGGCCGCGGGCGCGGCCGCGCCCAAAAAAGAGCAGCCGAACCCCTTGGCGCCAAGTTCGTCCTGCGGAAAAATGCTCAAAAAGGGGGTGGGCTATAGCCTTGGGGCGTGGGGCGGGCGAACTTCATCCGCCGGACTCAGAACAGTCCGAGACTTTTCCCATCCCCTCCCCGCGACAAAAGTTGGCTGCGGGCACAGCCGCGGCCAAAAAGGAGTAGCCTAACCCCTTCCGCGGCCAAAAAGGAGTAGCCAAACCCCTTGGCGACATGTTCGTCTTGTGGAAAAATGCCCAAAAAAGGGGTGGGCTATAGCCTTGGGGCGTGGGGCTGGCGAACTTCGTCCGCCTTCCTCGGAATGTGCCGAGACTTTGGCCACCCGATCCCCGCTTCAAAAATAGGCCGCGGGCACAGCCGCACCCAAAAAAGAGCAACCGAACCCCTTGGCGCCAAGTTCGTCCAGCGGAAAAACGCCCAAAAAGGGGGTGGGCTATAGCCTTGCGGCGTTTACTGGCGAACTTTGTCCGCCGGACTCGGAATGGGCTGAGACTTTGCCCACCCCCTCCCCCCGACAAAAATAGGCCGCGGGCGCGGGCGCACCCAAAAAAGAGCAGCCAAACCCCTTGGCGCCAAGTTCGTCCTGCGGAAAAATGCTCAAAAAGGGGGTGGGCTATAGCCTTGGGGCGTGGGGCGGGCAAACTTCATCCGCCGGACTCAGAACAGTCCGAGACTTTTCCCATCCCCTCCCCGCGACAAAAGTAGGCCGCGGGCACAGCCGCGGCCAAAAAGGAGTAGCCTAACCCCTTGGGGAGGGGTGGGAAAAGTCTCGGCCAATTCCGAGTCCGGCTGACGAAGTTCGCCCGCCCCACGCCCTAAGGCTATAGCCCACCCCTTTTTTTGGCATTTTTCCGCAGGACGAACTTGGCGGCCAGGGGTTTGGCTACTCTGTTTTGGGCGCGGCTGTGTCCGTGGCCTATTTTTGTCGCAGGGAGGGAGTGGGGAAAGTCTCGGCCCTTTCCGAGTCCGGCGGACGAAGTTCGCCCGCCCCACGCCCCAAGGCTATAGCCCACCCCTTTTTTGGGCATTTTTCCGCAGGACGAACGCGGCGCCAAGGGGTTCCGCTGCTCTTTTTTGGGGGCGGCTGTGCCCGTGGCCCATTTTTGTCGCGGGGAGGGGGTGGGAAAAGTCTCGGCCCATTCCGAGTCCGGCGGACGAAGTTCGCCCGCCCCACGCCCCAAGGCTATAGCCCACCCCTTTTCTGGGCATTTTTCCGCAGGACGAACTCGGCGCGAAGGGGTTCCGCTGCTCTTTTTTGGGGGCGGCTGTGCCCGTGGCCTATTTTTGTCGCGGGGAGGGGGTGGGAAAAGTCTCGGCCCATTCCGAGTCCGGCGGACGAAGTTCGCCAGCCCCACACCCCAAGGCTATAGCCCACCCCTTTTTTGGGCACTTTTCCGCAGGACGAACTTGGCGCCATGGCGTTCGGCTGCTCTTTTTTGGGCGCGGCTGTGCCCGCGGCCTATTTTTGTCGCAGGGAGGGAGTGGGGAAAGTCTCGGCCCTTTCCGAGTCCGGCGGACGAAGTTCTCCCGCCCCACGCCCCAAGGCTATAGCCCACCCCTTTTTTGGGCATTTTTCCGCAGGACGAACGTGGCGCCAAGAGGTTCGGCTGCTCTTTTTTGGGCACGGCTGTGCCCACGGCCTATTTTTGTCGCGGGGAGGGGGTGGGCAAAGTCTCGGCCCATTCCCAGGAACGCGGATGAAGTTCGCCAGTCCCACGCCCCAAGGCTATAGCCCACCCCTTTTTTGGGCATTTTTCCGCAGGACGAACTTGGCGCCAACTGGTTCGGCTGCTCTTTTTTGGGCGCGGCTGTGCCCGCGGCCTATCTTTGTCTCGGGGAGAGGGTGGGCATTTTTCCGCACAACGAAGTTGGCGCCAAGGGGTTCGGCAGCTCTTTTTTGGGCGTGGGGAGGGGCCGCGGCCTATTTTTGGCACGGGAAGGGGGTGGGCAAAGGCGCGGCCAATTCCGAGTCCGGCAGACGAAGTTCGCCAGCCCCACGCCCCAAGGCTATAGCCCAACCCCTTTTTGGGATTTTTCCGCTGGACGAACTTCGCGTGAAGGGGTTTGGCTGCTCTTTTTTGGGAGCGGCTGTGCCCGCGGCCTAGTTTTGTCGTGGGGAAAGGGTGGGAAAAGGCTCGGCCCATTCCGAGCCCGGCGGACGAAGTACGCCAGCCCCACACCCCAAGGCTATAGCCCACCCCCTTTTTGGGCATTTTTCCACTGGACGAACTTGGCGCCAAGGGGTTCGGCTGCTCTTTTTTGGGCCCGGCTGTGTCCGCGGCCTACGTTTGTTGTGGGGAGGGGGTGGGCAAAGTCTCGGCCCATTCCAAGGAAGGCGGATGAACTCTGCCGGCCCCACGCCCAAAGGCTATAGCACACCCCTTTTTTGGGCATTTTTCCGCAGGACGAACTTGGCGCCAAGGGTTCGGCTTCTCTTTTTTGGGCGCGGCTGTGCCAGCGGCCTATTTTTGACACGGGAAGGGGGTGGGCAAAGTCTCGGCCCATTCCGAGTCCGGCGGACGAAGTTCGCCAGCCCCACGCCCAAAGGCTATAGCCCACCCCTATTTTGGGCATTTTTCCGCAGGACGGACTTGGCGCCAAGGGGGTCGGCTGCTCTTTTTTGGGCGCGGCTGTGCCCGTGGCCTATTTTTGTCTAGGGGAGAGGGTGGGCAAAGTCTCGGCTCATTCCGAGTCCGGCGGACGAAGTTCGCCAGCCCCACGCCCCAAGGCTCTAGCCCACCCCTTTTTTGGGCATTTTTCCGCACGACGAAGTTGGCGCCAAGGGGTTCGGCTGCTCTTTTTTGGGCGTGGCTGTGCCTGCGGCCTATTTTTTTCACAGCGAGGGGGTGTGCAAAATCTCGGCCCATTCCAAGGAAGGCGGATGAACTTTGCCGGCCCCACGCCCAAAGGCTATAGCACACCTTTTTTGGGCATTTTTCCGCAGGACGAACTTGGCGCCAACTGGTTCGGCTGCTCTTTTTGGGGCGCGGCTGTGCCCGCGGCCTATCGTTGTCTTGGGGAGAGGGTGGGCAAAGTCTCGGCCCATTCCGAGGAAGGCGGACGAAGTTCGCCAGCCCCACGCCCCAAGGCTATAGCCCACCCCTTTTTTGGGCATTTTTCCGCAGGACGAACGTGGCGCCAAGAGGTTCGGCTGCTCTTTTTTGGGCACGGCTGTGCCCACGGCCTATTTTTGTCGCGGGGAGGGGGTGGGCAAAGTCTCGGCCCATTCCCAGGAAGTCGGACGAAGTTCGCCAGCCCCACGCCCCAAGGCTATAGCCCACCCCTTTTTTGGGTATTTTTCCGCAGGACGAACTTGGCGCCAACTGGTTCGGCTGCTCTTTTTTGAGCGCGGCTGTGCCCGCGGCCTATCTTTGTCTCGGGGAGAGGGTGGGCAAAGTCTCGGCCCATTCCGAGTCCGGCGGACGAAGTTTGCCCACCCCACGCCCCAAGGCTCTAGCCCACCCCTTTTTTGGGCATTTTTCCGCACGACGAAGTTGGCGCCAACTGGTTCGGCTGCTCTTTTTTGGGCGTGGGCGTGGCCATGCCCGCGGCCTATTTTTATCGCGGGGAGGGGGTGGGCAAAGTGTCGGTGCATTCCGAGGAAGGCGGATGAACTTTGCCGGCCCCACGACCAAAAGCTATAGCACACCCCTTTTTTGGGCATTTTTCCGCAAGACGAACTCGGCGCCAACAGGTTCGGCTGCTCTTTTTTGGGTACGGCTGTGCCCGCGGCCTATTTTTGTCGCGGGGAGGGGGTGGGCAAAGTCTCGGCCCATTCCGTGGAAGGCGGATGAAGTTCGCCAGCCCCACGCCCCAAGGCTATAGCCCACCCCTTTTTTGGGCATTTTTCCGCAGGACGAACTTGGCGCCAAGAGGTTCGGCTGCTCTTTTTTGGGCACGGCTGTGCCCGCGGCCTATTTTTATCGCGGGGAGGGGGTGCGCAAAGTCTCAGCCCATTCCAAGGAAGGGGGACGAAGTTCGCCAGCCCCATGCCCCAAGGCTATAGCCCACCCCTTTTTTGGGCATTTTTCTGCAGGACGAACTTGGCGCCAAGGGGTTCGGCTGCTCTTTTTTGGGCGTGGCTGTGCCCGCGGCCTATTTTTATCGCGGGGAGGGGGTGGGCAAAGTGTCGGCGCATTCCGAGGAAGGTGGATGAACTTTGCCGGCCCCACGCCCAAAGGCTATAGCACACCCCTTTTTTGGGCATTTTTCCGCAGGACGAACTTGGCGCCAAGGGGTTATGCTGCTCTTTCTTGGACGCGGCTGTGCCCTTGGCCTATTTTTGGCGCGGGAAGGGGTGGGCAAAGTCTCGGCCCATTCGGAGTCCGGCGGACAAAGTTTGCCAGCCCCACGCCCCAAGGCTATAGCCCACCCCTATTTTGGGCATTTTTCCGCAGGACGGACTTGGCGCCAAGGGGTTCGGCTACTCTTTTTTGGGCGCGGCTGTGCCCGTGGCCTATTTGTGTCTAGGGGAGAGGGTGGGCAAAGTCTCGGCCCATTCCGAGTCCGGCGGACGAAGTTCGCCAGCCCCACGCCCCAAGGCTCTAGCCCACCCCTTTTTTGGGCATTTTTCCGCACGACGAAGTTGGCGCCAAGGGGTTCGGCTGCTCTTTTATGGGCGTGGCTGTGCCCGCGGCCTATTTTTTTCGCAGCGAGGGGGTGGGCAAAGTCTCGGCCCATTACAAGGAAGGCGGATGAACTTTGCCGGCCCCACGCCCAAAGGCTATAGCACACCTTTTTTGGGCATTTTTCCGCCGGACGAACTTGGCACCAAGGGGTTCTGCTGCTCTTTTTTGGACGCGGCTGTGCCCGCAGCCTATTTTTGGCACGGGATGGGGGTGGGCAAAGTCTCGGCCCATTCCGAGTCCGGCGGACGAAGTGCGCCAGCCCCATGCCACAAGGCTATAGCCCACCCCTATTTTGGGCACTTTTCCGCAGGACGGACTTGGCGCCAAGGGGTTCGGCTGCTCTTTTTTGGACGCAGCTGTGCCCGCGGCCTATTTTTGTCGCAGGGAGGGGGTGCGCAAAGGCTCGGCCCATTCGGAGGAAGGCGGATGAACTTTGCCGGCCCCATTCCCAAAGGCTATAGCACACCCCTTTTTTGGGCATTTTTCCGCAGGACGAACTTGGCGCCAAGGGGTTATGCTGCTCTTTCTTGGACGCGGCTGTGCCCTTGGCCTCTTTTTGGCATGGGAAGTGGGTGGGCAAAGTCTCGGCCCATTCCGAGTCCGGCGGACGAAGTTCGCCAGCCCCACGCGCCGAGGCTACAGCCCACCCCTTTTTTGCGCATTTTTCCGCAGGACGAACTTGGCGCCAAGGGGTTCGGCTGTTCTTTTTTGGGCGTGGCTGTGCCCGCTGCCTATTTTTATCGCGGGGAGGGGGTGGGCAAAGTCTCGGCCCATTCTGAAGAAGGCGGATGAACTTTGCCGGCCCCATGCCCAAAGGCTATAGCACACCCCTTTTTTGGGCATTTTTCCGCAGGACGAACACGGCGCCAAGGGGTTCGGCTGCTCTTTTTTGGGCGCGGCTGTGCCCGCGTCCTATTTTTGGCACGGGATGGGGGTGGGCAAAGTCTCGGCCCATTCCGAGTCCGGCGGACGAAGTGCGCCAGCCCCACTCCCCAAGGCTATAGCCCACCCCTATTTTGGGCATTTTTCCGCAGGACGGACTTGGGGCCAAGGGGTTCGGCTGCTCTTTCTTGGGCGCGGCTGTGCCCGCGGCCTATTTTTATTGCGGGGAGGGGGTGGGCAAAGTGTCGGCGCATTCCGACGAAGGCGGATGAACTTTGCCGGCCCCACGCCCAAAGGCTATAGCACACCCCTTTTTTGGGCATTTTTCCGCAGGACGAACTTGGCGCCAAGGGGTTATGCTGCTCTTTCTCGGACGCGGCTGTGCCCTTGGCCTATTTTTGGCACGGGAAGGGGGTGGGCAAAGTCTCGGCCCATTCCGAGTCCGGCGGACGAAGTTTACCAGCCCCACGCCCCAAAGCTATAGCCCACCCCTTTTTTGGGCATTTTTCCGCAGGACGAACTTGGCGCCAAGGGGTTCGGCTGTTCTTTTTTGGGCGTGGCTGTGCCCGCGGCCTATTTTTGTCGCGGGGAGGGGGTGCGGAAAGCCTCGGCCCATTCCGAGGAAGGCAGATGAACTTTGCCGGCCCCATTCCCAAAGGCTATAGCACACCCCTTTTTTGGGCATTTTTACGCAGGACCAACTTGGCGCCAAGGGGTTATGCTGCTCTTTCTTGGACGCGGCTATGCCCTTGGCCTATTTTTGGCACGGGAAGGGGGTGGGCAAAGTCTCGGCCCATTCTGAGTCCGGCGGACGAAGTTCGCAAGCCCCATGCCCTGAGGCTATGGCCCACCCCTTTTTTGGGCATTTTTCCGCAGGACGAACTTGGCGCCAAGGGGTTCGGCTGTTCTTTTTTGGACGTGGCTGTGCCCGCGGCCTATTTTTATCGCGGGGAGGGGGTGAGTAAAGTCTCGGCCCATTCCGAAGAAGGCGGATGAACTTTGCCGGCCCCACGCCCAAAGGCTATAGCACACCCCTTTTTTGGGCATTTTTCCGCAGGACCAACTTGGCGCCAAGGGGTTCGGCTGCTCTTTTTTGGGCGCGGCTGTGGCCGCGGCCTATTTTTGGGACGGGAAGGGGGTGGGCAAAGTCTCGGTCCATTCCGAGTCCGGCAGACGAAGTTCGCCAGCCCCACACCCCAAGGCTATAGCCCACCCCCTTTTTGGGCATTTTTCCGCAGGACGAATGTGGCGCCAAGGGGTTCGGCTGCTCTTTTTTGGACGCGGCTGTGCCCGCGGCCTATTTTTGTCGTGGGGAGGGGGTGGGCAAAGTCTCGGCCCATTCCGAGTCCGGCGGACGAAATTCGCCAGCCCCACGCCCCAAGGCTATAGCACACCCCTTTTTTGGGGATTTTTCCGCAGGACGAACGTGGCGCCAAGGGGTTCGGCTGCTCTTTTTTGGACGCGGCTGTGCCCGCGCCCTATTTTTGTCGCGGGGAGGGGGTGGGAAAAGTCTCAGCCCATTCCTAGTCCGCCGGACGAAGTTCGCCCGCCCCACGCCCCAAGGCTATAGCCCACCCTTTTTTTCGTCATTTTTCGGCAGCACGAACCTGGGGCCAAGGGGTTCGGCTGCTCTTTTTTGGGCGCGGCTGCGCCCACGGCCTATTTGTGTCACGGGGAGGGGGTGGGAAAAGTCTCGGCCCATTCCTAGTCCGGCGGACGAAGTTCGCAAGCCCCACGCCCCAAGGCTATAGCCCACCCACTTTTTGGGCATTTTTCGGCAGGACGAACATGGCGTCAAGGGGTTCGGCTGCTCTTTTTTGGGCGCAGCTGTGCCCGCGGCCTATTTTTGTCACGGGGACGGGATGGTCAAAGTCGCGTCCCATTCCAAGCCCGGCGGACGAAGTTCGCCAACCCCACGCCCCAAGGCTATAGCCCACCCCTTTTTTGGGCATTTTTCCGCAGGACGAACTTGGTACCAAGGGGCTCGGCTGCTCTTTTTTGGACGCGGCTGTGCCTGCGGCCTATTTTTGGGACGGGAAGGGGGTGGGCAAAGTCTCGGTCCATTCCGAGTCCGGCAGACGAAGTTCGCCAGCCCCACACCCCAAGGCTATAGCCCACCCCCTTTTTGGGCATTTTTCCGCAGGACGAATGTGGCGCCAAGGGGTTCGGCTGCTCTTTTTTGGACGCGGCTGTGCCCGCGGCCTATTTTTGTCGTGGGGAGGGGGTGGGCAAAGTCTCGGCCCATTCCGAGTCCGGCGGACGAAATTCGCCAGCCCCACGCCCCAAGGCTATAGCACACCCCTTTTTTGGGGATTTTTCCGCAGGACGAACGTGGCGCCAAGGGGTTCGGCTGCTCTTTTTTGGACGCGGCTGTGCCCGCGCCCTATTTTTGTCGCGGGGAGGGGGTGGGAAAAGTCTCAGCCCATTCCTAGTCCGCCGGACGAAGTTCGCCCTTCCCACGCCCCAAGGCTATAGCCCACCCTTTTTTTCGTCATTTTTCGGCAGCACGAACCTGGGGCCAAGGGGTTCGGCTGCTCTTTTTTGGGCGCGGCTGCGCCCACGGCCTATTTGTGTCACGGGGAGGGGGTGGGAAAAGTCTCGGCCCATTCCTAGTCCGGCGGACGAAGTTCGCAAGCCCCACGCCCCAAGGCTATAGCCCACCCACTTTTTGGGCATTTTTCGGCAGGACGAACATGGCGTCAAGGGGTTCGGCTGCTCTTTTTTGGGCGCAGCTGTGCCCGCGGCCTATTTTTGTCACGGGGACGGGATGGTCAAAGTCGCGTCCCATTCCAAGCCCGGCGGACGAAGTTCGCCAACCCCACGCCCCAAGGCTATAGCCCACCCCTTTTTTGGGCATTTTTCCGCAGGACGAACTTGGTACCAAGGGGCTCGGCTGCTCTTTTTTGGACGCGGCTGTGCCTGCGGCCTATTTTTGGGACGGGAAGGGGGTGGGCAAAGTCTCGGTCCATTCCGAGTCCGGCAGACGAAGTTCGCCAGCCCCACACCCCAAGGCTATAGCCCACCCCCTTTTTGGGCATTTTTCCGCAGGACGAATGTGGCGCCAAGGGGTTCGGCTGCTCTTTTTTGGACGCGGCTGTGCCCGCGGCCTATTTTTGTCGTGGGGAGGGGGTGGGCAAAGTCTCGGCCCATTCCGAGTCCGGCGGACGAAATTCGCCAGCCCCACGCCCCAAGGCTATAGCACACCCCTTTTTTGGGGATTTTTCCGCAGGACGAACGTGGCGCCAAGGGGTTCGGCTGCTCTTTTTTGGACGCGGCTGTGCCCGCGCCCTATTTTTGTCACGGTGAGGGGGTGGGCAAAGTCTCGGCACATTCCGAGTCCGGCGGACGAAGTGCGCCCTTCCCACGCCCCAAGGCTATATCCCACCCCTTTTTTGGGCATTTTTCCGCACGACGAACTTGGCGCCAAGGGGTTCGGCAGCTCTTTTTTGGGCGCGGCTGTGCCCGCGGCCTATTTTTGCCATGGGGAGGGGTTGGGAAAAGTCTCGGCCCATTCCGAGTGCGGCAGACGAAGTTCGCCAGCTCCACACCCCAAGGCTATAGCCCACCCCGTTTTGGGGCATTTTTCCGCAGGACGAACTTGGCGCCAAGGGGCTCGGCTGCTCTTTTTTGGACGCGGCTGTGCCTGCGGCCTATTTTTGTCGCATGGAGGGGGTGGGAAAAGTCTCAGCCCATTCCGAGTCCGGCAGACGAACTTCGGCAGCCCCACGCCCCAAGGCTATAGCACACCCCTTTTTTGGGCATTTTTCCGCACGACGAACTTGGCGCCTAGGGGTTCGACTGCTCTTTTTTGGGCGCGGCTGTGCCCACATCCTATTTTTGTCACAGGGAGGCGGTGGGAAAAGTCTCGGCCCATTCCGAGTCCGGCGGACGAAGTTTGCCTGCCCCACGCCCCAAGGCTATAGCCCACCCCCTTTTTGGGCATTTTTCCGGAGGACGAACTTGGCGCCAAGGGGTTCAGCTGCTCTTTTTTGGACGCGGCTGTGCCCGCGGCCTATTTTTGTCGCGGGGAGGGGGTGGGTAAATTCTCGGCCCATTCCGAGTCCGGCGGACGAAGTCCGCCCGCGCCACGCCACACCACAAGGCTATAGCCCACCCCTTTTATGGGCATTTTTCGGCAGGACGAACTTGGCGCCAAGGGGTTCGGCTGCTATTTTTTGAGCGTGGCTCTGCCCGCGGCCTATTTTTGTCGCGGGGAGGGGGTGGGCAAAGTCTCGGCCCATTCCGAGTCCAGCGGACGAAGTGCGACCGCCCGACGCCCCAAGGCTATAGCCCACCCCCTTTTTGCGCATTTTTCCGCAGGACGAACTTGGCGCCAAGGGGTTCGGCTGCTCTTTTTTGGGCGCGGCTGAGCCCGCGGCCTATTTTTGTTGTGGGGAGGGGGTGCGAAAAGTCTCGGCCCATTCTGTGTCTGGCGGACGATGTTCGCCAGCCCCACGCCCCAAGGCTATAGCACACCCCTTTTTTGGGTATTTTTCCACAGGACGAACTTGGCGCCAAGGGGTTCGGCAGCTATTTTCTGGGCGCGGCTGTGCCCTCGGCCTATTTTTGTCGCGGGGAGGGGGTGGGCAAAGTCTCGGCCCATTCTGTGTCCGGCGGACGAAGTTCGCCAGCCCCACACCCAAAGGCTATAGCGCACCCCCTTTTTGGGCATTTTTCGGGAGGACGAACGTGGCGCCAAGGGGTTCGGCTGCTCTTTTTTGGGCGCGGCTTTGCCCGCGGCCTATTTTTGTCACGGGGAGGGGGTGGGCAAAGTCCCGGCACATTCCGAGTCCGGCGGACGAAGTGCGCCGGCCCCACGCCCCGAGGCTATAGGCCACCCCCTTTTTGGGCATTTTTCGGCCGGACGAACTTGGCGCCAAGGGGCTCGGCTGTTCTTTTTTCAGCGCGGCTGTTCCCGCGGCCTATTTGTTCAACGGGGAGGGGGTGGGCAAAGTCTCCGCCCATTCCGGGGAAGCCGGACGAAGTTCGCCGGCCCCACGCCCAAAGGCTATAGCCCACCTTTTTTTTCGTCATTTTTCGGCAGGACGAACCTGGCGCCATGGGGTTCGGCTGCTCATTTTTGGGCGCGGCTGTGCTCACGGCCTATTTTTCTTGCAGGGAGGGGTGGGAAAAGTCTCGGCCCATTCCGAGTCCGGCGGACGAAGTTCGCCCGCCCGACGCCCCAAGACTATAGCCCACCCCCTTTTTGGGCATTTTTCCGGAGGACGAACTGGGCGCCAAGGGGATCGGCTACTCTTTTTTGGGCGCGGCCGTGCCCGCGGCCTATTTTTGGCATGGGGAGGGGGTGGGCAATGTCTCGTCCCATTCCGAGGAAGGCGGATGAACTATGCCGGCCCCACACCCAAAGGCTATAGCACACCCCTTTTTTGGGCGTTTTACCGCAGGACGAACTTGGCACTAAGGGGTTCGGCTGCTCTTTTTTGGGCGCGGCTGGGCCCGCGGCCTATTTTTTTCACGGGGAGGGGGTCGGAAAAGTCTCGGCCCATTCCGAGTCCGGCGGACGAAGTGCGCCAGCCCGACGCCCCAAGACTATAGCCCACCCCCTTTTTGGGCACTATTCAGCAGGACGAACATGGCGCCAAGGGGTTCGGCTGCTCTTATTTGGGCACGGCTGTGCCCGCACCCTATTTTTGTCGCAGGGAGGGGGGGAAGTCTCGGCCCATTCCGAGTCCGGCGGACGAAGTTCGCCAGCCCCACGCCCCAAGGCTATTGCCCACCCCTTTTTTGGGCATTTTTCCGCAGGGCAAACTTGGCGCCAAGGGGTTCAGCTGCTCTTTTTTGGGCGCGGCTGTGTCTGCGGCCTATTTTTATCGCGGGGAGGGGGTGGGAAAAGTCTCGGCGCATTCCGAGTCCGGCGGACGATGTTCGCCAGCCCCACGCCCCAAGGCTATAGCCCACCCCCTTTTTGGGCATTTTTCGGCAGGACGAACTTGGCCCCAAGGGGTTCGGCTGCTCTTTTTTGGGCGCGGCTGTGCCCGCGGTCTAATTTTGTTGTGGGGAGGGGGTCGGTAAAGTCTCGGCCCATTCCGAATTTGGCAGACGAAGTTCGCCCGCCCCACGCCCCAAGGCTATAGCACACAGCTTTTTTGGGCATTTTTCCGCACGACGAACTTGGCGCCAAGGGGTTCGACTGCTCTTTTTTGGGCGCGGCTGTGCCCACGGCCTATTTTTGTCACGGGGAAGGGGTGGGCAAAGTCTCGGCCCATTCCGAGGAAGGCGAACGAAGTGCGCCAGCCCCACGCCCCAAGGCTATAGCCCATCCCCTTTTTGGGCATTTTTCCGCTGGACGAACTTGGCGCCAAGGGGTTCGGCTGCTCTTTTTTGGGCGCGGCTGTGCCCGCGGCCTATTTTTGTCACATGGAGGGGGTGGGCAATGTCTCGGCCCATTCCGAGGGCGGCGGACGAAGTTCGCTAGCCTGACGCCTGAAGGGTATAGCCCACCCCTTTTTTGGGCATTTGTCCGCAGGACGAGCTTGGCGCCAAGGGGTTCGGCTTCTCTTTTTTGGGCGCGGCTGTGCCCGCGGCTTATTTTTGTCGCGGGGAGGCGGTGGGAAAATTCTCGGCCCATTCCGAGTTCGTCCGCAGGCCCCACGCCGCAAGGCTATAGCCCACCCCCTTTTTGGGCATTTTTCCGCAGGACGAACTTGGCGCTAGGGGGTTCGGCCGCTCTTTTTTCGGCGCGGCTGTGCCCGCGGCCTATTTTTGTCACGGGGAGAAGGTGGGCAAAGTCTCGGCCCATTCCGAGGAAGGAGGACGAAGTCCGCCGGTCCCACGCCCGAAGGCTATAGCCCACCCCTTTTTTGGGCATTTTTCGGCAGGACGAACTTGGCGCCAAGGGGTTCGGCTGCTGTTTTTTGGGCGCGGCTGTGCCCGTGGCCTATTTTTGTCGCGGGGAGGGGGTGCGGAATGTCTCGCCCCATTCCGAGTCCGACGGACGAAGTTCGCCAGCCCCACGCACCAAGGCTATAGCCCACCCCCTTTTTGGGCATTTTTCCGCAGGATTAAGTTGGTGCCATGGGGTTCGACCGCTCTTTTTTGGGCGCGGCTGTGCCCGCGGCCTATTTTTGTCATGGGGAGGGGGTGTGAAAAGTCTCGGCCCATTCCGGGTCCGGCGGACGAACTTCGGCAGCCCCACACCCCAAGGCTATATCAGACCCCTTTTTTGGGCATTTTTCCGCAGGACGAACTTGGCGCCAAGGGGTTCCGCTGCTCTTTTTGGGGTGCAGGTGTGCCCGCGGCCTATTTTTGTCGCGGGGAGGGGGTGGGTAAAGTCTCGGCCCATTCCGAGTCCGGCGGACGAAGTTCATCACCCCCACGCCCCAAGGTTATAGCCCACCCCTTTTTTGGGCATTTTTCCGCAGGACGAAATTGGCGCCCAGGGGTTCGGCTGCTCTTTTTAGGGCGCGGCTGAGCCCACGGCCTATTTTGTCGCGGGGAGGGGGTGGGCAAAGTCTCGGCCCATTCCGAGACCGGCGGACGAAGTTCGCCAACCCCATGCCACAAGGCTATAGCCCACCCCTTTTTTGGGCATTTTTTCGCAGGACGAACTTGGCGCCAAGGGATTTGGCTGCTGTTTTTTGGGTGCGGCTGTGCCCGTGGCCTATTTTTGTCGCGGGGAGGGGGTGTGGAAAGTCTCCCCCCATTCCGAGTCCGACGGACGAAGTTCGCCAGCACCACGCCCCAAGGTTATAGCCCACCCCTTTGTTGGGCATTTTTCCGCAGGACGAAATTGGCGCCAAGGGGTTCGGCTGCTCTTTTTCGGGCGCGGCCGAGCCGGCGGCCTATTTTTGTCGCGGGGAGGGGGTGGGCAAAGTCTCGGCCCATTCCGAGTCCGGCGGACGAAGTTCGCCCGCCCCATGCCCCAAGGCTATAGCCCACCCCTTTTTTGGGCATTTTTCTGCAGGACGAACTTGGCGCCAAGGGTTTCGGCTACTTTTTTTTGGAAGCGGGTGTGCCCGCGGCCTATTTTTGTCGCGGGGAGGGGGTGGGAATAATATCCGCCCATTCCGAGCCCGGGGGACGAAGTTCGCCAGCCCCATGCCCCAAGGCTATAGCCCACCCCCTTTTTCGGCATTTTTCCGCAGGACGACCTTGGCGCCAAGGGGTTCGGCCGCTCTTTTTTGGTCGTAGCTGTGTTCGCGGCCTATTGTTGTCGCGGGAAGGGGGTGGGCAAAGTCTCGGCACATTCCGAGTCCGGCGGGCGACGTTCGCCAGCCCCACGCCCTAAGGCTATAGCCCACCCCTTTTTTGGGCATTTTTCCGCAGGACGAACTTGGTGCCAAGGTGTTCGTCTGCTCTTTTTTGGGCGCGGCTATGTCCGTGGCCTAATTTTGTCGCGGGGAGGGGGTGGGAAAAGTCTCGGCCCATTCCGAGTCCGGCGGACGAACTTCGGCAGCCCCACGCCCCAAGGCTATAGCAGACCCCTTTTTTGGGCATTTTTCCGCAGGACGAACTTGGCTCTAAGGGGTTCGGCTGCTCTTTTTTGGGCGCGGCTGTGCCCGCGGCCTATTTTTGTCATGGGGAGGGGGTTGCCGAAGTCTCGGCCCATTCCGAGGAAGGCGGACCAAGTTCGCCGGCCCCACGCCCCAAGGCTATAGCACACCCCTTTTTTGGGCATTTTTCCGCAGGACGAACTTGGCGCCACGGGGTTCGGCTGCTCTTTTTGGGCGCGGCTGTGCCCGCGGCCTATTTTTGTCGCGGGGTGGGGGTGGCCAAAGTCTCGGCCCATTCCGAGCAAGGCGGACGATGTTCACCGGTCCCACGCCGAAGGCTATAGCCCACCCCTTTTTTGGGCATTTTTCCGCAGGAAGAACTTGGCGCCAAGGGGTTCGGCTGCTGTTTTTTGTGCGCGGCTGTGTCCGCGGCCTATTTTTGGTGCGGGGAAGGGGTGGGCAAAGTCTAGGCCCATTCCGAGTCCGGCGGACGAAGTGCGCCAGCCCCACGACCCAAGGCTATAGCCCACTCCTTTTTTGGGCATTTTTCCGCAGGACGAACTTGGCGCCAAGGGGTTCGGCTGCTCTTTTTTGGGCGCGGCTGTGCCCGCGGCCTATTTTTGGCGCGGGTAGGGGGTGGGCAATATCACGGCCCATTCCGAGAACGGCGGCAAACTTCGGCAGCCCCACGCCCCAAGGCTATAGCACTTCCCTTTTTTGGGCATTTTTCTGCAGGACGAACTTGGCGCCAAAGGGTTCGCCTGCTCTTTTTTGGGCACGGCTGTGGCTGCGGCCTATTTTTGGCACGGGGAGGGGGTGGGCAAAGTCTCAGCCCATTCCGAGGAAGGCGGACGAACTTCGGCAGCCCCACGCCTCAAGGCTATAGCACACCCCTTTTTGGGCATTTTTCCGCATGACGAACTTGGCGCCAAGGGGTTCGGCTGCTCTTTTTTGGGTGCGGCTGTGCCCGCGGCCTATTTCTGTCGCGGGGAGGGGGTTGGAAAAGTCTCGGCCCATTCCGAGTCCGGCGGACGAACTTCGGCAGCCCCACTCCCCAAGGCTATAGCACACCCCTTTTTCGGCATTTTTCCACAGGGCGAACTCGACGCCTAGGGGTTCGCCTGCTCTTTTTTGGGCGCGGCTGTGCCCGCGGCCTATTTTTGGCGCGGGTAGGGGGTGGGTAAAATCACGGTCCATTCCCAGGAAGGTGGACGATCTTTGCCGGCCGCACGCCCAAAGGCTATAGCTCACCCCTTTTTTGGGCATTTTTCCAGAGGACGAACTTGGCGCAAAGGGTTCGGCTGCTCTTTTTTGGGCGCGGCTGTGCCCGCGGCCTATTTTGTCGCACGGAGTGGGTGGGCAAAGTCTCGGCGCATTCCGAGTCCGGCGGACGAAGTTCGCCCGCCCCACACCCCGAGGCTTTGGCCCACCCCTTTTTTGGGCATTTTTCCGCAGGACGAACTTGGCGCCAAGGGGTTCGGCTGCTCTTTTTTTGGCGCGCCTGTGCCCAAAGCCTATTTTTGTCGCGGGGAGGGGGTGAGCGAAGTCTCGGCCCATTCCGAGGAAGGCGGACGAAGTTCGCCAGCCCCACGCCCCAAGGCTATAACCCACCCCCTTTTTGGGCTTTTTTCCGGAGGATGAACCTGGCGCCAAGGGGTTCGGCTGCTCTTTTCTGGGCGCGGCTGTGCCCGCGGGCTATTTTGTCACGGGGAGAGGGTGGGCAAACTCTCGGCGCATTCCCAGTCCGACGGACGAAGTTCCCCAGCCCCACACCCCCAGGCTTTAGCCCACCCCTTTTTTGGGTATTTTTCCGCAGGACGAACTTGGCGCCAAGGGGTTCGGCTGTTCTTTTTTGGGCGCGGCTGTGCCCGCGACCTATTTCTGTCATGGGGAGGGGGTGGGCATAGTCTCGGCACATTCCGAGTCCGGCGGACGAAGTTCGCCCGCCCCACGCCCCAAGGCTATAGCCCACCCCCTTTTTGGGCATTTTTCCGCAGGACGAACTTGGCGCCAAGGGGTTCGGCTGCTCTTTTTTGGGCGCGGCTGTGCTCGCGGCCTATTTTTGTCGCGGGGAGGGGGTGGCCAATGTCTCGGCCGATTCTGAGTCCGGCGGACGAAGTTCGCGGGCCCCACACCCCAAGGCTATAGCCCACCCCCTTTTTGGGCATTTTTCCGCAGGACGAACTTGGCTCCAAGGGGTTCGGCTGCTCTTTTTTAGGCGCGGCTGTGCGCGCGGCCTATTTTTGGCGCGGGGATGGGTTGGGCAAAGTCTCGGCCTATTCTGAGGAAGGTGGATGAACATTGCCGGTCGACGCCCAAAGGCTATAGCACACCCCTTTTTTGGGCATTTTGCCGCAGGACGAATTTGGCAGCAAGGGGTTCGGCTGCTCTTTTTTATTCGCGGCTGTGCCCGCGGCCTATTTTTGCCATAGGGAGGGGGTGGCCAAGGTCTCGGCCCATTCCGAGGAAGGCGGACGAAGTGCGCCGGCCCCACGCCCCAAGGCTATAGCCCACCCCCTTTTTGGGCATTTATCCGCAGGACGAACTTGGCTCCAAGGGGTTCGGCGGCTCTTTTTTAGGCGCGGCTGTGCGCGCGGCCTATTTTTGGCGCGGGGATGGGTTGGGCAAAGTCTCGGCCCATTCTGAGGAAGGTGGATGAACATTGCCAGCCGACGCCCAAAGGCTATAGCACACCCCTTTTTTGGGCATTTTGCCGCAGGACGAATTTGGCAGCAAGGGGTTCGGCTGCTCTTTTTTATTCGCGGCTGTGCCCGCGGCCTATTTTTGCCATAGGGAGGGGGTGGCCAAGGTCTCGGCCCATTCCGAGTTCGGCAGACGAAGTTCGCCAGCCCCACGCCCCAAGGCTATAGCCCACCCCTTTTTTGGGCATTTTGCCACAGGACGAACTTGGCGCCTAGGGGTTTGGCTGCTCTTTTTTGGGCGCGGCTGTGCCCGCAGCCTATTTTTGTCGTGGGGAGGTGGGGGGTAAAGTCTCGGCCCATTCCGAGGGAGGCGGACGAAGTCCGCCGGCCCCACGCCCAAAGGCTATAGGACACCCCTTTTTTGGGCATTTTTCTGCAGGACCAACTTGGCGCCTAGGGGTTCAGCTGCTCTTTTTTGGACGCGGCTGTGCCCGCAGCCTATTGTTATTGCTGGGAGTGGGAAAGTCTCGCACCATTCCGAGTCCGGCGGTCGAAGTTCGGCCGCCCCACGGCCCAAGGCTATAGCCCACCCCCTTTTTGGGCATTTTGCCGCAGGACGAACTTGGCGCCCAGGGGTTCGGCTAATCTTTTTTGGGCGCGGCTGTGCCCGCAGCCTATTTTTGTCACGGGGAGGGGGTGGGCAAAGTCTCGGCCAATTCCGAGTCCGGCAGACGATGTTCGCCAGCCCCACGCCCCAAGGCTATAGCCCACCCCTTTTTTGGGCATTTTTCCGCAGGACGAACTTGGCGCCAAGGGGTTCGGCTGCTCTATTTTGGGCGCGGCCGTGCCCGCGGCCTATTTCTGTCGTGGGGAGGGGGTGGCCAAAGTCTCGGCCCATTCCGAGTCCGGCAGACGAAGTTCGCCAGCCCCACGCCCCAAGGCTATAGCCCACCCCTTTTTTGGGCATTTTGCCGCAGGACGAACTTGGCGCCCAGGGGTTCGGCTGCTCTTTTTTGGGCGCGGCTGTGCCCGCAGCCTATTTTTGTCGCGGGGAGGGGGTGGGCAAAGTCTCGGCCAATTCCGAGTCCGGAAGACGATGTTCGCCAGCCCCACGCCCCAAGGCTATAGCCCACCCCTTTTTTGGGCATTTTTCCGCAGGACGAACTTGGCGCCAAGGGGTTCGGCTGCTCTTTTTTGGACGCGGCTGTGCCCGCAGCCTATTTTTGTCGCGGGGAAGGGGTGGGCAAAGTCTCGTCCCATTCTGAGGAAGGGGGATGAACTTTTCCGGCCCCACGCCCAAAGGCTATAGCACACCCATTTTTTGGGCATTTTGCCGCAGGACGAACTTGGCGCCAAGGGAGTCGGCTGCTCTTTTTTGGGCGAGGCTGTGCCCGCGGCCTATTTTGTCGCGGGGAGGGGTGGCCAAAGTCTCGTCCCATTCCAAGGAAGGGGGATTAAGTTCGCCGGCCCCACGCCCAAAGGCTATAGCACACCCTTTTTTTGGGCATTTTTCCGCAGGACGAAGTTGGCGCCAAGGGGTTCGGCTGCTCTTTTTTGGGCATGGCTGTGCCCGTGGCCTATTTTTTGCGCGGGGAGGGGGTGGGAAAAGTCTCGGCCCATTCCGAGTCCGGCGGACGAAGTTGGCCAGCCAAGGGGTTCGGCTGCTCTTTTTTGGGCGCGGCTGTGCCCGCGGCCTATTTTTGCCACGGGGAGGGGGTGGGCAAAGTCTCGGCCCATTCCGAGGAAGGGGGATGAACTTTGCCGGCCCCACGCCCCAAGGCTATAGCCCACCCCTTTTTTGGGCATTTTTCCGCAGGACAAACTTGGCGCCAAGGGGTTCGACTGTTCTTTTTTGGGCGCGGCTGTGCCCGCGGCCTATTTTTGTCATGGGGAGTGGGTGGACAAAGTCTCGGCCCATTCCGAGTCCGGCGGACGATGTTCGCCAGCCCCACGCCCCAAGGCTATAGCACACCCCTTTTTTTGGCATTTTGCCGCAGGACGAACTTGGCGCCAAGAGGTTCGGCTGCTCTTTTTTCGGCGAGGCTGTGCCCGCGACCTATTTTTGGCACGGGGAGGGGGTGGGCAAAGTCTCGGCCCATTCCGAGGAAGGGGGATTAACTTTGCCGGCCCCACGCCCAAAGGCTATAGCACACCCATTTTTTGGGCATTTTGCCGTCGGACGAACTTGGCGCCAAGGGGTTCGGCTGCTCTTTTTTGGGCGCGGCTGTGCCCGCAGTCTATTTTTGTTGCGGGGAGGGGGTGGGCAAAGTCTCGGCCCATTCCGAGTCCGGCGGACGAACTTCGCCAGCCCCACGCCCCAAGGCTATAGCCCACCCATTTTTTGGGCATTTTGCCGCAGGACGAACTTGGCGCCTAGGGGTTCGGCTGCTCTTTTTTGGGCGAGGCTGTGCCCGCGGCCTATTTTGGTCGCTGGGAGGGGGTGGCCAAAGTCTCGGCCCATTCCAAGGAAGGCGGATTAAGTTCGCCGGCCCCACGCCCAAAGGCTATAGCACATCCCTTTTTTGGGCATTTTTCTGCAGGACGAACTTGGCGCCTAGGGGTTCGGCTGCTCTTTTTTCGGCGCGGCTGTGCCCGCGGCCTATTTTTGTCGCAGGGAGGGGGTGGGAAAAGTCTCGGCCCATTCCGAGTCCGGATGGACGAAGGTCGCCCGCCCCACGCCCCAAGGCTATAGCACACCACTATTTTGGGCATTTTTCCGCAGGAGGAACTTGGCGCCAAGGGTTGCGGCTGCTCTTATTTCGGCGCGACTGTGCCCGCGGCCTATTTTTGGCGCGGGGAGGGGGTGGGCAAAGTCTCAGCCCATTCCGAGGAAGGCGGACGAAGTTCGCCGACCCCACACCCAAAGGCTATAGCACACTCCTTTTTTGGGCATTTTTCCGCAAGACGAACTTGGCGCCAAGGGGTTCGGCTGCTCTTTTTTGGGCGCGGCTGTGCCCGCAGCCTATTTTTGTCGCGGGGAGGTGGTGGCCAAAGGCTCGGCCCATTCCGAGGACGGAGGACGAAGTTCGCCAGCCCCACGCCCCAAGGCTACAGCCCACCCCTTTTTTGCGCATTTTTCCACCGAACGAACTTGGAGCCAAGGGATTCCGCTGCTCTTTTTTGGGCGCGGCCGTGCCCGCGGCCGATTTTTGGAGCGGGGAGTGGGTGGCCGAAGTCTCGGCCCATTCTGAGGAAGGCGGATGAACTTTGCCGGCCCCACGCCCCAAGGCTATAGCACACCCCTTTTTTGGGCATTTTTCCGCAGGACGAACTTGGCGCCAAGGGGTTCGGCTGCTCTTTTTTGGGTGCGGCTTTTCCCGCGGACGAAGTGCGCCGGCCCCACGCCCCAAGGCTATAACCCACCCACTTTTTGGGCATTTTTCCGCAGGACGAACTTTGCGCCAAGGGGTTCGGCTGCTCTTTTTTGGGCGCGGCTGTGCTCGCGGCCTATTTTTGTCGCGGGGAGGGGGTGGTGGAAGTCTCGACCCATTCCGAGTCCGGCGGACGAAGTTCGCCCACCCAACGCCCCAAGGCTATAGCCCACCTCTTTTTTGGGCATTTTTCCGCAGGACGAACTTGGCGCCAAGGGGTTCGGCTGCTCTTTTTTGGGCGCGGCTGTGCCCACGGCCTATTTTTGGCGCGGGGAGGGGGTTGCCAAAGTGTCGGCCCATTCCGAGGAAGGCGGATGAACTTTGCCGGCCCCACGCATCAAGGCTTTAGCACACCCCTTTTTTGGGCATTTTTCCGCAGGATGAACTTGGCGCCAAGGGGTTCGGCTGCTCTTTTTTGGGTACGGCTGTTCCCGCGGCCTATTTTTGTCATGGGGAGGGGGTGGCCAAAGTCTCGGCCCATTCCGAGTCCGGCGAACGAGTTTTCCGGCCCCACGCTCCAAGGCTATAGCCCAACACCTTTTTCCTCATTTTTCCGCAGGACGAACTTGGCGCCAAGGGGCTCGGCTGCTCTTCTTTGGGCGCGGCCATGTCCGCGGCCTATTTTTGTTGCGGTGAGGGGGTGGGAAAAGTCTCGGCCCATTTCGAGTCCGGCGGACGAACTTTGCCGGCCCCACGCCCCAAGGCTATAGCACACCCGTTTTTAAGGCATTTTTCCGCAGGACGACCATGGCGCCAAGGGGTTCGGCTGCTCTTTTTTGGGCGCGACTGCACCCGCGGCCTATTTTTGGCACGGGGAGGGGGTTGTCGAAGTCTCGGCCAATGCCGAGGAAGGCGGATGAACTTTACCGGCCCCACGCCCAAAGGCTATAGCACACCCCTTTTTTGGGCATTTTTCTGCAGGACGAACCTGGCGCCAAGGGGTTCGGCTGCTCTTTTTTGGGCGCGGCTGAGTCCGCGGCCTATTTTTGTCTCGGGGAGGGGGTGGACAAAGTCTCTGCCCATTCCGAGTCCGGCTGGCGAACTTTGCCAGCCCCACGCCCCAAGGCTATAGCCCACCCCTTTTTTGGGCATTTTTCCGCCGGGCGATCTTGGCGCCAAGGGGTTCAGCTGCTCTTTTTTGGGCGCGGCTGTGCCCGCGGCCTATTTTTGATGCGGGGAGGGGGTTGGGCAAAGTCTCGGCCCATTCCGAGGAAGGCAGACGAAGTTCGCCAGCACCACGCCCCAAGGCTATAGCCCACCCCTTTTTTGGTCATTTTTCCGCTGGACGAACTTGGCGTCAAGGGGTTCGGCTGCTCTTTTTTGGGCGCGGCTGTGCCCGTGGCCTATTTTTGTCCCGCGGAGGGGGTGGGAAAAGTCTCGGCCCATTCCGAGTCCTGCGGACGAACTTTGCCGGCCCCACGCCCCAAGGCTATAGCACACCCCTTTGTTGGGCATTTCTCCGCAGGACGAACTTTGTGCCAAGGGGTTCGGCTACCCTTTTTTGGGCGCGGCTGAGCCCGCGGCCTATTTTTGGTGTGGGGAGGGGGTGGCCGAAATCTCGGCCCATTCCGAGGAAGGCGGATGAACTTTGCCGGCCCCACGCCCAAAGGCTAGAGCCCACCTCCTTTTTGGGCATTTTTCCGTCGGGCGAACTTGGCGCCAAGGGGTTCAGCTGCTCTTTTTTGGGCATGGCTGTGCCCGCGGCCTATTTTTCTCGCGGGGAGGGGGTGGCCAAAGTCTCGGCCCATTCCGAGTCCGGCGGACGAAGTGCGCTAGCCCCACGCCCCAAGGCTATAGCCCACCTCTTTTTTGGGCATTTTTCCGCAGGACGAACTTGGCACCAAGGGGTTCGGCTGCTCTTTTTTGGGCGCGGCTGTGCCCGCGGCCTATTTTTTGGCGTGGGGAGGGGGTGGCCAAAGTCTCGGCCCATTCCGAGGAAGGCGGATGAACTTTGCCGGCCCCACGCCCAAAGGCTATCGCACACCCCTTTTTTCGGCACTTTTCCGCAGGACGAAATTGACGCCAAGGGGTTCGGCTGCTCTTTTTTGGGCGTGGCTGTGCCCGCGGCCTATTTCTTTCACGGGGAGGGGTTGGGCAAAGTCTTGGCCCATTCCGAGGAAGGCGGATGAAGTTCGCCAGCCCCACGCCCCACGGCTATAGCCCACCCTTTTTTTGGGCATTTTTCCGCAGGACGAACTTGGCGCCAACGGGTTCGGCTGCTCTTTTTTGGGAACGGCTGTGCCCGCGGCCTATTTTTGTTGCGGGGAGGGGGTTGGGCAAAGTCTCGGCCCATTCCGAGGAAGGCAGACGAAGTTCGCCAGCCCCACGCCCCAAGGCTATAGCCCACCCCTTTTTTGGTCATTTTTCCGCTGGACGAACTTGGCGCCAAGGGGTTCGGCTGCTCTTTTTTGGGCGCGGCTGTGCCCGTGGCCTATTTTTGTCCCGCGGAGGGGGTGGGAGAAGTCTCAGCCCATTCCGAGTCCAGCGGACGAACTTTGCCGGCCCCACGCCCCAAGGCTATAGCACAGCCCTTTTTTGGGCATTTCTCCGCAGGACGAACTTGGTGCCAAGGGGTTCGGCTGCTCTTTTTTGGGCGCGGCTGTGCCCGCAGCCTATTTTTTTCACGGGGAGGGGTTGGGCAAAGTCTCGGCCCATTCCGAGGAAGGCGGATGAACTTTGCTGGCCCCACGCCCATAGGCTATAGCACACCCCTTTTTTGGGCATTTTTCCGCAGGACGAACTTGGCACCAAGGGGTTCGGCTGCTCTTTTTTGGGCGCGGCTGTGCCCGCGGCCTATTTTTATCGTGGGGAGGGGGTGGGCAAAGTCTCGGCCCATTCCGAGTCCGGCCAGCCCTATGCCCCAAGGATATAGCCCACCCCTTTTTTTTGCATTTTTCCGCAGGACGCACTTGGCGCCAACAGGTTCGGCTGCTCTTTTTTAGGCGCGGCTGTGCCCGTTGCCTATTTTTATCGTGGGGAGGGGGTGGGAAAAGTCTCGGCCGATTCTGAGTCCGGCGGACGAAGTTCGCGGGCCCCACACCCCAAGGCTATAGCCCACCCCCTTTTTGGGCATTTTTCCGCAGGACGAACTTGGCGCCAAGGGGTTCGGCTGCTCTTTTTTAGGCGCGGCTGTGCGCGCGGCCTATTTTTGGCGCGGGGATGGGTTGGGCAAAGTCTCGGCCCATTCTGAGGAAGGTGGATGAACATTGCCGGCCGACGCCCAAAGGCTATAGCACACCCCTTTTTTGGGCATTTTGCCGCAGGACGAATTTTGCAGCAAGGGGTTCGGCTGCTCTTTTTTATTGGCGGCTGTGCCCGCGGCCTATTTTTGCCATAGGGAGGGGGTGGCCAAGGTCTCGGCCCACTCCGAGGAAGGCGGACGAAGTGCCCCGGCCCCACGCCCAAAGGCTATAGCACACCCCTTTTTTGGGAATTTTTCGGCAGGACGAACTTGGCGCCAAGGGGTTGGGCTGCTCTTTTTTGGGCGCGGCTGTGCTCGCGGCCTATTTTTGTCGCGGGGTGGGGGTGGCCAATGTCTCGGCCCATTCTGAGTCCGGCGGACGAGGTTCGCGGGCCCCACGCCCCAAGGCTATAGCACACCCCCTTTTTGGGCATTTTTCCGCAGGACGAACTTGACGCCAAGGGGTTCGGCTGCTCTTTTTTAGGCGCGGCTGTGCCCGCGGCCTATTTTTGGCGCGGGGCGGGGGTGGGCAAAGTCTCGGCCCATTCTGAGGAAGGCGGATGAACTTTGCCGGCCGACGCCCAAAGGCTATAGCACACCCCTTTTTTGGGCATTTTGCCACAGGACGAGCTTGGCACCAAGGGGTTCGGCTGCTCTAATTTGGGCGCGGCTTTGCCCGCAGCCTATTCTTGTCGTGGGGAGGCGGTGGCAAAGTCTCGGCCCATTCTGAGTCCGGCGGACGAAGTTCGCCGGCCCCACGCCCCAAGGCTATAGCCCACCCCCTTTTTGGGCATTTATCCGCTGGACGAACTTGGCGCCAAGGGGTTCGGCTGCTCTTTTTTAGGCGCGGCTGTGCCCGCGGCCTATTTTTGGCGCGGGGATGGGGTGGCCAAAGTCTCGGCCCATTCTGAGTCCGACGGACGAAGTTCACGGGCCCCACGCACCAAGGCTATAGCCCACCCCATTTTTTGGCATTTTTCCGCAGGACGAACTTGGCGCCAAGGGGTTCGGCTGCTCTTTTTTGGGCGCGGCTGCGCCCGCGGCCTATTTTTGGCGTGGGGACGGCGTGGGCAAAGTCTCGGCCCATTCTGAGGAAGGCGGATGAACATTGCCGGCCGACGCCCAAAGGCTATAGCACACCCCTTTTTTGGGCATTTTGCCGCAGGACGAATTTGGCATCAAGGGGTTCGGCTGCTCTTTTTTATTCGCGGCTGTACCCGCGGCCTATTTTTGTCATAGGGAGGGGGTGGCCAAGGTCTCGGCCCATTCCGAGGAAGGCGGACGAAGTGCCCCGGCCCCACGCCCAAAGGCTATAGCACACCCCTTTTTTGGGAATTTTTCGGCAGAACGAACTTGGCGCCAAGGGGTTCGGCTGCTCTTTTTTGGGCGCGGCTGTGCTCGCGGCCTATTTTTGTCGCGGGGAGGGGGTGGCCAATGTCTCGGCCCATTCTGAGTCCGGCGGACGAAGGTCGCGGGCCCCACGCCCCAAGGCTATTGCCCACCCTCTTTTTGGGCATTTTTCCGCAGGACGAACTTGGCGCCAAGGGGTTCGGCTGCTCTTTTTTAGGCGCGGCTGTGCCCGCGGCCTATTTTTGGCGCGGGGCGGGGGTGGGCAAAGTCTCGGCCCATTCTGAGGAAGGCGGATGAACTTTGCCGGCTGACGCCCAAAGGCTATAGCACACCCCTTTTTTGGGCATTTTGCCACAGGACGAGCTTGGCACCAAGGGGTTCGGCTGCTCTTATTTGGGCGCGGCTTTGCCCGCAGCCTATTTTTGTCGTGGGGAGGCGGTGGCAAAGTCTCGGCCCATTCTGAGTCCGGCGGACGAAGTTTGCCGGCCCCACCCCCCAAGGCTATAGCCTACCCCCTTTTTGGGCATTTATCCGCTGGACGAACTTGGCGCCAAGGGGTTCGGCTGCTCTTTTTTAGGCGCGGCTGTGCCCGCGGCCTATTTTTGGCGTGGGGATGGGGTGGGCAAAGTCTCGGCCCATTCTGAGGAAGGCGGATGAACATTGCCGGCCGACGCCCAAAGGCTATAGCACACCCCTTTTTTGGGCATTTTGCCGCAGGACGAGCTTGGCACCAAGGGGTTCGGCTGCTCTTATTTGGGCGCGGCTTTGCCCGCAGCCTATTTTTGTCGTGGGGAGGCGGGGGTGGCAAAGTCTCGGCCCATTCTGAGTCCGGCGGACGAAGTTTGCCGGCCCCACCCCCCAAGGCTATAGCCCACCCCCTTTTTGGGCATTTATCCGCCGGACGAACTTGGCGCCAAGGGGTTCGGCTGCTCTTTTTTAGGCGCGGCTGTGCCCGCGGCCTATTTTTGGCGTGGGGATGGGGTGGGCAAAGTCTCGGCCCATTCTGAGGAAGGCGGATGAACATTGCCGGCCGACGCCCAAAGGCTATAGCACATCCCTTTTTTGGGCATTTTGCCGCAGCACGAATTTGGCAGCAAGGGGTTCGGCTGCTCTTTTTTTTTCGCAGCTGTACCCGCGGCCTATTTTTGTCATAGGGAGGGGGTGGCCAAGGTCTCGGCCCATTCCGAGGAAGGCGGACGAAGTGCGCCGGCCCCACGGCCAAAGGCTATAGCACACCCCTTTTTTTGGAATTTTTCGGCAGGACGAACTTGGCGCCAAGGGGTTCGGCTGCTCTTTTTTGGGCGCGGCTGTGCTCGCGGCCTATTTTTTGTCGCGGGGAGGGGGTGGCCAATGTCTCGGCCCATTCTGAGTCCGGCGGACGAAGTTCGCGGGCCCCACGCCCCAAGGCTATAGCCCACCCCCTTTTTGGCATTTTTCCGCAGGACGAACTTGGCGCCAAGGGGTTCGGCTGCTCTTTTTTAGGCGCGGCTGTGCCCGCGGCCTATTTTTGGCACGGGGCGGGGGTGGGCCAAGTCTCGGCCCATTCTGAGGAAGGCGGATGAACTTTGCCGGCCGACGCCCAAAGGCTATAGCACACCCCTTTTTTGGGCATTTTGCCACAGGACGAGCTTGGCACCAAGGGGTTCGGCTGCTCTAATTTGGGCGCGGCTTTGCCCGCAGCCTATTCTTGTCGTGGGGAGGCGGTGGCAAAGTCTCGGCCCATTCTGAGTCCGGCGGACGAAGTTCGCCGGCCCCACGCCCCAAGGCTATAGCCCACCCCCTTTTTGGGCATTTATCCGCTGGACGAACTTGGCGCCAAGGGGTTCGGATGCTCTTTTTTAGGCGCGGCTGTGCCCGCGGCCTATTTTTGGCGCGGGGATGGGGTGGCCAAGGTCTCGGCCCATTCTGAGTCCGACGGACGAAGTTCGCGGGCCCCACGCACCAAGGCTATAGCCCACCCCATTTTTGGGCATTTTTCCGCAGGACGAATTTGGCAGCAAGGGGTTCGGCCGTGCTCGCGGCCTATTTTTGTCATAGGGAGGGGGTGGCCAAGGTCTCGGTCCATTCCGAGGAAGGCGGACGAAGTGCGCCGGCCCCACGCCCAAAGGCTATAGCACACCCGTTTTTTGGGAATTTTTCCGCAGGACGAACTTGGCGCCAAGGGGTTGGGCTGCTCTTTTTTGGGGCGGCTGTGCGCGCGGCCTATTTTTGTCGCGGGGAGGGGGTGGCCAATGTCTCGGCCGATTCTGAGTCCGACGGACGAAGTTCGCGGGACCCACGCCCGAAGGCTATAGCCCACCCCCTTTTTGGGCATTTTTCCGCAGGACGAACTTGGCGCCCAGGGGTTCGGCTGCTCTTTTTTAGGCGCGGCTGTGCCCGCGGCCTATTTTTGGCGCGGGGATGGCGTGGGCAAAGTCTCGGCCCATTCGGAGGAAGGCGGATGAACATTGCCGGCCGACGCCCAAAGGCTATAGCACATCCCTTTTTTGGGCATTTTGCCGCAGGACGAATTTGGCAGCAAGGGGTTCGGCTGCACTTTTTTTTTCGCGGCTGTACCCGCGGCCTATTTTTGTCATAGGGAGGGGGTGGCCAAGGTCTCGGCCCATTCCGAGGAAGGCGGACGAATTGCGCCGGCCCCACGCCCAAAGGCTATAGCACACCCGTTTTTTGGGAATTTTTCCGCAGGACGAACTTGGCGCCAAGGGGTTGGGCTGCTCTTTTTTGGGGTGGCTGTGCGCGCGGCCTATTTTTGTCGCGGGGAGGGGGTGGCCAATGTCTCGGCCGATTCTGAGTCCGACGGACGAAGTTCGCGGGACCCACGCCCCAAGGCTATAGCCCACCCCCTTTTTGGGCATTTTTCCGCAGGACGAACTTGGCGCCCAGGGGTTCGGCTGCTCTTTTTTAGGCGCGGCTGTGCCCGCGGCCTATTTTTGGCGCGGGGATGGCGTGGGCAAAGTCTCGGCCCATTCGGAGGAAGGCGGATGAACATTGCCGGCCGACGCCCAAAGGCTATAGCACATCCCTTTTTTGGGCATTTTGCCGCAGGACGAATTTGGCAGCAAGGGGTTCGGCTGCTCTTTTTTTTTCGCAGCTGTACCCGCGGCCTATTTTTGTCATAGGGAGGGGGGTGGCCAAGGTCTCGGCCCATTCCGAGGAAGGCGGACGAAGTGCGCCGGCCCCACGCCCAAAGGCTATAGCACACCCCTTTTTTTGGAATTTTTCGGCAGGACGAACTTGGCGCCAAGGGGTTCGGCTGCTCTTTTTTGGGCGCGGCTGTGCTCGCGGCCTATTTTTTGTCGCGGGGAGGGGGTGGCCAATGTCTCGGCCCATTCTGAGTCCGGCGGACGAAGTTCGCGGGCCCCACGCCCCAAGGCTATAGCCCACCCCCTTTTTGGCATTTTTCCGCAGGACGAACTTGGCGCCAAGGGGTTCGGCTGCTCTTTTTTAGGCGCGGCTGTGCCCGCGGCCTATTTTTGGCACGGGGCGGGGGTGGGCCAAGTCTCGGCCCATTCTGAGGAAGGCGGATGAACTTTGCCGGCCGACGCCCAAAGGCTATAGCACACCCCTTTTTTGGGCATTTTGCCACAGGACGAGCTTGGCACCAAGGGGTTCGGCTGCTCTAATTTGGGCGCGGCTTTGCCCGCAGCCTATTCTTGTCGTGGGGAGGCGGTGGCAAAGTCTCGGCCCATTCTGAGTCCGGCGGACGAAGTTCGCCGGCCCCACGCCCCAAGGCTATAGCCCACCCCCTTTTTGGGCATTTATCCGCTGGACGAACTTGGCGCCAAGGGGTTCGGCTGCTCTTTTTTAGGCGCGGCTGTGCCCGCGGCATATTTTTGGCGCGGGGATGGGGTGGCCAAAGTCTCGGCCCATTCTGAGTCCGACGGACGAAGTTCGCGGGCCCCACGCACCAAGGCTATAGCCCACCACATTTTTGGGCATTTTTCCGCAGGACGAATTTGGCAGCAAGGGGTTCGGCCGTGCTCGCGGCCTATTTTTGTCATAGGGAGGGGGTGGCCAAGGTCTCGGTCCATTCCGAGGAAGGCGGACGAAGTGCGCCGGCCCCACGCCCAAAGGCTATAGCACACCCGTTTTTTGGGAATTTTTCCGCAGGACGAACTTGGCGCCAAGGGGTTGGGCTGCTCTTTTTTGGGGCGGCTGTGCGCGCGGCCTATTTTTGTCGCGGGGAGGGGGTGGCCAATGTCTCGGCCGATTCTGAGTCCGACGGACGAAGTTCGCGGGACCCACGCCCGAAGGCTATAGCCCACCCCCTTTTTGGGCATTTTTCCGCAGGACGAACTTGGCGCCCAGGGGTTCGGCTGCTCTTTTTTAGGCGCGGCTGTGCCCGCGGCCTATTTTTGGCGCGGGGATGGCGTGGGCAAAGTCTCGGCCCATTCGGAGGAAGGCGGATGAACATTGCCGGCCGACGCCCAAAGGCTATAGCACATCCCTTTTTTGGGCATTTTGCCGCAGGACGAATTTGGCAGCAAGGGGTTCGGCTGCACTTTTTTTTTCGCGGCTGTACCCGCGGCCTATTTTTGTCATAGGGAGGGGGTGGCCAAGGTCTCGGCCCATTCCGAGGAAGGCGGACGAATTGCGCCGGCCCCACGCCCAAAGGCTATAGCACACCCGTTTTTTGGGAATTTTTCCGCAGGACGAACTTGGCGCCAAGGGGTTGGGCTGCTCTTTTTTGGGGTGGCTGTGCGCGCGGCCTATTTTTGTCGCGGGGAGGGGGTGGCCAATGTCTCGGCCGATTCTGAGTCCGACGGACGAAGTTCGCGGGACCCACGCCCCAAGGCTATAGCCCACCCCCTTTTTGGGCATTTTTCCGCAGGACGAACTTGGCGCCCAGGGGTTCGGCTGCTCTTTTTTAGGCGCGGCTGTGCCCGCGGCCTATTTTTGGCGCGGGGATGGCGTGGGCAAAGTCTCGGCCCATTCGGAGGAAGGCGGATGAACATTGCCGGCCGACGCCCAAAGGCTATAGCACATCCCTTTTTTGGGCATTTTGCCGCAGGACGAATTTGGCAGCAAGGGGTTCGGCTGCTCTTTTTTTTTCGCAGCTGTACCCGCGGCCTATTTTTGTCATAGGGAGGGGGTGGCCAAGGTCTCGGCCCATTCCGAGGAAGGCGGACGAAGTGCGCCGGCCCCACGCCCAAAGGTTATAGCACACCCCTTTTTTTGGAATTTTTCGGCAGGACGAACTTGGCGCCAAGGGGTTCGGCTGCTCTTTTTTGGGCGCGGCTGTGCTCGCGGCCTATTTTTTGTCGCGGGGAGGGGGTGGCCAATGTCTCGGCCCATTCTGAGTCCGGCGGACGAAGTTCGCGGGCCCCACGCCCCAAGGCTATAGCCCACCCCCTTTTTGGCATTTTTCCGCAGGACGAACTTGGCGCCAAGGGGTTCGGCTGCTCTTTTTTAGGCGCGGCTGTGCCCGCGGCCTATTTTTGGCACGGGGCGGGGGTGGGCCAAGTCTCGGCCCATTCTGAGGAAGGCGGATGAACTTTGCCGGCCGACGCCCAAAGGCTATAGCACACCCCTTTTTTGGGCATTTTGCCACAGGACGAGCTTGGCACCAAGGGGTTCGGCTGCTCTAATTTGGGCGCGGCTTTGCCCGCAGCCTATTCTTGTCGTGGGGAGGCGGTGGCAAAGTCTCGGCCCATTCTGAGTCCGGCGGACGAAGTTCGCCGGCCCCACGCCCCAAGGCTATAGCCCACCCCCTTTTTGGGCATTTATCCGCTGGACGAACTTGGCGCCAAGGGGTTCGGCTGCTCTTTTTTAGGCGCGGCTGTGCCCGCGGCATATTTTTGGCGCGGGGATGGGGTGGCCAAAGTCTCGGCCCACTCTGAGTCCGACGGACGAAGTTCGCGGGCCCCACGCCCCAAGGCTATAGCCCACCCCCTTTTTGGCATTTTTCCGCAGGACGAACTTGGCGCCAAGGGGTCCGGCTGCTCTTTTTTAGGCGCGGCTGTGCCCGCGGCCTATTTTTGGCGTGGGCATGGGGTGGGCAAAGTCTCGGCCCATTCTGAGGAAGGCGGATGAACATTGCCGGCCGACGCCCAAAGGCTATAGCACACCTCTTTTTTGGGCATTTTGCCGCAGGACGAATTTGGCAGCAAGGGGTTCGGCTGCTCTTTTTTATTCGCGGCTGTGCCCACGGCCTATTTTTGTCATAGGGAGGGGGTGGCCAAGGTCTCGGTCCATTCCGAGGAAGGCGGACGAAGTGCGCCGGCCCCACGCCCAAAGGCTATAGCACACCCGTTTTTTGGGAATTTTTCCGCAGGACGAACTTGGCGCCAAGGGGTTGGGCTGCTCTTTTTTGGGCGCGGCTGTGCGCGCGGCCTATTTTTGTCGCGGGGAGGGGGGTGGCCAATGTCTCGGCCGATTCTGAGTCCGACGGACGAAGTTCGCGGGCCGCACGCCCCAAGGCTATAGCTCACCCCCTTTTTGGGCATTTTTCCGCAGGACGAATTTGGCAGCAAGGGGTTCGGCTGCTCTTTTTTTTTCGCGGCTGTACCCGCGGCCTATTTTTGTCATAGGGAGGGGGTGGCCAAGGTCTCGGCCCATTCCGAGGAAGGCGGACGAAGTGCGCCGGCCCCACGCCCAAAGGCTATAGCACACCCCTTTTTTTGGAATTTTTCGGCAGGACGAACTTGGCGCCAAGGGGTTCGGCTGCTCTTTTTTGGGCGCGGCTGTGCTCGCGGCCTATTTTTGTCGCGGGGAAGGGGTGGCCAATGTCTCGGCCCATTCTGAGTCCAGCGGACGAAGTTCGCGGGCCCCACGCCCCAAGGCTATAGCCCACCCCCTTTTTGGCATTTTTCCGCAGGACGAACTTGGCGCCAAGGGGTTCGGCTGCTCTTTTTTAGGCGCGGCTGTGCCCGCGGCCTATTTTTGGCACGGGGCGGGGGTGGGCCAAGTCTCGGCCCATTCTGAGGAAGGCGGATGAACTTTGCCGGCCGACGCCCAAAGGCTATAGCACACCCCTTTTTTGGGCATTTTGCCACAGGACGAGCTTGGCACCAAGGGGTTCGGCGGCTCTTATTTGGGCGCGGCTTTGCCCGCAGCCTATTTTTGTCGTGGGGAGGCGGTGGCAAAGTCTCGGCCCATTCTGAGTCCGGCGGACGAAGTTTGCCGGCCCCACGCCCCAAGGCTATAGCCCACCCCCTTTTTGGGCATTTATCCGCTGGACGAACTTGGCGCCAAGGGGTCCGGCTGCTCTTTTTTAGGCGCGGCTGTGCCCGCGGCCTATTTTTGGCGTGGGCATGGGGTGGGCAAAGTCTCGGCCCATTCTGAGGAAGGCGGATGAACATTGCCGGCCGACGCCCAAAGGCTATAGCACACCCCTTTTTTGGGCATTTTGCCGCAGGACGAATTTGGCAGCAAGGGGTTCGGCTGCTCTTTTTTATTCGCGGCTGTGCCCACGGCCTATTTTTGTCATAGGGAGGGGATGGCCAAGGTCTCGGTCCATTCCGAGGAAGGCGGACGAAGTGCGCCGGCCCCACGCCCAAAGGCTATAGCACACCCGTTTTTTGGGAATTTTTCCGCAGGACGAACTTGGCGCCAAGGGGTTGGGCTGCTCTTTTTTGGGCGCGGCTGTGCGCGCGGCCTATTTTTGTCGCGGGGAGGGGGTGGCCAATGTCTCGGCCGATTCTGAGTCCGACGGACGAAGTTCGCGGGCCGCACGCCCCAAGGCTATAGCCCACCCCCTTTTTGGGCATTTTTCCGCAGGACGAATTTGGCAGCAAGGGGTTCGGCTGCTCTTTTTTTTTCGCGGCTGTACCCGTGGCCTATTTTTGTCATAGGGAGGGGGTGGCCAAGGTCTCGGCCCATTCCGAGGAAGGCGGACGAAGTGCGCCGGCCCCACGCCCAAAGGCTATAGCACACCCCTTTTTTTGGAATTTTTCGGCAGGACGAACTTGGCGCCAAGGGGTTCGGCTGCTCTTTTTTGGGCGCGGCTGTGCTCGCGGCCTATTTTTGTCGCGGGGAGGGGGTGGCCAATGTCTCGGCCCATTCTGAGTCCGGCGGACGAAGTTCGCGGGCCCCACGCCCCAAGGCTATAGCCCACCCCCTTTTTGGCATTTTTCCGCAGGACGAACTTGGCGCCAAGGGGTTCGGCTGCTCTTTTTTAGGCGCGGCTGTGCCCGCGGCCTATTTTTGGCACGAGGCGGGGGTGGGCCAAGTCTCGGCCCATTCTGAGGAAGGCGGATGAACTTTGCCGGCCGACGCCCAAAGGCTATAGCACACCCCTTTTTTGGGCATTTTGCCACAGGACGAGCTTGGTACCAAGGGGTTGGGCTGCTCTTATTTGGGCGCGGCTTTGTCCGCAGCCTATTTTTGTCGCGGGGAGGCGGTGGCAAAGTCTCGGCCCATTCTGAGTCCGGCGGACGAAGTTCGCCGGCCCCACGCCCCAAGGCCATAGCCCACCCCCTTTTTGGGCATTTTTCCGCAGGACGAACTTGGCGCCAAGGGGTTCGGCTGCTCTTTTTTAGGCGCGGCTGTGCCCGCGGCCTATTTTTCGGGAGGCGAGGGGGTGGGCAAAGTCTCGATCCATTCCGAGGAAGGAGGACGAAGTTCGCCGGCCCCACGCCAAAAGGCTATAGCACACCCCTTTTTCGGGCATTTTTTCACAGGACGAACTTGGCGCCCAGGGGTTCGGGTGCTCTTTTTTGGGCGCGGCTGTGCCCGCGGCCTATTTTGGTCGCGGGGAGGTGGTGGGCAAAGTCACAGCCCATTCCGAGTCCGGCGGACGAAGTTCGCACGCCCCACGTCCCAAGGCTATAGCACACCCCTGTTTTGGGCATTTTGCCGCAGGACGAACTTGGCGCCAAGGGCTTTGGCTGCTCCTTTTTGGGTGCGGCTGTGCCCGCGGCCTATTTTTGTCGCGGGGAGGGGGTGGTCAATGTCTCGGCCCATTCCGAGGAAGGCGGACGAAGTTCGCCGGCCCCACTCCCAAAGGCTATAGCACACCCCTTTTTTGGGCATTTTTCCGCAGGACGAACTTGGCGCCGAGGGGTTCGGCTGCTCTTTTTTGGGCGCGGCTGTGCCCGTGGCCTATTTTTGTCGCGGGGAGGGGGAGGCCAAAGTCTAGGCCCAATCCGAGGATGGCGGACGAACTCCGCGCCAGGGGGTTTGGCTGCTCTTTTTTAGGCGCGGCTGTGCCCGCTGCCTATTTTTGTCCCGCGGAGGGGGTGGGAGAAGTCTCAGCCCATTCCGAGTCCAGCGGACGAACTTTGCCGGCCCCACGCCCCAAGGCTATAGCACACCCCTTTTTTGGGCATTTCTCCGCAGGACGAACTTGGTGCCAAGGGGTTCGGCTGCTCTTTTTTGGGCGCGGCTGTGCCCGCAGCCTATTTTTTTCACGGGGAGGGGTTGGGCAAAGTCTCGGCCCATTCCGAGGAAGGCGGATGAACTTTGCCGGCCCCACGCCCAAAGGCTATAGTACACCCCTTTTTTGGGCATTTTTCCGCAGGACGAACTTGGCGCCAAGGGGTTCGGCTGCTCTTTTTTGGGCGCGGCTGTGCCCGCGGCCTATTTTTATCGTGGGGAGGGGGTGGGCAAAGTCTCGGCCCATTCTGAGTCCGGCGGACGAAGTTCGCCAGCCCTATGCCCCAAGGCTATAGCCCACCCCTTTTTTGGGCATTTTTCCGCAGGACGCACTTGGCGCCAAGAGGTTCGGCTGCTCTTTTTTAGGCGCGGCTGTGCCCGTTGCCTATTTTTATCGTGGGGAGGGGGTGGGAAAAGTCTCGGCCCATTCCGCGTCCGGCGGACGAAGTTCGCCAGCTCGACGCCCCAAGGTTATAGCCTACCGCCTTTCTGGGCATTTTTCCGCAGGACGAACTTGTCGCCAAGGGATTCGGCTGCTCTTTTTTGGGCAAGGCTGTGCCCGCGGCCTATTTTTGTCGTGGGGAGGGGGTGGGAAAAGTCTCCGCCCATTCCGAGTCAGGCGGACGAAGTTCGCCAGCCCCACGACCCACGGCTATAGCCCACCCCTTTTTTGGGCATTTTTCCGCCGGGCGAACTTGGCGCCAAGGGGATCAGCTGCTCTTTTTTGGGCGCGGCTGTGACCGCGGCCTATTTTTGTCACGGGGAGGGGGTGGCCAAAGTCTCGGCCCATTTCGAGTCCGGCGGACGAAGTTCGCTAGCCCCACGCCCCAAGGCTATAGCCCACCTCTTTTTTGGGCATTTTTCCGCAGGACGAACTTGGCACAAAGGGGTTTGGCTGCTCTTTTTTGGGCGCGGTTGTGCCCGCGGCCTATTTTTGGCGTGGGGAGGGGGTGGTCAAAGTCTCGGCCCATTCCGAGGTAGGCGGATGAACTTTGCCGGCCCCACGCCCAAAGGCTATCGCACACCCCTTTTTTGGGCACTTTTCTGCAGGACGAACTTGGCGCCAAGGGGTTCGGCTGCTCTTTTTTGGGCGCGGCTGTGCCCGCGGCCTATTTCTTTCATGGGGAGGGGTTGGGCAAAGTCACGGCCCATTCTGAGGAAGGCGGATGAACTTTGCCGGCCCCACGCCCCAAGGCTATAGCACACCCCTTTTGTGCGCATTTTTCCGTAGGACGTACTTGGCACCAAGGGGTTAGGATGCTCTTTTTCGGCCGCGGCTGTGCCCGCGGCCTATTTTTGTCACGGGGAGGGTGTGGACAAAGTCTCTGCCCATTCCGAGTCCGGCTGGCGAACTTTGCCAGCCCCACGCCCCAAGGCTATAGCCCACCCCCTTTTTTGGGCATTTTTCCGCAGGACGAACTTGGCGCCACGGGGTTCGGCTGCTCTTTTTTAGGCGCGGCTGTGCACGCTGCCTATTTTTATCGCGGGGAGGGGGTGGGAAAAGTCTCGGCCCATTCCGAGCCCGGCGGACGAAGTTCGCCAGCCCCACGCCCCAAGGTTATAGCCCACCCCCTTTTTGGGCATTTTTCCACAGGACGAAATTGGCGCCAAGGGGTTCGGCTGCTCTTTTTTGGGCGCGGCTGTGCCCGCGGCCTAGTTTTGTAGCGGCGAGGGGGGTGGGCAAAGTATCGGCCCATTTCGAGTCCGGCGGACGAAGCTCGCCGGCCCCACGCCCAAAGGCTATAGCCCACCGCCTCTCTGGGCATTTTTCCGCAGGATGAAATTGGCGCCAAGGGGTTCGGCTGCTCCTTTTTGGGCGCGGCTGTGCCCGCGGCCTAGTTTTGTCGCGGGGAGGGTGTGGCCAAAGTCTCGGCACATTCCGAGTCCGGCGGACGAAGTTCGCCAGCCCCACGCCCCAAGGATATAGCCCACCCTCTTTTTGGGCATTTTTCCGCAGGACGAACTTGGCGCCAAGGGGTTCGGCTGCTCGTTTTTGGGCACGGCCGTGCCGCAGCCTATTTTTGTCACGGGGAAGGGGTGGGAAAAGTCTCGGCCTATTCCATGTCCGAGGGATGAACTTCGGCAGCCCCACGCCCCAAGGCTATAGCACACCCCTTTTTTGGGCATTTTTGCGCTGGACGAACTTGGCCCAAAGGGGTTCGGCTGCTCTTTTTTGGGCGCGGCTGTGCCCGCGGCCAATTTTTGTCATGGGGAGGGGGTGGCCAAAGTCTCGGCCCATTCTGAGGAAGGCGGATGAACTTTGCCGGCCCCACGCGCCAAGGCTATAGCCCACACCCATTTTGGGCATTTTTCCGCAGGACGAACTTGGCGCCAAGGGGTTCGGCTGCACTTTTTTGGTCGCGGCTGTGCCCGCAGCCTATTTTTGTCGTGGGGAGGTGGTGACCAAAGTCTCAGCCCATTCCGAGGAAGGAGGACGAAGTTCGCCAGCCCCACGTCCCAAGGCTACAGCCCACCCCTTTTTTGGGCATTTTTCCACCGGACGAACTTTGCGCCAAGGGATTCCGCTGCTCTTTCTTGGGCGCGACCCTGCCCGCGGCCGATTTTTGGAGCGGGGAGTGGGTGGGCAAAGTCTCGGCCCATTCTGAGGAAGGCAGATGAACTTTGCCGGCCCCACGCCCCAAGGCTATAGCACACCCCTTTTTTGGGCATTTTTCCGTAGGACGAACTTGGCGCCAAGGGGTTCGGCTGCTCTTTTTTGGGCGCGGCTGGGCCCGCGGCCTATTTTTGTCGCGGGGAGGGGGTGCGCAAAGTCTCGGCCCATTCCGAATCCGGCGGACGAAGCTCGCCAGCCCCATGCCCCAAGGCTATAGGCCACCCCTTTTTTGGGCATTTTTCCGCAGGACGAACTTGGCGCCAAGGGGTTCGGCTGCTCTTTTTTGGGCGCGGGCCTATTTTTGGCGGGGGGAGCGGGTGGACTAAGTCTCGGCCCATTCCGAGGAAGGCGGACGAACTTTGCCGGCCCCACGCCCCAAGGCTATAGCACACCCCTTTTTTGGGCATTTTTCCGCAGGACGATCATTGTGCCAAGGGGTTCGGCTGCACTTTTTTGGGCGCGGCTGTGCCCGCAGCCTATTTTTGTCACGGGGAGGGGGTGGCCAAAGTCTCGGCCCATTCCGAGGAAGGAGGACGAAGTTCGCCAGCCCCATGCCCCAAGGCTACAGCCCACCCCTTTTTTGGGCATTTTTCCACAGGACGAACTTGGCGCCAAGGGATTCCGCTGCTCTTTTTTGGGCGCGGCTGTTTCCGCGGCCGATTTTTGGAGCGGGGAGCGGGTGGGCAAAGTCTCGGCCCATTCTGAGGAAGGCGGATGAAGTTTGCCGGCCCCACGCCCCAATGCTATGGCACACCCCTTTTTTGGGCATTTTTCCGTAGGACGAACTTGGCGCCAAGGGGTTCGGCTGCTCTTTTTCGGGCTCAGCTGTGCCCGCGGCCTATTTTTGGAGTGGGGAGCGGGTGGGCAAGGTCTCGGCCCATTCTGAGGAAGGCGGATGAACTTGAACGGCCCCACGCCCCAAGGCTATAGCACACCCCTTTTTTGGGCATTTTTCCGCAGGACGAACTTTGTGCGAAGGGGTTCGGCTGCTCTTTTTGGGGCGCGGCTGTGCCCGCGGCCTATTTTTGTCGTGGGGAGGGGATGGGCAAAGTCTCGGCCCATCCCGAGTTCGGCGGACAGTGTGAGCCCGCCCCACGCCCCAAGTCTATAGCCCACCCCCTTTTTGGGCATTTTTCCGCAGGACGAACTTGGCGCCAAGGGATTCCGCAGCTCTTTTTTGGGCGCGGCTGTTTCCGCGGCCGATTTTTGGAGCGGGGAGCGGGTGGGCAAAGTCTCGGCCCACTCCGAGTTCGGCAGACGAACTTCGCCAGCCCCACGCCCCAAGGCTATAGCCCACCCCTTTTTTGGGCATTTTTCCGCAGGACGAACTTGGCGCCGAGGGGTTCGGCTGCTCTTTTTTGGGCGCGGCTATGCCCGCGGCCTATTTTTGTCACGGGGAGGGGGTGGGAAAATTCTCGGCCCATTCCGAGTCCGCGGACGAACTTCGGCAGCCCCACGCCCCAAGGCTATAGCCCACCCCCTTTTTGGGCATTTTTCCGCAGGACGAACTTGGCGCGAAGGGGTTCGGCTGCACTTTTCTGGGTGCGGCTGTGCCCGCGGCCCATTTTCGTTGCGGGGAGGGGGTGGCCAAAGTCTCGACCCATTCCGAGGAAGGCGGATGGAGTTCGCCAGCCCCACTCCCCAAGGCTATAGCCCACCGCTTTTTTGGGCATTTTTCCACAGGACGAACATGGCGGGAAGGGGTTCGGCTGCTCTTTTTTGGACGCGGTTGTGCCAGTGGCCTATTTTTGTCGCGGGGAGGGGGTGGGAAAAGTCTCGGCCCATTCCGAGTCCAGCGGACGAACTTCGCCAGCCCAACGCCCCAAGGCTATAGCCCACCCCCATTTTGGACATTTTTCCGCAGGACGAACTTGGCGCCAAGGGGTTTGGCTGCTCTTTTTTGGCGCGGCTGTGGCCGCGGCCCATTTTTGTCGCGGGGAGGGGGTGGCCAAAGTCTCGGCCCATTCCGAGGATGGCGGATGGAGTTCGCCAGCCCCACGCCCCAAGGCTATAGCCCACCCCTTTTTTGGGCATTTTTCCACAGGACGAACATGGCGGGAAGGGGTTCGGCTGCTCTTTTTTGGGCGCGGCTGATCCCGCGTCCTATTTTTGTCACGGGGAGGGGGTGGGCAAAGTCTCGGCCCATTCAGAGTCCGGCGGACGAAGTGCGCCTGCCCCATGCCCCAAGGCTGTAGCCCACCCCCTTTTTAGGCATTTTTCCGCAGGACGAACTTGACGCCAAGGGGTTCGGCTGCACTTTTTTGGGTGCGGCTGTGCCAGCGGCCCATTTTTGTCGCGGGGAGGGGGTGGCCAAAGTCTCGGCCCATTCCGAGGATGGCGGATGGAGTTCGCCAGCCCCACGCCCCAACGCTATAGCCCACCGCTTTTTTGGGCATTTTTCCACAGGACGAACATGGCGGGAAGGGGTTCGGCAGCTCTTTTTTGGACGCGGTTGTGCCAGCGGCCTATTTTTGTCGCGGGGAGGGGGTGGGAAAAATCTCGGCCCATTCCGAGTCCGGCGGATGAACTTCGCCAGCCCCACGCCCCAAGGCTATAGCCCACCCCTTTTTTGGGCATTTTTCCGTAGGACGAACTTGGCGCCAAGGGGTTCGGCTGCTCTTTTTTGGGCGCGGCTATGCCCGCGGCCTATTTTTGTCACGGGGAGGGGTGGGACAAAGTCTTAGCCAATTCCGAGTTCGGCAGACGAACTTCGCCAGCCCCACGCCCCAAGGCTATAGCCCACCCCTTTTTTGGGCATTTTTCCGCAGGACGAACTTGGCGCCCAGGGGTTCGGCTGCTCTTTTTTGGGCGCGGCAATGACCGCGGCCTATTTTTGTCACGGGGAGGGGGTGGGAAAATTCTCGGCCCATTCCGAGTCCGGCGGACGAACTTCGGCAGCCCCACGCCCCAAGGCTATAGCTCACCCCCTTTTTGGGCATTTTTCCGCAGGACGAACTTGGCGCGAAGGGGTTTGGCTGCACTTTTCTGGTTGCGGCTGTGCCCGCTGCCCATTTTCGTTGCGGGGAGGGGGTGGCCAAAGTCTCGGCCCATTCCGAGGAAGGCGGATGGAGTTCGCCAGCCCCACTCCCCAAGGCTATAGCCCACCGCTTTTTTGGGCATTTTTCCACAGGACGAACATGGCGGGAAGGGGTTCGGCTGCTCTTTTTTGGACGCGGTTGTGCCAGCGGCCTATTTTTGTCGCGGGGACGGGGTGGGAAAAGTATCGGCCCATTCCGAGTCCAGCGGACGAACTTCGCCAGCCCCACGCCCCAAGGCTATAGCCCACCCCTTTTTTGGGCATTTTTCCGCAGGACGAACTTGGCGCCAAGGGGTTCGGCTGCTCTTTTTTGGGCGCGGCTATGCCCGCGGCCTATTTTTGTCATGGGGAGGGGTGGGACAAAGTCTCGGCCCATTCCGAGTTCGGCAGACGAACTTCGCCAGCCCCACGCCCCAAGGCTATAGTCCACCCCTTTTTTGGACATTTTTCCGCAGGACGATCTTGGTGCCAACGGGTTCGGCTGCTCTTTTTTGGGCGCGGCTATGCCCGCGGCCTACTTTTGTCACGGGGAGGGGGTGGGAAAATTCTCGGCCCATTCCGAGTCCGGCGGACGAACTTCGGCAGCCCCACGCCCCAAGGCTATAGCCCACCACCTTTTTGGGCATTTTTCCGCAGGACGAAGTTGGCGCCAAGGGGTTCGGCCGCTCTTTTTTGGGCACGGCTGTGCCCGTGGCCTATTTTTGTCGCAAGGAGGGGGTGGACAAAGTTTCGGCCCATTCCGATGAAGGCGGACGAAGTTCGCCAGCCCCACGCCCCAAGGCTATAGCCGACCCCTTTTTTGGGCATTTTTCCGCAGGACGAACTTGGCGCCAAGGGGTTCGACTGCTCTTTTTTGGGCGCGGCTGTGCCCGCGGCCTATTTTTGTCATGGGGAGTGGGTGGACAAAGTCTCGGCCCATTCCGAGTCCGGCGGACGATGTTCGCCAGCCCCACGCCCCAAGGCTATAGCCCACCCCCTTTTTGGGCATTTTTCCGCAGGACGAACTTGGCGCCAGGGGGTTCGGCCGCTCTTTTTTTTGCACGGTTGTGCCCGCGGCCTATTTTTGTCGCAAGGAGGGGGTGGACAAAGTCGCGGCCCATTCCGAGTTCGGCGGACGAAGTTCGCCAGCCCCACGCCCCAAGGCTATAGCCCACCCCTTTTTTTGGCATTTTGCGGCAGGACGAACTTGGCGCCAAGGGGTTCGGCTGCTCTTTTTTGGGCACGGCTTTGCCCACGGCCTATTTGTGTTGTGGGGAGGGGGTGGGCAAAGTCTCGGCCCATTCCGAGTCCGGCGGACGATGTTCGACAGCTCCACGCCACAAGTCTATAGCCCACTCCTCTTTTGGGCATTTTTCCACAGGACGAACTTGGCGCCAAGGGGTTCAGCTGCTCTTTGTTGGGCACGGCAGTGCCCGCGGTCTATTTTTGTCGTGGGGAGGGGGTGGGGTAAGTCTCGGCGCATTCCGAGTCCGGCGGACGAACCTCGCCAGCCCCACGCCCCAAGGCTATAGCCCACCCCCTTTTCTGGCATTTTTCCGCAGGACGAACTTGGCGCCAAGGGTTTTAGCTGCTCTTTTTTGGGCGCGGCTGTGCCCGCGGCCTATTTTTGTCGTGGGGAGTGGGTGGGGAAAGTCTCGGCCCATTCCGAGTCCGGCGGACGATGTTCGCCAGCCCCACGCCCCAAGGCTATAGCCGACCCCTTTTTTGGGCATTTTTCCGCAGGACGAACTTGGCACCAAGGGGTTCGACAGCTCTTTTTTGGGCGCAGCTGATTCCGCGGCCTATTTTTGACACGGGGAGGGGGTGGGCCAAATCTCGGCACATTCTGTGTCCGGCAGACGAAGTTCGACAGCCCCACGCCCCAAGGCTATAGCCCACCCCCTTTTTGGGCATTTTTCCGCAGGACGAACTTGGCTCCAAGGGGTTCGGCTGCTCTTTTTTGGGCGCGGCTGTGCCCGCGGCCTATTTTTGTCGCCGGGAGGGGGTGGGCATAGTCTCGGCCCAGTCCGAGTCCGGCGGACGAGTTCGCCTGCCCCACGCCCCCAGGCTATAGCCCACCCCCCTTTTGGTCATTTTTCCACAGGACGAACTTGGCGCCAAGGGGTTCGACTGCTCTTTCTTGGGCGCGGCTGTGCCCGCGGCCTATTCTTTTCAGGGGGTGGGGGTGGCCAAAATCTCGGCCCATTCGGAGTCCGGCAGACGAAGTTCGCCAGCCCCACGCCCCAAGGCTATAGCCCACCCCTTTTTTGGGCATTTTTCCGCAGGACGAACTTGGCGCCCAGGGGTTCGGCTGCTCTTTTTTGGGCGCGGCTGTGCCCGCGGCCTATATTTGGTGCGGGGAGGGGGTGGGCAAAGTCTCGGCCCATTCCGAGTCCGGCGGATGAACTTTGCCGGCCCCACGCCCCAAGGCTATAGCCCACCCCCTTTTTGGGCATTTTTCCACAAGACGAAGTTGGCGCCAAGGGGTTCGGCTGCTCTTTTTCGGGTGCGGCTGTGCCCGCGGCCTATTTTTGGCGAGGGGAGGGGGTGGGCAAAATCTCGGCCCATTCCGAGGAAGGGGGATGAACTTTGCCGGCCCCACGCCCAAAGGCTATAGCACACCCCTTTTTTGGGCATTTTTCCGCAGGACGAACTTGGGGCCAAGGGGTTCGGCTGCTCGTTTTTGGGCGCGGCTGTGCCCGCGGCCAATTTCTGTCGCGGGGAGGGGGTGGGCAAAGTCTCGGTCCATTCTGAGTCCGGCGGACGAAGTTCGCCCGCCCCACGCCCCAAGGCTATAGCACACCCCTTTTTTGGGCATTTTTCCGCAGCACGAACTTGGTGCCAAGGGGTTCGGCTGCTCTTTTTTGGGCGCGGCTGTGCCCGCGGCCTATTTTTGGCGCGGAGAGGGGGTGGGAAAAGTCTCGGCCCATTCCGAGTCCCGCGGACGAACTTCGGCAGACCCACGCCCCAAGGCGATAGCATACCCTTTTTTTGGGCATTTTTCCGCAGGACGAACTTGGCGCCAAGGGGTTCGGCTGTTATTTTTTGGGCGCGGCCGTGCCCACGGCCTATTTTATTCGCGGGGAGTGGGTGTGCAAAGTCTCGGCCCATTCCGAGCCCGGCGGACGAAGTTCGCCATCCCTACGCCCCAAGGCTATAGCCCACCCCTTTTTTAGGCATTTTTCCGCAGGACGAACTTGGCGCCAAGCGGTTCGGCTGCTCTTTTTTGGGCGCGGCTGTGCCCGCGGCCTATTTTTGTCGCGGGGAGGGGGTGGGCAAAGCCTCGGCCCCTTCCGAGTCTAGCGGACGAAGTGCGCCGGCCCCACACCCCAAGGCTATAGCCCATCAACGTTTTGGGCATTTTTCCGCAGGACGAACTTGGCGCAAAGGGGTTTGGCAGCTCTTTTTTCGGTGCCCGCTGTGCCCGCGGCCTATTTTTGTCGTAGGGAGGGGTTGGGAAAAGTCTCGGCCCATTCCGAGTCCGGCGGACGAAGTTCGGCCGCCCCCCCCGCCCCAAGGCTATAGCCCACCCCTTCTTGGGCATTTTTCCGCAGGATGAACTTGGCGCCAAGGGGTTCGGCTGCTCTTTTTTGGGCGCGGCCGTTCCCGCGGCCTATTTTTGTCGCGGGGAGGGGTTGGGCAAAGTGTCGGCCCATTCTGAGTCCGGCGGACGAACTTTGGCAGCCCCACGCCCCAAGGCTATAGCAAACCCCTTTTTTGGGCATTTTTCCACAGGACGAACTTGGTGCCAAGGGGTTCGGCTGCTCTTTTTTGGGTGCTGCTGTGTCCGCGGCCTATTTTTGCCGCGGGGAGGGGGTGGGAAAAAAGTCTCAGCCCATTCCGAGTCCGGCGGACGAAGCTCGCCAGCCCGACGCCCCAAGGCTATAGCCCACCCCTTTTTTGGGCATTTTTCCGCAGGACGAACTTGGCGCCAAGGGGTTCGGCTGTTCTTTTTTCGGCGCGGCTGTGCCCACGGCCTATTTTTGTCGTGGGGAGGGGGTGGGAAAAGTCTCGGCCCATTCTGAGGAAGGCGGACGAAGTTCGCCAGCCCCACGCCCCAAGGCTATAGCCCACCCCTTTTTTGGGCATTTTTCCGCAGGACGAACTTGGCGCCAAGGGGTTCGGCTGCTCTTTTTTGGGCGCGGATGCTCCCGCGGCCTATTTTTGTCGTGGGGAGGGGGTGGCAAAGTCGCGGCCCATTCCGAGGAAGGCGGACGAAGTTCGCCAGCCCCACGCCCCAAGGCTATAGCCCACCCCTTTTTTGGGCAGTTTTCCGCAGGACGAACTTGGCGCCAAGGGGTTCGGCTGCTCCTTTTTGGACGCGGCTGTGCCCGTGGCCTATTTTTGTCTCAGGGAGGGGGTAGTAAAAGTCTCGGCCCATTCTGAGTCCGGCGGACGAAGTTCGTCAGCCCCACACCCCAAGGCTATAGCCCACCCCTTTTTTGGGCATTTTTCCGCAGGACGAACTTGGCGCCAAGGGGTTGGGCTGCTCTTTTTTGGGCGCGGCTGTGTCCGCGGCCTATTTTTGGCACGGAGAGGGGGTGGCCAAAGTCTCGACCCATTCCGAGTCCGGCGGACGAAGTTCGCCAGCCCCACGCCCCAAGGCTATAGCCCACCACTTTTTCGGGCATTTTTCCGCAAGACGAACTTTGCGCCAAGGGGTTCGGCTGTTATTTTTTGGGTGCGGCCGTGCCCGCGGCCTATTTTTATTGCGGGGAGGGGGTGGCCAAAGTCTCGGCCCATTCCGAGTACCGCGGACGAAGTTCGCCAGCCCAACGCCCCAAGGCTATAGCCCACCCCTTTTTTGGGCATTTTTCCGCAGGGCGAACTTGGCGCCAAGGGGTTCGGCTGCTCTTTTTTATGCGCGGCTGCTCCCGCGGCCTATTTTTGTCGCGGGGAGGGGGGTGTGCAAAGTCTCGGCCCATTCCGAGCCCGGTGGACGAAGTTCGCCATCCCTACGCCCCAAGGCTATAGCCCACCCCTTTTTTAGGCATTTTTCCGCAGGACGAACTTGGCGCCAATGGGTTCGGCTGCTCCTTTTTGGGCGCAGCTGTGCCCGTGGCCTATTTTTATCGTGGGGAGGGGGTGGTAAAAGTCTCGGCCCATTCCGAGTCCGGCGGACGAAGTTCGTCTGCCCCGCGCCCCAAGGCCATAGCCCATCCCCTTTTTGGGCATTTTTCCGCAGGACGAACTTGGCGCCAAGGGGTTCGGCTGCTCTTTTTTGGGTGCGGCCGCTCCCGCGGCCTATTTTTGTCGCAGGGAGGGGGTTTGCAAAGTCTCGGCCCATTTCGAGCCCGGCGGACGAAGTTCGCCATCCCTACGCCCCAAGGCTATAGCCCACGCCTTTTTTGGGCATTTTTCCGCAGGACGAACTTGGCGCCAAGGGGTTCGGCTGCTCCTTTTTGGGCGCGGCTGTGCCCGCGGCCTATTTTTGTCGCGGGGAGGGGGTGGAAAAAGTCTCGGCCCATTCCGAGTCCGGCGGACGAAGTTCGTCAGCCCCACGCCCCAAGGCTATAGCCCATCCCCTTTTTGGGCATTTTTTCCGCAGGACGAACTTGGCGCCAAGGGGTTCGGATGCTCTTTTTTGGGCGCGGCTGTGCCCGCGGCCTATTTTTGTCGCGGGGAGGGGGTGGGCAAAGTCTCGGCCCTTCCCGAGTCCGGCGGACGAAGTTCGCCCGCCCCACGCCCCAAGGCTATAGCACACCCCTTTTTTGGGCATTTTTCCGCAGGACGAACTTGGTGCCAAGGGGTTCGGCTGCTCTTTTTTGGGCGAGGCTGTGCCCGCGGCCTATTTTTGGCACGGGGAGGGGGTGGCCAAAGTCTCGACCCATTCCGAGTACGGCGGACGAAGTTCGCCAGCCCCACGCCCCAAGGCTATAGCCCACCACTTTTTCGGGCATTTTTCCGCAGGACGAACTTTGCGCCAAGGGGTTGGGCTGCTCTTTTTTGGGATCGGCGGTGCCCGCGGCCTATTTTGGTCATGGGGAGGTGGTGGGCAATGGCTCGGCCCATTCCGAGTCCGGCGGACGAAGTTCGCCCGCCCCACGCCCCAAGGCTATAGCACACCCCTTTTTGGGCATTTTTCCACAAGACGAATTTGGTGCCAAGGGGTTCGGCTGCTCTTTTTTGGGCGTGGCTGTGCCCACGGCCTATTTTTGTTGCGGGGAGGGGGGTGGGCAAAGTCTCGGCCCATTCCCAGGAAGGCGGACGAAGTTCGCCAGCCCCACGCCCCAAGGCTATAGACCACCCCCTTTTTGGGCAATTTTCCGCAGGACGAACTTGGCACCAAAGGGCTCGGCTGCTCTTTTTTGGGCGTGGCTGTGCCTGCGGCCTATTTTTGTCACGGGGAGGGGGTGGGAAAGGCCTCGGCGCATTCTGAGTCCGGCGGACGAACTTCGGCAGCCCCACGCCCCAAGGCTATAGCAAACCCCTTTTTTGGGGCATTTTTCCACAGGACGAACTTGGTGCCAAGGGGTTCGGCTGCTCTTTTTTGGGTGCAGCCGTGCCCGCAGCCTATTTTTGTCGCGGGGAGGGGTTGGGCAAAGTCTCGGCCCATTCCGAGCCCGTGGACGAAGTTCGCCATCCCTACGCCCCAAGGCTATAGCCCACCCCATTTTCGGGCATTTTCCCGCAGGACGAGCGTTGCGCCAAGGGGTTCGGCAGCTCCTTTTTCGGCGCAGCTGCTCCCGCGGCCTATTTTTGTCGCGGGAGGGGTTGTGCAAAGTCTCGGCCCATTCCGAGCCCGGCGGACGAACTTCGCCATCCTTACGCCCCAAGGCTATAGCCCACCCCCTTTTTTGGGCATTTTTCCGCAGGACGAACTTGGCCCCAAGGGGTTCGGCTGCTCTTTTTTGGGATCGGCTGTGCCCGCGGCCTATTTTGGTCACGGGGAGGTGGTGGGCAATGGTTCGGCCCATTCCGAGTCCGGTGGACGAAGTTCGCCCTCCCCACGCCCGAAGGCTATAGCACACCCCTTTTTTGGGCATTTTTCCGCAGGACGAACTTGGTGCCAAGGGGTTCGGCTGCTCTTTTTTGGGCGCGGCTGTGCCCGCCGCCTATTTTTGGTGCGGAGAGGGGGTGGGAAAAGTCTCGACCCATTCCGAGTCCGGCGGACGAACTTCGGCAGCCCCACGCCCCAAGGCCATAGCACACCCCTTTTTTGGGAATTTTTCCGCAGGACGAACTTGGCGCCAAGGGGTTCGGCTGTTATTTTTTGGGTACGGCCGTGCCCGCGCCCTATTTTGTCGTGGGGAGGGGGTGTGCAAAGTCTCGGCCCATTCCGAGCCCGGCGGACGAAGTTCGCCATCCCTACGCCCCAAGGCTATAGCCCACCCCTTTTTTAGGCATTTTTCCGCAGGACGAACTTGGCGCCAAGGGGTTCGGCTGCTCTTTTTTGGGCGCGGCTGTGCCCGCGGCCTATTTTTGTCGCGGGGAGAGGGTGGGCAAAGCCTCGGCCCCTTCCGAGTCTGGCAGACGAAGTGCGCCGGCCCCACGCCCCAAGGCTATAGCCCATCAACTTTTTGGGCATTTTTCCGCAGGAGAAACTTGGTGCCAAGGGGTTCGGCAGCTCTTTTTTGGGCGCTACTGTGTCCGCGGCCTATTTTTAGAGCGGGGAGGGGGTGGGAAAAAAGTCTCGGCCCATTCCGAGTCCGGCGGACGAAGTCCGCCAGCCCCACGCCCCATGGCTATAGCCCACCCCTTTTTTGGGCATTTTTCCGCAGGACGAACTTGGCGCCAAGGGGTTCGGCTGTTATTTTTTGGGTGCGGCCATGCCTGCGGCCTATTTTTGTCGCGGGGAGGGGGTGTGCAAAGTCTCGGCCCATTCCGAGCCCGGCGGACGAAGTTCGCCATCCCTATGCCCCAAGGCTATAGCCCACCCCTTTTTTAGGCATTTTTCCGCACGACGAACTTGGTGCCAAGGGGTTCGGCTGCTCTTTTTTGGGCGCGGCTGTGCCCGCGGCCTATTTTTATCGCGGGGAGGGGGTGGGCAAAGCCTCGGCCCGTTCCGAGTCTGGCGGACGAAGTGCGCCGGCCCCACGCCCCAAGGCTATAGCCCATTAACTTTTTGGGCATTTTTCCGAAGGACGAACTTGGCGCCAAGGGGTTCGGCTACTCCTTTTTGGGCGCCGCTGTACCCGCGGCCTATTTTTGTCACGGGGAGGGGGTGGGGAAAGTCTTCGCTTATTCCGAGTCCGATGGACGAAGTTCGCCAGCCCCACGCCCCATGGCTATAGCCCACCCCTTTTTTGGGCATTTTTCCGCAGGACGAACTTGGCGCCAAGGGGTTCGGCTGTTATTTTTTGGGTGCGGCCATTCCCGCGGCCTATTTTTGTCACGGGGAGGGGGTGTGCAAAGTCTCGGCCCATTCCGAGCCCGGCGGACGAAGTTCGCCATCCCTACGCCCCAAGGCTATAGCCCACCCCTTTTTTGGGCATTTTTCCGCACGACGAACTTGGTGCCAAGGGGTTCGGCTGCTCTTGTTGGGGTGAGGCTGTGCCCGCGGCCTATTTTTGTCACGGGGAGGAGGTGGGAAAAGTCTCGGCCCATTCCAGGTCCGGGGGACGAAGTTCGCCAGCCCCACGCCCCAAGGCTATAGCCCACCCCTTTTTTGGGCATTTTTCCGCAGGGCGAACTTGGCACCAAGGGGTTCGCCTGCTCTTTTTTGGGTGCGGCTGTGCCCGCGGCGTATTTTTGTCGCGGCGAGGGGGTGGGCAAAGTCTCGGCCCTTTCCGAGTCCAGCGGACGAACTTCGCCAGCCCCACGCCCAAAGGCTATAGCACATCCCTTTTTTGGGCATTTTTCCGCAGGACGAACTTGGCGCCAAGGGGTTCGACTGCTCTATTTTGGGCGCGGCTGTGCCCGAGGCCTATTATTGGTGCGGGGAGGGGGTGGGCCATGTCTCGTCCCATTCCGAGTTCGGCGGACGAAGTTCGCCAGCCCCACGACCCAAGGCTTTAGCCCACCCCCTTTTTGGGCATTTTTCCGCAGGACGAACTTGGCGCCAAGGGTTTCGGCTGCCCTTTTTTGGACGCGGCCGTGCCCGCGGCCTATTTTTGTTGCGGAGAGGGGGTGGGCAATGTCTAGGCACATTCCGAGTCCGGCGGACGAAGTTCGCAAGCCCCACGCCCAAAGGCTGTAGCACACCCCTTTTTTGGGCATTTTTCCGCAGGACGAACTTGGCGCCAAGGGGTTCGACTGCTCTTTTTTGGTAGCGGCTGTGCCCGCGGCCTATTTTTTTCGCGGGGAGTGGGTGGGGAAAGTCTCGGCCCATTCCGAGTCCAGCGGACGAACTTCGGCAGCCCCACGCCCCAAGGCTATAGTACACCCCATTTTTGGGCATTTTTCCGCAGGGCGAACTTCACGCCAAGGGGTTCAACTGCTCTTTTTTGGGCGTGACCGTGTCCGCAGCCTACTTTTGGCGTGGGGAGGGAGTTGGCAATGTCTCGGCCCATTCCGAGGAAGGCGGATGAACTTTGGCGGCCCCACGCCCAAAGGCTATAGCACACCCCTTTTTTGGGCATTTTTCCGCGGGACGAACTTGGCGCCAAGGGGTTCGGCTGCTCTTTTTTGGGCGAGGCTGTGCCCGGGGCCTATTTTTGTCACGGGGAGGGGGTGGGAAAAGTATCGGCCCACTCCGAGTCCAGCGGACGAAGTTCGGCAGCCCCACGCCCCAAGGCTATAGTACACCCCTTTTTTGGGCTTTTTTCCGCAGGACTAACTTGGCGCCAAGGGGTTCGACTGCTCTTTTTTGGGCGTGGCTGTGCTCGTGGCCCATTATTGGCATGGGGAGGGGGTGGGCCATGTCTCAGCCCATTCCGAGTTCGGCGGACGAAGTTCGCCAGCCCCACGTCCCAAGGCTATAGCCCACCCCCTTTTTGGGCATTTTTCCGCAGGACGAACTTGGCGCCAAGGGGTTCGGCCACTCTTTTTTGTGTGCGGCAGTGCCCGCGGCCTATTTTTGTTGCGGAGAGGGAGTGGGCAAAGTCTCGGCACATTCCGAGTCCGGCGGACGAAGTTCGCCAGCCCCACGCCCAACGGCTATAGCACACCCCTTTTTTGGGCATTTTTCGGCAGGACGAACTTGGCGCCAAGTGGTTCGGCTGCTCTTTTTGGGCGCGGCTGTGCCCGCGGCCTATTTTTTTCGCGGGGAGGGGGTGGGAAAAGTCTCGGCCCACTCTGAGTCCAGCGGACGAACTTCGGCAGCCCCATGCCCCAAGGCTATAGTACACCCCTTTGTTGGGCATTTTTCCGCAGGACGAACTAGGCGCCAAGGGGTTTGACTGCTCTTTTTTGGGCACGGCTGTGCCCGCGGCCTATTTTTGTCGCAGGGAAGGGGTGGGCAAAGTCTCGGCCCATTCCGAGGAAGGCGGACGAAGTTCGCCAGCCCCACGTCCCAAGGCTATAGGCCACCCCACGTTTTGCGCATTGTTCCGCAGGACGAACTTGGCGCCAAGGGGTTCGGCTCCTCTTTTTTGAGTGCGGCTGTGCCCGCGGCCTATTTTTGCTGCGGAGAGGGAGTGGGCAAAGTCTCGGCACATTCCGAGTCCGGCGGACGAAGTTCGCCCGCCCCACGCCCCAAGGCTATAGCACACCCCTTTTTTGGGCATTTTTCCGCAGGACGAACTTGGCGCCAAGGGGTCGGCTGCTCTTTTTTGGGCGCGGCTGTGCCCGCGGCCTAATTTTGTCACGGGGAGGGGGTGGGAAAAGGATCGGCCCACTCCGAGTCCAGCGGACGAACTTCGGCAGCCCCATGCCCCAAGGGTATAGTACACCCCTTTTTTGGGCATTTTTCCGCAGGACGAACATGGCGCCGTGGGGTGCGGTTGCTCTTTTTTGGGCGCGGCTGTGCCCGCAGCCTATTTCTGTCGCGGGGAGGGGGTGGGCAAAGTCTCGGCCCATTCCGAGTCGAGCGGACGAAGTTCGCCAGCCCCACGTCCCAAGTCTATAGCCGACCCCCTTTTTGGGCATTTTTCCGCAGGGCGAACTTGGCGCCAAGGGGTTCGACTGCTCATTTGTGGGCGCGGCTACGCCCGCGGCCAATTTTTGTCGTGGGGAGGGGGTGGGAAAAGTCTCGGCCGATTCCGAGTCTGGTGGACGAAGTTCGCCGGCCCTACGCCCCAAGGCTATAGCCCACCCCCTTTTTGGGGAGTTTTTCGCATGACGAACTTGGCGCCAAGGGGTTAGGCTGCTCTTTTTTGTGCGCGGCTGTGCCCGTGGCCTATGTTTGGCACGGCGAGGGGGTGGTAAAAGTCTCGGCCCATTCCGAGTCCGGCGGACGAAGTTCGCCTCCCCCACGCCCCAAGGCTATAGCCCACCCCTTTTTTAGGCTTTCTTTCGCAGGACGAACTTGGCGCCAAGGGGTTCGGCTGCTCTTTTTTGGGCGCGGTTGTGCCCGCCACCTATTTTTGTCGCGGGGAGGGGGTGGTCAATGGCTCGGCCCATTCCAAGTCCGGCGGACGAAGTTCGCCCGCCCCACACCCCGAGGCTATAGCCCACCCCTTTTTTAGGCTTTCTTTCGCAGGACGAACTTGGCGCCAAGGGGTTCGGCTGCTCTTTTTTGGGCGCGGTTGTGCCCGCCACCTATTTTTGTCGCGGGGAGGGGGTGGTCAATGGCTCGGCCCATTCCAAGTCCGGCGGACGAAGTTCGCCCGCCCCACGCCCCAAGGCTATAGCCCACCCCCTTTTTGGGCATTTTTCCGCAGGACGAACTTGGCGCCAAGGGGTTCGGCTGCTCTTTTTTGGGCTTGGCTGTGCCCGCGGCAAATTTTTTGCGCGGGGAGGGGGTGGGAAAAGTCTCGGCCCATTCCGAGTCTGGTGGACGAAGTTCGTCGGCCCCACGCCCCAAGGCTATAGCCCACCCCCTTTTTGGGCTTTCTTCCGCAGGACGAACTTGGCGCCAAGGGGTTCGGCTGCTCTTTTTGGGGCGCGGTTGTGCCCGCCACCTATTTTTGTCACGGGGAATGGGTGGTCAATGTCTCGGCCCATTCCAAGTCCGGCGGACGAAGTTCGCCCGCCCCACGCCCCAAGGCTATAGCCCACCCCCTTTTTGGGCATTTTTCCGCAGGACGAACTTGGCGCCAAGGGGTTCGGCTGCTCTTTTTTGGGCTTGGCTGTGCCCGCGGCCAATTTTTTGCGCGGGGAGGGGGTGGGAAAAGTCTCGGCCCATTCCGAGTCCGGCGGGCGAAGTTCGCCAGCCCCACGGCCCAAGGCTATAGCCCACCCCCTTTTTGGGCAGTTTTTCGCATGACGAACTTGGGGCCAAGGGGTTCGGCTGCTCTTTTTTGTGCGCGGCTGTGCCCGCGGCCTATGTTTGGCGCGGCGAGGGGGTGGGAAAAGTCTCGGCCCATTCCGAGTCCGGCGGGCGAAGTTCGCCAGCCCCACGCCCCAAGGCTATAGCCCACCCCTTTTTTGGGCTTTCTTCCGCAGGACGAACTTGGCGCCAAGGGGTTCGGCTGCTCTTTCTTGGACGCGGTTGTGCCCGCCGCCTATTTTTGTCGCGGGGAGGGGGTGGTCAATGGCTCGGCCCATTCGAAGTCCGGCGGACGAAGTTCGCCCGCCCCACGCCCCAAGGCTATAGCCCACCCCCTTTTTGGGCATTTTTCCGCAGGACGAACTTGGCGCCAAGGGGTTCGGCTGCTCTTTTTTGGGCTTGGCTGTGCCCGCGGCCAATTTTTTGCGCGGGGAGGGGGTGGGAAAAGTCTCGGCCCATTCCGAGTCCGGCGGGCGAAGTTCGCCAGCCCCACGCCCCAAGGCTATAGCCCACCCCTTTTTTGGGCATTTTTCCACAGGACGAACTTGGCCCCAAGGGGTTCGGCTGCTCTTTTTTGGGCATGGCTGTGCCCGCGGCCTATTTTTTGCGCGGGGAGGTGGTGGGAAAAGTCTCGGCCCATTCCGAGTCCGGCGGAAGAAGTTCGCCTGCCCCACGCCCCAAGGCTATAGCCCACCCCCTTTTTGGGCCGTTTTTCGCGTGACGAACTTGGCGCCAAGGTGTTCGGCTGTTCTTTTTTGGGCGCGGCTGCGCCCATGGCCTATTTTTGGCTCGGGGAGGGGGTGGGAAAAGTCTCGGCCCCTTCCGAGTCCGGAGGACGAAGTAGGCCGGCCCCACGCCCCAAGGCTATAGCCCACCCCTTTATTGGGCATTTTCCGCAGCACGAACTTGGCGCCAAGGGGTTCGCCTGCTCTTTTTTGTGTACGGCTGTGCCCGCGGTGTATTTTTGTCGCGGGGAGGGGGTGGGAAAAGTCTCGGCCCATTCCGAGTCCGGCGGACGAACTTCGGCAGCCCCACGCCCCAAGGCTATAGCACACCCCTTTTTTGGCCATTTTTCCGCAGCACGAACTTGGCGCCAAGGGGTTCGCCTGCTATTTTTTGGGGAGGGGGTGGGCAATGTCTCCGCCCATTCTGAGGAAGGCGGACGAAGTTCGCCAGCCCCACGCCCCGAGGCTGTAGCCCACCCCTTTTTTGGGCATTTTTCCGCAGGACGAACTTGGCGCCAAGGGGTTCAGCTGCTCTTTTTTGAGTGCGGCTGTGCCCGCGGCCTATTTTTGTCACGGGGAGGGGGTGGGAAAAGGCTCGGCCCATTCCAAGTCCGGCGGACGAAATTCGCCCGCCCCACGCCCCGCGGCTATAGCCCACACCCCTTTTGGGCATTTTTCCGCAGGACAAACTTGGCGCCAAGGGGATCGGCTGCACTTTTTTGGGCGCGGCTGTGCCCGCGGCCTATGTTTGTCGTGGGGAGGGGGTGGGCAAAGTCTCGGCCCATTCCGAGTCCGGTGGACGAACTTCGCCCGCCCCACGCCCGAAGGCTATAGCCCACCCTTTTTTGGGCATTTTTCCACTGGATGAACTTGGCGCCAAGGGGTTCGGCTGCTCTTTTTTGGGCGCGGTTGTGCCCGCCGCCTATTTTTGTCGCGGGGAGGGGGTGGTCAATGTCTCGGCCCATTCCAAGTCCGGCGGACGAAGTTCGCCCGCCCCACGCCCCAAGGCTATAGCCCACCCCTTTTTTGAGCATTTTTCCACAGGACGAACTTGGCGCCAAGGGGTTCGGTGGCTCTTTTTCGGGCGCGGCTGTGCCGGCAGCCTATTTTTGTCACCGGGAGGGGTGGTCAAAGTCTCGGCCCATTCCAAGTCCGGCGGACGAACTCCGGCAGCCCCACGCCCCAAGGCTATAGCACACCTCTTTTTTAGGCATTTTTTCAGCCGGACGAACTTGGCGACAAGTTGCTCGGCTGCTCTTTTTTGGGCGAGGCTGTGGCCACGGCCTATTTTTGTCGTGGGGAGGCGGTGGGCAAAGTCTCAGCCCATTCCGAGGAAGGCGGACGAAGTGCGCCGGCCCCACGCCCAAAGGCTATAGCACACCCCTTTTTTGGGCATTTTTCCGCAGGACGAACTTGGTGCCAAGTGGTTCGGCTGCTCTTTTTTGGGCGCGGCTGTGCCCACGGCCTATTTTTGTCGTGGGGAGGCGGTGGGCAAAGTCTCGGCCCATTCTGAGTCGAGCGGACGAAGTTCGCCAGCCCCACGTCCCAAGGCTATAGCCCACCCCCTTTTTGGGCATTTATCCGCAGGACGAACTTGGCGCTAAGGGGTTCGGCTGCTCTTTTTTTGGTGCGGCTGTGCCCGCGGCCTATTTTTGTCGCGGGGAGGGGGTGGGAAAAGTCTCGGCCCACTCCGAGTCCAGCGGACGAACTTCGGCAGCCCCATGCCCCAAGGGTATAGTACACCCCTTTTTTGGGCATTTTTCCGCAGGACGAACTTGGCGCCAAGGGGTTGGACTGCTCTTTTTTGGGCGCGGCTGTGCCCATCACCTGTTTTTGTCGCGGGGAGGGGGTGGGCAACGCCTCGGCCCATTCGGAGTCTGGCGGACGAAGTCCGCCAGCCCCACGCCCCAAGGCTATAGCCCACCCCTTTTTTGGGCATTTTTCCGCAGGACGAACTTGGCGCCAAGGGGATCGGCTGCTCTTTTTTGGGTGCGGCTGTGCCCGTGGCCTATTTTTGTCCGGGGAGGGGGTGGGCAATGCCTCGGCCCATTCCGAGTCCGGCGGACGAAGTTCGCCAGCCCCACGCCCCAAGGCTATAGCCCACCCCTTTTTTGGGAATTTTTCCGCAGGACGAATATGGCGCCAAGGGGTTCGGCTGCTCTTTTTTGGGCACGGCTGTGCCCGCTGCCTATTTTTGTTGCTGGGAGGTGGTGGGCAAAGTCTCGGCCCATTCCGAGGAAGGGGGATGAACTTTGCCGGCCCCACGCCCGAAGGCTATAGCACGCCCATTTTTTGGGCATTTTGCCGCTGGACGAACATGGCGCCAAGGGGTTTGGCAGCTCTTTTTAATGCGCGGCTGTGCCCGCGGCCTATTTTTGTTACGGGGAGGGGGTGGCCAAAGTCTCGGCCCATTCCGAGTCCGGCGGACGAAGTTCGCCAGCCCCACGCCCAAAGGCTATAGCACACCCATTTTTTGGGCATTTTTCCACAGGACGAACTTGGCGCCAAGGGGTTCGGCTGCTCTTTTTTGGGCGAGGCTGTGCCCGCGTCCTATTTTTGACGCGGGGAGGGGGTGGCCAAAGTCTCAGCCCATTCCGAGGAAGGCGGCTGAAGTTCGCCGGCCCCACGCCCAAAGGCTATAGCACATCCCTTTTTTGGGCATTTTTCCGCAGGACGAACTTGGCACCAAGGGGTTTGGCTGCTCTTTTTTGGGCACGGCTGTGCCCGCTGCCTATTTTTGTTGCTGGGAGGTGGTGGGCAAAGTCTCGGCCCATTCCGAGGAAGGGGGATGAACTTTGCCGGCCCCACGCCCGAAGGCTATAGCACGCCCATTTTTTGGGCATTTTGCCGCTGGACGAACATGGCGCCAAGGGGTTTGGCAGCTCTTTTTAATGCGCGGCTGTGCCCGCGGCCTATTTTTGTTACGGGGAGGGGGTGGCCAAAGTCTCGGCCCATTCCGAGTCCGGCGGACGAAGTTCGCCAGCCCCACGCCCAAAGGCTATAGCACACCCATTTTTTGGGCATTTTTCCACAGGACGAACTTGGCGCCAAGGGGTTCGGCTGCTCTTTTTTGGGCGAGGCTGTGCCCGCGTCCTATTTTTGACGCGGGGAGGGGGTGGCCAAAGTCTCAGCCCATTCCGAGGAAGGCGGCTGAAGTTCGCCGGCCCCACGCCCAAAGGCTATAGCACATCCCTTTTTTGGGCATTTTTCCGCAGGACGAACTTGGCACCAAGGGGTTTGGCTGCTCTTTTTTAGGCGCGGCTGTGCCCGCGGCCTATTTTTGTCGCGGGGAGGGGGTGGGCAAAGTCTCGGTCCATTCTGAGTCCGGCGGACGAAGTTCGCCAGCCATATGCGCAAAGGCCATAGCACACCCCTTTTTTGGGCATTTTTCCGCAGGACGAACTTGGCGCCAAGGGGTTCGGCTGCTCTTTTTTGGGCGCGGCTGTGCCCGCCGCCTATTTTTGTCACGGGGAGGGGGTGGTCAATGTCTCGGCCCATTCCGAGGGAGGGGGTTGAACTATTCTGGCCCCACGCCCGATGGCTATAGCACGCCCATTTTTTGGGCATTTTTCCGCGCGACGAACTTGGCGCCAAGGGGTTCGGCCGCTCTTTTTTGGGCGAGGCTGTGCCCGCGGCCTATGTTTGTCGCGGGGATGGGGTGGCCAAAGTCTCGGCCCATTCCGAGTCCGGCAGATGAAGTTCGCCCGCCCCACGCCCCAAGGCTGTAGCCCACCCCTTTTTTGGGCATTTTTCCGTAGGACGAACTTGGCGCCAAGGGGTTCTGCTGTTCTTTTTTTGGCGCGGCTATGCCCGCGGCCTATTTTTGTCGTGGGAGGGGGTGGCCAAAGTCTCGGCCCATTCCGAGTCCGGCGGACGAAGTGCGCCAGCCCGACGCCCCAAGGCTATAGCGCACCCCTTTTTTGGTCATTTTTCCCCAGGACGAACTTGGCGCCAAGGCGTTCGGCTGCTCATTTTTGGGCGCGGTTGTGCCCGCGGCCATTTTTTACCGCGGGGAGGGGGTGGCCAAAGTCTCGGCCCATTCTGAGGAAGGGGGATGAACTATTCCGGCCCCACACCCAAAGGCTATAGCACGCCCATTTTTTCGGAATTTTTCCGCCGGACGAACTTGGCGCCATGGGGTTCGGCTGCTCTTTTTTGGCGCGGCTGTGCCCGCGGCCTATTTTTATCGCGGGGAGGGGGTGCGCAATGTCTCGGCCCATTCCGAGGAAGGGGGATGAACTTTGCCGGCCCCACGCCCAAAGGCTATAGCACACCCATTTTTTGGGCATTTTGCCGCAGGACGAACTTGGCGCCAAGGGGTTCGGCTGCTCTTTTTTGGGCGAGGCTGTGCCCGCGGCCTATGTTTGTCGCGGGGATGGGGTGGGTAAAGTCTCGGCCCATTCCGAGTCCGGCAGACGAAATTCGCCAGCCCCACGCCCCAAGGCTATAGCCCACCCCTTTTTTGGGCATTTTTCCGCAGGACGAACTTGGCGCCAAGGGTTTCGGCTACTCTTTTTTGGGCGCGGGTGTGCCCGCGGCCTATTTTTGCCGTGGGGAGGGGATGGGCAATGTCTCGGCCCATTCCGAGGAAGGGGGATGAACTTTGCCGGCCCCACGCCCAAAGGCTATAGCACACCCATTTTTTGGGCATTTTGCCGCAGGACGAACTTGGCGCCAAGGGGTTCGGCTGCTCTTTTTTGGGCGAGGCTGTGCCCGCGGCCTATTTTTGACGCGGGGAGGGGGTGGGCAGACTCTCGGCCCATTCCGAGGAAGTGGGATGAACTTTGCCGGCCCCACGCGCAAAGGCTATAGAACACCCCTTTTTTGGGCATTTTGCCGCAGGACGAACTTGGCGCCAAGGGGTTCGGCTGCTCTTTTTTGGCGCGGCTGTGCCGCGGCCTATTTTTGTCGCGGGGAGGGGGTGGGCAGAGTCTCGGCGCATTCCGAGGAAGGCGGATGAAGTTCGCCGGCCCCACGCCCAAAGGCTATAGCACGCCCATTTTTTGGGCATTTTACCGCAGGACGAACTTGGCACCAAGGGGTTCAGCTGCTCATTTTTGGGCGAGGCTGTTCCCGCGGCCTATTTTTGTCGCGGAGAGGGGGTGGCCAAAGTCTCGGCCCATTCCGAGGAAGAGGGATGAACTTTGCCGGCCCCACGCCCAAACGCTATAGCACACCCATTTTTTGGGCATTTTGCCGCCGGACGAACTGGGTGCCAAGGGGTGCGGCTGCTCTTTTTTGGGCGAAGCTGTGCCTGCGGCCTATTTTTGTCGCGGGGAGGGGGTGGGCAAAGTCTCGGCCCATTCTGAGTCCGGCAGACGAAGTTCGCCAGCCCCACGCCCCAAGGCTATAGCGCACCCCTTTTTTGGGCATTTTTCCGCAGGACGAACTTGACGCCAAGGGGTTCGGCTGCTATTTTTTGGGCGCGGCTGTGCCCGCGGCCTATTTTTGTCGCGGGGAGGGGGTGGCCAAAGTCTCGTCCGTTCCGAGGTAGGGGGACGAAGTTCGCCAGCCCCACGCCCAAAGGCTATAGCACACCCATTTTTTGGGCATTTTTCCGCAGGACGAACTTGCCGCCAAGTGTTCGGCTGCTCTTTTTTGGGCGCGGCTGTGCCCTCGGTGTATTTTTGGCGCGGGGAGGGAGTGGGCAAAGTCTTGGCCAATTCCGAGGAAGGCGGATGAAGTTTTCCGGCCCCAGGCCCAAAGTCTATAGCACACCCCCTTTTTTGGGCATTTTGCCGCTGGACGAACTTGGTGCAAAGGGGTTCGGCTGCTCTTTTTTGGGCGCGGCTGTGCCCGCGGCCTATTTTTGTCACGGGGAGGGGGTGGCCAAAGTCTCGGCCCATTCCGAGGAAGGCGGACGAAGTTCGCTGGCCTCATGCCCAAAGGCTATAGCACACCTCTTTTTGGGCATTTTTCCGCAGGACGAACTTGGCGCTAAAGGGTTCGGCTGCTCTTTTTTTGGCGGCGCTGTGCCCGCGGCCTATTTTTGTCGCGGGGAGGGGGTGGGCAAAGTCTCGGCCCATTCCGAGTCCGGCAGACGAAGTTCGCCAGCCCCACGCCCCAAGGATATAGCCCACCCCTTTTTTGGGAATTTTTCCGCAGGACGAATATGGCGCCAAGGGGTTCGGCTGCTCTTTTTTGGGCACGGCTGTGCCCGCGGCCTATTTTTGTTGCTGGGAGGTGGTGGGCAAAGTCTCGGCCCATTCCGAGGAAGGGGGATGAACTTTGCCGGCCCCACGCCCGAAGGCTATAGCACGCCCATTTTTTGGGCATTTTGCCGCTGGACGAACATGGCGCCAAGGGGTTTGGCAGCTCTTTTTAATGCGCGGCTGTGCCCGCGGCCTATTTTTGTTACGGGGAGGGGGTGGCCAAAGTCTCGGCGCATTCCGAGTCCGGCGGACGAAGTTCGCCAGCCCCACGCCCAAAGGCTATAGCACACCCATTTTTTGGGCATTTTTCCACAGGACGAACTTGGCGCCAAGGGGTTCGGCTGCTCTTTTTTGGGCGAGGCTGTTCCCGCGTCCTATTTTTGACGCGGGGAGGGGGTGGCCAAAGTCTCAGCCCATTCCGAGGAAGGCGGCTGAAGTTCGCCGGCCCCACGCCCAAAGGCTATAGCACATCCCTTTTTTGGGCATTTTTCCGCAGGACGAACTTGGCACCAAGGGGTTTGGCTGCTCTTTTTTAGGCGCGGCTGTGCCCGCGGCCTATTTTTGTCGCGGGGAGGGGGTGGGCAAAGTCTCGGTCCATTCTGAGTCCGGCGGACGAAGTTCGCCAGCCATACGCGCAAAGGCCATAGCACACCCCTTTTTTGGGCATTTTTCCGCAGGACGAACTTGGCGCCAAGGGGTTCGGCTGCTCTTTTTTGGGCGCGGCTGTGCCTGCGGCCTATTTTTGTCATGGGGAGGGGATGGGCGAAGTCCTGGCCCATTCCGAGGATCGCGGACGATGTGCGCCGGCTCCACGCCGGAAGGCTATAGCCCACCCCCTTTTTGGGGATTTTTCCGCAGGACGAACATGGCGCCAAGGGGTTCGGCTGCGCTTTTTTGGGCGCGGCTGTGCCCGCGGCCAATTTTTGGTGTGGGGAGGGGGTGGCCAAAGTCTCGGCCCATTCCGAGGAAGGGGGATGAACTTTGCCGGCCCCACGCCCAAAGGCTATTGCACACCCATTTTTTGGGCATATTGCCGCAGGACGAACTTGGCGCCCAGGGGTTCGGCTGCTCTTTTTTGGGCGCGGCTGTGCCCGCGGCCTATTTTTGTCGCGGGGAGGGGGTGGCCAAAGTCTCGGCCCATTCCGAGGAAGGCGGACGAAGTTCGCTGGCCTCACGCCCAAAGGCTATAGCACACCTCTTTTTGGGCATTTTTCCGCAGGACGAACTTGGCGCTAAGGGGTTCGGCTGCTCTTTTTTGGCGGCGCTGTGCCCGCAGCCTATTTTTGTCATGGGGAGGGGATGGGAAAAGTCTCGGCCCATTCCGAGTCCGGTGGACGAAGTTTGCCGGCCCCACGCCCCAAGGCTATAGCCCACCCCCTTTTTGGGCATTTTACCGTAGGACGAACTTGGCGCCAAGGGGTTCGGCTGCACATTTTTGGGCGCGACTGTGCCTGCGGCCTATTTTTGGTGCGGGGAGGGGATGGGCAGAGTCTCGGCCTATTCCGAGGAAGGCAGATGAACATTGCCAGCCCCATGCCCAAAGGCTATAGCACACCCCTTTTTTGGGCATTTTTCCGCAGGACGAACTTGGCGCCTAGGGGTTCGGCTGCTCTTTTTTGGACGAAGCTGTGCCCTTTTTGTCGCGGGGAGGGGGTGGGAAAAGTGTCGGCCGATTCCGAGTCCGGCGGACGAAGTGCGCCCGCCCAACGCCCCAAGGCTATAGCACACCCCTTTTTTGGGCATTTTTCCGCAGGACGAACTTGACGCCAAGGGGTTCGACTGCTCTTTTTTGGGCGAGGCTGTGCCCGTGGCCTATTTTTGTCACGGGGAGGGGGTTGGAAATGTCTCGGCCCATTCCGAGTCCGGCGGACAAAGTTCGCTCGCCCCACGCCCCGACGCTATAGCCCACCCCTTTTTTGGGCATTTTTCCGCAGGACGAACTTGGCACCAAGGGGTTCGGCTGCTCTTTTTGGGGCGCGGCTGTGTCCACGGTCTATTTTTGTCGCAGGGACGGGGTGGGAAAAGTCTCGGCCCATTCCGAGTCCGGCGGACGAAGTTGGCCAGCCCGACGCCCCAAGGCTATAGCACATCCCTTTTTTGGGCATTTTTCCGCAGGACGAACTTGGCACCAAGGGGTTTGGCTGCTCTTTTTTGGGCGCGGCTGTGCCCGCGGCCAATTTTTGTCGCGGGGAGGGGGTGGGCAAAGTCTCGGTCCATTCTGAGTCCGGCGGAAGAACTTTGCCGGCCCCACGCCCAAAGGCTATAGCACACCCATTTTTTTGGCTTTTTGCCGCAGGACGAACTTGGCGCCAAGGGGTTCGGCTGCTCTTTTTTGGGCGAGGCTGTACCCGCGGCCTATTTGTGTCGCGGGGAGGGGGTGGGCAAAGTCTCGGTCCACTCTGAGTCCGTCGGACGGAGTTCTCCAGCGCCACGCCCAAAGGCTATAGCACACCCCTTTTTTGGGCATTTTGCTGCAGGGCGAACTTGGCGCCAAGGGGTTCGGCTGCTCTTTTTTGGGTGAGGCTGTGCCCGCGGCCTATTTTTGTCGTGGGGAGGGGGTGGGCAAATTCTCGGCCCATTCCGAGTCCGGTGGACGAACTTTGCCAGCCCCACGCCCCAAGGCTATAGCCTACCCCTTTTTTGGGCATTTTTCCCCAGGACGAACTTGGCGCCAAGGGGTTCGGCTGCTCTTTTTTGGTCGCGTCTGTGCCCGTGGCCTACTTTTGTCATGGGGAGGGGGTGGGATATGTCTCGGCCCATTCCGAGGAAGGCGGACGAAGTTCGCCAGCCCCACGCCCCAAGACTATAGCCCACCACCTTTTTGGGCATTTTTCCGCAGGACGAACTTGGCGCCAAGGGGTCGGCAGCTCTTTTTTGGGCGCGGCTGTGCCCGCGGCCTATTTTTGTCACAGGGAGGGGGTGGGAAAAATCTCGGCCCACTCCGAGTCCGGCGGACGAACTTTGTCGGTCCCACGCCCCTTGGCTATAGCACACCCCTTTTTTGGGCATTTTTCCGCAGGACAAACTTCGCGCCAAGGGGTTCGGCTGCTCTTTTTTGGGCGCGGCTGTGCCCGCGGCCTAGTTTCGGCGTGGGGAAGGGGTGGGCAAAGTCTCGGCCCATTCTGAGTCCGGCGGACGAAGTCCGCCAGCCCCACGCCCCAGGGCTATAGCCCACCCCCTTTTTGGGCATTTTTCCGCAGGACGGAGTTGGCGCCAAGGGGTTCGGCTGCCCTTTCTTGGACGTAGCTGTGCCCACGGCCTATTTTTGCCGTGGGGAGAGGGTGGGAAAAGTCTCGGCCCACTCCGAGTCCGGCGGACGAACTTCGGCAGCCCCACGCCCCAAGGCTGTAGCACACCCCTTTTTTGGGCATTTTCCCGCAGGACGAACTTGGCGCCAAGGGGTTCGACTGCTCTTTTTTGTGCGCGGCTGTTCCCGCGGCCTCTTTATGGCGCGGGGAGGGGCTGGGCAATGTCTTGGCCCATTTCGGGGAAGGCGGATGAACTTTGCCGGCCCCACGCCCAAAGGCTATAGCACACCCCTTTTTTGGGCATTTTTCCGGAGGAAGAACTTCGCACCAATGGTGTCGGCTGCTCTGTTTTGGGCGCGGCTGTGCCCGCGGCCTACCTTTGCCGCGGGGAGGGGGTGGTCAAAGTCTCGGCCCATTCCGAGGAAGGCGGATGAACTTTGCCAGCTCCACGCCCAAAGGCTATAGCACACCCCTTTTTTGGAGATTTTTCCGCAGGACGAACTTGATGCTATGGGGTTCGGCTGCTCTTTTTTGGGCGCGGCTGTGGTCGTGCCTTATTTTTGTCGCGGGGAGGCGGTGGGAAAACTCTCGGCCCATTCTGAGTCCGGCGGACGAAGTTCGCCAGCCCCACGCCCCAAGGCTATAGCCCACCCCTTTTTGGGCATTTTTCCGCCGGACGAACTTGGCGCCAAGGGGTTCTGCAGCTCTTTTTTGAGCGCGGCTGTGCCCGCGGCCTACCTTTGTCATGGGGAGGGGGTGGTCAAAGTCTCGGCCCATTCCGAGGAAGGCGGATGAACTTTGCCGGCCCCACGCCCAAAGGCTATAGCACACCCCTTTTTTGGGGATTTTTCCGCAGGACGAACTAGGCGCTATGAGGTTCGGCTGCTCTTTTTTGGGCGCGGCTGTGGCCGCGGCTTATTTTTGTCGCGGGGAGGCGATGGGAAAAGTCTCGGCCCATTCCGAGTCCGGCGGACGAAGTTCGCCCGCCCCACGCCCCAAGGCTATAGCCCACCCCCTTTTTGGGCATTTTTCCGCCGGACGAACTTGGCGCCAAGGGGTTCGGCTGTTCTTTTTTCGGCGCGGCTGTGCCTGCGGCCTATTTTTGTCACGGGGAAGGGGTGGGCAAAGTTTCGGCCCATTCCGAGGAAGGCAGATGAATTTGCCAGCCCCACGCCAAAAGGTTATAGCACACCCCTTTTTTGGGCATTTTTCCGCAGGACGAACTTGGCGCCAAGGGGTTCGGCTGCTCTTTTTTCGGCGCGGCTGTGCCCGCGGCCTATTTTTTTTGTGGGGAGGGGGCGGGTAAAGTCTCTGCCCATTCCGAGGATGGCGGACGAAGTTCGCCCGCCCCACGCCCCAAGGCTATAGCCCACCCCCTTTTTGGGCATTTATCCGCAGGATGAACCTGGCGCCGAGGGGTTCGGCTGCTCTTTTTTGGGTGCGGCTCTGCCCACGGCCTATTTTTGTCGTGGGGAGGGGGTGGGCAAAGTCTCGGCCCATTCCGAGTCCGGCGGACGAAGTGCGCCAGCCCCACACCCAAAGTCTATAGCCCACCCTTTTTTTGGGCATTTTTCCGCAGGACGAACTTGGCCCCAAGGGGTTCGGCTGCTCTTTATTGGGCGCGGCTGCGCCCGCGGCCTATTTTTGTCGCGGGGAGGGGGTGGGCAAAGTCTCGGCCAATTCCGACTCCGGCGGACGAGGTTCCCCAGCCCCACGCCCCGAGGCTATAGCCCACCCCTTTTTTGGGTATTTTTCCGCAGGACGAACTTGGCGCTAGGGGTTCGGCTGCTCTTTTTTGGACGCAGCTGTGCCCGCGGCCTATTTTTGTCGTGGGGAGGGGGTGGGCAAAGTCTCGGCCCATTCCGAGGAAGGCGGACGAAGTGCGCCAGCCCCACGCCCCAAGGCTATAGCCCACCGCCTTTTTGGGCATATTTCCGCAGTACCAACTTGGCGCAAAGGGGTTCGGCTGCTCTTTATTGGGCGCGGCTGCGCCCGCGGCCTATTTTTGTCGCGGGGAGGGGGTGGGCAAAGTCTCGGCCAATTCCGACTCCGGCGGACGAGGTTCCCCAGCCCCACGCCCCGTGGCTATAGCCCACCCCTTTTTTGGGTATTTTTCCGCAGGACGAACTTGGCGCCATGGGGTTCGACTGCTCTTTTTTGGGCATGGCTACGCCCGCGGCCTATTTTTTGGTGCGGGGAGGGGATGGGCAAAGTCTCGGCCCATTCCGAGGAAGGCGGATGAACTTCGCCAGCCCCACGCCCCAAGGCTATAGCCCACCCCTATTTTGGGCTTTTTTTGCCCACGACGAACTTGGCGCGAAGGGGTTTGGCTGCTCTTTTTTCGGCGCGGCTGTGCCCGCGGCCTATTTTTTTTGTGGGGAGGGGGCGGGTAAAGTCTCTGCCCATTCCGAGGATGGCGGACGAAGTTCGCCCGCCCCACGCCCCAAGGATATAGCCCACCCCCTTTTTGGGCATTTATCCGCAGGATGAACCTGGCGCCGAGGGGTTCGGCTGCTCTTTTTTGGGTGCGGCTGTGCCCACGGCCTATTTTTGTCGTGGGGAGGGGGTGGGCAAAGTCTCGGCCCATTCCGAGTCCGGCGGACGAAGTTCGCCAGCCCCACACCCAAAGTCTATAGCCCACCCTTTTTTTGGGCATTTTTCCGCAGGACGAACTTGGCCCCAAGGGGTTCGGCTGCTCTTTATTGGGCGCGGCTGCGCCCGCGGCCTATTTTTGTCGCGGGGAGGGGGTGGACAAAGTCTCGGCCAATTCCGACTCCGGCGGACGAGGTTCCCCAGCCCCACGCCCCGAGGCTATAGCCCACCCCTTTTTTGGGTATTTTTCCGCAGGACGAACTTGGCGCTAGGGGTTCGGCTGCTCTTTTTTGGACGCAGCTGTGCCCGCGGCCTATTTTTGTCGTGGGAAGGGGGTGGGCAAAGTCTCGGCCCATTCCGAGGAAGGCGGACGAAGTGCGCCAGCCCCACGCCCCAAGGCTATAGCCCACCGCCTTTTTGGGCATTTTTCCGCAGTACCAACTTGGCGCAAAGGGGTTCGGCTGCTCTTTATTGGGCGCGGCTGCGCCCGCGGCCTATTTTTGTCGCGGGGAGGGGGTGGGCAAAGTCTCGGCCAATTCCGACTCCGGCGGACGAGGTTCCCCAGCCCCACGCCCCGTGGCTATAGCCCACCCCTTTTTTGGGTATTTTTCCGCAGGACGAACTTGGCGCCAAGGGGTTCGACTGCTCTTTTTTGGGCACGGCTACGCCCGCGGCCTATTTTTTGGTGCGGGGAGGGGATGGGCAAAGTCTCGGCCCATTCCGAGGAAGGCGGATGAACTTCGCCAGCCCCACGCCCCAAGGCTATAGCCCACCCCTATTTTGGGCTTTTTTTGCCCACGACGAACTTGGCGCAAAGGGGTTTGGCTGCTCTTTTTTGGGCGCGGCTGTGCCCGCGGCCTATTTTTGTTGAGGGGAGGGGGTGGGCAAAGTCTTGGCCCGTTCCGAGTCTAGCGGACGCAGTTCGCCAGCCCCACGCCCCTAGGCTATAGCCCACCCCTTTTTTGGGCATTTTTCCGCAGGACGAACTTGGCGCCAAGGGGTTCGGCTGCTCTTTTTTGGGCGCGGCTGTGTCCACGGCCCATTTTTGTCGCGGGGAGGGGGTGGGCAAAGTCTCGGCCCATTCCGAGCCTGGCGGACGAAGTTTGCCAGCCCCACGCCCCATGGATATAGCCCTCCCCATTTTTGGGCATTTTTCCGCAGGACGAACTTGGCGCCAAGGGATTCGGCTGCTCTTTTTTGGGCGCGGCTGTGCCCACAGCCTATTCTTGTCGCGGGGAGGGGGTGGGAAAACTCTCGGCCCATTCCGATTCCGGCGGACGAACTTCGGCAGCCCCACACCGCAAGGCTATAGCACACAACGTTTTTAGGCATTTTTCCGCAGTACGAACTTGGCGCAAAGGGGTTCGGCTGCTCTTTTTTGGATGCGGCTGTGCTCACGGCCTATTTTTGTCACAGGGAGGGGGTGGGCAAATTCTCGGCCCATTCCGAGGAAGGCGGACGAAGTTAGCCAGCCCCACGCCCCAAGGCTATAGCCCACCCGTTTTTTGGGCATTTTTCCGCAGGACGAACTTGGCGCCAAGGGGTTCGGCTGCCCTTTTTTGGGCGCGGGTGTGCCCGCGGCCTATTTTTGTGGCGGGGAGGGGGTGGGCATAGCCTCGGCGCATTCCGAGTCCCGCGTACGAAGTTCGCCCGCCCCACGCCCCAAGGCTATAGCCCTCCCCCTTTTTGGGCATTTTTCCGCAGGACGGACTTGGCGCCAAGGGGTTCGGCTGCTCTTTTTTGGGCGCGGCTGTGCCCACAGCCTATTTTTGTCGTGGGGAGGGGGTGGGAAAAGTCTTGGCCCATTCCGAGTCCGGCGGACGAACTTCGGCAGCCCCACGCCCCAAGGCTATAGAACAAAACTTTTTTAGGCATTTTTCCGCAGAACGAACTTGGCGCCAAGGGGTTCGGCTGCTCTTTTATGGGCGCGGCTGTGTCCGCGGCCCATTTTAGTCGCGGGGAGGGGGTGGGAAAAGTCTCGGCCCATTCCGAGTCCGGCGGACGAACTTCGGCAGCCCCACGCCGCAAGGCTATAGCACACAACTTTTTTAGGCATTTTTCCGCAGGACGAACTTTGTGCCAAGGTGTTCAGCTGCTCTTTTTTGGGTGCGGCTGTGGTCACGGCCTATTTTTGTCACAGGGAGGGGGTGGGTAAATTCTCCACCCATTCCGAGGAAGGCGGACGAAGTGCGCTAGCCCCACGCCCTTAGGCTATAGCCCATCCCTTTTTTGGGCATTTTTCCGCAGGACAAACTTGGCGCCAAGGGGTTCGGCTGCTCTTTTTTGGGCACGGCTGTGCCCGCGGCCTATTTTTGTCACGGGGAGGGAGTGGGCAAAGTCTCGGCCCATTCCGAGGAAGGCGGACGAAGTGCGCCAGCCCCACGCCCCAAGGCTATAGCCCACCGCCTTTTTGGGCATTTTTCCGCAGTACCAACTTGGCGCAAAGGGGTTGGCTGCTCTTTATTGGGCGCGGCTGCGCCAGCGGCCTATTTTTGTCGTGGGGAGGGGGTGGGCAAAGTCTCGGCCCATTCCGACTCCGGCGGACGAGGTTCCCCAGCCCCACGCCCCGAGGCTATAGCCCACCCCTTTTTTGGGTATTTTTCCGCAGGACGAAGTTGGCGCCAAGGGGTTCGACTGCTCTTTTTTGGGCACGGCTGCGCCCGCGGCCTATTTTTTGGTGCGGGGAGGGGGTGGGCAAAGCCTCGGCCCATTCCGAGGAAGGCGGATGAACTTCGCCAGCCCCACGCCCCAAGGCTATAGCCCACCCCTATTTTGGGCTTTTTTCCGCACGACGAACTTGGCACGACGGGGTTTGGCTGCTCTGTTTTGCGCGCGGCTGTGCCCGCGGCCTATTTTTTTCGAGGGGAGGGGGTGGGCAAAGTCTCGGCCCGTTCCGAGTCTAGCGGACGCAGTTCGCCAGCCCCACGCCCCTAGGCTATAGCCCACCCCTTTTTTGGGCATTTTTCCGCTGGACGAACTTGGCGCCAAGGGGTTCGGCTGCTCTTTTTTGGGCGCGGCTGTGTCCGCGGCCCATTTTTGTCGCGGGGAGGGGGTGGGCAAAGTCTCGGCCCATTCCGAGCCTGGCGGACGAAGTTTGCCAGCCCCACGCCCCATGGCTATAGCCCTCCCCCTTTTTGGGCATTTTTCCACAGGACGAACTTGGCGCCAAGGGATTCGGCTGCTCTTTTTTGGGCGCGGCTGTGCCCACAACCTATTCTTGTCGCGGGGAGGGGGTGGGAAAACTCTCGGCCCATTCCGATTCCGGCAGACGAACTTCGGCAGCCCCACGCCGCAAGGCTATAGCACACAACGTTTTTAGGCATTTTTCCGCAGTACGAACTTGGCGCAAAGGGGTTCGGCTGCTCTTTTTTGGGTGCGGCTGTGCTCACGGCCTATTTTTGTCACAGGGAGGGGGTGGGCAAATTCTCGGCCCATTCCGAGGAAGGCGGACGAAGTTCGCCAGCCCCACGCCCCAAGGCTATAGCCCACCCCTTTTTTGGGCATTTTTCCGCAGGACGAACTTGGCGTCAAGGGGTTCGGCTGCTCTTTTTTGGGCACGGCTCAGCCCACAGCCTATTTTTGTTGCGGGGAGGGGGTGGGAAAAGTCTCGGCCCATTCCGAGTCCGGCGTACGAAGTTCGCCAGCCCCACGCCCCAAGGCTATAGCCCTCCCCCTTTTTGGGCATTTTTCCGCACGACGAACTAGGCGCCAAGGGGTTCGGCTGCTCTTTTTTGGGCGCGGCTCTGCCCACAGCCTATTGTTGTCGTGGGGAGGGGGTGGGAAAAGTCTCGGCCCATTCCGAGTCCGGCGGACGAACTTCGGCAGCTCCACGCCGCAAGGCTATTGCACACAACTTTTTTAGGCATTTTTCCGCAGGACGGACTTGGCGCCAAGGGGTTCGGCTGCTCTTTTTTGGGTGCGGCTGTGCCCGCGGCCTATTTTTGTGGCTGGGAGGGGGTTGGCATAGCCTCGGCGCATTCCGAGTCCCGCGTATGAAGTTCGCCAGCCCCACGCCCCAAGGCTATAGCCCACCCCTTTTTTGGGCATTTTTCCGCAGGACGAACTTGCCGCCAAGTGTTCGGCTGCTCTTTTTTGGGCGCGGTGGTGTCCGCGGCCCATTTTTGTCGCGGGGAGGGGGTGGGCAAAGTCTCGGCCCATTGCGAGTCTGGCGGACGAAGTTTGCCAACCCCACGCCCGAAGGCTATAGCCCTCCCCCTTTTCGGGCATTTTTCCGAAGGACGAACTTGGCGCCAAGGGGTTCGGCTGCTCTTTTTTGGGCGCGGCTGTTCCCACAGCCTATTTCTGTCGCGGGGAGGGGGTGGGAAAAGTCTCGGCCCATTCCGATTCCGGCGGACGAACTTCGGCAGCCCCACGCCGCAAGGCTATAGCACACAACTTTTTAAGGCATTTTTCCGCAGGACGAACTTTGTGCCAAGGTGTTCAGCTGCTCTTTTTTGGGTGCGGCTTTGGTCACGGCCTATTTTTGTCGCGGGGAGGGGGTGGGAAAGTCTCGGCCCATTCTGAGGAAGGCAGACGAAGTGCGCCAGCCCCACGCCCCAAGGCTATAGCCCACCGCCTATTTGGGCATTTTTCCGCAGTACGAACTTGGCACAAAGGGGTTCGGCTGCTCTTTTTTGGGCGCGGCTGTGCCCGCGGCCTATTTTTGTCGCGGGGAGGGGGTGGGAAAATCTCGGCCCATTCCGATTCCGGCGGACGAAGTTCGCCAGCCCCACGCCCCAAGGCTATAGCCCACCCCTATTTTGGTATTTTTCCGCAGGACGAACTTGGCTCCAAAGGGTTTGGCTGCTCTTTTTTGGGCGCGGCTGTGCCCGCGGCCTATTGTTGTTGAGGGGAGGGGGTGGCCAAAGTCTCGGCCCGTTCCGAGTATAGCGGACGTAGTTCGCCAGCCCCACACCCCAAGGCTATAGCCCACCCCTTTTTTGGGTATTTTTCCGCTGGACGAACTTGGCGCCAAGGGGTTTGACTGCTCTTTTTTGGGTGCGGCTGTGCCCGCTGCCTATTTTTTGGTGCGGGGAGGGGGTGGGCGAAGTCTCGGCCCATTCCGAGGAAGGCCGATGAACTTCGCCAGCCCCACGCCCCAAGGCTATAGCCCACCCTTATTTTGGGCATTTTTCCGCAGGACGAACTTGGTACCAAGGGGTTCGACTGCTCTCTTTTGGGCGCCGCTGTGTCCGCGGCCTATTTTTGGTGCGGGGAGGGGGTGGGCAAAGTCTCGGCCCATTCCGAGTCCCGCGGACGAAGTTCGCCAGCCCCACGCCCCAAGGCAATAGCCCACCCCTTTTTTGGGCATTTTTCCGCAGGACGAACTTGGCGCCAAGGGGCTCGGCTGCTCTTTTTTGGGCGCAGCTGTGCCCGGGGCCTTTTTTTGTCACGGGGAGGGGGTGGGAAAAGTCTCGGCCCATTCCGAGTCCTGCGGACGAATATCGCCAGCCCCACGCCCCAAGGCTATAGCCCATGACGAACTTGGCGCCAAGGGGTTCGGCTGCTCTTTTTTGGGCGCGGCTGTGTCCGCAGCCTATTTTTGGCACGGGGAGGGGGTGGTCAAAGTCTCGGCCAATTCCGAGGAGGGCGGATGAACTTTGCCGGCCCCACGCCCAAAGGCTATAGCACACCCCTTTTTGGGCATTTTTCCGCAGGACGAACCTGGCGCCAGGGGGTTCGGCTGCTCTTTTTTGGGCGCGGTTGTGTCGGCGGCCTATTTTTGTCGCGGGGAGGGGCTGAGAAAAGTTGCGGCCCATTCCGAGTACGGCGGACGAACTTCGGCAGCCCCACGCACCAAGGCTATAGCACACCCCGTTTTTGGGTATTTTTCCGCCGGACGAACTTGGCAGCAAGGGGTTCGGCTGCTCTTTTTTGGGCGCGGCTGAGCCCGCGGCCCATTTTTGGCAGGGGAAGGGGGTGGCCAAAGTCTCGGCCCACTCCGAGGAAGCTGGACGAAGTTCGCCGGCCCCACGCCCAAAGGCTATAGCACACCCCTTTTTTGGGCATTTTTCCGCAGGACGAACTTGGCGCCAAGGGGTTCGGCAGCTCTTTTTTGAGCGCGGCTGTACCCGCGGTCTATTTTTGTCGCGGGGAGGGGTCGGGCAAAGTCTCGGCCCATTCCGAGGAAGGCAGACGAAGTTCGCCAGCCCCACGCCCCAAGGCTATAGCCCACCCCTTATTTGGGCATTTTTCCGCAGGATGAACGTGGGGCCAAGGGGTTCGGCTGTACTTTTTTGTACGCGGCTGTGTCCGCTGCCTGTTTTTGTCACGGGGAGGGGGTGGGAAAAGTCTCAGCCCGTTCCGAGTGCGGGGGACGAAGTTCGACATCCCCACGCCCCAAGGCGATAGCCCACCCCCTTTGTGGGCATTTTTCCGCAGGACGAACTTGGCGCCAAGGGGTTAGGCTGCTCCTTTTTTGGCGCGGGGGTGTCCGTGGCATATTTTTGTCACGGGGAGGGGGTGGGCAAAGTCTCGGCCCATTCCGAGGAAGGCGGACGATGTTCGCCAGCCCCACGCCCCAAGGCCGTAGCCCACCCCCTTTTTGGGCATTTTTCCGCAGGATGAACTTGGCGCCACGAGGTTTGGCTGCTCTTTTTTGGGCGCGGCTGTGCCCGCGGCCTATTTGTGTCGCGGGGAGGGGTTGGGAAAAGTCTCGGCCCATTCCGAGCCCGGCGGACATAGTTAACCAGCCCCACGCCCCTAGGCTATAGCCCACCAAAATTTTGGGCATTTTTCCGTAGGATGAACTTGGCGCCAAGGGGTTCGGCTGCTCTTTCTTGGGCGCGGCTGTGCCCGCGGCCTATTTTTGCCACGGGGTGGGGGTGGGCAAAGTCTCGGCTCATTTGGAGGAAGGCGGATGAACTTTGCAGGCCCCACGCCCAAAGGCTATAGCACACCCCTTTTTTGGGCACTATTCCGCAGGACGAACTTGGCACCAAGGGGTTCGGCTGCTCTTTTGTGGGCGTGGCTGTGCCCGCGGCCTATTTTTGTCGCGCGGAGGGGGTGGCCAAAGTCTCGGCCCATTCCGAGGAAGGCAAACGAAGTTCACCGGCCCCACGCCCAAAGGCTATAGAACACCCCTTTTTTGGGCATTTTTCCGCAGGACGAACTTGGTGCCAAGGGGTTCGGCTGCTCTTTTTTGGGCGCGGCTGTGCCCGCGGCCTATTTTTGTCGTGGCTAGGGGGTGGGCAATGTCTCGGCCCATTCCGAGAAAGGCAGATGAATTGCACCGGCCCCACGCCCAAAGGCTATAGCACACCCCTTTTTTGGGCATTTTTCCGCAGGATGAACTTGGCGCCAAGGGGTTCGGCTGCTCTTTTTTGAGCGCGGCTGTGCCCGCGACCTATTTTTGGCACGGGGAGGGGGTGGGCAAAGTCTCGGCCCATTCCGAGGAAGGTGGATGAACTTTGCCGGCCCCAGGCCCAAAGGCTATAGCACACCCATTTTTTGGGAATTTTGCCGCAGGATGAACTTGGCGCCAAGGGGTTTGGCAGCTCTTTCTTGGGCGCGACTGTGTCCGCGGCCTATTTTTGTCACGGGGAGGGGGTGGCCAAAGTCTCGGCCAATTCCGAGGAAGGCAAACGAAGTTCGCCGGCCCCACGCCCAAAGGCTATAGCCAACACCCCTTTTGGGCATTTTTCCGCAGGACGAACTTGGCGCCAAGGGGTTCGGCTGCTCTTTTTTGGGCGCGGCTGTGCCCGCGGCCTATTTTTGTCGCGGGGAGGGGGTGGGCAGAGTCTCGGTCAATTCTGAGTCCGGCGGACGAAGTTCGCCAGCTCCACGCCCAAAGGCTATAGCACACCCCTTTTTTGGGCATTTTGCCTTAGGACGAACTTGGCGCCAAGGGGTTCGGCTGCTCTTTTTTTGGCGTGGCTATGCCCGCCCCCTATTTTTGGTGCGGGGAGGGGGTGGGCAAAGTCTCGACCCATTCCGAGGATGGCGGATGAAGTTCGCCAGCCCCACGCCCCAAGGCTATAGCCCACCCCCTTTTTGGGCATTTTTCCGCAGGACGAACTTGGCGCCAAGGGGTTCGGCTGCTATTTCTTGGGCGCGGCTGTGCCCGCGGCCTATTTTTGTCACGGGGAGGGGGTGGCCAAAGTCTCGGCCCATTCCGAGGAAGGCGGACGAAGTTCGCTGGCCTCACGCCCAGAGGCTATAGCACACCTCTTTTTGGGCATTTTTCCGCAGGACGAACTTGGCGCTAAGGGGTTCGGCTGCTCTTTTTTGGGCGCGGCTGTGCCCGCGGCCAATTTTTGGCGTGGGGAGGGGGTGGGCAATGTCTCGGCCCATTCCGAGGAAGGGGGATGAACTTTGCCGGCCCCACGCCCAAAGGCTATTGTACACCCATTTTTTGGGCATTTTGACGCAGGACGAACTTTATGCCAAGGGGTTCGGCGGCTCTTTTTTGGGCGCGGCTGTGCCCGCGGCCTATTTTTGGTGCGGGGAGGGGGTGGGCAAAGTCTTGGCCAATTCCGAAGAAGGCGGATGAAGTTTTCCGGCCCCACGCCCAAAGTCTATAGCACACCCCTTTTTTGGGCATTTTGCCGTACGACGAACTTGGTGCCAAGGGGTTCGGCTGCTCTTTTTTGGGCGCGGCTGTGCCCGCGTCCTATTTTTGTCACGGGGAGTGGGTGGCCAAAGTCTCGGCCCATTCCGAGGAAGGCGGACGAAGTTCGCTGGCCTCACGCCCAAAGGCTATAGCACACCTCTTTTTGGGCATTTTGCCGCAGGACGAACTTGGTGCCAAGTGGTTCGGCTGCTCTTTTTTGGGCGCGACTGTGCCCGCGGCCTATTTTTGTCACGGAGAGGGGATGGTTAAAGTCTCGGCCCATTCTGAGGAAGGCGGACGAAGTGCGCCAGCCCCACGCCCAAAGGCAGTAGCACACCCCTTTTTTGGGCATTTTGCCGCAGGACGAATTTGGCGGTCAGGGGTTCGGCTGCTCTTTTTTGGGCGCGGCTGTGCCCGCGGCCTATTTTTGTCGTGGGGAGGGGGTGGGAAAAGTGCCGGCCCATTCCGAGTCCGGTGGACGAAGTGCGCCGGACCCATGTCCCAAGGCTATAGCCAACCCCCTTTTTGGGCATTTTTCTGTAGGACGAACTTGGCGCCAAGGGGTTCGGCTGCTCTTTTTTGGGCGCGACTGTGCCTGCGGCCTATTTTTGGTGCGAGGAAGGGGTGGGCAAAGTCTCGGCCCATTCCGAGGAAGGCGGATTAACTTTGCCTGCCCCACTCCCAAAGGCTATAACACACCCCTTTTTTGGGCATTTTTCCGCAGGACGAACTTGGCGCCACGGGGTTCGGCTGCTCTTTTTTGGGCGCGGCTGTGGCCAAGGTCTATTTTGGTCACGGGGAGGGGGTGGGCAAAGTCTCGGCCCATTCCGAGGAAGGCGGATGAACTTTTCCGGCCCCACGCCCAAAGGCTATAGCACACCCCTTTTTTGGGCATTTTGCCGCAGGACGAACTTGGCGCCAAGGGATTCGGCAGCTGTTTTTTGGGCGCGGCTGTGCCCACGGTCTATTTTTGTCGCGGGGAGTGGGTGGCAAAGTCTTGGCCCATTTCGAGGAAGGCGGACGAAGTTCGCCGGCCCCACGCCCAAAGGCTGTAGCACACCCATTTTTTGGGCCTTTTGCCGCTGGACGAACATGGCGCTAAGGGGTTCGGCTGTTCTTTTTTGGGCGCGGCTGTGCCCGCGGCCTATTTTTGTCGTGGGGAAGGGGTGGGAAAAGTGTCGGCCCATTCCGAGTCCGGCGGACGAAGTGCGCCGGCCCCACGTCCCAAGGCTATAGCCCACCCCCTTTTTGGGCATTTTTCCGTAGGACGAACTTGGTGCCAAGGGGTTCGGCTGCTCTTTTTTGGGCGCGACTGTGCCTGCGGCCTATTTTTGGTGCGGGGAAGGGGTGGGCAAAGTCTCGGCCCATTCCGAGGAAGGCGGATGAACTTTGCCGGCTCCACGCCCAAAGGCTATAACACACCCCTTTTTTGGGCATTTTTCCGCAGGACGAACTTGGCGCCACGGGGTTCGGCTACTATTTTTTGGGCGCGGCTGTGCCCGCGGTCTATTTTGGACGCGGGGAGGGGGTGGGCAAAGTCTTGGCCCATTCTGAGGAAGGCGGATGAACTTTTCCGGCCCCACGCCCAAAGGCTATAGCACACCCCTTTTTTGGGCATTTTGCCGCAGGGCGAACTTGGCGCCAAGGGATTCGGTTGCTGTTTTTTGGGTGCGGCTGTGCCCACGGTCTATTTTTGTCGTGGGGAGTGGGTGCCCAAAGTCTTGGCCCATTTCGAGGAAGGCGGACGAAGTTCGCCGGCCCCACGCCCAAAGGCTGTAGCACACCCATTTTTTGGGCCTTTTGCCGCTGGACGAACATGGCGCTAAGGGGTTCGGCTGTTCTTTTTTCGGCGCGGCTGTGCCCGCGGCCTATTTTTGTCGTGGGGAGGGGGTGGGAAAAGTGTTGGCCCATTCCGAGTCCGGCGGACGAAGTGCGCCGTCCCCACTTCCCAAGGCTATAGCCCACCCCCTTTTTGGGCATTTTTCCGTAGGACGAACTTGGTGCCAAGGGGTTCGGCTGCTCTTTTTTGAGCGCGACTGTGCCTGCGGCCTATTTTTGGTGCGGGGAAGGGGTGGGCAAAGTCTCGGCCCATTCCGAGGAAGGCGGATGATCTTTGCCGGCTCCACGCCCAAAGGCTATAGCACACCCCTTTTTTGGGCATTTTTCCGCAGGACGAACTTGGCGCCAAGAGGTTCGGCTGCTCGGTTTTCGGTGCGGCTGTGCCCGGGGCCTATTTTTGTCGCGTGGAGGGGGTGGACGAAGTCTCGGCCCATTTCGAGTCCGGCGGACGAAGTTCGCCAGCCCAACACACCAAGGCTATAGCCCACCCCTTTTTTGGGCATTTTTCCGCCGGACGAACTTGGCGCCAAGGGGTTCGGCTGCTCTTTCTTGGGCGCGGCTGAGCCCGCGGCCTATTTTTGGCGCGGGGAGGGGGTGGCCAAAGTCTCAGCCCGTTCTGAGGAAGGGGGATGAACTTTGCCGGCCCCACGCCCTAAGGCTATAGCCCACCCCCTTTTTGGGCATTTTTCCGCAGGACGAACTTGGGGCCAAGGGGTTTGGCTGCCCTATTTTTGGGCGCGGCTGTGCCCACGGCCTACTTTTGTCGCGGGGAGGGGGTGGACAAAGTGTCGGCCCATTCCAAGTCCGGCGGACGATGTGCGCCTGCCCCACGCCCGAAGGCTACAGCCCACCCCCTTTTTGGGCATTTTTCCGCAGGACGAACTTGGGGCCAAGGGGTTTGGCTGCCCTATTTTTGGGCGCGGCTGTGCCCACGGCCTACTTTTGTCGCGGGGAGGGGGTGGACAAAGTGTCGGCCCATTCCAAGTCCGGCGGACGATGTGCGCCTGCCCCACGCCCCAAGGCTATAGCCCACCCCTTTTTTGGGCATTTTTCCGCAGGACGAAGTTTGCGCCAAGGGGTTCGGCTGCCCTTTTTTGGGCGCGGCTGTGCCTGTGGCCTATATTTGCCGTGGGGAGGGGGTGGGGAAAGTCTCGGCCCATTCCGAGTGCGGCGGACGAAGTTCGCCCGCCCCACGCCCCAAGGCTATAGCCCACCCCCTTTTTGGGCATTTTTCCGCAGGACGAACTTGGCGCCAAGGGGTTCGGCTGCTCTGTTTTGGGCGCGGCTGTGCCCGCGGCCTATGTTTGTCGCGTGGAGGGTGTGGACGAAGTCTCGGCCCATTCCGAGTCCGGCGGACGAAGTTCGCCAGCCCAACACACCAAGGCTATAGGCCACCCCTTTTTTGGGCATTTTTCCGCAGGACGAACTTGGCGCCAAGGGGTTCGGCTGCTCTTTTTTGGGCGCGGCGGAGCCCGCGGCCTATTTTTGGCGCGGGGAGGGGGTGGCCAAAGTCTTGGCCCATTCTCAGGAAGGGGGATGAACTTTGCCGGCCCCACCCCCAAAGGCTATAGCACACCCCTTTTTTGGGCATTTTTCCGCAGGACGAACTTGGGGCCAAGGGGTTCGGCTGCTCTTTTTTGGGCGCGGCTGTGCCCGCGGTCTATTTTTGTCGCGGGGAAGGGGTGGGCAAAGTCTCGACCCATTCCGAGTCCGGCGGACGAACATCGGCAGCCCCACGCCCCAAGGCGATAGCACACCCCTTTTTTGGGTATTTTTCCGCAGGACGAACTTGGTGCCAAGAGGTTCGACTGCTCTTTTTTTGGCGCGGCTGTGCCCGCGGCCTATTTTTGTCATGGAGAGGCGGTGGGCATAGTCTGGGCCATTCCGAGTCCGGCGGACGAAGTGCGCCAGCCCCAGGCCGCAAGGCTATAGCCCACCCCCTTTTTGGGCATTCTTCCGTAGGACGAACTTGGCGCCAAGGGGTTCGACTATTCTTTTTTGGGCGAGGCTGTACCCGCGGCCTATTTTTGTCGTGCGGAGGGGGTGGGGAAAGTCTCGGCCCACTCCGAGTCTGGCGGACGAAGTTCGCCCGCCCCACGCCCCATGGCTATAGCCCACCCCTTTTTTGGGCATTTATCCGCAGGATGAACTTGGCGCCAAGGGGTTCGGCTGCTCTTTTTTGGGCGCGGCTGTGCTCGCAGCCTATTTTTGTCACGGAGAGGGGGTGGGCATAATCTGGGCCATTCCGAGTCCGGCGGACGAAGTTCGCAAGCCCCACGCCCCAAGGGCATAGCCCACCCCCTTTTTGGGCATTTTTTCGAAGGACGAACTTGGCGCCAAGGGGTTCGGCTGCTCTTTTTTGGGCGCGGCGGAGCCCGCGGCCTATTTTTGGCGCGGGGAGGGGGTGGCCAAAGTCTCGTCCTATTCTGTGGAAGGGGGATGAACTTTGCCGGCCCCACGCCCAAAGGCTATAGCACACCCCTTTTTTGGGCATTTTTCCGCAGGACGAACTTGGTGCCAAGGGGTTTGGCGGCTCCTTTTTGGGCGCGTCTGTGCCCGTGGCCTATTTTTGTCACGGGGAGGGTGTGGTCAATGTCTCGGCACATTCCGAGACCGGCGGACGTCGTTCGCCTGCCCCACGCCCCAAGGCTATAGCCCACCCCCTTCTTGGGCATTTTTCCGCAGGACGAACTTGGCGCCAAGGGGTTCGGCTGCTCTTTTTTGGGCGCGGCTGTGCCCGCGGCCTATTTTTGGCGCGGGGAGGGGGGTGGGCAATGTCTCGGCCCATTCCGAGGAAGGGGGATGAACTTTGCCGGCCCCACGCCCAAAGGCTATAGCCCACCCCATTTCTGGGCATTTTTCCGCAGGACGAACTTGGCGCCAAGGGGTTCGGTTGCTCTTTTTTCGGCGCGGCTGTACCCGCGGCTTATTTTTGTCGCGGGGAGGGGGTGGGCAAAGTGTCGGCCCATTCCGAGGAAGGGGGATGAACTTTGCCGGCCCCATGCCCAAGGGCTATAGCCCACCCCCATTTTGGGCATTTTTCCGCAGGACGAACTTGGCGCCAAGGGGTTCGGCTGCTCTTTTTAGGACGCGGCTGTGCCCGCGGCTTATTTTTGTCGCGGGTAGGGGGTGGGCAAAGTCTCGGCCCACTCTGACTCCGGCCGACGAAGTTCGCCAGCCCCACGCCGCAAGGCTATAGCCCACCCCCTTTTTGGGCATTTTTCGGCTGGACGAACTTGGCGCCAAGGGGTTTGGCTGCTCTTTTTTGGATGCGGCTGTGCCCGTGGCCTATTGTTATTGTGTGGAGGGGGTGGGCAAATTCTCGGCCCATTCCGTGTCCGGCGGACGAAGTTCGCCCGCCTCACGCCCCAAGGCAATATCCCACCCTTTTTTTGGCCATTTTTCCGCAAGACGAACTTGGCGCCAAGGGGTTCGGCTGCTCTTTTTTGGGCGCGGCTGTGCCCCCGGCCTATTTTTGCCATGGGGAGGGGTTGGGAAAAGTCTCGACCCATTCCGAGTCCTGCGGACGAAGTGCGCCGGCCCTACGCCCCTAGTCTATAGCCCACCCCCCCTTTGGGCATTTTTCCGCAGGGCGAACATGGCGCCAAGGGCTTCGGCTGCTCTTTTTTGGGCACGGCTATGCCCGCGGCCTATTTTTGGTGCGGGGAGGGGGTGGGCAAACTCTCGGCCCATTCTGAGTCCGGCAGACGCAGTTAGCCAGCCCCACGCCCCAAGGCTATAGCCCACCCCATTTCTGGGCATTTTTCCGCAGGACGAACTTGGCGCCAAGGGCTTCGGCTGCTCTTTTTTGGGCACGGCTATGCCCGCGGCCTATTTTTGGTGCGGGGAGGGGGTGGGCAAACTCTCGGCCCATTCTGAGTCCGGCAGACGCAGTTAGCCAGCCCCACGCCCCAAGGCTATAGCCCACCCCATTTCTGGGCATTTTTCCGCAGGACGAACTTGGCGCCAAGGGGTTCGGTTGCTCTTTTTTCGGCGCGGCTGTACCCGCGGCCTATTTTTGTCGCAGGGAGGGGGTGGGCAAAGTCTCGGCCCATTCCGTGTCCGGCGGACGAAGTTCGCCCGCCTCACGCCCCAAGGCAATATCCCACGCTTTTTTTGGCCATTTTTCCGCAAGACGAACTTGGCGCCAAGGGGTTCGGCTGCTCTTTTATGGGCGCGGCTGTGCCCCCGGCCTATTTTTGCCACGGGGAGGGGTTGGGAAAAGTCTCGACCCATTCCGAGTCCTGCGGACGAAGTGCGCCGGCCCTACGCCCCTAGGCTATAGCCCACCCCCCTTTTGGGCATTTTTCCGCAGGGCGAACTTGGCGCCAAGGGATTCGGCTGCTCTTTGTTGGGCACGGCTATGCCCGCGGCCTATTTTTGGTGCGGGGAGGGGGTGGGCAAAGTCTCGACCCATTCCGAGGATGGCGGATGAACTTTGCCGTCCCCACGCCCAAAGGCTATAGCACACCCCTTTTTTGGGCATTTTGCCACAGGATGAACTGGGCCGCGAGGGGTTTGGCTGCTCTTTTTTGTCGCAGCTGTGCCCGCGGCCTATTTTTGTCACGGGGTGGGGGTGGGAAAAGTCTCGGCCCATTCCGAGTGTGGCGGACGAAGTTCGCCCGCCCCAAGCCCCAAGGCTATAGCCCACCCTTTTTTGGGCATTTTTCCGCAAGACGAACTTGGCGCCAAGGGCTTCGGCTGCTCTTTTTTGGGCGCGGCTGTGCCCGCGGCCTATTTTTGTCGCGGAGAGGGGGTGGGCAAAGTCTCGGTCCATTCTGAGTCCGGCGGACGAAGTTCGCCAGCCCCACGCCCAAAGGCTATAGCACACCCCTTTTTTGGGCATTTTGCCTCAAGACGAACTTGGCGCCAAGGGGTTCGGCTGCTCTTTTTTGTCGCAGCTGTGCCCGCGGCCTATTTTTGTCGCGGGGAGGGGGTGGCCAAATTCTCGGCCCATTCCGAGTCCGGCAGACGAAGTTCGCCCGCCACACGCCCCAAGGCTATAGCCCACCCCTTTTTTGTTCATTTTTCCGCAGGACGAACTTGACGCAAAGGGGTTCGGCTGCTATTTTTTTAGCGCGGCTGCGCCCGCGGCCTATTTTTGTCACGGGGAGGGGGTGGGCAAAGTCTCGGCCCATTCCGAGGAAGGCGGATGAAGTTCGCCGGCCACACGCCCAAAGGCTATAGCACATCCCTTTTTTGGGCATTTTTCCGCAGGACGAACTTGGCGCCTAGTGGTTCGCCTGCTCTTTTTTGGGTGCGGCTGTGCCCCCGGCCTATTTTTGTCGCGGGGATGGGGTGGAAAAAGTCTCGGTCAATTCCGAGGAAGGCGGACGAAGTTCGCCAGCCCCACGCCCAATGGCTATAGCACATCCCTTTTTTGGGCATTTTTCTGCCGGACGAACTTGGCGCCAAGGAGTTCGGCTGCTTTTTTTTGGGCGCGGCCGTGCCCGTGGCCTATTTTTGTCGCGGGGAGGGGGGTGGGCAAAGTCTCGGTCCATTCTGAGTCCGGCGGACGAAGTTCGCCGGCCCCACGCCCAAAGGCTATGGCACACCCCTTTTTTGGGCATTTTGCCGCAGGACGAACTTAGCGCCAAGGGGTTCGGCTGCTCTTTTTGGGGCGCGGCTGTGCCCATGGCCTATTTTTGGCGCGGGGAGGGGGTGGGCAAAGTCTCGGCCCATTCCGAGGAAGGCGGATGAACTTTGCCGGCCCCACGCCCAAAGGCTATAGCACACCCCTTTTTTGGGCATTTTGCCACAGGACGAACTGGGCGGCAAGGGGTTTGGCTGCTCTTTTTTGTCGCAGCTGTGCCCGCGGCCTATTTTTGTCACGGGATGGGGGTGGGAAAAGTCTCGGCCCATTCCGAGTGCGGCGGACGAAGTTCGCCCGCCCCACGCCCCAAGGCTATAGCCCACCCTTTTTTGGGCATTTTTCCGCAAGACGAACTTGGCGCCAAGGGGTTCGGCTGCTCTTTTTTGGGAGCGGCTGTGCCCGCGGCCTATTTTTGGCACGGGGAGGGGGTGGGCAAAGTCTCGGCCCATTCCGAGGAAGGCGGATGAACTTTGCCGGCCCCACGCCCAAAGGCTATAGCCCACCCCCTTTTTGTTCATTTTTCCGCAGGACGAACTTGGCGCCAAGGGGTTCGGCAGCTCTTTTTTGGACGCGGCTGTGCCCGCGGCCTATTTTTGTCGCGGGGAGGGGGTCGGCAAAGTCTCGGCCCATTCCGAGTCCTGCGGACGAAGTTCGCCGGCCCCACGCCCGAAGGCTATAGCACACCCCTTTTTTGGGCATTTTTCCGCAGGACGAACTTGGCGTGAAGGGGTTCGCCTGCTCTTTTTTTGGCGCGGCTGTGGTCACGGCCTATTTTCGGCGCGGGGAGGTGGTGGGCAAAGTCTCGGCCCATTCCGAGGAAGGCGGATGAACTTTGCCGGCCCCATGCCCAAAGGCTATAGCACGCCCATTTTTTGGGCATTTTTCCGCAGGACGAACTTGGCGCCAAGGGGTTCGGCTGCTCTTTTTTGGGCGAGGCTGTGCCCGCGGCCTATTTTTGTCGCGGGGAGGGGGTGGCCAAAGTCTCGGTCCATTCTGAGTCCGGCGGACGAAGTTCGCCCGCCCCACGCCCCAAGGCTATAGCCCACCCCCTTTTTGGCCATTCTTCCGCAGGACGAACTTGGCGCCTTGGGGTTCGGCTGTTCTTTTTTGGGTGCGGCTGTGCCCATGTCCTGTTTTTGGCACGGGGAGTGGGTGGGAAAAGTCTCGGCCCCTTCCGAGTCCGGCAGATGAACTTCGGCAGCGCCACGCCCCAAGGCTATAGCACACCCCTTTTTTGGGCATTTGTCCGCAGGACGAACTTAGCGCCAAGGGGTTCGCCTGCTCTTTTTTGTGTGCGGCTGTGCCCGCGGCGTATTTCTGTCGTGGTGAGGGGGTGGGCAAAGTCTCGGCCCATACCGAGCCCAGCGGACGAAGTTCGCCAGCCCCACGCCCCAAGGCTATAGCCCACCCCCTTTTTGGGCATTTTTCCGCAGGACGAACTCGGCGCCAAGGGGTTCGGCCGCTCTTTTTTGGGCGCGGCTGTGCCTGCGGCCTATTTTTGTCGCGGGGAGGGGGTGGGCAAAGTCTCGGCCCATTCCAACGAAGGCGGACGAAGTTTGCCAGCCCCAGACCCCAAGGCTATAGCCCACCCCCTTTTTGGGCATTTTTCCGCAGGACGAACTTGGTGCCAAGGGGTTCGGCTGCTCTTTTTTGGGCGCGGCTGTGCCCGCGGCCTATTTTTGTCGCGGGGAGGGAGTGGGAAAAGTCTCGGCCCATTCCGAGTCCGGCGGACGAAGTTCGCCCGACCCACGCCCCAAGGCTATAGCCTACCCCCTATTTGGGCATTTTTCCGCAGGACGAACTTGGCGCCACGGGGTTCGGCTGTCTTTTTTGGGTGCAGCTGTGCCCGCGGCCTATTTTTTTTGCGGGGAGGGGGTGGGCGAAGTCTCGGCCCATTCCGAGTCCGGCGGACGAAGTTCGCCCGCCCCACGCCCCAAGGGTATAGCCCACCCCTTTCTTGGGCATTTTTCCGCAGGACGAACTTGGCGCCAAGGGGTTCGGCGGCTCTTTTATGGGCGCGGCTGTGTCTGCCGCCTATTTTTGTCGCGGGGAGGGGTTGGGAAAAGTCTTGGCCCATTTCGAGTCCAGCAGACGAAGTCCGCCCAACCCACGCCCCAAAGGCTATAGCACACCCCTTTCTTGGGCATTTTTCCGCAGGACGAACATCGATAAGGGGTTCGGCTCCTCTTTTTTGGGCGCGGCTGTGCCCGCAGCCTATTTTTGTCGCGGGGAGGGGGTTGGAAAAGTCTTGGCCCATTCGGAGTCCGGCAGACGGAGTTCGCCAGCCCCACGCCCCAAGACTATAGCGCACCCCCATTTTGGGCATTTTTCCGTAGGACGAACTTGGCGCCAAGGGGTTCGGCCGCTCTTTTTTGGGCGCGGCTGTGCCCGTGGCCTATTTTTGTCATGGGGAGGGGGTGGGAAAGTCTCGGCCCATTCCAAGTCCGGCGGACAAATTGCGCCAGCCCCACGCCCCAAGGCTATAGCACACCCCTTTTTTGGGCATTTTTCGGCAGGACGAACTTGGCGCCAAGGGGTTCGGCTGCTCTTTTTTGGGCGCGGCTGTGCCCGCGGCCTATTTTTGTCGCGGGAAGGGGGTGGGCAAAGTCTCGGCCCATTCCGAGTCCTGCGTACAAAGTTCGCGAGCCCCACGCCCCAAGGCTGTAGCCCACCCCTTTTTTCGTCATTTTTCGGCAGGACGAACTTGGCGCCAAGGGGTTCGGCTGCTCTTTCTTTGGTGCGGCTGTGCCCGCGGGCTATTTTTGTCGCGGGGAGAGGGTGGGAAAAATCTCCGCCCATTCCGAGCCCGGCGGACGAAGTTCGGCAGCCCCATGCCCCAAGGCTATAGCCCACCCCCCTTTTGGGCATTTTTCCGCAGGACGAACTTGGCGCCAAGGGGTTGGGCTTCTCTTTTTTGGGCGCGGCTGTGCCCACGGCCTATTTTTGTCGTGGGGAGGGGGTGGGCAAAGTCTCGGCCCATTCCGAGTCCGGCGGATGAAGTTCGCCCGCCCCACGCCCCAGGTCCATAGCCCACCCTTTTTTGGGTATTTTTCCGGCGGACGAACTTGGCCCCAAGGGGTTCTGCTGCTCTTTTTTGGGCGCGGCTGTGCCAGCGGCCTATTTTTGTTGCGGGGAGGGGGTGGGCAAAGTCTTGGCCCATTCCAAGTCCGGCGGACGAACTTCGGCAGCCCCACGCCCCAAGGCTATAGCACACCCCTTTTTTGGGCATTTTTCCGCAGGACGAACTTGGCGCCAAGGGGTTGGGCTTCTCTTTTTTGGGCGCGGCTGTGCCCACGGCCTATTTTTGTCGTGGGGAGGGGGTGGGCAAAGTCTCGGCCCATTCCGAGTCCGGCGGATGAAGTTCGGCAGCCCACACCCCAAGTCTATAGCCCACCCTTTTTTTGGGCATTTTTCCGCTGGACGAAGTTGGCCCCAAAGGGTTCGGCTGCTCTTTTTTGGGCGTGGCTGTGCCCGCGGCCTATTTTTGTTGCGGGGCGGGGGTGGGAAAAGTCTCGGCCCATTCCGAGTCCGGCGGACGAACTTTGCCGGCCCCACGCCCCAAGGCTACAGCACACCCCTTTTTCGGGCATTTTTCCGCTGGACGAACTTGGCGCCAGGGGGTTCGGCTGCTCTTTTTTGTGCGCGGCTGTGCCAGCGGCCTATTTTTGCCGTGGGGAGACGGTGGGAAAAGTCTCGGCCCATTCTGTGTCCGGCGGACGAAGTTCGCCACGCCCACGCCCCAAGGCTATAGCCCACCCCAATCTGAAGAAGGCGGACGAAGTTCGCCGGCCCCACGCCCAACGGCTATAGCACACCCCTTTTTTGGGCATTTTTCCGCAGGACGAACTTGGCGCCAAAGGGTTTGGCTGCTCTTTTTTGGGCGCGGCTGTGCCCGCGGCCTATTTTTGTCACGGGGAGGGGGTGGGAAAATTCTCAGCCCATTCCGAGTCCGGTGGACGAAGTTCGCCAGCCCCACGACCCAAGGCTATAGCCCACCCCCTTTTTGGGCATTTTTCCACAGGACAAACTTGGCGCCAAGGGGTTCAGCCGCTCTTTCTGGGGCGCGGCTGTGCCCGCGGCCTATTTTTGTCGCGGGTAGGGGGTGGGCAAAGTCTCGGCCCATTCCGAGGAAGGCGGATGAAGTTCGCCAGCCCCACGCCCCAAGGCTCTAGCTTACCCCTTTTTTGGGCATTTTTCTCCAGGACGAACTTGGCGCCAAGGGGTTCGGCTGCTCTTTTTTGGGCGCGGCTGTGCCCACGGCCTATTTTTGGTGCGGGGAGGGGGTGGGCAAAGTCTCGGCCCATTCCGAGGAAGGGGGATGAACTTTGCGGCCCCACGCCCAAAGGCTATAGCACACCCATTTTTTGGGCATTTTGCCGCAGGACGAACTTGGCGCCAAGGGGTTCGGCTGCTCTTTTTTGGGCGAGGCTGTGCCCGCGGCCTATTTTTGTCGCGGGGAGTGGGTGGGCAAAGTCTCGGCCCATTCTGAGGAAGGCAGATGAAGTTCGCCGGCCACACGCCCAAAGGCTATAGCACATCCCTTTTTTGGGCATTTTTCCGTAGGACGAACTTGGCGCCAATGGGTTCGGCTGCTCTTTTTTGGGCGCGGCTGAGCCCGCGGCCTATTTTTGTCGCGGGGAGGGGGTGGGCAAAGTCTCAGTCCATTCTGAGTCCGGCGGACGAAGTTCGCCAGCCCCACGCCCAAAGGCTATAGCACACCCCTTTTTTGGGCATTTTGCCGCAGGACGAACTTGGCGCCAAGGGGTTCGGCCGCTCTTTTTTGAGTGCGGCTGTGCCCACGGCCTATTTTTGGTGCGGGGAGGGGGTGGGCAAAGTCTCGGCCCATTCCGAGGAAGGGGGATGAACTTTGCCGGCCCCACGCCCAAAGGCTATAGCACACCAATTTTTTGGGCATTTTGCCGCAGGACGAACTTGGCGCCAAGGGGTTCGGCTGCTCTTTTTTGGGCGAGGCTGTGCCCGCGGCCTATTTTTGTCGCGGGGAGAGGGTGGGCAAAGTCTCGGCCCATTCTGAGGAAGGCAGATGAAGTTCGCCGGCCACACGCCCAAAGGCTATAGCACATCCCTTTTTTGGGCATTTTTCCGCAGGACGAACTTGGCGCCAAGGGGTTCGGCTGCTCTTTTTTGGGCGCGGCTGTGCCCGCGGCCTATTTTTGTCTCGGGGAGGGGGTGGGCAATGTCTCAGTCCATTCTGAGTCCGGCGGACGAAGTTCTCCAGCCCCACGCCCAAAGGCTATAGCACACCCCTTTTTCGGGCATTTTGCCGCAGGACGAACTTGGCGCCTAGGGGGTCGGCCGCTCTTTTTTGGGCGCGGCTGTGCCCGCGGCCTATTTTTGTCGCGGGGAGGGGGTGGGCAAACTCTCGGCCCATTCTGAGTCCGGCAGACGCAGTTAGCCAGCCCCACGCCCCAAGGCTATAGCCCACCCCATTTCTGGGCATTTTTCCGCAGGACGAACTTGGCGCCAAGGGGTTCGGCTGCTCTTTTTTGGGCGAGGCTGTGCCCGCGGCCTATTTTTGTCGCGGGGAGAGGGTGGGCAAAGTCTCGGCCCATTCTGAGGAAGGCAGATGAAGTTCGCCGGCCACACGCCCAAAGGCTATAGCACATCCCTTTTTTGGGCATTTTTCCGCAGGACGAACTTGGCGCCAAGGGGTTCGGCTGCTCTTTTTTGGGCGCGGCTGTGCCCGCGGCCTATTTTTGTCGCAGGGAGGGGGTGGGCAATGTCTCGGCCCATTCTGAGTCCGGCGGACGAAGTTCGCCAGCCCCACGCCGCAAGGCTATAGCCCACCCCCATTTTGGGCATTTTTCCGCAGGACGAAATTGGCGCCAAGGGGTTCGGCTGCTCTTTTTTGGACGCGGCTGTGCCCGTGGCTTCTTTTTGTCGCGGGTAGGGGGTGGGCAAAGTCTCGGCCCACTCTGACTCCGGCGGACGAAGTTCGCCAGCCCCACGCCGCAAGGCTATAGCCCACCCCCTTTTTGGACATTTTTCGGCTGGACGAACTTGGCGCCAAGGGCTTTGGCTGCTCTTTTTTGGACGCGGCTGTGCCCGTGGCCTATTGTTATTGTGTGGAGGGGGTGGGCAAAGTCTCGGCCCATTCCGTGTCCGGCGGACGAAGTTCGCCCGCCTCACGCCCCAAGGCAATATCCCACCCTTTTTTTGGCCATTTTTCCGCAAGACGAACTTGGCGCCAAGGGGTTCGGCTGCTCTTTTTTGGGAGCGGCTGTGCCCCCGGCCTATTTTTGCCACGGGGAGGGGTTGGCAAATGTCTCAACCCATTCCGAGTCCTGTGGACGAAGTGCGCCGGCCCTACGCCCCTAGGCTATAGCCCACCCCCCTTTTGGGCATTTTTCCGCAGGGCGAACTTGGCGCCAAGGGGTTCGGCTGCTCTTTTTTGGGCACGGCTATGCCCGCGGCCTATTTTTGGTGCAGGGAGGGGGTGGGCAAAGTCTCAGTCCATTCTGAGTCCGGCGGACGAAGTTCGCCAGCCCCACGCCCAAAGGCTATAGCACACCCCTTTTTCGGGCATTTTGCCGCAGGACGAACTTGGCGCCTAGGGGTTCAGCTGCTCTTTTTTGTCGCAGCTGTGCCCGTGGCCTATTTTTGTCGCGGGGAGGGGGTGGGCAAAGTCTCGGTCCATTCTGAGTCCGGAGGACGAAGTTCGCCGGCCCCACGCCCAAAGGCTATGGCACACCCCTTTTTTGGGCATTTTGCCGCAGGACGAACTTGGCGCCAAGGGGTTTGGCTGCTCTTTTTGGGGCGCGGCTGTGCCCATGGCCTATTTTTGGCGCGGGGAGGGGGTGGGCAAAGTCTCGGCCCATTCCGAGGAAGGCGGATGAACTTTGCCGGCCCCACGCCCAAAGGCTATAGCACAGCCCTTTTTTGGGCATTTTGCCACAGGACGAACTGGGCGGCAAGGGGTTTGGCTGCTCTTTTTTGTCGCAGCTGTGCCCGCGGCCTATATTTGTCACGGGATGGGGGTGGGAAAAGTCTCGGCCCATTCCGAGTGCGGCGGACGAAGTTCGCCCGCCCCACGCCCCAAGGCTATAGCCCACCCTTTTTTGGGCATTTTTCCGCAAGACGAACTTGGCGCCAAGGGGTTCGGCTGCTCTTTTTTGGGAGCGGCTGTGCCCGCGGCCTATTTTTGGCACGGGGAGGGGGTGGGCAAAGTCTCGGCCCATTCCGAGGAAGGCGGATGAACTTTGCCGGCCCCACGCCCAAAGGCTATAGCCCACCCCTTTTTTAGGCATTTTGCCGCAGGACTAACTTGGCGCCAAGGGGTTCGGCTGCTCTTTTTTGGGCGCGCCTGTGCCCGCGGCCTATTTTTGTCGCGGGGAGGGGGTGGGCAAAGTCTCGGCCCATTCCGAGGAAGGCGGATGAAGTTCGCCGGCCACAAGCCCAAAGGCTATAGCACATCCCTTTTTTGGGCATTTTTCCTCAGGACGAACTTGGCGCCCAGCGGTTCGGCTGCTCTTTTTTGGGCGCGGCTATGTCCTCGGCCTATTTTTGCCGCGGGGAGGGGGTGGGCAAAGTCTCGCTCCATTCTAAGTCCGGCGGATGAATTTCGGCAGCTCCACGTCCAAAGGCTATAGCACACCCCTTTTTTGGGCATTTTGCCTCAGGACGAACTTGGCGCCAAGGGGTTCAGCTGCTCTTTTTTGTCGCAGCTGTGCCCGCGGCCTATTTTTGTCGCGGGGAGTGGGTGGCCAAAGTCTCGGCCCATTCCGAGTCCGGCAGTCGAAGTTCGCCAGCCACACGCCCCAAGGCTATAGCCCACCCCTTTTTTGTTCATTTTTCCGCAGGACGAACTTGACGCCAAGGGGTTCGGCTGCTATTTTTTGGGAGCGGCTGTGCCCGCGGCCTATTTTTTTCGCGGGGAGGGGGTGGGCAAAGTCTCGGCCCATTCCGAGGAAGGAGGATGATGTTCGCCGGCCACACGCCCAAAGGCTATAGCACATCCCTTTTTTGGGCTTTTTTCCTCAGGACGAACTTGACGCCAAGCTGTTCGGCTGCTCTTTTTTGGGCGCGGCTGTGTCCTCGGCCTATTTTCGTCGCGGGGATGGGGTGGAAAAATTCTCGGTCAATTCTGAGTCCAGCGGACGATGTTCGCCAGCCCCACGCCCAAAGGCTATAGCACACCCCATTTTTGGGCATTTTGCCGCAGGACGAACTTGGCGACAAGGGGTTTGGCTGCTCTTTTTTGTCGCAGCTGTGCCCGCGGCCTATTTTTGTTGCGGGGATGGGGTGGAAAAATTCCCGGTCAATTCTGAGTCCAGCGGACGAAGTTCGCCAGCCCCACGCCCAAAGGCTATAGCACACCCCATTTTTGGGCATTTTGCCGCAGGACGAACTTGGCGCCAAGGGGTTCGGCTGCTCTTCTTTGGGCGAGGCTGTGCCCGCGGCCTAACTTTGTCGCGGGGAGTGGGTGGGCAAAGTCTCGGCCCATTCTGAGTCCGGCTGACGAAGTTCGCCAGCCCCACGCCCCAAGGCTATAGCCCACCCCTTTTTTGGGCATTTTTCTGCGGGACGAACTTGACGCCAAGGGGTTCGGCTGCTCTTTTTTCGGCCCGGCTGTGCCCGCGGCCTATTTTTGTCACGGGGAGGGGGTGGGCAAAGTCTCGGCCCATTCCGAGGAAGGCGGATGAAGTTCGCCGGCCACACGCCCAAAGGCTATAGCACATCCCTTTTTTGGGCATTTTTCCTCCGGACGAACTTGGCGCCAAGCGGTTCGGCTGCTCTTTTTTGGGCGCGGCTGTGTCCTCGGCCTATTTTTGCCGCGGGGAGGGGGTGGGCAAAGTCTCGCTCAATTCTAAGTCCGGCGGACGAATTTCGGCAGCTCCACGCCCAAAGGCTATAGCACACCCCTTTTTTGGGCATTTTGCCTCAGGACGAACTTGGCGCCAAGGGGTTCAGCTGCTCTTTTTTGTCGCAGCTGCGCCCGCGGCCTATTTTTGTCGCGGGGAGGGGGTGGCCAAAGTTTCGGCCCATTCCGAGTCCGGCAGTCGAAGTTCGCCAGCCACACGCCCCAAGGCTATAGCCCACCCCTTTTTTGTTCATTTTTCCGCAGGACGAACTTGACGCCAAGGGGTTCGGCTGCTATTTTTTGGGCGCGGCTGTGCCCGCGGCCTATTTTTTTCGCGGGGAGGGGGTGGGCAAAGTCTCGGCCCATTCCGAGGAAGGCGGATGAAGTTCGCCGGCCACACGCCCAAAGGCTATAGCACATCCCTTTTTTGGGCATTTTTCCTCAGGACGAACTTGGCGCCAAGCGGTTCGGCTGCTCTTTTTTGGGTGCAGCTGTGCCCGCGGGCTATTTTTATCGCGGGGAGGGGGTGGCCAAAGTCTCGTCGCATTCCGACTCCGGTGGACGAAGTTCGCCCGCCCCACGCCCCAAGGCTATAGCACACCCCTTTTTTGGGCATTTTTTCGCAGGACGAACTTGGCGCCAAGGGGTTCGGCTGCTCTTTTTTGGGTGCGGCTGTGCCCGCGGCATTTTTTTATCGCTGGAAGGGGGTGGGCAAAGTCTCGGCCCATTCCGAGTCCGGCGGACGAAGTTCGCCCGCCCCACGCCCCAAGGCTATAGCCCACCCCCTTTTTGTTCATTTTTCCGCAGGACGAACTTGGCGCCAAGGAGTTCGGCTGCTCTTTTTTTGGCGCGGCTGTGGCCACGGCCTATTTTCGGCGTGGGGAGGTGGTGGGCAAAGTCTCGGCCCATTCCGAGGAAGGCGGATGAACTTTGCCGGCCCCATGCCCAAAGGGGTTCGGCTGCTCTTTTTTGGGCGAGGCTGTGCCCGTGGCCTATTTTTGTCGCGGGGAGGGGGTGGCCAAAGTCTCGGTCCATTCTGAGTCCGGCGGACGAAGTTCGCCAGCCGCACGCCCAAAGGCTATAGCACACCCCATTTTTGGGCATTTTGCCGCAGGACGAACTTGGCGCCAAGGGGTTCGGCGGCTCTTTTCTGGTGCGGCTGTGCCCGCGGCCTATTTTTGTCGTGGGGAGGGGGTGGGCAAAGTCTCGGCCCATTCCAAGGAAGGCGGACGAAGTGCGCCGGCCCCACGCCCAAAGGATATAGCCCACCCCCTTTTTGGGCATTTTTCTGCAGGACGAACTCGGCGCCAAGGGGTTCGGCCGCTCTTTTTTGGGCGCGGCTGTGCCTGCGGCCTATTTTTGTCGCGGGGAGGGGGTGGGCAAAGTCTCGGCCCATTCCAACGAAGGCGGACGAAGTTCGCCAGCCCAGGGCCCCAAGGCTATAGCCCACCCCCTTTTTGGGCATTTTTCCGCAGGACGAACTTGGTGCCAAGGGGTTCGGCTGCTCTTTTTTGGGCGCGGCTGTGCCCGCAGCCTATTTTTTTGCGGGGAGGGGGTGGGCGAAGTCTCGGCCCAGTCCGAGTCCGGCGGACGAAGTTCGCCCGCCCCACGCCCCAAGGGTATAGCCCACCCCTTTCTTGGGCATTTTTCCGCAGGACGAACTTGGCGCCAAGGGGTTCGGCGGCTCTTTTATGGGCGCGGCTGTGTCTGCCGCCTATTTTTGTCGCGGGGAGGGGTTGGGAAAAGTCTTGGCCCATTTCAAGTCCAGCGGACGAAGTCCGCCCAACCCACGCCCCAAAGGCTATAGCACACCCCTTTCTTGGGCATTTTTCCGCAGGACGAACATCGATAAGGGGTTCGGCTGCTCTTTTTTGGGCGCGGCTGTGCCCGCGGCCTATTTTTGTCGCGGGGAGGGGGTTGGAAAAGTCTTGGCCCATTCGGAGTCCGGCAGACGGAGTTTGCCAGCCCCACGCCCCAAGACTATAGTGCACCCCCATTTTGGGCATTTTTCCGTAGGACGAACTTGGCGCCAAGGGGTTCGGCCGCTCTTTTTTGGGCGCGGCTGTGCCCGTGGCCTATTTTTGTCATGGGGAGGGGGTGGGAAAAGTCTCGGCCCATTCCTAGTCCGGCGGACGAAGTTCGCCAGCCCCACGCCCCAAGGCTATAGCCCACCCCCTTTTTTGGCATTTTTCCGGAGGACGAACTTGGCGCCAAGGGGTTCGGCTACTCTTTTTTGGGGGCGGCTGTGCCCACGGCCTATTTTTGTCGCGGGGAGGGGGTGGGAATAGTCTCGGCCCATTCTGAGTCCGGCAGACGAAGCTCGCCGGCCCCACGCCCCAAGGCTATAGCCCACCCCCTTTTTGGGCATTTTTCCGCAGGACGAACTGGGAGCCAAGGGGTTCGGCTGCTCTTTTTTGAGCGCGGCTGTGCCTGCGGCCTATTATTGTCGCTGGGAAGGGGTTGGAAAAGTCTTGGCCCATTCGGAGTCCGGCGGACGAAGTTCGCCAGCCCCACGGCCCAAGGCTATAGCGCACCCCCATTTTGGGCATTTTTCCGCAGGACGAACTTGGCGCCAACGGGTTCGGCTGCTCTTTTTTGGGCGCAGCTGTGCTTGCGGCCTATTTTTGTCGTGGGGAGGGGGTGGCAAAAGTCTCGGCCCATTCCGAGTCCGGCGGACGAAGTTCGCCCGCCCGACGCACGAGGGCTATAGCCCACTCCCTTTTTGGGCATTTTTCCGCAGGACGAACTTGGCGCCAAGGGGTTCGGCCAATCTTTTTTGGGCGCGGCTGTGCCCAAAAACTATTTTTGTCGTGGGGAGGGGGTGGGCAAAGTCTCGGCCCATTCCAAGGAAGGCGGACGAAGTTCGCCAGCCCCACGCCCCAAGGCTATAGCGCTCCCCCTTTTTGGGTATTTTTCCGCAGGACGAACTTGGTGCCAAGGGGTTCGGCTGCTCTTTTTTGGGCGCGGCTGTGCCCGCGGCCTACTTTTGTTGCAGGGAAGGGGTTGGAAAAGTCTCGGCCCATTCGGAGTCCGGCGGACGAATTGCGCCAGCCCCACGCCCCAAGGGTTTGGCACACCCCTTTTTTGGGCATTTTTCCGCAGGACGAACTTGGCGCCAAGGGGTTCGGCCGCTCTTTTTTGGGCGCGGCTGTGCCCGCAGCCTATTTTTATCGCGCGGAGGGGGTGGGCAAAGTCTCAGCCCATTCCAAGGAAGGCGGACGAAGTTTGCCAGCCCCACGCCCCAAGGCTATAGCGCACCCCCTTTTTGGGCATTTTTCCGCAGGACGAACTTGGTGCCAAGGGGTTCGGCTGCTCTTTTTTGGGCGCGGCTGTGCCCGCGGCCTACTTTTGTCGCAGGGAAGGGGTTGGAAAAGTCTCGGCCCATTCGGAGTCCGGCGGACGAATTGCGCCAGCCCCACGCCCCAAGGGTTTAGCACACCCCTTTTTTGGGCATTTTTCAGCAGGACGAACTTTGCACCAAGTGGTTCGGCTGCACTGTTTTTGGCGCGGCTGTGCCCGTGGCCAATATTTGTCGCAGGGAGGGGGTGGGAAATGTCTCGGCCCTTTCGGAGTCCGGCGGACGAAGTTCGCTAGCCCCACACCCCAAGGCTATAGCCTACCCCCTTTTTGGGCATTTTTCCGCAGGACGAGCTTGGCGCCAAGGGTTCGGCTGCTATTTTTTGGGCGCGGCTGTGCCCGTGGCCTATTTTTGTTGCGGGGAGGGGGTGGGAATAGTCTCGGCCCATTCCGAGTCCGGCGGACGATGTTCGCCGGCCCCATGCCCCAAGGCTATAGCCCACCCCCTTTTTGGGCATTTTTCCGCCGGACAAAGTTGGCGCCAAGGGGTTCGGCTGCTCTTTTCTGGACGCGGCTGGGCCCGCGGCCTATTTTTGTCGCGGGGAGGGGGTGGGCAAAGTCTCGGCCTATTACGAGGAAGGCGGACGAAGTGCGCCAGCCCCACGCCCCAAGGCTATAGCCCACCCACTTTTTGGGCATTTTTCCGCAGGACGAACTTGGCGCCAAGGGGTTTGGCCGCTCTTTTTTGGGCGCAGCTGTGCCCGCGGCCTATTTTTGTCGCGGGAAGGGGGTGGGCAAATTCTCGGCCCATTCCAAGGAAGGCGGACGAAGTTCGCCAGCCCCACGCCCCAAGGCCATAGCCCACCGCTTTTTTGGGCATTTTTCCGCAGGACGAAGTTGGTGCCAAGGGTTTCGGCTGCTCTTTTTTGAGTGCTGCTGTGCCCGCGGCCTATTTTTGTCACAGGGAGGCAGTGGCCAAAGTCTTGGCCCAATCTGAAGAAGGCGGACGAAGTTCGCCGGCCCCACGCCCAACGGCTATAGCACACCCCTTTTTTGGGCATTTTTCCGCAGGACGAACTTGGCGCCAAAGGGTTCGGCTGCTCTTTTTTGGGCGCGCCTGTGCCCGCGGCCTATTTTTGTCACGGGGAGGGGGTGGGAAAATTCTCGGCCCATTCCGAGTCCGGTGGACGAAGTTTGCCAGCCCCACGCCCCAAGGCTATAGCCCACCCCCTTTTTGGGCATTTTTCCACAGGACGAACTTGGCGCCAAGGGGTTCGGCCGCTCTTTCTGGGGCGCGGCTGTGCCCGCGGCCTATTTTTGTCGCGGGTAGGGGTGGGCAAAGTCTCGGCCCATTCCGAGGAAGGCGGATGAAGTTCGCCAGGCCCACGCCCCAAGGCTCTAGCTTACCCCTTTTTTGGGCATTTTTCTCCAGGACGAACTTGGCGCCAAGGGGTTCGGCTGCTCTTTTTTGCGCACCGCTGTGCCCGTGGCCTACTTTTGTCGCGGGGAGGGGGTGGGAAAAATCTCCGCCCATTCCGAGCCCGGCGGACGAACTTTGCCGGTCCAACGCCCCAAGGCTATAGCACACCCCTTTTTTGGGCATTTTTCCGCAGGACGAACTTGGCGCCAAGGGGTTCGGCTGCTCTTTTTTGGGCGCGGCTGTGCCCGCGGCCTATTTTTGTCGCGGGAAGGGGGTGGGCAAAGTCTCGGCCCATTCCGAGTCCGGCGGACAAAGTTCGCCCGCCCCACTCCCCAAGGCTGTAGCCCACCCCTTTTTTCATCATTTTTTGGCTGGACGAACTTGGCGCCAAGGGGTTCGGCGGCTCTTTTTTGGGCGCGGCTGTGCCCGCGTGCTATTTTTGTCGCGGGGAGAGGGTGGGAAAAATCTCCGCCCATTCCGAGCCCGGTGGACGAAGTTCGCCAGCCCCACGCCCCAAGGCTATAGCCCACCCCCTTTTTGGGCATTTTTCCGCAGGACGAACTTGGCGCCAAGGGGTTCGGCCGCTCATTTTTGGGCGCGGCTGTGCCCGCGGCCTATTTTTGTCACGGGGAGGGGGTGGGCAAAGTCTCGGCCCATTCCAAGGAAGGCGGATGAAGTTCGCCAGCCCCACGCCCCAAGGCTCTAGCATACCCCTTTCTTGGGCATTTTTCTCCAGGACGAACTTGGCGCCAAGGGGTTCGGCTGCTCTTTTTTGCGCACGGCTGTGCCCGTGGCCTACTTTTCTCGCGGGGAGGGGGTGGGAAAAATCTCCGCCCATTCCGAGCCCGGCGGACGAACTTTGCCGGTCCAACGCCCCAAGGCTATAGCACACCCCTTTTTTGGGCATTTTTCCGCAGGACGAACTTGGCGCCAAGGGGTTCGGCTGCTCTTTTTTGGGCGCGGCTGTGCCCGCGGCCTATTTTTGTCGCGGGAAGGGGGTGGGCAAAGTCTCGGCCCATTCCGAGTCCGGCGGACAAAGTTCGCCAGCCCCACGCCCCAAGGCTGTAGCCCACCCCTTTTTTCGTCATTTTTCGGCTGGACGAACTTGGCGCCAAGGGGTTCGGCCGCTCTTTTTGGGGCGCGGCTGTGCCCGCGGCCTATTTTTGTCACAGGTAGGGGGTGGGCAAAGTCTCGGCCCATTCCGAGAAAGGCGGATGAAGTTCGCCAGCCCCACGCCCCAAAGCTCTAGCCTACCCCTTTTTTTGGCATTTTTCTCCAGGACGAACTTGGCGCCAAGGGGTTCGGCCGCTCATTTTTGGGTGCGGCTGTGCCCGCGGCCTATTTTTGTCGCGGGGAGGGGGTGGGCAAAGTCTCGGCCCATTCCAAGGAAGGCGGACGAACTTTGCCGGTCCAACGCCCCAAGGCTATAGCCCACCCCTTTTTTGGGCATTTTTCAGCAGGACGAACTTGGCGCCAAGGGGTTCGGCCGCTCTTTTTGGGGCGCGGCTGTGCCCGCGGCCTATTATTGGCACGGGGAGGGGGTGGGCAAAGTCTCAGCACATTCCGACTCCGGCGGACGAAGTTCGCCAGCCCCACGCCCCAAGGCTATAGCACACCCCTTTTTTGGGCATTTTTCCGCAGGACGAACTTGGCGCGAAGGGGTTCGCCTGCTCTTTTTTTGGCGCGGCTGTGGCCACGGCCTATTTTCGGCGCGGGGAGGTGGTGGGCAAAGTCTCGGCCCATTCCGAGGAAGGCGGACGAACTTTGCCGGCCCCATGCCCAAAGGCTATAGCACGCCCATTTTTTGGGCATTTTTCCGCCGGACGAACTTGGCGCCAAGGGGTTCGGCTGCTATTTTTTCGGTGAGGCTGTGCCCGCGGCCTATTTTTATCGCTGGGATGGGGTGGCCAAAGTCTCAGTCCATTCTGAGTCCGGCGGACGAAGTTCGCCAGCCGCACGCCCAAAGGCTATAGCACACCCCATTTTTGGGCATTTTTCCGCAGGACGAACTTGGCGCCAAGGGGTTCGGCTGCTCTTTTCTGGTGCGGCTGTGCCCGCGGCCTATTTTTGTCGCGGGGAGGGGGTGGGCAAAGTCTCGGCCCATTCCGAGGATGGCGGACGAAGTGCGCCGGCCCCACGCCCAAAGGATATAGCCCACCCCCTTTTTGGGCATTTTTCTGCAGGACGAACTTGGCGCCAAGGGGTTCGGCCGCTCTTTTTTGGGCGCGGCTCTGCCTGCGGCCTATTTTTGTCGCGGGGAGGGGGTGGGCAAAGTCTCGGCCCATTCCAACGAAGGCGGACGAAGTTCGCCAGCCCCAGGCCCCAAGGCTATAGTGCACCCCCTTTTTGGGCATTCTTCTGCAGGACGAACTTGGCGCCATGGGGTTTGGCTGCTCTTTTTTGGGCGTGGCCGTTGCCGTGGCCTATTTTTGTCACGGGGAGGGGGTGGGCAAAGTCTCGGCTCATTCCGAGCCCGGCGGATGAAGTTCGCCAGCCCCACGCCTCAAGGCTATAGCCCACCCCCTTTTTGGGCATTTTTCCGCTGGATGAACTTGGCACCGAGGGGTTCGGCGCTCTTTTTGGGGCGCGGCTGTGCCCGCGGCCTATTTTTGTCACGGGGAGGGGGTGGGCAAAGTCTCGGCCCATTCCGAGGAAGATGGATCAAGTTCGCCAGCCCCACGCCCCAAGGCTATAGCCTACCCCTTTTTTGGGCATTTTTCCGCAGGACGTACTTGGCGCCAAGGGGTTCGGCTGCTTTTTTTTGGGCGCGGCTGCGCCCGCGGCCTATTTCTGTCACGGGGAGGGGGTGGGAAGAGTCTCGGCCCATTCTGAGTCCGGCGGACGAAGTTCGCCAGCCCCACGCCCCAAGGCTATAGCCCACCCCCTTTTTGGGCATTTTTCCGCAGGACGAAGTTGGTGCCAAGGGTTTCGGCTGCTCTTTTTTGAGTGCTGCTGTGCCCGCGGCCTATTTTTGTCACAGGGAGGCAGTGGCCAAAGTCTTGGCCCAATCTGAAGAAGGCGGACGAAGTTCGCCGGCCCCACGCCCAACGGCTATAGCACACCCCTTTTTTGGGCATTTTTCCGCAGGACGAACTTGGCGCCAAAGGGTTCGGCTGCTCTTTTTTGGGCGCGCCTGTGCCCGCGGCCTATTTTTGTCACGGGGAGGGGGTGGGAAAATTCTCGGCCCATTCCGAGTCCGGTGGACGAAGTTTGCCAGCCCCACGCCCCAAGGCTATAGCCCACCCCCTTTTTGGGCATTTTTCCACAGGACGAACTTGGCGCCAAGGGGTTCGGCCGCTCTTTCTGGGGCGCGGCTGTGCCCGCGGCCTATTTTTGTCACGGGGAGGGGGTGGGCAAAGTCTCGGCCCATTCCGAGGAAGATGGATCAAGTTCGCCAGCCCCACGCCCCAAGGCTATAGCCTACCCCTTTTTTGGGCATTTTTCCGCAGGACGAACTTGGCGCCAAGGGGTTCGGCCGCTCTTTTTTGGGCGCGGCTGTGCCCGCGGCCTATTTTGTCGCGGGGAGGGGGTAGGCAAAGTCTCGGCCCATTCGAAGGAGGGCGGACGAAGTTCGCCAGCCCCACGCCCCAAGGCTATAGCCCACCCCCTTTTTGGGCATTTTTCCACAGGACGAACTTGTCGCCAAGGGGTTCGGCCGCTCTTTTTGGGGCGCGGCTGTGCCCGCGGCCTATTTTTGTCGCGAGTAGGGGGTGGGCAAAGTCTCGGCCCATTCCGAGGAAGGCGGATGAAGTTCGCCAGCTCCACACCCCAAGGCTCTAGCCTACCCCTATTTTGGACAATTTTCTCCAGGACGAACTTGGCACCAAGGGGTTCGGCTGCTCTTTTTTGGGCACGGCTGTGCCCGTGGCCTACTTTTGTCGCGGGGAGGGGGTGGGAAAAGTCTCGTCCCATTCCGAGGTAGATGGATCAAGTTCGCCATCCCCACGCCCCAAGGCTATAGCCTACCCCTTTTTTGGGCATTTTTCCGCAGGACGTACTTGGCGCCAAGGGGTTCGGCTGCTCTTTTTTGGGGCGCGGCTGTGCCCGCGCCCTATTTTTGTCGCGAGTAGGGGGTGGGCAAAGTCTCGGCCCATTCCGAGGAACGCGGACGAAGTTCGGCAGCCCCACGCCCCAAGGCTATATCCCACCCCCTTTTTGGGCATTCTTCTGCAGGACGAACTTGGCGCCAAGGGGCTCGGCTGCTCTTTCTTGGACGTGGCTGTGCCCGCGGCCAATTTTTGTCGCGGGGAGGGGGTGGTCAAAGTCTCGTCCCATTCCGAGGTAGATGGATCAAGTTCGCCAGCCCCACGCCCCAAGGCTATAGCCTACCCCTTTTTTGGGCATTTTTCCGCAGGACGTACTTGGCGCCAAGGGGTTCGGCTGCTTTTTTTTGGGCGCGGCTGCGCCCGCGGCCTATTTCTGTGACGGGGAGGGGGTGGGAAGAGTCTCGGCCCATTCTGAGTCCGGCGGACGAAGTTCGCCAGCCCCACGCCCCAAGGCTATAGCCCACCCCCTTTTTGGGCATTTTTCCGCAGGACGAAGTTGGCGCCAAGGGGTTCGGCCGCTGTTTTTTGGGCGCGGCTGTGCCCGCGGCCTATTTTTGTCGCGAGTAGGGGGTGGGCAAAGTCTTGGCCCATTCCGAGTCCGGCGTACGAACTTTGCCGGCCCCACGCCCGAAGGCTATTGCCTACCCCTTTTTTGGGCATTTTTCTCCATGACGAACTTGGCGCCAAGGGGTTCGGCTGCTCTTTTTTGGGCGCAGCTGTGCCCGTGGCCTACTTTTGTCGCGGGGAGGGTTTGGGAAAAGTCTCGGCCCATTCCGAGGTAGATGGATCAAGTTCGCCAGCCCCACGCCCCAAGGCTATAGCCCACCCCTTTTTTGGGCATTCTTCTGCAGGACGAACTTGGCGCCAAGGGGCTCGGCTGCTCTTTCTTGGACGTGGCTGTGCCCGCGGCCAATTTTTGTCACGGGGAGGGGGTGGTCAAAGTCTCGTCCCATTCCGAGTCCGGCGGACGAACTTCGCCAGCCCCACGCCACAGGGCTATAGCCCACCCCTTTTTGGGCATTTTTCCGCAGGACGAACTTGGCGCCAAGGGGTTCGGCTGCTCTTTTTTGGGCGCGGCTGTGCCCGCAGCCTATTTTTGTCGTGGGGAGGGGGTGGGCAAAGTCTTGGCCCATTCCGAGTCCGGCGTACGAACTTTGCCGGCCCCACGCCCGAAGGCTATTGCCTACCCCTTTTTTGGGCATTTTTCTCCATGACGAACTTGGCGCCAAGGGGTTCGGCTGCTCTTTTTTGGGCGCAGCTGTGCCCGTGGCCTACTTTTGTCGCGGGGAGGGTTTGGGAAAAGTCTCGGCCCATTCCGAGGAAGGCGGACGAAGTTCGCCAGCCCCACACCCCAAGGCTATAGCCCACCCCTTATTTGCGCATTTTTCCGCAGGACGAACTTGGCGCCAAGGGGTAGGCTGCTTTTTTTTGGGCGCGGCTGTGCCCGCGGCCTATTTTTGTCGTGGGGAGGGGGTGGGAAAAGTCTCGGCCCATTCCGAGTCCGGCGTACAAAGTTCGGCAGCCCCACGCCCCAAGGCTATAGCCCACCCCCTTTTTGGGAATTTTTCCGCAGGACGAACATGGCGCCAAGGGGATCGGCTGCTCTTTTTTGGGTGCGGCTGTGCCCGCGGCCTATTTTTGTCGTGGGGAGGGGGTGGTCAACGTCTCGTCCCATTCCGAGTCCGGCGGACAAACTTCGCCAGCCCCACGCCACAGGGCTATAGCACACCCCTTTTTTGGGCATTTTTCGGCAGGACGAACTTGGCGCCAAGGGGTTCGGCTGCTCTTTCTTTGGTGCGGCTGTGCCCGCGGGCTATTTTTGTCGCGGGGAGAGGGTGGGAAAAATCTCCGCCCATTCCGAGCCCGGCGGACGAAGTTCGGCAGCCCCACGCCCCAAGGCTATAGCCCACCCCCTTTTTGGGAATTTTTCCGCAGGACGAACATGGCGCCAAGGGGATCGGCTGCTCTTTTTTGGGTGCGGCTGTGCCCGCGGCCTATTTTTGTCGTGGGGAGGGGGTGGTCAAAGTCTCGTCCCATTCCGAGTCCGGCGGACAAACTTCGCCAGCCCCACGCCACAGGGCTATAGCCCACCCCTTTTTTGGGCATTTTTCCGCAGGACGAACTTGGCGCCAAGGGGTTCGGCTGCTCTTTTTTGGGTGCGGCTGTGGCTGCACCCTATTTTTGTCGCAGGGAGGGGGTGGGAAAAGTCTCGGCCCATTCCGAGTCCGGCGGACGAAGTTCGCCAGCCCCATGCCCCAAGACTATAGCCCACCCCCTTTTTGGGAATTTTTCCGCAGGACGAATATGGCGCCAAGGGGTTCGGCTGCTCTTTTTTGGGCGCGGCCCCTATTTTTGTCGCAGGGAGGGGGTGGGAAAAGTCTCGGCCCATTCCGAGTCCAGCGGACGAAGTTCGCCCGCCCCACGCCCCAAGGCTATAGCCCACCCCTTTTTTGGGCATTTTTCCGCTGGACGAACTTGGCGCCAAGGGGATCGACTGCTCTTTTTTGGGTGCGGCTGTGCCCGCGGCCTATTTTTGTCACAGGGAGGGGGTGGGCAATGTCTCGGCCCATTCCGAGGAAGGCGGACGAAGTTCGCCCGCCCCACGCCCCAAGGCTATAGCCCACCCCTTTTTTGGGCATTTATCCGCAGGACGAACCTGGCGCCAAGGGGTTCGGATGCTCTTTTTTGGGTGCCGCTGTGCCCGCGGCCTATTTTCATCGCGGGAAGGGGGTGATCAAAGTCTCGGCCCATTCCGAGTCCGGCAGACGAACTTCGCCAGCCCCACGCCCCAAGGCTACAGCCCACCCCTTTTTCGGGCGTTTTTCCGTTGGGCGAACTTGGCGCCAGGGGGTTCGGCTGCTCTTTTTTGGGCGTGGCAGTGCCCGCGGCCTATTTTTGTCGCGGGGAGGGGGTGGGCAAAGTCTCGGCCCATTTCGAGTCTGGCGGACGAACTTCGCCAGCCCCACGCCCCAAGGCTACAGCCCACCCCTTTTTCGGGCGTTTTTCCGTTGGGCGAACTTGGCGCCAGGGGGTTCGGCTGCTCTTTTTTGGGCGTGGCAGTGCCCGCGGCCTATTTTTGTCGCGGGGAGGGGGTGGGCAAAGTCTCGGCCCATTTCGAGTCTGGCGGACGAACTTCGGCAGCCCCACGCCCCAAGGCTATAGCACACCCCTTTTTTGGGCATTTTTCTGCAGGACGAACTTGGAGCCAAGGGGTTCGGCTTCTCTTTTTTGGGTGCGGCTGCGCCCACGGCCTATTTTTGTCGCGGGGAGGGGGTGGGCAAAGGCTCGGCACATTCCGAGTCCGGCGGACGAAGTTCGCCCGCCTCACGCCCCAGGTCCATAGCCCACCCTTTTTTGGGCATTTTTCCGGCGGACGAACTTGGCCCCAAGGGGTTCTGCTGCTCTTTTTTGAGCGCGGCTGTGCCAGCGGCCTATTTTTGTCGTGGGGAGAGGGTGGACAAAGTCTCGGCCCATTCCGAGTCCGGCGGATGAAGTCCGCCCGCGCCACTCCCCAAGGCTATAGCCCACCCCCTTTTTGGGCATTTTTCCGCAGGACGAACTTGGCGCAAAGGGGTTCGGCTACTCTTTTTTGGGTACGGCTGTGCCCGCGGCCTATTTTTGTCGCGGGGAGGGGGTGGGCAAAGTGTCGGCCCATTCCGAGTCCGGCAGACGAAGTTCGCTTGCCCCACGCCCCAAGGCTATAGCCCACCCATTTTTTGGGTATTTTTCCGCAGGACGAACTTGTCGCCATGTGGTTCGGCCGCTCTTTTTTGGGCGCGGCTGTGCCCGCGGCCTATTTATCACGCGGGGAGGGGGTGGGCAGAGTGTCCGCCCATTTCGGGGAAGGCGGATGAACTTTGCCGGCCCCACGCCCAAAGGCTATAGCACACAGCTTTTTTGGGCATTTTTCCGCAGGACGAAATTGGCGCCAAGGGGTTCGGCTGCTCTTTTTTGGGCGCGGCTCGGCCTATTTTTGTTGCGGGGAGGGGGTGGGCAAAGTCTCGGCCCATTCCGAGGAAGGTGGATGAACTTTGCCGGCCCCACTGCCGAAGGCTATCGCACACCCCTTTTTTGGGCATTTTTCCGCAGGACGAATTTGGCGCCAAGGGGTTCGGCTGCTCTTTTTTGGGTGCGGCTGTGCCCGCGGCCTATTTTTGTCACGGGGAGGGGGTGGGAAAAGTCTCGGCCCATTCCGAGTCCGGCGGACGAAGTCCGCCAGCGCCACTCCCCAAGGCGATAGCCCACCCCCTTTTTGGGCATTTTTCCGCAGGACGAACTTGGCGCCAACGGGTTCGGTAGCTCTTTTTTGGGTACGGCTGTACCCTCAGCCTATTTTTGTCACGGGGAGGGGGTGGGCAAAGTCTCGGCCAATTCCGAGTCCGGTAGACGAAGTTCACCCGCCGCACGCCCCAAGGCTATAGCCCACCCCTTTTTTGGGCATTTTTCTGCAGTATGAACTTGTCGCCAAGTGGTTCGGCTGCTCTTTTTTGGGCACGGCTGTGCCCGTGGTCTATTTTTGTCATGGGGAGTGGGTGGGAAAAGTCTCGGCCCATTCCGAGTCCGGCGGACGAAGTTCGCCAGACCCATGCCCCAAGGCTATAGCCCACCCCCTTTTTGGGCATTTTTCCGCAGGACGAACTTGGCGCCACAGGGTTTGGCTGCTCTTTTTTGGGCGCGGCCGTGCCCGCGGCCTATTTTTGGCGCGGGGAGGGGGTGGGCAAAGTCTCGGCCCATTCCGAGGAAGGCGGATAAACTTTGCCGGCCCCACGCCCAAAGGCTATAGCACACAGCTTTTTTGGGCATTTTTCCGCACGACGAACTTGGCAACAAGGGGTTCGGCAGCTCTTTTTTGGGCGTGGCTCTGCCCGCGGCCTATTTTTGTCGCGGGGAGGGGGTGGGAAAAGTCTCGGCCCATTCCGAGTCCGGCAGACGAAGTTCGCCAGCCCCACGCCCCAAGGCTATAGCCCTCCCCTTTTTTGGGCATTTTTCCGCAGGACGAACTTGGCGCCAAGGGGTTCGACTGCCCTTTTTTGGGCGCGGCTGTGTCCGCGGCCTATTTTTGGTGTGGGGAGGGGGTGGGCAAAGTCTCGGTCCATTCCGAGTCCCGCGGACGAAGTTCGCCAGGCCCACGCCCCAAGGCTATAGCCCACCCCCTTTTTGGGCATTTTTCCGCAGGACGAACTTGGCGCCAAGGGGTTCGGCTGCACGTTTTTGGGCGCGGCTGGGCCCGCGGCCTATTTTTGTCGCGGGGAGGAGGTTGGCTAAGTCTCGGCCCATTCGGAGTCTGGCGGACGAAGTTCGCCCTCCCCACGCCCCAAGGCTATATCCCACCCCTTTTTTGGGCATTTTTCCGCACGACGAACTTGGCAACAAGGGGTTCGGCAGCTCTTTTTTGGGCGTGGCTCTTCCCGCGGCCTATTTTTGTCACGGGGAGGGGGTGGGAAAAGTCTCGGCCCGTTCCGAGTCCGGCAGACGAACTTCGGCAGCCCCACGCCGCAAGGCTATAGCACACAACTTTTTTTGGCATTTTTCCGCAGGATGAACTTTGTGCCAAGGTGTTCAGCTGCTCTTTTTTTGGCGCGGCTGTGCTCGCGGCCTATTTTTGTCACAGGGAGGGGGTGGGTAAATTCTCGACCCATTCCGAGGAAGGCGGACGAAGTGCGCCAGCCCCACGCCCTTAGGCTATAGCCCACCCGCTTTTTGGGCATTTTTCCGCAAGACAAACTTGGCGCCAAGGGGTTCGGCAGCTCTTTTTTGGGCACGGCTGTCCCCACGTCCTATGTTTGTCACGGGGAGGTTGTGGCCAAAGTCTCGGCCCATTCTAAGGAAGGTGGACGAAGTTCGCCCGCCCCACGCCCCAAGGCTATAACCCACCACCTTTTTGGGCATTTTTCCGCAGTACGAACTTGGCGCAAAGGGGTTCGGATGCTCGATTTTGGGCGCGGCTGTGCCCGAGTCCTATTTTTGTCGTGGAGAGGGCTGGGCAAAGCCTCGGCCCATTCTGCATCCGGCGGACGAAGTTCGGCAGCCCCGCGCCCCAAGGCTATAGCCCACCCCTTTTTTGGGCATTTTTCCGCGGGACGAACTTGGCGCCACAGGGTTCGGCTGCTCTTTTTTGGGCGCGGCTGTGCCCGCAGCCTATTTTTGGCGCGGGGAGGGGGTGGGCAAAGTCTCGGCCCATTCCGAGGAAGGCGGATGAACTTTGCCGGCCCCACGCCCAAAGGCTATAGCACACAGCTTTTTTGGGCATTTTTCCGCACGACGAACTTGGACACAAGGGGTTTGGTAGCTCTTTTTTGGGCGCGGCTCTGCCCGCGGCCTATTTTTGTCGCGGGGAGGGGGTGGGAAAAGTCTCGGCCCATTCCGAGTCCGGCAGACGAAGTTCGCCAGCCCCACGCCCCAAGGCTATAGCCCACCCCTTTTTAGGGCATTTTTCCGCAGGACGAACTTGGCGCCAAGGGGTTCGACTGCCCTTTTTTGGGCGCGGCTGTGCCCGCGGCCTATTTTTGGTGCGGGGAGGGGGTGGGCAAAGTCTCGGCCCATTCCGAGTCCCGCGGACGAAGTTCGCCAGCCCCACGCCCCAAGGCTATAGCCCACCCCCTTTTTGGGCATTTTTCCGCAGGACGAACTTGGCGCCAAGGGGTTTGGCTGCACGTTTTTGGGCGCGGCTGTGCCCGCGGCCTATTTTTGTCGCGGGGAGGGGGTGGGCAAAGTCTCGGCCCATTCCGAGTCCGGCGGACGAAGTTCGCCCGCCCCACGCCCCAAGGCTATAGCCCACCCCTTTTTTGGGTATTTTTCCGCAGGACGAACTTGGCGCCACGGGGTTCGGCGGCACGTTTTTGGGCGCGGCTATGCCCCCGGCCTATTTTTGTCGCGGGGAGGGGGTTGGCTAAGTCTCGGCCCATTCCGAGTCCGGCGGACGAAGTTCGCCCTCCCCACGCCCCAAGGCTATATCCCACCCCTTTTTTGGGCATTTTTCCGCGCGACGAACTTGGACACAAGGGGTTTGGTAGCTCTTTTTTGGGCGCGGCTCTGCCCGCGGCCTATTTTTGTCGCGGGGAGGGGGTGGGAAAAGTCTCGGCCCATTCCGAGTCCGGCAGACGAAGTTCGCCAGCCCCACGCCCCAAGGCTATAGCCCACCCCTTTTTAGGGCATTTTTCCGCAGGACGAACTTGGCGCCAAGGGGTTCGACTGCCCTTTTTTGGGCGCGGCTGTGCCCGCGGCCTATTTTTGGTGCGGGGAGGGGGTGGGCAAAGTCTCGGCCCATTCCGAGTCCCGCGGACGAAGTTCGCCAGCCCCACGCCCCAAGGCTATAGCCCACCCCCTTTTTGGGCATTTTTCCGCAGGACGAACTTGGCGCCAAGGGGTTTGGCTGCACGTTTTTGGGCGCGGCTGTGCCCGCGGCCTATTTTTGTCGCGGGGAGGGGGTGGGCAAAGTCTCGGCCCATTCCGAGTCCGGCGGACGAAGTTCGCCCGCCCCGCGCCCCAAGGCTATAGCCCACCCCTTTTTTGGGCATTTTTCCGCAGGACGAACTTGGCGCCAAGGGGTTCGACTGCCCTTTTTTGGGCGCGGCTGTGCCCGCGGCCTATTTTTGGTGCGGGGAGGGGGTGGGCAAAGTCTCGGCCCATTCCGAGTCCCGCGTACGAAGTTCGCCAGCCCCACGCCCCAAGGCAATAGCCCACCCCCTTTTTGGGCATTTTTCCGCAGAACGAACTTGGCGCCAAGGGGTTCGGCCGCTCTTTTATGGGCGCGGCTGTGTCCGCGGCCCATTATTGTCACGGGGAGGGGGGTGGGATAAGTCTCGGTCCGTTCCGAGTCCGGCGTACGAAGTGCGCCCGCCCCACGCCCTTAGGCTATAGCCCACCCCTTTTTTGGGCATTTTTCCGCTGGACGAACTTGGCGCCAAGGGGTTCGGCTGCTCTTTTTTGGGCACGGCTGTGCCCGCGGCCTATGTTTGTCATGGGGAGGTTGTGGGCAAAGTCTCGTCCCATTCTGAGGAAGGCAGACGAAGTTCGCCAGCCCCACGCCCCAAGGCTATAGCCCACCCCTATTTTGGGCATTTTTCCGCAGGACGAACTTGGTGCCAAGGGGGTCGACTGCTCTTTTATGGGCGCGGCTGTCTCCGCGGCCCATTTTTGTCGCGGGGAGGCGGTGGGATAAGTCTCGGTCCATTCCGAGTCCGGCGTACGAAGTTCGCCAGCCCCACGCCCGAAGGCTATAGCCCTCCCCCTTTTTGGGCATTTTTCCACAGGACGAACTTGGTGCCAAGGGGTTCGGCCACTCTTTTATGGGCGCGGCTGTCTCCGCGGCCCATTTTTGTCGCGGGGAGGCGGTGGGATAAGTCTCGGTCCATTCCGAGTCCGGCGTACGAAGTTTGCCAGCCCCACGCCCCAAGGCTATAGCCCTCCCCCTTTTTGGGCATTTTTCCGCAGGACAAACTTGGCGCCAAGGGGTTCGGCTGCTCTTTTTTGGGGACGGCTGTGCCCGCGGCCTATTTTTGTCGCGGGGAGGGGGTGGGCAAAGGCTCGGCCCATTCCGAGTCCGGCGGACGAAGTTCGCCCGCCCCACGCCCCACGCCCCAGGGCTATAGCCCACCCCTTTTTTGGGTATCTTTCCGCAGGACGAACTTGGAGCCAAGGGGTTCGACTGCTCTTTTTTGGGCGCGGCTGTGCCCGCGGCCTATTTTGTGGTGCGGGGAGGGGGTGGGCAAAGTCTCGGCCCATTCCGAGGAAGGCGGATGAACTTTGCCAGCCCCACGCCCCAAGGCTATAGGCCACCCCTATTTTGGGCATTTTTCCACAGGACGAACTTGGTGCCAAGGGGTTCGACTGCTCTTTTTTGGGCGTGGCTGTGCCCGGGGCCTATTTTTGGTGCGGGGAGGGGGTGGGCAAAGTCTCGGCCCATTCCAAGTCCCGCCTACGAAGTTCGCTCGCCCCACGCCTCAAGGCTATAGCCCACCCCTTTTTTGGGCATTTTTCCGCAGGACGAACTTGGCGCCAAGGGGTTCCACTCGTCTTTTTTGGGCGCGGCTGTGCCCGCGGCCTATTTTGGTCGCGGGGATGGGGTGGGCAAAGTGTCGGCCCATTCCGAGTCCGGCGGACGAAGTGCGCCAGCCCCACGCCCCAAGGCTATAGCCCACCCCCTTTTTGGGCATTTTTCCGCAGTACGAACTTGGCGCAAAGGGGTTCGGCTGCTCTTTTTTGGGCGCGGCTGCGCCCACAGCCTATTTTTGTCATGGGGAGGGGGTGGGCAAAGTCTCGGCTCATTCCGAGTCCGGCGGACAAAGTTCGCCAGCCCCACGCCCCAAGGCTATAGCCCACACCCATTTTGGGCATTTTTCCGCTGGACGAACTTGGCGCCACGGGGTTCGGCTGCACGTTTTTGGGCGCGGCAGTGCCCACGGCCTATTTTTGTCGCAGGGAGGGGGTGGCCAATGTCTCGGCCCATTCCGAGGAAGGTGGACGAAGTTCGCCAGCCCCACGTCCCAAGGCTATAGCCCACCCCTTTTTTGGGCATTTTTCCACAGGACGAACTTGGCGCCAAGGGGTTCGGCTGCTCTTTTTTGGGCGCGGCGGTGCCCGCGGCCTATTTGTGTCGTGGGTAGGGGGTGGGTAAATTCTCGACCCATTCCGAGGAAGGCGGACAAACTTTGCCGGCCCCACGCCCCAAGGCTATAGCACACCCCTTTTATGGGCATTTCTCCACAGGACGAACTTGGTGCCAAGGGGTTCAACTCCTCTTTATTGGGCGCGGCTGTGCCCGCGGCCTATTTTTGGCGCGGGGAGGCGGTGGTAAAAGTCTCGGCACATTCCGAGTCTGGCGGACGAAGTTCGCCAGCCCCACGCCCCATGGCTATAGCCCACCCTTTTTTTGGGCATTTTTCCGCAGGACGAACATGGCGCCAAGGGGTTTGGCTGCTGTTTTTTGTGCGCGGCTGTGCCCGCGGCCTATTTTTGTCGCAGGGAGGGGGTGGGAAATGTCTCGGCCCATTCCGAGTCCGGCGGACGAACTTCGGCAGCCCCACGCCCCAAGGCTATAGCACACCCCTTTTTTGGGCATTTTCCCGCAGGACGAACTTGGTGCCAAGGGGTTCGACTCCTCTTTTTTGGGCGCGGCTGTGCCCGCGGCCTATTTTGTGGTGCGGGGAGGGGGTGGCCAAAGTCTCGACCCATTCCAGGGAAGGCGGATGAACTTTGCCGGCCCCACGCCCAAAGGCTATACCACACCCCTTTTTTGGGCATTTTTCCGCAGGACGAACTTGGGGCCAAGGGGTTTGGCTGCTCTTTTGTGGACGCGGCTGTGGTCGCAGCCTAGGTTTATCGTGGGGAGGGGGTGGGAAAAGTCTCGGCCCATTCTGAGTCCGGCGGACGAAGTTCGCCCGCCCCACGCCCCAAGGCTATAGCCCACCCCTTTTTTGGGCATTTTTCCGCAGGACGAACTTGGCGCCAAGGGGTTCGGTTGCTCTTTTTTGGACGCGGCCGTGCCCGCGGCCTATTTTTGTCGGGGGGGAGGGGGTGGGCAAAGTCTCGGCCCATTCCGAGTCCGGCGGACAAAGTTCGCCAGCCAAACGCCCAAAGGCTATAGCCCACCCCCTTTTTGGGCGTTTTTCCGCTGGACGAACTTGGCGCCAAGGGGTTCGGCTGCACTTTTTTGGGCGCGGCTGTGCCCGCGGCCTATTTTTGTCGCGGGGAGAGGGTGGCCAATGTCTCGGCCCATTCCGAGGAAGGCGGACGAAGTTCGCCAGCCCCACGCCCCAAGGCTATAGCCCACCCCTTTTTTGGGCATTTTTCCACAGGACGAACATGGTGCCAAGGGGTTCGGCTGCTCTTTTTTGGGTGCGGTTGTGCCCACGGCCTATATTTTTTGCGGGGAGGGGGTGGGAAAAGTCTCGGCCCATTCCAAGTTCGGCGGACAAAGTTCGGCCGCCCCACGCCCCAAGGCTATAGCCCACCCCCTTTTTGAGCATTTTTCCGCAGGACGAAGTTGGTGCCAAGGGGTTCGGCTGCTCTTTTTAAGGTACGGCAGAGCCCGCAGCCTATTTTTTTTGCGGGGAGTGGGTGGCCAAAGTCTCGGCCCATTCCGCGGAAGGTGGACGAAGTTCGCCATCCCCACGGCCCAAGGCTATAGCCCACCCCTTTTTTGGGCATTTTTCCACAGGACGAACATGGCGCCAAGGGGCTCGGCTACTCTTCTTTGGGCGCGGTTGTGCCAGCGCCCTATTTTTGTCACGGGGAGGGGATGGGCAAAGTCTCTGCCAATTACGAGGAAGGCGGACGAAGTTCGCCAGCCCCACGCCCCAAGGCTATCGCCCACCCCTTTTTTCGGCATTTTTCCGCAGGACGAACTTTGAGCCAAGGGGTTCGACTGCTCTTTTTTGGGCGCGGCTGTGCCCGCGGCCTATTTTTGGCACGGGGAGGGGGTGGCCAAAGTCTCGGCCCATTCCAGGGAAGGCGGATGAACTTTGCCGGCCCCACGCCCAAAGGCTATAGCACACCCCTTTTTTGGGCATTTTTCGGCAGGACGAACTTGGGGCCAAGGGGTTTGGCTGCTCTTTTGTGGGCGCGGCCGTGGCCGCGGCCTATTTTTGTCGTGGGGAGGGGGTGGGCAAAGTCTCGGCCCATTCCAAGTCCGGCGGACAAAGTTCGCCGGCCAAACGACCCAAGGCTATAGCCCACGCCATTTTTGGGCGTTTATCCGCAGGACGAACTTGGCTCCCAGGGGTTCGGCTCCTCTTTTTTGGGCTCGGCTATGCCCGCAGCCTATTTTTATGGCGCGGAGGGGGTGGGCAAAGTCTTAGCCCATTCCGAGTCCGGCGGATGAACTTTGCCGGCCCCACGCCCAAAGGCTATAGCACACCCCTTTTTTCGGCATTTTTCCGCAGGACGAACATGGCGCCAAGGGTTCGGCTGCACGTTTTTGGGCGCGGCCATGCCCGCGGCCTATTTTTGTCGCAGGGAGGGGGTGGCCAAAGTCTCGGCCCATTCCGGGGAAGGCGGACGAAGTTCGCGAGCCCCACGCCCCAAGGCTATAGCCCACCTCTTTTTTGGGCATTTTTCCACAGGACGAACATGGCGCCAAGGGGTTCGGCTGCTCTTTTTAAGGTGCGGCTGTGCCCGCGACCTATTTGTTTCGCGGGGAGGGGGTGGCCAAAGTCTCGGCCCATTCCGCGGAAGGCGGACGAAGTTCGCCAGCCCCACGCCCCAAGGTTATAGCCCACCCCTTTTTTGGGCATTTTTCCACAGGACGAACATGGCGCCAAGGGGCTCGGCTGCTCTTTTTTGGCCGCGGTTGTGCCCGCGGCCTATTTTTGTAGCGGGGAGGGGGTGGGAAAAGTCTCGGCCCATTCCAAGTTCGGCGGACAAAGTTCGGCCGCCCCACGCCCCAAGGCTATAGCCCACCCCCTTTTTGAGCATTTTTCCGCAGGACGAACTTGGCGCCAAGGGGTTCGGCTGCTCTTTTTAAGGTACGGCAGAGCCCGCGGTCTATTTTTTTCGTGAGGAGTGGGTGGCCAAAGTCTCGGCCCATTCCGCGGAAGGTGGACGAAGTTCGCCATCCCCACGCCCCAAGGCTATAGCCCACCCCTTTTTTGGGCAATTTTCCACAGGACGAACATGGCGCCAAGGGGCTCGGCTACTCTTCTTTGGGCGCGGTTGTGCCAGCGCCCTATTTTTGTCACAGGGAGGATTTGGGAAAAGTCTCGGCCCATTCCGAGTCCGGCGGACGAAGTTCGCCCGCCCCACGCCCCAAGGCTATAGCCCACCCCCTTTTTGAGCATTTTTCCGCAGCACGAACTTGGCGCCAAGGGGTTTGGCTCCTCTTTTTTGGGCTCGGCTGTGCCCGCGGCCTATTTTTGTCGCGGGGAGGGGGTGGGCAAAGTCTCGGCCCATTCCGAGTCCGGCGGACGAACTTCGCCAGCCCCACGCCCCAAGGCTATCGCCCACCCCCTTTTTTCGGCATTTTTCCGCTGGACGAACTTGGCGCCAAGGGGTTCGGCTGCTCTTTTTTGGCCGCGGCTGTGCCCGCGGCCTATTTTCGTCCGGCGAAGGGGGTGGGCGAAGTGTCGGCCGATTCCGAGTCCGGCGGACAAAGTTCGCCCGCCAAACGCCCCAAGGCTATAGCCCACCCCCTTTTTGGGCATTTTTCCGCAGGACGAACTTGGCGCCAAGGGGTTCGGCTGTGCCCGCGGCCTACTTTTGTCACGGGGAGGGGATGGAAAAAGTCTCGGACTGTTCTGAGTCCGGCGGACGAAGTTCGCCCGCCCCACGCCCCAAGGCTATATCCCACCCCCTTTTTGAGCATTTTTCCGCAGAACGAACTTGGCGCCAAGGGGTTGGGCAGCTCTTTTTTGGGCGCGGCTGTGCCCGCAGCCTATTATTGTCGGGGGGGAGGGGGTGGGCAAAGTCTCGGCCGATTCCGGGGATGGCGGACGAAGTTCGCCGGCCCCACGCCCAAAGGCTATAGCACACCCCTTTTTTGGGCATTTTTCCGCAGGACGAACTTGGCGCCGAGGGGTTCGGCTGCTCTGTTTTGGACGCGGCTGTGCCCGCGGCCTATTTTTGTCGTGGGGAGGGGGTGGGCAACCTCTCGGCCCATTCCGAGTCCGGCGGACGAAGTTCGCCAGCCCCACGCCCCAAGGCTATAGCCCACCCACTTTTTGGGCATTTTTCCCCAGGACGAACTTGGCGCCAAGGGGTTCGGCTGCTCTTTTCTGGACGCGGCTGGGCCCGCGGCCTATTTTTGTCGCGGGGAGGGGGTGGGCAAAGTCTTGGCCCATTACGAGGAAGGCGGACAAAGTTCGCCAGCCCCACGCCCCAAGGCCATAGCCCACCGCTTTTTTGGGCATTTTTCCGCAGGACGAAGTTGGCGCCAAGGGTTTCGGCTGCTCTTTTTTGAGTGCTGCTGTGCCCGCGGCTTATTTTTGTCACAGGGAGGCAGTTGCCAAAGTCTTGGCCCAATCTGAAGAAGGCGGACGAAGTTCGCCGGCCCCACGCCCAACGGCTATAGCACACCCCTTTTTTGGGCATTTTTCCGCAGGACGAACTTGGCGCCAAAGGGTTCGGCTGCTCTTTTTTAGGTGCGGCTGTGCCCGCGGCCTATTTTTGTCGTGGGGAGGGGGTGGGAAAATTCTCGGCCCATTCCGAGTCCGGTGGACGAAGTTCGCCAGCCCCACGCCCCAAGGCTATAGCCCACCCCCTTTTTGGGCATTTTTCCGCAGGACGAACTTGGCGCCAAGGGGTTCGGCCGCTCATTTTTGGGCGCGGCTGTGCCCGCGGCCTATTTTTGTCGCGGGGAGGGGGTGGGCAAAGTCTCGGCCCATTCCAAGGAAGGCGGACGAAGTGCGGCAGCCCCACGCCCCAAGGCTATAGCCCACCCTTTTTTTGGGCATTTTTCCACAGGACGAACTTGGCGCCAAGGGGTTCGGCCGCTCTTTCTGGGGTGCGGCTGTGCCCGCGGCCTATTTTTGTCGCGGGTAGGGGGTGGGAAAAGTCTCGGCCCATTCCGAGGAAGGCGGATGAAGTTCGCCAGCCCCACGCCCCAAGGCTCTAGCCTACCCCTTTTTTGGGCATTTTTCTCCAGGACGAACTTGGCGCCAAGGGGTTCGGCTGCTCTTTTTTGGGCACGGCTGTGTCCGTGGCCTACTTTTGTCGCGGGGAGGGGGTGGGAAAAATCTCCGTCCATTCCGAGGCCGGCGGACGAACATTGCCGGTCCAACGCCCCAAGGCTATAGCACACCCCTTTTTTGGGCATTTTTCCGCAGGACGAACTTGGCGCCAAGGGGTTCGGCTGCTCTTTTTTGGGCGCGGCTGTGCCCGCGGCCTACTTTTGTCGCGGGGAGGGGGTGGGCAAAGTCTCGGCCCATTCCGAGTCCGGCGGACAAAGTTCGCCAGCCCCACGCCCCAAGGCTGTAGCCCACCCCTTTTTTCGTCATTTTTCCGCAGGACGAACTTGGCGCCAAGGGGTTCGGCTGCTCTTTTTTGGGCGCGGCTGTGCCCGCGGGCTATTTTTGTCGCGGGGAGAGGGTGGGAAAAATCTCCGCCCATTCCGAGCCCGGTGGACGAAGTTCGCCGGCCCCACGCCCCAAGGCTATAGCCCACCCCCTTTTTCGGCATTTGTCCGCAGGACGAACTTGGCGCCAACGGGTTCGGCCGCTCATTTTTGGGTGCGGCTGTGCCCGCGGCCTATTTTTGTCGCGGGGAGTGGTTGGGCAAAGTCTCGGCCCATTCCAAGGAAGGCAGACGAAGTTCGCCAGCCCCACGCCCCAAGGCTATAGCCCACCCCCTTTTTGGGCATTTTTCCACAGGACGAACTTGGCGCCAAGGGGTTCGGCCGCTCTTTTTGGGGCGCGGCTGTGCCCGCGGCCTATTTTTTTCGCGGGGAGGGGGTGGGAAAAGTCTCGGCCCATTCCGAGGAAGGCGGACGAAGTTCGCCAGCCCCACGCCCCAAGGCTATAGCCCACCCCCTTTTTGGGCATTCTTCTGCAGGACGAACTTCGCGCCATGGGGTTCGGCTGCTCTTTTTTGGGTGCGGCTGTGGCTGCACCCTATTTTTGTCGCAGGGAGGCGGTGGGAAAAGTCTCGGCCCATTCCGGGTCCAGCGGACGAAGTTCGCCAGCCCCACGCCCCAAGGCTATAGCCCACCCCTTTTTTGGGCATTTTTTCCGCTGGACGAACTTGGCGCCGAGGGGATCGGCTGCTCTTTTTTGGGTGCGGCTGTGCCCGCGGCCTATTTTTGTCACAGGGAGGGGGTGGGCAATGTCTCGGCCCATTCTGAGGAAGGCGGACGAAGTTCGCTAGAATGACGCCCCAAGGGTATAGCCCACCCCTTTTTTGGGCATTTTTCCGCAAGACGAGCTTGGCGCCAAGGGGTTCGGCTGCTCTTTTTTGGGCGCGGCTGTGACCGCGGCTTATATTTGTCGCGGGGAGGCGGTGGGGAAAGTCTCGGCCCATTCCGAGTCCGGTGGACGAAGTTCGCCAGCCCCACGCCCCAAGGCTATAGCCCACCCCCTTTTTGGGCATTTTTCCGCCGGACAAACTTGGCGCCAAGGGGTTCGGCTGTCCTTTTTTCGGCGCGCCTGTGCCCGCGGCGTATTTTTGTCGCAGGGAGGGGGTGGACAAAGTCTCGGACCATTCCGAGTCCGGCGGACGAAGCTCGCCAGCCCCACGCCCCAAGGCTATAGCCCACCCCCTTTTTTGGGCATTTTTCCGCGGGACGAACTTGGCGCCAAGGGGTTTGGCTGCTCTTTTTTCGGTGCGGCTGTGGCCGCGGCCTATTTTTTTCGTGGGGAGGGGGCGGGCAAAGTCTCTGCCCATTCCAAGGATGGCGGACGAAGTTCGCCCGCCCCACGCCCCAAGGCTATAGCCCACCCCCTTTTTGGGCATTTATCCGCAGGATGAGCCTGGCGCCAAGGGGTTCGGCTGCTCTTTTTTGGGTGCGGCTGTGCCCGCGGCCTATTTTCATCGTGGGGAGCGGGTGGGCAATGTCTCGGCCCATTCCCAGGATGGCGGACGAAGTTCGCTAGCCCCACGCCCCAAGGCTATAGCCCAACCCCTTTTCAGGCATTTTTCCGTCGGACGAACTTGGCGCAAGGGGTTCGGCTGCTCTTTTTTCGGAGCGGCTGTGCCCGCGGCCTATTTTGTTCGCGGGGAGGGGGCGGGCAAAGTGTCTGCCCATTCCGAGGATGGCGGACGAAGTTCGCCCGCCCCACGCCCCAAGGCTATAGCCCACCCCTTTTTTGGGCATTTATCCGCAGGATGAACCTGGCGCCAAGGGGTTCGGATGCTCTTTTTTGGGTGCCACTGTGCCCGCGGCCTATTTTCATCGCGGGAAGGGGGTGATCAAAGTCACGGCCCATTCCGAGTCCGGCAGACGAACTTCGCCAGCGCCACGCCCCAAGGCTACAGCCCACCCCTTTTTTGGGCGTTTTTCCGTAGGGCGAACTTGGCGCCAGGGGGTTCGGCTTCTCCTTTTTGGGCGCGGCTGTGCCCGCGGCCTATTTTTGTCATGGGGAGGGGGTGGGAAAAGTCTCGGCCCATTCCGAGTCCGGCGGACGAAGTTCGCCAGCCCCACACCCCAAGGCTATAGCCCACCCCTTTTTTGGGCACTTTTCCGCAGGACGAACTTGGCGCCAAGAGGTTCGGCTGTTGTTTTTTGGGCACGGCTGTGCCCGCGGCCTATTTTTGTTGCGGGGCGGGGGTGGGGAAAGTCTCGGCCCATTCCGAGTCCGGCGGACGAACTTTGCCGGCCCCACGCCCCAAGGCTACAGCACACCCTTTTTTCGGGCATTTTTCCGCAGGACGAACTTGGTGCCAGGGGGTTCGGTGCTCTTTTTTGTGCGCGGCTGTGCCAGCGGCCTATTTTTGTCCTGGGGAGAGGGTGGGAAAAGTCTCGGCCCATTCTGTGTCCGGCGGACGAAGTTCGCCAGCCCCACGCCCCAAGGCTATAGCCCACCCCCTTCTTGGGTATTTTTCCACAGGACGAACTTGGCGCCGAGGGGTTCGGCTGCTCTTTTTTCAGTACGGCTGCGCCCGCGGCCTATTTTTCTTGCGGGGAGGGGGTGGGCAAAGTCTCGGCACATTCCGAGTCCGGCGGACGAAGTTCGCCAGCCCCACGCCCCAAGGCTATAGCCCACCCCTTTTTTGGGCATTTTTCCGGCGGACGAACTTGGCGCCAAGGGGTTCGGCTGTTCTTTTTTCGGCGCGGCAGTGCCCGCAGCCTATTTTTGCCGTGGGGAGGGGGTGGGTAAAGTCTCGGCCCATTCCACGGAAGGCGGACGAAGTTCGCCAGCCCCACACCCTAAGGCTATAGCCCACCCGCTTTTTGGGCATTTTTCCGCAGGACGAACTTGGCGCCAAGGGGTTCGGCTGCTCTTTTTTGGGCACGGCTGTCCCCACGGCCTATGTTTGTCACGGGGAGGTTGTGGCCAAAGTCTCGGCCCATTCCAAGGAAGGCGGACGAAGTTCGCCCGCCCCACGCCCCAAGGCTATAACCCACCCCCTTTTTGGGCATTTTTCTGCAGTACGAACTTGGCGCAAAGGGGTTCGGATGCTCGTTTTTGGGCGCGGCTGTGCCCGCGTCCTATTTTTGTCGTGCAGAGGGCTGGGCAAAGCCTCGGCCCATTCCGCGTCCGGCGGACGAAGTTCGGCAGCCCCGCACCCCAAGGCTATAGCCCACCCCTTTTTTGGGCATTTTTCCGCAGGACGAACTTGGCGCCAAGGGGTTCGACTGCCCTTTTTTGGGCGCGGCTGTGCCCGCGGCCTATTTTTGGTGCGGGAGGGTGTGGGCAAAGTCTCGGCCCATTCCGAGCCCCGCGTACGAAGTTCGCCAGCCCCACGCCCCAAGGCAATAGCCCACCCCCTTTTTGGGCATTTTTCCGCAGAACGAACTTGGCGCCAAGGGGTTCGGCCGCTCTTTTATGGGCGCGGCTGTGTCCGCGGCCCATTTTTGTCGCGGGGAGGTGGTGGGATAAGTCTCGGTCCATTCCGAGTCCGGCGTACGAAGTTCGCCAGCCCCACGCCCCAAGGCTATAGCCCTCCCCCTTTTTGGGCATTTTTCCGCAGGACGAACTTGGCGCCAAGGGGTTCGGCCGCTCTTTTATGGGCGCGGCTGTCTCCGCCGCCCATTTTTGTCGCGGGGAGGCGGTGGGATAAGTCTCGGTCCATTCCGAGTGCGGCGTACGAAGTTCGCCAGCCCCACGCCCCAAGGCTATAGCCCTCCCCCTTTTTGGGCATTTTTCCGCAGGACAAACTTGGCGCCAAGGGGTTCGGCTGCTCTTTTTTGGGCACGGCTGTGCCCACGGCCTATTTTTGTCGCGGGGAGGGGGTGGAAATAGTCTCGGCGCATTCCGAGTCCGGTGGACGAACTTCGGCAACCCCACGCCGCAAGGCTTTAGCACACAACTTTTTTAGGCATTTTTCCGCAGGACGAACTTTGTGCCAAGGTGTTCAGCTGCTCTTTTTTGGGCGCGGCTGTGCTCACGGCCTATTTTTGTCACAGGGAGGGGGTGGGTAAATTCTCGACCCATTCCGAGGAAGGCGGACGAAGTGTGCCAGCCCCACACCCTTAGGCTATAGCCCACCCCTTTTTTGGGCATTTTTCCGCAGGATGAACTTGGCGCCAAGGGGTTCGGCTGCTCTTTTTTGGGCACGGCTGTGCCCGCGGCCTATTTTTGTGGCGGGGAGGGGGTGGGCAAAGTCTCGGCCCATTCCGAGTCCGGCGGACGAAGTTCGCCCGCCCCACGCCCAGGGCTATAGCCCACCCCTTTTTTGGGTATCTTTCCGCAGGACGAACTTGGCGCCAAGGGGTTCGACTGCTCTTTTTTGGGCGCGGCTGTGCCCGCGGCCTATTTTGTGGTGCGGGGAGGGGGTGAGTAAAGTCTCGGCCCATTCCGAGGAAGGCGGATGAACTTCGCCAGCCCCACGCCCCAAGGCTATAGCCCACCCCTATTTTGGGCATTTTTCCACAGGACGAACTTGGTGCCAAGGGGTTCGACTGCTCTTTTTTGGGCGTGGCTGTGCCCGGGGCCTATTTTTGGTGCGGGGAGGGGGTGGGCAAAGTCTCGGCCCATTCCAAGTCCCGCCTACGAAGTTCGCCCGCCCCACGCCCCAAGGCTATAGCCCACCCCTTTTTTTGGCATTTTTCCGCAGGACGAACTTGGCGCCAAGGGGTTCGACTCGTCTTTTTTGGGCGCGGCTGTGCCCGTGGCCTATTTTTGTCACGGGGATGGGGTGGGCAAAGTCTCGGCCCATTCCGAGTCCGGCGGACGAAGTGCGCCAGCCCCACGCCCCAAGGCTATAGCCCACCCCCTTTTTGCGCATTTTTCCGCAGTACGAACTTGGCGCAAAGGGGTTCGGCTGCTCTTTTTTGGGCGCGGCTGCGCCCACAGCCTATTTTTGTCATGGGGAGGGGGTGGGCAAAGTCTCGGCTCATTCCGAGTCCGGCGGACAAAGTTCGCCCGCCCCACGCCCCAAGGCTATAGCCCACACCCATTTTGGGCATTTTTCCGCAGGACGAACTTGGCGCCACGGGGTTCGGCTGCTCATTTTTGGGCGCGGCAGTGCCCGCGGCCTATTTTTGTCGCAGGGAGGGGGTGGCCAATGTCTCGGCCCATTCCAAGGAAGGCGGACGAAGTTCGCCAGCCCCACGCCCCAAGGCTATAGCCCACCCCTTTTTTGGGCATTTTTCCACAGGACGAACTTGGCGCCAAGGGGTTTGGCTGCTCTTTTTTGTGCGTGGCTGTGCCCGCGGCCTATTTTTGTCGCAGGGAGGGGGTGGGAAATGTCTCGGCCCATTCCGAGTCCGGCGGACGAACTTCGGCAGCCCCACGCCCCAAGGCTATAGCACACCCCCTTTTTTGGGCCTTTTTCCGCAGGACGAACTTGGCGCAAAGGGGTTCGGCTGCTCTTTTTTGGGCGCGACTGCGCCCACAGCCTATTTTTGTCATGGGGAGGGGGTGGGCAAAGTCTCGGCTCATTCCGAGTCCGGCGGACATAGTTCGCCCGCCCCACGCCCCAAGGCTATAGCCCAACCCATTTTGGGCATTTTTCCGCAGGACGAACTTGGCGCCACGGGGTTCGGCTGCACGTTTTTGGGCGCGGCAGTGCCCGCGGCCTATTTTTGTCGCAGGGAGGGGGTGGCCAATGTCTCGGCCCATTCCGAGGAAGGCGGACGAAGTTCGCCAGCCCCACGCCCCAAGGCTATGGCCCACCCCTTTTTTGGGCATTTTTCCACAGGACGAACTTGGCGCCAAGGGGTTCGGCTGCTCTTTTTTGGGCGTGGCTGTGCCCGCGGCCTATTTGTGTCGTGGGGAGGGGGTGCCCGAAGTCTCGGCCCATTCCGAGTCCGGCGGACGAAGTGCGCCATCCCCACGCCCCAAGGCTATAGCCCACCCTTTTTTTGGGCATTTTTCCGCAGGACGAACTTGGCGCCAAGGGGTTCGGTTGCTCTTTTTTAGGCGAGGCTGGGGCCGCGGCCTATTTTTGTCCCTGGGAGGGTGTGGGCAAAGTCTCGGCACATTCGGAGTGCGGCAGACGAAGTTCGCCAGCCCCACGCCCCAAGGCTATAGCCCACCCTTTTTTTGGGCATTTTTCCGCAGGACGAACTTGGCGCCAAGGGGTTCGACTGCTTTTTTTTGGGCGCGGCTGTGCCCGCGGCCTATTTTTGGCATGGGGAGGGGGTGGCCAAAGTCTCGGCCCATTCCAGGGAAGGCGGATGAACTTTGCCGGCCCCACGCCCAAAGGCTATAGCACACCCCTTTTTTGGGCGTTTTTTCGGCAGGACGAACTTGGGGCCAAGGGGTTTGGCTGCTCTTTTGTGGGCGCGGTTGTGGCCGCGGCCTATTTTTGTCGTGAGGAGGGGGTGGGCAAAGTCTCGGCCCATTCCGAGTCCGGCGGACGAACTTCGGCAGCCCCACGCCCCAAGGGTATAGCCCACCCCTTTTTTGGGCATTTTTCCGCGGGACGAACTTGGTGCCAAGGGGTTCGGCTGCACTTTTTTGGGCGCGGCTGCGCCCGCGGCCTATTTTTGTCGCGGCGAGGGGTTGGACAAAGTTTCGGCCCATTCCGAGTTCGGCGGACGAACTTGGCCAGCGCCACGCCCCAAGGCAGCCCACCCCTTTTTTGGGCATTTTTCGGCAGGACAAACTTGGCGCGAAGGGGTTCGGCTGCTCTTTTTTGGGAGCGGCTGTGCCCGCGGCCTATTTTTGTCGCCGGGAGGGGGTGGGAAAAGTCTCAGCCCATTCCGAGTCCAGCGGACGAACTTAGCCCGCCCCACGCCCCAAGGCTATAGCACACCCCTTTTTTGGGGATTTTTCCGCAGGACGAACTTGGCGCCAAGGGGTTCGGCTGGTCTTTTTTGGGCGTGGCAGTGCCCGCGGCCTATTTTTGGTGCGGGGAGGGGGTGGCAATGTCTTGGCCCATTCCAAGGAAGGCGGATGAACTTTGCCGGCCCCACGCCGAAAGGCTATAGCACACCCCTTTTTTGGGCATTTTTTCGCAGGACGAACTTGGCGCCGAGGGGTTCGGCTGCTCTTTTTTGGGCGCGGCTGTGTCTGCAGCCTATTATTGTCACGGGGAGGGGGTGGGCAAAGTCTCGGCCCATTCCGAGTCTGGCGGACGAAATTCGCCAGCCCCACGCCCCAAGGCTATAGCCCACCCCCTTTTTGGGCATTTTTCCGCAGGTCGAACTTGGCGCCAAGGGGTTCGGCTGTTCTTTTTTGCACGCGGCTGTGCCCGCGGCCTATTTTTGTCACAGGGAGGGGGTGAGAGAAGTCTCGGCCCATTCCGAGTCCGGCGGACGAACTTCGGCAGCCCCACGCCCCAAGGCTATAGCACACCCCTTTTTTGGGCATTTTTCCGCAGGACAAACTTGGCGCCAAGGGGTTCCGCTGCTCTTTCTTGGTTGCGGCTGTGCCCGCTGGCGATTTTTGGTGCTGGGATGGGGTGGCCAACGTCTCGGCCCATTCCGAGGAAGGCGGATGAACTTTTCCGGCCCCATGCACAAAGGCTATAGAACCCCCCTTTTTTGGTCATTTTTCGCAGGACGAACATGGCGCCAAAGGGTTCGGCAGCTCTTTTTTTGGGTGCGGCTGTGCCCGCGGCCTATTTTGGTCGCGGGGAAGAGGTGGGCAAAAGTCTCGGCCCATTCCGAGTCCGGCGGACGAAGTATGCCAGACCCACGCCCCAAGGCTATAGCCCACCACTTTTTTGGGCATTTTTCCGCAGGACGAACTTGGCGCCAAGGGGTTCGGTTGCCCTTTTTTGGGCGCGGCTGTGCCCGCGGCCTATGTTTGTCGCGGGGAGGGGGTGGGAAAAGTCTCGGCCGATTCCGAGGATGGCGGATGAACTTTGCCGGCCCCACGCACAAAGGCTATAGATCCCCCCTTTTTTGGTCATTTTTCCGCAGGACGAACTTGGCGCCAAGGGGTTCGGCTGCTCTTTTTTGGGCGCGGCTGTGCCCGCGGCCTATTTTTGGTGCAGGGTGGGGGTGGCCAAAGTGTCGGCCCATTCCGAGTCCGGCGGACGAAGTTCGCCAGCCCCACGCCCCAAGGCTATAGCCCACCCCTTTTTTGGGCATTTATCCGCAGGGCGAACATGGCGCCAAGGGGTTCGGCTGCTCTTTTTTTGGGCGTGGCTGTGCCCGCGGCCTATTTTTGTCGCGGGGAGGGGGTGGGCAAAGTCTCGGCCCATTCCGAGGAAGATGGATGAAGTTCGCCAGCCCCACGCCCCAAGGCCATAGCCTACCCCTTTTTTGGGCATTTTTCCGCAGGAGGAACTTGGCGCCAAGGGGTTCGGCTGCTCTTTTTTGCGCGCGGCTGTGCCTGAGGCCAATGTTTGTCACGGGGAGGGGGTGGGAAAAGTCTTGTGCGATTCCGAGGAAGGCAGATGAACTTTGCCGGCCCCACGCACAAAGGCTTTAGAACCCCCCTTTTTTGGTCATTTTTCCGCAGGATGAACTTGGCGGCAAGGGGTTCGGCTGCTCTTTTTTGTGCGCGGCTGTGCCCGCGGCCTATTTTTTGTGTGGGGAGGGGGTGGCCAAAGTCTCGGCCCATTCCGAGGAAGGCGGATGAACTTTGCCGACCCCACGCCGAAAGGCTATAGCACACCCTTTTTTTTGGGCATTTTTCTACAGGACGATTTTGACCCCAAGGGGTTCGGCGGCTCTTTTTTGGGCGCGGCTGTGCCCGCGGCCTATTTTTGCCGCGGGGAGGGGTTGGGCAAAGTCTCGGCCCATTCCGAGTCCGGCGGACGAAGTTCGCCTGCCCCACGCCCAAAGGCTATAGCACACCCCTTTTTTGAGCATTTTTAGGCAGGACGAGCTTGGCGCCAAGGGGTTCGGCTGCTCTTTTTTCGGAGCGGCTGTGCCCGCGGCCTATTTTTGTCGCCGGTAGGGGGTGAGAAAAGTCTCGGCCCATTCCGAGCCCGGCGGACGAACTTCGGCAGCCCCACGCCCCAAGGCTATAGCACACCCCTTTTTTGGGCATTTTTCGGCAGGACGAACTTGGCGCCAAGTAGTTCGGCTGCTCTTTTTTGGGCGCGGCTGTGCCCGCAGCCTATTTTTGTCGCGGGGAGGGGGCGGGCAAAGTCTCGGCCCATTCCGAGTCCGGCGGACAAAGTTCACCAGCCCCACGCCCCAAGGCTATAGCCCACCCCTTTTTTGGGAATTTTTCTGCAGGACGAACTTGGTGCCAAGAGGTTCGGCTGCACTTTTTTGGGCGCGGCTGTGCCCGCGGCCTATTTTTGTCGCGGGGAAGGGTTGGACTAAGTCTCGGCCAATTCCGAGTTCAGCGGACGAACTTCGCCAGCGCCACGCCCCAAGGCTATAGCCCACCCCTTTTTTGGGCATTTTTCGGCAGGACGAACTTGGCGCGAAGGGGTTCGGCCGCTCTTTTTGTGTGCAGCTGTGCCCGCGGCCTATTTTTGTTGCCGGGAGGGGGTGGGAAAAGTCTCGGCCCATTCCGAGTCCGGCGGACGAACTTAGCCGGCCCCACGCCCGAAGGCTATAGCACACCTCTTTTTTGGGCATTTTTCCGCTGGACGAACTTGTCGCCAAGGGGTTTGGCTGGTCTTTTTTGGGCGCGGCTGTGCCCGCGGCCTATTTTTGGTGCGGGGAGGGGGTGGCAATGGCTCGGCGCATTCCGAGGAAGGCGGATGAACTTTGCCGGCCCCACGCCGAAAGGCTATAGCACACCCCTTTTTTGGGCATTTTTTCGCAGGACGAACTTGACGCCAAGGGGTTCGGCTGCTCTTTTTTGGGCGCGGCTGTGTCCGCAGCCAATTATTGTCACGGGGAGGGGGTGGACAAAGTCTCGGCCCATTCCGAGTCCGGCGGACGAAATTCGCCAGCCCCACGGCCCAAGGCTATAGCCCACCCCCTTTTTGGGCATTTTTCCGCAGGTCGAACTTGGCGCCAAGGGGTTCGGCTGCTCTTTTTTGCACGCGGCTGTGCCCGCGGCCTATTTTTGTCACAGGGAGGGGGTGAGAAAAGTCTCGGCCCATTCCGAGTCCGGCGGACAAACTTCGGCAGCCCCACGGCCCAAGGCTATAGCACACCCCTTTTTTGGGCATTTTTCCGCAGGACAAACTTGGCGCCAAGGGGTTCCGCTGCTCTTTCTTGGTTGCGGCTGTACCCGCTGGCGATTTTTGGTGCTGGGATGGGGTGGCCAACGTCTCGGCCCATTCCGAGGAAGGCGGATGAACTTTGCCGGCCCCATGCACAAAGGCTATAGAACCCCCCTTTTTTGGTCATTTTTCGCAGGACGAACATGGCGCCAAGGGGTTCGGCTGCTCTTTTTTTGGGTACGGCTGAGCCCGCGGCCTATTTTGGTCGCGGGGAAGTGGTGGGCAAAAGTCTCGGCCCATTCCGAGTCCGGCGGACGAAGTATGCCAGACCCACGCCCCAAGCCTATAGCCCACCACTTTTTTGGGCATTTTTCCGCAGGACGAACTTGGCGCCAAGGGGTTCGGCTGCCCTTTTTTGGGCGCGGCTGTGCCCGCGGCGTATGTTTGTCGTGGGGAGGGGGTGGGAAAAGTCTCGGCCGATTCCGAGGAAGGCGGATGCACTTTGCCGGCCCCACGCACAAAGGCTATAGACCCCCCCTTTTTTGGTCATTTTTCCGCAGGACAAACTTGGCGCCAAGGGGTTCGGCTACTCTTTTTAGGGCGCGGCTGTGCCCGCGGCCTATTTTTGGTGCGGGGAGGGGCTGGCCAAAGTCTCGGCCCATTCCGAGTCCGGCGGACGAAGTTCGCCAGCCCCACGCCCCAAGGCTATAGCCCACCCCTTTTTTGGGCATTTATCGCAGGGCGAACATGGCGCCAAGGGGTTCGGCTGCTCTTTTTTTGGGCGCGGCTGCGCCCGTGGCCTATTTTTGTCGCGGGGAGGGGGTGGGCAAAGTCTCGGCCCATTCCGAGGAAGATGGATGAAGTTCGCCAGCCCCACGCCCCAAGGCCATAGCCTACCCCTTTTTTGGGCATTTTTCCGCAGGAGGAACTTGGCACCAAGGGGTTCGGCTGCTCTTTTTTGGGCGCGGCTGTGCCTGCGGCCTATGTTTGTCGCGGGGAGGGGGTGGGAAAAGTCTCGGCCGATTCCGAGGAAGGCGGATGAACTTTGCCGGCCCCACGCACAAAGGCTTTAGAACCCCCCTTTTTTGGTCATTTTTCCGCAGGACGAACTTGGCGCCAAGGGGTTTGGCTGCTCTTTTATGGGCGCGGCTGTGCCCGCGGCCTATTTTTTGTGTGGGGAGGGGGTGGCCAAAGTCTCGGCCCATTCCGAGGAAGGCGGACGAACTTTGCCGACCCCACGCCGAAAGGCTATAGCACACCCCTTTTTTTGGGCATTTTTCTACAGGACGATTTTGGCCCCAAGGGGTTCGGCGTATCTTTTTTGGGCGCGGCTGTGCCCGCTGCCTATTTTTGCCGCGGGGAGGGGCTGGGCAAAGTCTCGGCCCATTCCGAGTCCGGCGGACGAAGTTCGCCTGCCCCATGCCCAAAGGCTATAGCACACCCCTTTTTTGGGCATTTTTCGGCAGGACGAACTTGGCGCCAAAGGGTTTGGCTGCTCTTTTTTGGGTTCGGCTGTGCCCGCGGCCTATTTTTGTCGCCGGGAGGGGGTGGCAAAAGTCTCGGCCGATTCCGAGGAAGGCGGATGAACTTTGCCGGCCCCACGCACAAAGGCTTTAGAACCCCCCTTTTTTGGTCATTTTTCTGCAGGACGAACTTGGCGCCAAGGGGTTCGGCTGCTCTTTTATGGGCGCGGCTGTGCCCGCGGCCTATTTTTTGCGTGGGGAGGGGGTGGCCAAAGTCTCGGCCCATTCCGAGGAAGGCGGATGAACTTTGCCGACCCCACGCCGAAAGGCTATAGCACACCCCTTTTTTTGGGCATTTTTCTACAGGACGATTTTGGCCCCATGGGGTTCGGCGTCTCTTTTTTGGGCGCGGCTGTGCCCGCGGCCAATTTTTGCCGCGGGGAGGGGCTGGCCAAAGTCTCGCCCCATTCCGAGTCCGGCGGACGAAGTTCGCCTGCCCCATGCCCAAAGGCTATAGCACACCCCTTTTTTGGGCATTTTTCAGCAGGACGAACTTGGTGCCAAGGGGTTCGGCCGCTCTTTTTTGTGCGCGGCTGTGCCCGCAGCCTATTTTTGTCGCGGGGAGGGGGTGGCCAAAGTCTCGGCCCATTCCGAGTCCGGCGGACGAAGTTCGCCAGCCCCACGCCCCAAGGCTATAGCCCACCCCTTTTTTGGGCATTTTTCTGCACGACGAACTTGGCGCCAAGGGGTTCGGCTGCACTTTTTTGGGCGCAGCTGTGCCCGCGGTCTATTTTTGTCGCAGGGAGGGGTTGGACAAAGTCTCGGTCCATTCCGAGTTCGGCGGACGAAGTTCGCCAGCCCCACGCCCCAAGGCTATAGCCCACCCCTTTTTTTGGCATTTTTTCGCAGGACTAACTAGGCGCCAAGGGGTTCGGCTGCTCTTTTTTGGGCGCGGCTGTGCCCGTGCCCGATTTTTGTTTCTGGGAGGGGGTGGATAAAGTCTCGGTCCATTCCGAGTTCGGCGGACGAACATCGCCAGCTCCACGCCCCAAGGCTATAGCCCACCCCTTTTTTGGGCATTTTTCGGCAGGACGAACTTGGCGCCAAGGGGGTCGGCTGCTCTTTTTTGGGTGCGGCTGTTCCCGCGGCCTATTTTTGTCGCCGGGAGGGGGTGAGAAAAGTCTCGGCCCATTCCGAGCCCGGTGGACGAACTTCGGCAGCCCCACGCCCCAAGGCTATAGCACACCCCTTTTTTGGGCATTTTTCGGCAGGACAAACTTAGCGCCAAGGGGTTCGGCTGCTCTTTTTTGGGCGCGGCTGATCCCGCAGCCTAATTTTGTCACGGGGAGGGGGTGGGCAAAGTCTCGGCCCATTCGGAGTCCGGCAGATGAAGTTCGCCAACCCCACGCCCCAAGGCTATAGCCCACCCCCTTTTTGGGCATTTTTCCGCAGGACGAACTTGGCGCCAAGGGGTTCGGCTGCTCTTTTTTCCACGCGGCTGTGCCCGTGGCCGATTTTTGTTTCGTAGAGGGGTTGGGCAACGTCTCGGCACATTCCGAGTCCGACGGACGAAGTTCGCCAGCCCCAAGCCCCAAGGCTATCGCCCACCACTTTTTTGGGTATTTTTCCGCAGGACGAACTTGGCGCCAAGGGGTTCGGCTGCTCTTTGTTGGGTGCGGCTGTGCCCGCGGCCTATTTTTGTCGCGGGGAGGGGGTGGGAAAAGTCTCGGCCCGTTCGGAGTCCGGCGGACGAACTTCGGCAGCTCCACGCCCCAAGGCTATAGCACACCCCTTTTATGGGCATTTTTCCGCAGGACGAACTTGGCGCCAAGGGGTTCGACTGCTCTTTTTTGGCCGCGGCTGTGCCCGCGGTCTATTATTGTCACGGGGAGGGGGTGGGCAATGTCTCGGCCGATTCCGAGGGAGGCGAATGAAGTTCGCCGGCCCCACGCTCAAAGGCTATAGCACACCCCTTTTTTGGGCATTTTTCCGCAGGACGAACTTGGCGCCAAGGGGTTCGGCTGCTCTTTGTTGGGTGCGGCTGTGCCCGCGGCCTATTTTTGTCGCGGGGAGGGGGTGGGAAAAGTCTCGGCCCGTTCGGAGTCCGGCGGACGAACTTCGGCAGCTCCACGCCCCAAGGCTATAGCACACCCCTTTTATGGGCATTTTTCCGCAGGACGAACTTGGCGCCAAGGGGTTCGGCTGCTCTTTTTTGGCCGCGGCTGTGCCCGCGGTTTATTATGGTCGTGGGCAGGGGGTGGGCAATGTCTCGGCCCATTCCGAGTCCGACGGACGAAGTTCGCCCGCCACACGCCCCAAGGCGGCAGGCCACCCCTTTTTTGGGCATTTTTCCACATGACGAACTTGGCGCCACGGGGTTCGGCAGCTCTTTTCTGGGAGCAGCTGTGCCCGCGGCCTATTTTTGTCGCGGGGACGGGGTGGGAAAAGTCTCGGCCCATTCCGAGTTCGGCGGACGAACTTAGCCGGCCCCACGCCCCAAGGCTATAGCACACTTTTTCCCCTTTTTAGTGCATTTTTCCGCAGGACGAACTTGGCGCCAAGGGGTTCGGCTGCACTTTTTTGGGCGCTGCTATGCCTGCGGCCTATTTTTGGCGCGGGGAGGGGGTGGCCAAACTCTCGGCCCATTCCGAGGAAGGCGGATGAGCTATGCCGGCCCAATGCCCAAAGGCTATAGCACACCCCTTTTTTGGGCATTTTTCCACAGGACGAAGTTGGCGCCAAGGGGTTCGGCTGCTCTTTTTTGGACGCGGCTGTGCCCGCGGCCTATTTTTGTCGCGGGGAGGGGGTGGGCAAAGTCTCGGCCCATTCCGAGTCCGGCGGACGAAGTTCGGCAGCCCCACGCCCCAAGGCTATAGCACACCCCTTTTTTGGGCATTTTTCGGCAGGACGAACTTGGCGCCAAGGGGTTCGGCTGCTCTTTTTTGGGTGCGGCTGTGCCTGCGGCCTATTTTTGCCACGGGGAGGGGCTGGTCAATGTCTCGGCCCATTCCGAGTCCGGCGGACGAAGTTCGCCAGCCCCACGCCCAAAGGCTATAGCACCCTTTTTACCCTTTTTAGGGCATTTTTCCGCAGGACGAACTTGGCGCCAAGGGGTTCGGCTGCACTTTTTTGGGCGCGGCTGTGCCTGCGGCCTATTTTTGGCGCGGGGAGTGGGTGGCCAAACTCTCGGCCCATTCCGAGCAAGGCGGATGAACTTTGCCGGCCCAACGCCCAGAGGCTATAGCACACCCCTTTTTTGGGCATTTTTCCGCAGGATGAACTTGGCGCCAAGGGGTTCGGCTGCTCTTTTTTGGTCGCAGCTGTGCCCGCAGCTTATTTTTGTCGCGGGGAGGGGGTGGCCAAAGTCTCGGCCCATTCCGAGTCCGGCGGATGAAGTTCGCCAGCCCCACGCCCCAAGGCTATAGCCCACCCATTTTTTGGGCATTTTTCCGCACGACGAACTTGGCGCCAAGGGGTTCGGCTGCTCTTTTTTGGGCGCGGCTGTGACCGCGGCCTATTTTTGTCACGGGGAGGGGGTGGGCAAAGTCTCGGCCCATTCCGAGTCCGGCGGAGGAAGTTCGCCAGCCCCACGCCCAAAGGCTATAGCACACTTCACCCCTTTTTTGGGCATTTTTCCGCAGGTCGAAATTGGCGCCAAGGGGTTCGGCTGCAATTTTTTGAACGCGGCTGTGCCCGCGGCCTATTTTTGGTGCGGGGAGGGGGTGGCCAAATTCTCGGCTCATTCCGCGTCCGGCGGACGAACATCGGCAGCCCCTTGCCATTTCATTAAATGGCCCACATACATCAGTATGTATAAGTTCAAGTAAATCAGTGGCTCTTGTACTTTGTCCAACGAAGGGTGCCCTGGTCATTTTTCCTTGAAGACATGATTCACAAGTTGGATAAGGTTCTAAACCAAATGGACCTATTAGTCCATCTTTAGCCAATTTTGTGACTCTATCTTCTCCAATATGACCTAGCCTTAAATGTCACTTATATTTGGGGCTTATTTATTCTCTTTCACGTTTATGTGTTATGGTATTTACATTCACAACATGCTCATTATTTTCTTTCATGTTTAGTACATAAAGATCATTATCTAAAGTACCATGTGCAACATATTTATTCTCATAATAAATATTACAAATTTTATTTCTAAAATAAAATTCATAATTGTCTTTGCATAAACATGAAATTGAAACTATGTTCCTTACAGCAGAAGGAACAAATAAACAATCATTCAAACTTATAACATGCCCAGATGTCATTTTTAAGAAAAATGTCCCTATAGCTGAGGCAGCAACCATTGCTCCATTTCCTACTCTAAGAGACATTTCTCCTTGTTTAAGTCTTCTACTTCTTTTCAAATCCTGCATTGACATACAAATATGTGCGGTTGCAGCAGAATCTAAAATCCAAGAAGTAGATTGAATAATTGAAATATTAGTTTCAATAATGAGCATACCTTCACAAGGATTCTCTTTAGGCTTGACTTTCAAGCTGTTGAGGTAAACTTTGCAATTCCTCTTCCAATGCCCATCCTTACCGCAATGGAAACATTTTCCCTTGTCATTGGGCTTATTAGCTTTCCCCTTCTTAATCCCACCTTTAGCCTTGGGTTGAAACTTTTTCTTTTTACCCTTTTTAGTTGAGGGTCCTTCTATAGCCATAACATCTTTTGGCTTCTTTATGCAAGTTTCGGCAGTATTAAGCATCTTTAGCAGTTCAGCAAGACTGCACTCAATTTTATTCATGTTAAAATTCATGATAAATTGAGAGAATGAGTCTGGCAAGGATTGTAGGATAAGATCGATAGCTAATTCCCCATCCATTGAGAAATTAAGAGCTTCCAGCTGCTCTATGTAATCAATCATTTTGAGTACATGCTCATTGACCGATCCTTCAGTCATTCTCATTCTAAACAGTTTCTTAGATATCTCATATCTAACTGTTCTGCTTTGTTCACCATACAACTCTTGTAGATGAAGTATCATGGAACTTGCATCAGGCATATTTTCATGTTGCCTTTGTAGCTCATTGGACATCGATGCCAATATATAGCTTTTAGCAGTGAGGTCATCATCTTGCCACTTCTGATAAGTGACACGTTCTTCCTCACTTGCTCCCTCAGGAATTTCATTTGGCTTAGGTGTATCAAGAACATAGCTAATTTTCTCATAATTAAGAACAATTCTTAAATTCCTTAACCAATCAACGTAATTGGGTCCCGTCAAACGGTAATTTTCCAGAATTCGTGCTAGCGGATTATTCATTATTAAATATTTCTGCAGAAAATATTAAATTAAATTATTAGCATTTTATTATAATCTATTTGATTTTGGTCTTTAAATCAAATAGTACCTCCCACTATTTTATCATTTCAATACACTCCCATATGTAAGAAACGGAAACTCTCATTGGTAAAAGTTTCTAGTAGGAATCGGATTCTCATTAGCATAAGTTTACCTCACCTAACAGTTCTTGGCTTACTTATTTTAATGAGTAGGTAACTCTTTACCAAATGCATCTCATGCATGTACCGATTATCCTTCGGCCTCTAAATCATTAATACCTCACCTAACAGTTCTTGGTATAAATGATTTAGTTAAGTTTACCCTAATACCCTTGCACATTTTCAAAACATCTTACTAACCTCACCTAACAGTTCTTGGTAGCTTAATGTATGAATTATGCATCATCGCATGATATATGGTTTATTTTCAACATTTTAATGAATGAGTAGCCCATGTATCCATGACAACTAGCCCAAGCATAAAATATTTTAAATATTCCATTGGTATTAGTAGGCCATGATGAATATTCTCAATATCCATCATTACAACTTAACAATAATTATTTTTATTTAATTAGGGAGTATTTGGGCATTATTATGGTCTCACTTTTTAGCATGTTATTCCATTTACAATATTCAAATATGTCTAAGCACCCTAATATACATCTCATGCATATTATAGACAAACCAACTAAGGATGATCATGGAATTTTCTAATAAAACCAATTTGAGCCAAAATTGGTTTTAAGGTCCACCTAGGTATCAAGCAAACAATAATGACTATGAGACATCTTATGCCTCAAATTATTACAAATATTAATTTCTATTTGAGAGGCCAAAATTACATTGAAAGTGCTGCAACAATCCATGAAGTCTTCTTGCTCCAATCCTCCAACGCACCGTAAATACGCCATCCTTCCTTTGGCAATCATCTCACTTTGTAGTAATTACATATTTAGAAGAATTGAGGTACAAATCTCAGGGGTAATGGGATACAATCAGATCTTAATAGAAGGAGGAACATGCAAGTCCCTATTTAAAAATATTACAACCATTTAAGCCTTTAGAAATCGGCCAAATCAACAAATGAATCAATAGCTCATTCAATCATGCATATATTCAATCATCACATGACATAAATATATCTAGGTCTTTCCATGATCATCCTTCATGCTATTATAAATGGAAATAACATAAATCATGCTTCAAAAATTCGAAATTGAATGAAGATGGCTCTGATAGCACTTGAAGGACAACATTTGTCCATGAGGTTCCTAATAACGCAACTATTGCGCAGTAAAATTAAAACAGATGGCGGAAGCTCTAGAAACCTCGGATCGACTTCATTCAAAAACGAAAATCAAGAGGAAAGATTGAAGTTTAATTACCTCACTTGCAGTTTCGAAAACAACTTCGTGAAGTGGGAGAAAACGACTGAAAACAGCAAGCTCCGAACACTGTCCAGAAAAACAGCTCTGCACGAACAGCTTCTGTTTTGCCACGATCTGAGATCCTTTAAGCACCCCAATTGTGATGCCTCTAATCAGTCCACACTTAGAAATGTTCTAGGAGTTCAGAGGATTTGGAATCTCGAAATTTCATTAAGAAATGAGAGAGATAATGAAGAAACATGAGTGCTAGCTCATTTGATTCCATCCACCAAATAAAGCCCCATTATCTCTAATAATGGCACCAAACATTATCATGTGCTTAGACCCACCCACTTAGCCATTATTTATTGAAATTGATCTCATCACTTCAATAAACTATTTAATCAAATAAATAAATAGCTAATATTAATTAATTTCGGAATTAATTATTTAACCCCATTTTGATCACATCAAATGGTTAAATGTGGGCTTCTCTTGTGACATGTTCTAATGCTTTCTCTTAATCCATATTGGATCCAATAAAAGCCCATAATTCTAAACCCAAAATTGGTCTAGAAGTCCATAATCATATATGAACCCGAACATGTCTAAAACGGTCATTTTACATGCTCGACATTCCATAATGTTTAATTGAGGATTTATGAAATTTATTTTGTTCCTTAAACTATTTATGGAACATCTAAATTTCTATCTTAAATCATATTTAAGATGTATTTATATTTATATTCATTCTCAATGAATTATAATATAAATATTGATTTTCCTAAAATTAGGAAATCTAACTTCTCATTTTCTAGTAACTCCTTTTTCATTTCTATATTGTGTGTGACCTTTTAGGTTCTTAGTTATAAGGTAGTAGAACTATTTTAATGATAAATCTTTATTCATTAAATGATGCTAAACTCTTTAGTCATCAATTAGAACCTTTCTAATGACCTTAAGATGCATTGGTAATACGCTTTACCAATATTGATCATAAGGTTTCTACAAGTCATGAGTGACACCTAGCAGTATATTACGACTATCCAAATAACAAGAATTGTTGGATCTATAGAACCTATTCCATTGCATCTCTATGTCTTGGTCTCTTCATCATCCATGTCCAGAGAAAAACACAGCTTATGGTTTATTATGTTAAGCAGTTGTGCTTTATCTCAAAATAAATATAAATGAACTTGGCATGTTAATATAATTTGAACTCCTTCAAATATATTTCACCTTGGCCAAGGATTTCTCATGCCTATTCATATTATCTCATAGGGACATCCTTTTTTGTATATTACAAAGTGATGAATTCCATATTGGCCATCAACTTGTCTTCATACATAGCCAACCATGACAGCTATTGCTAGATCTCTTCCGTGATTAGGAATCAATCGTTATGCATTCACATATCAGAGATGTCTATGTATAAGACATCTGTTATGCCTCAGGTCTAAAGACCATTACTAAACATAGTGTCTGTTACAATGTATAATAAGCCATTAACACTCACGACCATATGGCTTACTATATTCGGTCAAGTTCAGTAAACTCATTCTCTTAACAAGTACCTATGTGTTTGACTTGACATCTCATGTCAATGATATGAAACTCACCATCCATCTTAGTATCACATACCATAAGGAGTCATAACACATACTAGTGTTTATAGGAATTTATAATGTCCAATCATAAATCCACCACTAGGAACTATTTTAGAAGTATAGTACAAAGGATACACGTTTCATATTCTCGACATACTCGAGAATGTGTTCCTTAACTATTTTACTTCTTGGACTATATTCATTAAATTAATATATGAATATTGATAACTTTGCCATTTTATAAATATCAAAATGCTATTCAAATACAATCATTCCCTAAACAATCAAATCACCATTCGGTTGGCCTTTAGGGCATATTACTAACAATCTCCCACTTGCACTAAAGCCAATCGCTATGGTATCTCATACCCATCTTCTCAAGATGACGATCTAATTGCTGTTGAGTAAGTGCTTTAGTCAGAGGATCCGCAGTGTTATCAGCGGAGGCTACTTTCTGCATAGTGATATCACTCCTTCCAATGATTTCTCTGATAATGTGATATCTTCTCTCAATGTGTTTGGACTTCTGGTGAGACCTTGGTTCCTTAGCTTGTGCTATAGCTCCATTGTTGTCACAATATAATGATATTGGCAACGCAATGGTTGGAACCACTCCAAGTTGTTGAATAAACTTCCGTATCCAAACAGCTTCTTTTGCGGCATCTGATGCAGCTATATATTCCGCTTCAGTGGTAGAATCTGCAGTAGTTGCTTGCTTGGAACTTTTCCAGCTTACTGCTCCACCATTGATAGTGAATACAAATCCTGATGTAGATTTTCTGTCATCTACATCTGACTGGAAATCTGAATCTGTGAAGCCTTCAATTTTTAGCTCACCCTCTCCATATGTTAAGAACAAATCTTTAGTTCTTCTTAAGTACTTAAAGATATTCTTAACTGCGGTCCAATGTTCCTCACCCGGATTACTCTAGTATCTGCTAGTGACACTCACTGCATGAGCTATATCCGGTCTAGTACATAGCATAGCATACATAAGACTTCCAATTGCAGAAGCATATGGAATCTTATTCATACGCTCTCTCTCATCATAAGTTTTTGGACTCATGCTTTTAGAGAGATGAATTCCATGTCTGAAGGGTATAAAACCCCTTTTGGAATCTTTAATATCTTTTCTATGTACTTAGCTTGACATAGACCTATTAATCTTCTGGATCTATCTCTATAAATCCTGATTCCCAAGATATACATTGCATCTCCTAGGTCTTTCATGGAGAAGTTTTGAGAAAGCCAAATTTTGACAGAAGACATTTGTCCAATGTCATTTCCTATAAGCAATATGTCATCTACATATAGCACAAGGAAAGTTATTGCACTCCCACTGACCCTTTTGTAAACACATGGTTCATCCTCATTCTTGATGAAACCAAATGATTTGATTGCATCATCGAATCGGATGTTCCAACTCTTGGAGGCTTGTTTTAGCCCATAAATGGACCTTTTTAGCTTGCATACTTTATGAGGATTTGTTTTAGATTCAAAACCACAAGGTTGCATCATATAGATATCTTCCTCAATGTATCCATTAAGAAATGCAGTTTTGACATCCATTTGCCAAATCTCATAGTCATAATATGTTGCTATAGCCAATAAGATTCTGATGGACTTTAGCATGGCTACTGGTGAAAAGGTTTCCTCATAGTCTATACCTTGTATTTGACGATAACCTTTAGCTACCAACCTTGCTTTATAGGTCTCTACCTTTCCATCTAAGCCTATCTTCCTCTTAAAGATCCACTTGCATCCAATAGGTACAATACCTTCGGGTGGATCCACTAGAGTCCAGACTTGGTTGGTTCTCATAGAGTCCATCTCTAAATCCATGGCTTCAAGCCATTTCTTAGAGTCAATATCTGATATTGCCTCTTCGTAACTAGTAGGATCATCTCTATGATCCGTATCACCCAATAAAAATATATCATTCATCTGATGAAGAAAACCATATCTTTCTGGTGGGTGAATTATCCTACTAGATCTACGGAGTTGTTGTGTTCCTTGTGTTTGTACTTGAACAGGCTCTTCATTGGATTTATCCTCATTAGAATTCTCAATAAATTCTAATTTTCTTCCTTGCCCACCTTCTTGAATAAACTCTTTTTCAAGAAATATGGCATTTCTACTGACCAATACCCTTTGATCAGATTGGATGTAAAAGTAATAACCCAAAGTTTCCTTTGGGTATCCAATGAACCTCCCATTATCCGCTTTAGCTTCAAGTTTCTCACTCTTGAGTCTCTTGATAAAAGCAGGACATCCCCAAATCCTAAGATGATTTAGGCTTGGTTGTTTACCATACCATATCTCATATGGTATTTTAGGTACAGACTTGGAAGGTACTCTGTTTAGTACATATGTTGCAGTAAGGAGAGCATATCCCCAAAGAGAAATTGGTAAGTCTGTATAACTCACCATTGATCACACCATGTCTAACAGTGTGCGATTTCTCCTCTCAGATACTCCATTAAGCTCTGGTGTACCTGGAGGTGTCCATTGTGAAACAATACCATTTTCTTTAAGGTAAGACTGGAATTCTCCACTGAGATATTCACCACCTCGATCTGATCGTAGGGTTTTAATAAATTTTCCAGTCTGTTTCTCTACTTCATTTCGGTATTCTTTGAACTTTTCAAAGGCTTCAGATTTATACTTCATTAAGTATACTGAACAATACCTTGAGTGATCGTCGATAAAAGTTATGAAGTAGTAATATCCACCCCTTGCCATTTCATTAAATGGCCCACATACATCAGTATGTATAAGTTCAAGTAAATCAGTGGCTCTTGTACTTTGTCCAACGAAGGGTGCCCTGGTCATTTTTCCTTGAAGACATGATTCACAAGTTGGATAAGGTTCTAAACCAAATGGACCTATTAGTCCATCTTTAGCCAATTTTGTGACTCTATCTTCTCCAATATGACCTAGCCTTAAATGTCACTTATATTTGGGGCTTATTTATTCTCTTTCACGTTTATGTGTTATGGTATTTACATTCACAACATGCTCATTATTTTCTTTCATGTTTAGTACATAAAGATCATTATCTAAAGTACCATGTGCAACATATTTATTCTCATAATAAATATTACAAATTTTATTTCTAAAATAAAATTCATAATTGTCTTTGCATAAACATGAAATTGAAACTATGTTCCTTACAGCAGAAGGAACAAATAAACAATCATTCAAACTTATAACATGCCCAGATGTCATTTTTAAGAAAAATGTCCCTATAGCTGAGGCAGCAACCATTGCTCCATTTCCTACTCTAAGAGACATTTCTCCTTGTTTAAGTCTTCTACTTCTTTTCAAATCCTGCATTGACATACAAATATGTGCGGTTGCAGCAGAATCTAAAATCCAAGAAGTAGATTGAATAATTGAAATATTAGTTTCAATAATGAGCATACCTTCACAAGGATTCTCTTTAGGCTTGACTTTCAAGCTGTTGAGGTAAACTTTGCAATTCCTCTTCCAATGCCCATCCTTACCGCAATGGAAACATTTTCCCTTGTCATTGGGCTTATTAGCTTTCCCCTTCTTAATCCCACCTTTAGCCTTGGGTTGAAACTTTTTCTTTTTACCCTTTTTAGTTGAGGGTCCTTCTATAGCCATAACATCTTTTGGCTTCTTTATGCAAGTTTCGGCAGTATTAAGCATCTTTAGCAGTTCAGCAAGACTGCACTCAATTTTATTCATGTTAAAATTCATGATAAATTGAGAGAATGAGTCTGGCAAGGATTGTAGGATAAGATCGATAGCTAATTCCCCATCCATTGAGAAATTAAGAGCTTCCAGCTGCTCTATGTAATCAATCATTTTGAGTACATGCTCATTGACCGATCCTTCAGTCATTCTCATTCTAAACAGTTTCTTAGATATCTCATATCTAACTGTTCTGCTTTGTTCACCATACAACTCTTGTAGATGAAGTATCATGGAACTTGCATCAGGCATATTTTCATGTTGCCTTTGTAGCTCATTGGACATCGATGCCAATATATAGCTTTTAGCAGTGAGGTCATCATCTTGCCACTTCTGATAAGTGACACGTTCTTCCTCACTTGCTCCCTCAGGAATTTCATTTGGCTTAGGTGTATCAAGAACATAGCTAATTTTCTCATAATTAAGAACAATTCTTAAATTCCTTAACCAATCAACGTAATTGGGTCCCGTCAAACGGTAATTTTCCAGAATTCGTGCTAGCGGATTATTCATTATTAAATATTTCTGCAGAAAATATTAAATTAAATTATTAGCATTTTATTATAATCTATTTGATTTTGGTCTTTAAATCAAATAGTACCTCCCACTATTTTATCATTTCAATACACTCCCATATGTAAGAAACGGAAACTCTCATTGGTAAAAGTTTCTAGTAGGAATCGGATTCTCATTAGCATAAGTTTACCTCACCTAACAGTTCTTGGCTTACTTATTTTAATGAGTAGGTAACTCTTTACCAAATGCATCTCATGCATGTACCGATTATCCTTCGGCCTCTAAATCATTAATACCTCACCTAACAGTTCTTGGTATAAATGATTTAGTTAAGTTTACCCTAATACCCTTGCACATTTTCAAAACATCTTACTAACCTCACCTAACAGTTCTTGGTAGCTTAATGTATGAATTATGCATCATCGCATGATATATGGTTTATTTTCAACATTTTAATGAATGAGTAGCCCATGTATCCATGACAACTAGCCCAAGCATAAAATATTTTAAATATTCCATTGGTATTAGTAGGCCATGATGAATATTCTCAATATCCATCATTACAACTTAACAATAATTATTTTTATTTAATTAGGGAGTATTTGGGCATTATTATGGTCTCACTTTTTAGCATGTTATTCCATTTACAATATTCAAATATGTCTAAGCACCCTAATATACATCTCATGCATATTATAGACAAACCAACTAAGGATGATCATGGAATTTTCTAATAAAACCAATTTGAGCCAAAATTGGTTTTAAGGTCCACCTAGGTATCAAGCAAACAATAATGACTATGAGACATCTTATGCCTCAAATTATTACAAATATTAATTTCTATTTGAGAGGCCAAAATTACATTGAAAGTGCTGCAACAATCCATGAAGTCTTCTTGCTCCAATCCTCCAACGCACCGTAAATACGCCATCCTTCCTTTGGCAATCATCTCACTTTGTAGTAATTACATATTTAGAAGAATTGAGGTACAAATCTCAGGGGTAATGGGATACAATCAGATCTTAATAGAAGGAGGAACATGCAAGTCCCTATTTAAAAATATTACAACCATTTAAGCCTTTAGAAATCGGCCAAATCAACAAATGAATCAATAGCTCATTCAATCATGCATATATTCAATCATCACATGACATAAATATATCTAGGTCTTTCCATGATCATCCTTCATGCTATTATAAATGGAAATAACATAAATCATGCTTCAAAAATTCGAAATTGAATGAAGATGGCTCTGATAGCACTTGAAGGACAACATTTGTCCATGAGGTTCCTAATAACGCAACTATTGCGCAGTAAAATTAAAACAGATGGCGGAAGCTCTAGAAACCTCGGATCGACTTCATTCAAAAACGAAAATCAAGAGGAAAGATTGAAGTTTAATTACCTCACTTGCAGTTTCGAAAACAACTTCGTGAAGTGGGAGAAAACGACTGAAAACAGCAAGCTCCGAACACTGTCCAGAAAAACAGCTCTGCACGAACAGCTTCTGTTTTGCCACGATCTGAGATCCTTTAAGCACCCCAATTGTGATGCCTCTAATCAGTCCACACTTAGAAATGTTCTAGGAGTTCAGAGGATTTGGAATCTCGAAATTTCATTAAGAAATGAGAGAGATAATGAAGAAACATGAGTGCTAGCTCATTTGATTCCATCCACCAAATAAAGCCCCATTATCTCTAATAATGGCACCAAACATTATCATGTGCTTAGACCCACCCACTTAGCCATTATTTATTGAAATTGATCTCATCACTTCAATAAACTATTTAATCAAATAAATAAATAGCTAATATTAATTAATTTCGGAATTAATTATTTAACCCCATTTTGATCACATCAAATGGTTAAATGTGGGCTTCTCTTGTGACATGTTCTAATGCTTTCTCTTAATCCATATTGGATCCAATAAAAGCCCATAATTCTAAACCCAAAATTGGTCTAGAAGTCCATAATCATATATGAACCCGAACATGTCTAAAACGGTCATTTTACATGCTCGACATTCCATAATGTTTAATTGAGGATTTATGAAATTTATTTTGTTCCTTAAACTATTTATGGAACATCTAAATTTCTATCTTAAATCATATTTAAGATGTATTTATATTTATATTCATTCTCAATGAATTATAATATAAATATTGATTTTCCTAAAATTAGGAAATCTAACTTCTCATTTTCTAGTAACTCCTTTTTCATTTCTATATTGTGTGTGACCTTTTAGGTTCTTAGTTATAAGGTAGTAGAACTATTTTAATGATAAATCTTTATTCATTAAATGATGCTAAACTCTTTAGTCATCAATTAGAACCTTTCTAATGACCTTAAGATGCATTGGTAATACGCTTTACCAATATTGATCATAAGGTTTCTACAAGTCATGAGTGACACCTAGCAGTATATCACGACTATCCAAATAACAAGAATTGTTGGATCTATAGAACCTATTCCATTGCATCTCTATGTCTTGGTCTCTTCATCATCCATGTCCAGAGAAAAACACAGCTTATGGTTTATTATGTTAAGCAGTTGTGCTTTATCTCAAAATAAATATAAATGAACTTGGCATGTTAATATAATTTGAACTCCTTCAAATATATTTCACCTTGGCCAAGGATTTCTCATGCCAATTCATATTATCTCATAGGGACATCCTTTTTTGTATATTACAAAGTGATGAATTCCATATTGGCCATCAACTTGTCTTCATACATAGCCAACCATGACAGCTATTGCTAGATCTCTTCCGTGATTAGGAATCAATCGTTATGCATTCACATATCAGAGATGTCTATGTATAAGACATCTGTTATGCCTCAGGTCTAAAGACCATTACTAAACATAGTGTCTGTTACAATGTATAATAAGCCATTAACACTCACGACCATATGGCTTACTATATTCGGTCAAGTTCAGTAAACTCATTCTCTTAACAAGTACCTATGTGTTTGACTTGACATCTCATGTCAATGATATGAAACTCACCATCCATCTTAGTATCACATACCATAAAGAGTCATAACACATACTAGTGTTTATAGGAATTTATAATGTCCAATCATAAATCCACCACTAGGAACTATTTTAGAAGTATAGTACAAAGGATACACGTTTCATATTCTCGACATACTCAAGAATGTGTTCCTTAACTATTTTACTTCTTGGACTATATTCATTAAATTAATATATGAATATTGATAACTTTGCCATTTTATAAATATCAAAATGCTATTCAAATACAATCATTCCCTAAACAATCAAATCACCATTCGGTTGGCCTTTAGGGCATATTACTAACACTTTTTTGGGCGCGGCTGTGCCCGCGGCCTATTTTTGTCGCCGGGAGGGGGTGAGAAAAGTCTCGGCCCATTCCGAGCCCGGCGGACGAACTTCGGCCGCCCCACGCCCCAAGGCTATAGCACACCCCTTTTTCGGGCATTTTTCGGCAGGACGAACTTGGCGCCAAGGGGTTCGGCTACTCTTTTTTGGGCGCGGCTGTGCCTGCGGCCTATTTTTGCCACGGGGAGGGGCTGGTCAATGTCTCGGCCCATTCTGAGTCCGGCGGACGAAGTTCGCCAGCCCCACACCCAAAGGCTATAGCACCCTTTTTCCCCTTTTTAGGGCATTTTTCCGCAGGACGAACTTGGCGCCAAGGGGTTCGGCTGCACTTTTTTGGGCGCGGCTGCGCCTGCGGCCTATTTTTTGCGCGGGGAGTGGGTGGCCAAACTCTCGGCCCATTCCGAGGAAGGCGGATGAACTTTGCCGGCCCAACGCCCAGAGGCTATAGCACACCCCTTTTTTGGGCATTTTTCCTCAGGACGAACTTGGCGCCAAGGGGTTCGGCTGCTCTTTTTTGGTCGCAGCTGTGCCCGCAGCCTATTTTTGTCGCGGGGAGGGGGTGGCCAAAGTCTCGGCCCATTCCGAGTCCGGCGGATGAAGTTCGCCAGCCCCACGCCCCAAGGTTATAGCCCACCCCTTTTTTGGGCATTTTTCCGCAGGACGAACTTGGCGCCAAGGGGTTCGGCTGCTCTTTTTTGGGCGCGGCTGTGCCCGCGGCCTATTTTTGTCGCCGGGAGGGGGTGAGAAAAGTCTCGGCCCGTTCCGAGCCCGGCGGACGAACTTCGGCAGCCCCACGCCCCAAGGCTATAGCACACCCCTTTTTTGGGCATTTTTCGGCAGGACGAACTTGGCGCCAAGGGGTTCGGTTGCTCTTTTTTGGGCGCGGCTCTGCCCGTGGCCTATTTTTACCGCGGGGAGGGGCTGGGCAAAGTCTCAGCCCATTCCGAGTCCGGCGGACGAAGTTCGCCAGCCCCACGCCCAAAGGCTATAGCAAACTTTTTCCCCTTTTTAGGGCATTTTTCCGCTGGACGAACTTGGCGCCAAGTGGTTCGGCTGCTTTTTTTTGCACACGGCTTTGCCCGCGGCCTATTTTTGTCGCAGGGAGGGGGTGAGAAAAGTCTCGGCCCATTCCGAGTCCGGCGGACGAACTTCGGCAGCCCCACGGCCCAAGGCTATAGCACACCCCTTTTTTGGGCATTTTTCCGCAGGACGAACTTGGCGCCAAGGGGTTCGGCTGCTCTTTTTTGGGCGCGGCTGTGCCCGCAGCCTATTTTTGTCGCGGGGAGGGGTTGGCCAAAGGCTCGGCCCATTCCGAGTCCGGCGGACGAAGTTCGCCAGCCCCACGCCCCAAGGCTATAGCCCACCCCTTTTTTGGGCAATTTTCCGCACGACGAACTTGGCGCCAAGGGGTTCGGCTGCTCTTTTTTGGGCGCGGCTGTGCCCGCGGCCTATTTTTGTCACCGGGAGGGGGTGAGAAAAGTCTCGGCCCGTTCCGAGCCTGGCGGACGAACTTCGGCAGCCCCACGCCCCAAGGCTATAGCACACCCCTTTTTTGGGCATTTTTCGGCAGGACGAACTTGGCGCCAAGGGGTTCGGTTGCTCTTTTTTGGGCGCGGCTGTGTCCGCAGCCTTTTTTTGCCGCGGGGAGGGGCTGGGCAAAGTCTCGGCCCATTCCGAGTCCGGCGGATGAAGTTCACCAGCCCCACGCCCAAAGGCTATAGCACACTTCACCCCGTTTTTGGGCATTTTTCCGCAGGTCGAACTTGGCGCCATGGGGTTCGGCTGGACTTTTTTGCACGCGGCTGTGCCCGCGGCCTATTTTTGGTGCGGGGAGGGGGTGGCGAAATTCTCGGCTCATTCCGAGTCCGGCGGACGAACTTCGGCAGCCCGACGCCCCAAGGCTATAGCACACCCCCTTTTTGGGCATTTTTCCGCAGGACGAATTGGGCGCCAAGGGGTTCGGCTGCTCCTTTTTGGGCGCGGCTGTGCCCGCGGCCTATTTTTGGCCCTGGGATGGGGTGGCCAAAGTCTCGGCCCATTTCGAGGCCGGCGGACGAAGTTCGCCAGCCCCACGCCCCAAGGCTATAGCCCACCCCTTTTTTGGGCATTTTTCCGCACGACGAACTTGGCGCCATGGGGTTCGGCTGCTCTTTTTTGGGCGCGGCTGTGCCCGCGGCCTATTTTTGGTGAGGGGAGCGGGTCACCAATGTCTCGGCTCATTCCGAGTCCGGCGGACCAACTTCGAGAGCCCCACGCCCCAAGGCTACAGCACACCCCTTTTTTGGGCATTTTTCGGCACGACGAACTTGGCGCCAAGGGGTTCGGCTGCTCTTTTTTGGGCGTGGCTGTGTCCGCGGCCTATTTTTGGTGCGGGGAGGTGGTCGCCAAAGTCTCGGCTCATTCCGAGGCCGGCGGACGAACTTCGCCAGCCCCACGCCCCAAGGCTATAGCCCACCCCTTTTTTGGGCATTTTTCCGCAGGTCGAACTTGGCGCCAAGTGGTTCGGCTGCTCATTTTTGTACACGGCTGCGCCCGCGGCCTATTTTTGTCACAGGGAGGGGGTGAGAAAAGTCTCGGCCCATTCCGAGTCCGGCGGACGATGTTCGCCAGCCCCATGCCCAATGGCTATAGCACACCCCTTTTTTGGGCATTTTTCCGCACGACGAACTTGGCGCCAAGGGGTCGGCTACTCTTTTTTAGGCGCGGCTGTGCCCGCAGCCGATTTTTGGTGCTGGGATGGGGTGGCCAAAGTCTCGGCCCATTCCGAGGAAGGCGGATGAACTTGGCCCGCCCCATGCCCAAAGGCTATAGAACCCCCCTTTTTTGGGCATTTTTCCGCAGGAGGAACTTGGCGCCAAGGGGTTCGGCAGCTCTTTTTTGGGCGCGGCTGTGCCCGCGGCCTATTTTTGGCGCTGGGATGGGGTGGCCAAAGTCTCGGCCCATTTCGAGGCCGGCGGACGAAGTTCGCCAGCCCCACGCCCCTAGGCTATAGCCCACCCCTTTTTTGGGCATTTTTCCGCACGACGACCTTGGTACCAAGGGGTTCGGCTTCTCGTTTTTGGGCGTGGCTGTGCCCGCGGCCTATTTTTGGTGCGGGGAAGGGGTCGCCAAAGTGTCGGCTCATTCCGAGTCCGGCGGACGAACTTCGCCGGCCCCACGCCCCAAGGCTATAGCCCACCCCTTTTTTGGGCATTTTTCCGCAGGTCGAACTTGGCGCCAAGTGGTTCAGCTGCTCTTTTTTGCACACGGTTGTGCCGCGGCCTATTTTTGTCACAGGGAGAGGGTGAGAAAAGTCTCGGCCCATTCTGAGTCCGGCGGACGAACTTCGGCAGCCCCACGCCCCAAGGCTATAGCACACCCCTTTTTTGGGCATTTTTCCGCAGGACCAACTTGGTGCCAAGGGGTTCGGCTGCTCGTTTTTGGACGTGGCTGTGCCCGCGGCCTATTTTTGGTGCGGGGAGGGGGTCGCCAAAGTGTCGGCTCATTCCGAGTCCGGCGGACGAACTTCGCCAGCCCCACGCCCCAAGGCTATAGCCCACCCCTTTTTTGGGCATTTTTCCGCAGGTCGAACTTGGCGCCAAGTGGTTCGGCTGCTCTTTTTTGCACACGGCTGTGCCCGCGGCCTATTTTTGTCGCAGGGAGAGGGTGAGAAAAGTCTCGGCCCATTCTGAGTCCGGCGGACGAACTTCGGCAGCCCCACGCCCCAAGGCTATAGCACACCCCTTTTTTGGGCATTTTTCCACAGGACGAACTTGGTGCCAAGGGGTTCGGCGGCTCTTTTTTGGGCACGGCTGTGCCCGCGGCCTATTTTTGTCGCCGGGAGGGGGGAGAAAAGTCTCGGCCCATTCGGAGCCTGGCGGACGAACTTCGGCAGCCCCACGCCCCAAGGCTATAGCACACCCCTTTTTTGGGCATTTTTCGGCCGGACGAACTTGGTGCCAACGGGTTCGGCTGCTCTTTTGTGGGCGCGGCTGTGCCCGCTGCCTATTTTTGCCGCGGGGGGGGGGGGGGGGGTGGCTGGGCAAAGTTCCGGCCCATTCCGAGGAAGGCGAATGAACTTTGCCGGCCCGACGCCCAAAGGCTATAGCAAACCCCTTTTTTGGGCATTTTTCCGCAGGACGAACTTGGTGCCAGGGGGTTCGGCTGCTCTTTTTTGGGCGCGGCTGTGCCCGCAACCTATTTTTGTCGCGGGGAGGGGGTGGCCAAAGTCTCGGACCATTCCGAGGAAGGTGGATGAACATTGCCTGCCCCACGCCCAAAGGCTATAGAACCCCCCGTTCTTGGGCATTTTTCCGCAGGACGAACTTGGCGCCAAGGGGTTCGGTTGCTCTTTTTTGGGCGCGGCTGTGCCCGCGGCTTATTTTTGGCGCGGGGATGGGGTGGCCAAAGTCTCGGCCCATTCCGAGGCCGGTGGACGAAGTTCGCCTGCCCCACGCCCCAAGGCTATAGCCCACCCCTTTTTTGGGCATTTTTCCGCACGACGACCTCGGCGCCAAGGGGTTCGGCTGCTCTTTTCTGGGCGCGGCTGTGCCCGCGGCCTATTTTTGGTGCGGGGAGGGGGTCGCCAAAGTCTCGCTCATTCCGAGTCTGGCGGACGAACTTCGCCAGCCCCACGCCCCAAGGCTATAGCCCACCCCTTTTTTGGGCATTTTTCCGCAGGTCGAACTTGGCGCCAAGTGGTTCGGCTGCTCTTTTTTGCACATGGCTGTGCCCGCGGCCTATTTTTGTCGCAGGGAGGGGGTGAGAAAAGTCTCGGCCCATTCCAAGTCCGGCGGACGAAGTTCGCCAGCCCCACGCCCCAAGGCTATATTTTTGTCGCGGGGATAGAGTGGGCAAAGTCTCGGCCCATTCCGAGTCCGGCGGACGAAGTTCGCCATCCCCACGCCCCAAGGCTATAGCCCACCCCTTTTTCGGGCATTTTTCCGCAGGACGAACTTGGGGCCAAGGTGTTCACCGCTCTTTTTTGGGCGCGGCTGTGCCCGCGACCTATTTTGTTGCGGGCAGTGGGTGGGAAAAGTCTCGGCCCATTCTGAGGGAGGCTGATGAACATTGCCAACCCCACGCCCCAATGATATAGCCCACACCTTTTTTGGACATTTTTCCACAGGACGAACTTGGCGCCAATGGGTTCGGCTGCTCTTTTTTGGGCTCGGCTGTGCCCGCGGCCTATTTTTGTCGCGGGGAGGGGGTGGGAAAAGTCTCGGCCCATTCTGAGGGAGGCTGATGAACATTACCAACCCCACGCCCCAATGATATAGCCCACACCTTTTTTGGGCATTTTTCCACAGGACGAACTTGGCGCCAAGGGGTTCGGCTGCTCTTTTTTGGGCTCGGCTGTGCCCCCGGCCTATTTTTGTCACGGGGAGGGGGTGGGTAAAGTTTCGGCCCACTCCGAAGAAGGCGGACAAAGTACGCCTGCCCCAAGCCCCAAGGCTATAGCCCACCCCTTTTTTGGGTATTTTTCCGCAGGACGAACTTGGCGCCAAGGGGTTCGGCTGCTCTTTTTTGGGCGCGGCTGTGCCCGCGGCCTATTTTTGTCGCGGGGAGGGGGTGGGAAAAGTCTCGGCCCATTCTGAGGGAGGCTGATGAACATTGCCAACCCCACGCCCCAATGATATAGCCCACACCTTTTTTGGACATTTTTCCACAGGACGAACTTGGCGCCAATGGGTTCGGCTGCTCTTTTTTGGGCTCGGCTGTGCCCCCGGCCTATTTTTGTCACGGGGAGGGGGTGGTCAAAGTGTCGGCCCATTCCGAGTCCGGCGGACGAAGTTCGCTAGTCCCACGCCCCAAGGCTGTAGCCCACCTCTTTTTTGGGCATTTTTCCGCAGGACGAACATGGCACCAAGGGGTTCGTCTGCTCTTTTTTGGGCGCGGATGTGCCCGCAGCCTATTTTTGTCGCGGGGAGGGGGTGGGCAAAGTCTCGGCCCAATCCGATTCCGGCGGACGATGTTCGCCAGCCCCGCGCCCCAAGGCTATAGCCCACCCCCTTTTTGGGCATTTTTCCGCAGGACGAACTTGGCGCCAAGGGGTTCGGCTGCTTTTTTTTGGGCACGGTTGTGCCCGCGGCCTATTTTTTGTTCGGGGAGGGGGTGGGCAAAGTCTCGGCCCACTCCGAAGAAGGCGGACGAAGTTTGCCAGCCCCACGCCCCAAGGCTATAGCCCACCCCGTTTTTGGGCATTTTTCCGCAGGACGAACTTGGCGCCAAGGTGTTCGGCCGCTCTTTTTTGGGCGCGGCAGTGCCCGCGGCCTATTTTTGTTGCAGGGAGGGGGCGGAAAAAGTCTCGGCTCATTCCGAGCCCGGCGGATGAAGTGCGCCAGCCCCATGCCCCAAGGCTATAGCCCACCTCTTTTTTGGGCATTTTTCCGCTGGACGAACATGGCACCAAGGGGTTCGGCTGCTCTTTTTTGTGCGCGGCTGTGTCCGTGGCCTATTTTTGTCACGGGGAGGGGGTGGGAAAAGTCTCGGCCCATTCCGTGTCCGGCGGACGAAGTTCGCCCGCCACGCCCCAAGGCTATAGCCCACTCCCTTTTTGGGCATTTTTCCGCAGGGCGAACTTGGCGCCAAGGGGTTCGGCCGCTCTTTTTTGGGCACGGCTGTGCCCGCGGCCTATTTTTGTCGCGGGGAGGGGGTGGGCAAAGTCTCGGCCCCAAGGAGTTCAGCAGCCCCACGTCCCAAGGCTATAGCACACCCCTTTTTTGGGCATTTTTCCGCTGGACGAACTTGGCACCAAGGAGTTCGGCTGCTCTTTTTTAGGCGCGGCTGTGCCCGCGGCCTATTTTTGTGGCAGGTAGGGGGTGGGAAAAGGTCTTGGCCCATTCCGAGTCCGGCGGACGAAGTTCGCCATCCCCACGCCCCAAGGCTATAGCCCACTCCCTTTTCGGGCATTTTTCCGCAGGACGAACTTGGCGCCAAGGGGTTCGGCTGCTCTTTTTTGGGCGCGGCTGTGCCCGCGGCCTATTTTTGTCGCGGGGAGGGGGTGGGCAAAGTCTCGGCCCATTCCAAGGAAGGCGGACGAAGAGCGCCAGCCCCACGCCCCAAGGCTATAGCCCACCCCTTTTTTGGGCATTTTTCCGCTGAATGAACTTCGCGCGAAGGGGTTCGGCTGCTCTGTTTTGGGCGCGGCTGTGCACCCAGCTATTTCTGTCGCGGTGAGGGGGTGGGTAAAGTCTCGTCCCATTCCGAGTCCGGCGGACGAATACCACTTGTTGTGCGCGGAATGCGGAATCAAGCGCACCGAATAATCACAGAAAAATAAAGAACACAAAATTTACGTGGTTCGGCAATATGCCTACGTCCACGGGAGCAAGAGAAAAATAATTGTATTATTAACAATTATTTGAGTACAAATTTGAGTAAAGAAATCTCACTTTCCCAGAACCCAAATACACCCAGTACTCTCACACACACTCTCCAATTGCTCACTCTCAAAAGCTTAGAAACTTATAAGCTTCACAAACTTGGGATAATCTCAAATGAATGAAATGCTCTCTATTTATAGGCTTGAAGGTAGTACTATTTCACCAAACCCATGCACTATTCCACCAAACCCATGCACTATTGTCAATGGTGTCTATTTGGCAAATTTGACAAAATTTGCCAACTAACCATTTTTTCTTCAAATGTTTGGTGGCCCTTTGAAAAAATATCACATGCATGACTTTTCAACAATTCTCCACCTCGGCGAAAATTTCTCCAAATCTGAGCCGACTACCAACCAATCATCATCCCGAAAGTGGCTGCATCTTTGTGACTGCCTACGTACCCAAAATTTGGGATCAAGCCAACCGTAGTTCAAAATTCCCGAAGGACATAACTTAACACAAGCGAAGGATTTGAATTAGTTTCAAGCAATGTTGAAACTTAACTCCAGAAACTATCTTCGTCAACATATCTGATGGATTATCTTTGGTATCGATCTTTCTCAACAACACAACACCACTCTCGATAATCTCCCTCACATAATGATATTTCACATCTATGTGCTTCGTCCGAGCATGATATGTTTGATTCTTCGCAAGGAATATTGCACTTTGGTTATCACAAAAGACCGCAATATTCTCCTGGATTACTCCCAAGTCACCTAACAAGCCTTTCAACCAGATAGCTTCCTTTACAGCTTCAGTTGCTGCCATATACTCTGCTTCCGTAGTGGACAGAGCAATTGTCGATTGTAGAATCGACCTCCAGCTAACTGGACCTCTACCCAATGTGAACACGTAGCCCGTTGTTGATCTTCGCTTGTCAAGGTCTCCAGCGAAATCAGAATCACAATACCCAACACATTGTCGACCACAATCCTTCTTGAACAATAACCCAACATCAATTGTCCCATACAAATATCGGAGAATCCACTTTACCGCAAGCCATTGAGTTTTACCCGGATTGTGCATGTATCTACTAACCATGCTCACTGCTTGAGATATATTGGGTCTTGTACATACCATAGCATACATAAGACTACCCACAGCACTAGCATATGGAACACGAACCATGTAATCGTGCTCCTCTTGAGATTTAGGACATGAAGAAGAGCTTAATTTGAAATGAGGAGCTAGAGGTGTACATACCGGTTTAGTTTTGTCATCCATACCGAATCTTTCTAGCACTTTCTTCAAATAAGACTTTTGAGTCAACCATACGCTCCCATTCTTCTTGTCTCTACGAATCTCCATCCCAAGTATTCTCTGTGCATCACCCAAGTCTTTCATCTCGAACTCAGAAGCCAGCTGCTTCTTTAATCTTTCGATCTCATCTCTATTCTTTGAAGCTATAAGCATATCATCGACATAGAGTAACAAATAGATGAAAGCTTCATCTGGTAGTTTTCTAAAGTAAACACAATGATCGTGTTCACTTCTAGTGAATTTCTGCCCTTGTATAAATTGATCAAATCTTTTGTACCACTGCCTTGGCGACTGCTTCAGTCCGTACAAAGATTTAATCAACCTACACACATGATTCTCCTTTCCAGCAACTCTGAAACCACAAGGCTGAATCATATAGATTTCCTCCTCCAAATCTCCATGTAAGAACGCCGTCTTAACATCCAATTGAGCCAACTCTAACTCATATTCTGCAACTAAGGCAAGTAGGATACGAATGGAAGTATGTTTTACAACTGGAGAGAAAACTTCATTATAGTCAATACCTTCCTTTTGAGCAAAACCTTTTGCCACGAGACTTGCCTTGTATCGAGGAGTTGTTTGATTTGGAGATCCTTGCTTTTTGGTGTAGACCCATTTATTGCCAATAGCCCTTTTCCCCTTTGGTAACTTTACAAGTTCCCAAGTCTGGTTTTGATGGAGAGACTTCATTTCTTCCTCCATAGCTAACTTCCACTGATTACTTTCACTGCTGCGTAATGCTTCACTGAAAGTGTTGGGGATGTCATCATCAATAACTGGAAGTGCATAAGCTACCACCATATCTTTAGTAAGCCATCCGGGTTTCTTCATTTCTCTTCTTGGCCTCCTTGTTGCTATAAAATCATCATTATCTACATCATCGATTGTTTCTTCATTTTGTGGGACATCAGAAGAAACAATCTCTTCTTCAACTCTAGGTGTCACCTCCTTAGTTAAACCCTTCATCGATGTAGAACTAACTGGTACATATGGAGTTGCATCAAACTCCACCCGCTGCAATGCCTCTGTGGTCTTGTTCTCCACCTGTTGAGAACTTGAAGTTTTCATCATTGAAGCTTCATCAAATGTGACATCTCTACTACACACAAACTTTTTATCTTCGAGATCCCAAAGCTTGAAGCCCTTTACTCCACCTTTGAATCCCACAAAGATAGCCTTTCTAGCACGAGGATCTAGTTTACCATCTTTGACATGATAATAAGCTGGACACCCGAATACACGAAGGGAATCATAGTCTTGTGCATGCTTTCCAGACCACATTTCCATAGGAGTTTTACCTCCAATAGCAGCAGAAGGCAACCGGTTTACCAAGTGACTTGCGTAGCTCACAGCTTCAGCCCAAAACTTTTTATCTAAACCAGCATTAGATAACATACACCGTACCTTCTCCAGTAAAGTACGATTCATACGCTCAGCCACACCGTTCTGTTGCGGAGTATGTCTCACTGTGAAATGTCTTTTAATACCCTCGTTCTGGCATACTTGCAAGAATGGATCAGAAGTATATTCACCCCCATTATCAGATCGTAATACTTTGATCTTTCTGCCAGTTTGAGTCTCCACCAATTTCTTCCATTTCACAAAAATCTCTAGAACCTCATCCTTTGCTCGCATGGTGTACACCCACACACGTCTAGAGAAATCATCAACAAATGTAACAAAATAATGGCTTCCACCAATTGATGCAGTCTTGGTTGGTCCCCATACATCACTATGAACATATTCAAGGATCTCACGAGTATCGTGATTAGCTGTACCAAACTTGACCCTTGTTTTCTTGCCTACTACACAATGCTCACAGAAATTTAATTTACAGGTTTTGGTACCTTTTAAGAGTCCATGCCTCATCAGAGTTTGCAAAGACTTCTCTCCAGCATGTCCCAATCGTACATGCCATAACTTGGTGGTGTCACTGTGCACCTCAACAACATTTGCTTCATCAGTTGTACTTCCCTTCAAATAGTACAAATTGTGACGCCGAACCCCTTGCAGAATCACCATAGCCCCATGTGTAAACTTCATTATACCATCTTCAATGGTAACCTTGTAGCCTTTAGCTTCCAAAGCACCCACAGAAATTAGATTTTTCTTTAAAGTTGGAACAAATCTAACCTCTTTGAGTTCTCTGACCATTCCATCAAACATTCTGAGCTGAATTGTTCCTATCCCCATTGTGCGACAAGGTTGATCATTCCCCATCACAACTGCACCGGATTCCAGATTACGAAAATCTGTAAACCATTCCTTAATAGGACACAAATGATAGGTTGCTCCACTATCAAGTATCCACTCACTCGAACTAGCCATGTATGCTGCAGGAGTAATACTTAATGAATAATCAGAGTCTTCATTTTTCTGTGCCATGTTTGTTGCTGCTGGTTTCTTCCCTTCTCTCTTTTGAGCCTTTGGACAATCTTTCCTCCAATGACCCTTTTCATGACAAAAGGCACACTCATCTCGAGCTATTTTTCTGCTTCTCGATTTGGATCGAGAATTCTTTCCACCACGCTTCTGTTGTTTCTCCATCGCCCAATCTTTACTCACCAAAGCTTCAGACGATGCTCGTTCAGAATTTTTATCATTATTCCGAATCTCCAAGCTTGTCAATGCTGTGCAAACATCTTTGAAGACGATCACACTTTTCCCATATATCAAAGTAGTCACAAAATGGCTATATCCCTCTGGTAGTGAGTGTAACAGAATCATAGCCTTGACTTCATCCTTAATATCTTCATCAAGATTCTTCAAATCAGCAAGTAACTTTTCAAATCTTGAGACATGATCATGCATTGACACCCCGTGCTTCATTCGAAAACCATATACTTGGCTCATTGCATGAAGGCGATTTTCAGGACTTTTCACCAGGTACTTCTCCTCCAATGTACGCCACAAAGCCACCGCACACTCCTCATCTTTCACCAAGTATTTCACTTCCTTGGTCAAACAGGATCTGATCTGACCACAAGCTTTCTCGTTCATACGATCCCAAATTTCTTCATCATACAAGTGTCTTTTATTTTTCAAAACAACATCTAGATCGATTTGAATAAGGGCATCCATAACTTCGCGCCTCCACATGCCGAAGTTGATTTTCCCATCAAACTTTTCAACATCGATCTTCTGGCCTCCTATAACAGGTGATGAATAGCGATTTGACAAATCTCGCCTCCCACCTGAAGTATCTCCAGAAATAGTCTCGGTAGATCTCTCCCCAATCTTGGAAGTTTCACCTTCTACCATTTTCACAACGAACTATTTCCACTGGAAAAACAGTCTCTATGATGTTAATTTCGCGTGAATAAATGCACCAGGAAAGTTCCCAGGAAACTGGACGGGAACTCGGTCCCAATTAAAAACCAGAATCCTTAGACTCTTATCGCCTTGTTGACAGAACTTTCCTAGACATGCAAAAATACACACTACTTACAATAGACTGTCTCCCAAGTACAAATGGCCGTCTCCACCGTATACGTGAATAGTACCATATGTGAACAGTACCGTATACGTGAACAGTACCGTATATGTGAATAGTACCGTATACGTGAACAGTACCTTATCCCCCAAGTACGAACCGTCGGCTCTGATACCACTTGTTGTGCGCGGAATGCGGAATCAAGCGCACCGAATAATCACAGAAAAATAAAGAACACAAAATTTACGTGGTTCGGCAATATGCCTACGTCCACGGGAGCAAGAGAAAAATAATTGTATTATTAACAATTATTTGAGTACAAATTTGAGTAAAGAAATCTCACTTTCCCAGAACCCAAATACACCCAGTACTCTCACACACACTCTCCAATTGCTCACTCTCAAAAGCTTAGAAACTTATAAGCTTCACAAACTTGGGATAATCTCAAATGAATGAAATGCTCTCTATTTATAGGCTTGAAGGTAGTACTATTTCACCAAACCCATGCACTATTCCACCAAACCCATGCACTATTGTCAATGGTGTCTATTTGGCAAATTTGACAAAATTTGCCAACTAACCATTTTTTCTTCAAATGTTTGGTGGCCCTTTGAAAAAATATCACATGCATGACTTTTCAACAATTTTGTCAAATTTGCTATAGCCCACCCCCTTTTTGGGCATTTTTCAGCAGGACGAACTTGGCACCAAGGAGTTCGGCTGCTCTTTTTTAGGCGCGGCTGTGCCCGCGGCCTATTTTTGTGGCAGGTAGGGGGTGGGAAAAGGTCTTGGCCCATTCCGAGTCCGGCGGACGAAGTTCGCCATCCCCACGCCCCAAGGCTATAGCCCACTCCCTTTTCGGGCATTTTTCCGCAGGACGAACTTGGCGCCAAGGGGTTCGGCTGCTCTTTTTTGGGCGCGGCTGTGCCCGCGGCCTATTTTTGTCGCGGGGAGGGGGTGGGCAAAGTCTCGGCCCATTCCAAGGAAGGCGGAGGAAGAGCGCCAGCCCCACGCCCCAAGGCTATAGCCCACCCCTTTTTTGGGCATTTTTCCGCTGAACGAACTTCGCGCGAAGGGGTTCGGCTGCTCTGTTTTGGGCGCGGCTGTGCACCCAGCTATTTCTGTCGCGGTGAGGGGGTGGGTAAAGTCTCGTCCCATTCCGAGTCCGGCGGACGAACTTCGGCAGCCCCACGCCCCAAAGCTATAGCCCACCCCCTTTTTGGGCATTTTTCAGCAGGACGAACTTGGCGCCAAGGGGTTCGGCTGCTCCTTTTTGGGCGTGGCTGTGCCCGCGGCCTATTTTTGTCGCGGGGAGGGGGCGGAAAAAGTCTCGGCTCATTCCGAGTCCGGCTGACGAAGTGCGCCAGCCCTACGCCCCAAGGCTATAGCCCACCTCTTTTTTGGGCATTTTTCCGCTGGACGAACATGGCACCAAGGGGTTCGGCTGCTCTTTTTTGGGCGCGGCTGTGCCCGCGGCCTATTTTTGTCACGGGGAGCGGGTGGGAAAAGTCTCGGCCCATTCCGAGTCCGGCGGACGAAGTTCGCCCGCCACGCCCCAAGGCTATAGCGCACTCCCTTTTTGGGCATTTTTCCGCTGGACGAACTTGGCACCAAGGGGTTCGGCTGCTCTTTTTTGGACGCGGCTGTGCCCGCGGCCTATTTTTGTCACGGGGAGCGGGTGGGCAAATTCTCGGCCCATTCTGTGTCCGGCGGACGAAGTGCGCCAGCCCCACGCCCCAAGGGTATAGCCCACCCCATTTTTGGGCATATTTCCGCAGGACGAACTTGGCGCCAAGGGGTTCGGCTGCTCTTTTTTGGGCGCGGCTGTGCCCGTGGCCTATTTTGTCGCAAGGAGGGGGTGGTCAAAGTCTCGGCCCATTCCGAGGAAGGTGGACGAAGTTCGGCAGCCCCACGCCCCAAGGCTATAGCCCTCCACCTTTTTGGGCATATTTCCGCAGGACGAACTTGGCGCCAAGGGGTTCGGCTGCTCTTTTTTGGGCGCGGCTGTGCCCGTGGCCTATTTTGTCGCAAGGAGGGGGTGGTCAAAGTCTCGGCCCATTCCGAGGAAGGTGGACGAAGTTCGCCAGCCCCACGCCCCAAGGCTATAGCCCACCCCCTTTTTGGGCATTTTTCAGCAGGACGAACTTGGCGCCAAGGGGTTCGGCTGCTCCCTTTTGGGCGTGGTTGTGCCCGCGGCCTATTTTTGTCGCGGGGAGGGGGTGGGCAATGTCTCGGCCCACTCCGAAGAAGGCGGAGGAAGTTCGCCAGCCCCACGCCCCAAGGCTATAGCCCACCCCCTTTTTGGGCATTTTTCCGTAGGACGAACTTGGCGCCAAGGGGTTCGGCTGCTCTTTTTTGGGTGCAGCTGTGCCCGCGGCCTATTTTTGTCGCGCGGAGGGGGTGGCTAAAGTCTCGGCCCATTCCGAGTCCGGCGGACGAAGTTCGCCGGCCCCACGCCCCAAGGCTATAGCCCACCCCCTTTTTGGGCATTTTTCCGCAGGACGAACTTGGAGCCAAGGGGTTCGGCTGCTCTTTTTTGGGCGCAGCTGTGCCCGCGGGCTATTTTTATCGTGGGCAGGGGGTGGTCAAAGTCTCGGCCCATTCCGAGTCCGCCGGACGAAGTTCGTCAGCCCCACTCCCAAGGGCTATAGCCCACCCCTTTTTTGGGCATTTTTCCGCAGGACGAACTTGGCGCCAAGGGGTTCGGCTTCTCTTTTTTGGGTGCGGCTGTCCCGCGGTCTATTTTTGTCGCGCGGAGGGGGTGGGAAAAGTCTCAGCCCATTCCGAGTCCAGCGGACGAAGTTCACCAGCCCCACGCCCAAAGGCTATAGCACACCCCTTTTTTGGGCATTTTTCTACAGGATGAACTTGGCGCCAAGGGGTTCGGCTGCTCTTTTTTGGGCGCGGCTGTGCCCCCGTCCTATTTTTGTCGCGGGGAGGGTGTGGGCGAAATCTCGGCCCATTCCGAGTCCTGCGGATGAAGTTCGCCAGCCGCACGCCCCAAGGCTATAGCCCACCCCATTTTTGGGCATTTTTCCGCAGGACGAACATGGCGCCAAGGGGTTCGGCTGCTCTTTTTTGGGCGCGGTTGTGCCCGTGCCCTATTTTTGCCGCGGGGAGGGGGTGGGGAATGTATCGGCCCATTCCGAGGAAGGCGGACGAAGTTCGCCGGCCCCACGGCCAAAGGCTAAGGCCCACCCCGTTTTTGGGCATTTTTCCGCAGGACGAACTTGGCGCCAAAGGGTTCGGCTGCTCTTTTTTGGGCACGGCTGTGCCCCCGGCCTATTTTTGTCGTGGGGAGGGGGTAGGCGAAATCTCGGCCCATTCCGAGTCCTGCGGACGAAGTTCGCCAGCCGCACGCCCCAAGGCTATAGCCCACCCCATTTTTGGGCATTTTTCCGCTGGACGACCATGGCGCCAAGGGGTTCGGCTGCTCTTTTTTGGACGCGGTTGTGCCCGTGGCCTATTTTTGTCGCGGGGAGGGGGTGGGGAATGTATCGGCCCATTCCGAGGAAGGCGGACGAAGTTCGCCGGGCCCACGGCCAAAGCCTAAGGCCCACCCTGTTTTTGGGCATTTTTCCGCAGGACGAACTTGGCGCCAAGGGGTTCGGCAGCTCTTTTTTGGGCGCGGCTGTGCCCGTGTTCTATTTTTGTCACGGGGAGGGGGTGGGCAAAGTCTCGGCACATTCCGAGTCCGGCGGACGAAGTGCGCCAGACCCACTCCCCAAGGCTATAGCCCACCCTTTTTTTGGGCATTTTTCCGCTGGACGAACATTGCGCCAAGGGGTTCGGCTGCTCTTTTTTGGGCGCGGCTGTGCCCGCGGCCTATTTTTGGCACGGGGAGGGGGTGGGCAAAGTCTCGGCCCATTCCGAGGAAGGGGGATGAACTTTTCCGGCCCCACGCCCAAAGGTTATAGCACACCCATTTTTTGGGCATTTTTCCGCAGGACGAACTTGGCGCCAAGGGGTTCGGCTGCTATTTTTTGGGCGCGGCTGTGCCCGCGGCCTATTTTTGTCGCGGGGAGGGGGTGGGCAAAAGTCTCGGCCCATTCGGAGGAAGGGGAACGAACTTTTCCGGCCCCACGCCCAAAGGCTATAGGACACCCATTTTTTGGGCATTTTTCCGCAGGACGAACTTGGCGCCAAGGGGTTCGGCTGCTCTTTTTTGGGCGAGGCTGTGCCCGCGGCCTATTTTTATCGCGGGGAGGGGGTGCGCAAAGTCTCGGCCCATTCCGAGTCCTACAGACGAAGTTCGCCAGCCCCACGCCCCAAGGCTATAGCCCACCCCTTTTTTGGGCATTTTTCCGCAGGACGAACTAGACGCCAAGGCGTGCGGCTGCTATTTTTTGGGCGCGGCTGTGCCAACGGCCTATTTTGGTCGCGGGAAGGGGGTGGGCAAAGTCTCGCCCCATTCGGAGGTAGGGGGATGAACTTTGCCGGCCCCATGCCCAAATGCTATAGCACACCCCTTTTTTGGGCATTTTGCCGCAGGATGAACGTGGCGCCAAGGGGTTCGGCTGCTCTTTTTTGGGCGAGGCTGTGCCCGCGGCCCATTTTTGGTGCGGGGAGGGGGTGGGTAAAGTCTCGACGCATTCCGAGGATGGCGGATGAACTTTGCCGTCCCCACGCCGAAAGGCTATAGCACACCCCTTTTTTGGGCATTTTGCCGCAGGTATAACTTGGCGCCAAGGGTTTCGGCTGCTCTTTTTTGGGTACGGCTGTGCCCGCGGCCTATTTTTGTCGCAGGGAGGGGGTGGGCAAAGTCTCGGCCCATTCCGAGGAAGGCGGACGAAGTTCGCCAGCCCCACGCCCCAAGGCTATAGCCGACCCACTTTTTTGGGCATTTTTCTGCAGGACGAACTTGGCGCCAAGGGGTTCGGCTGCTCTATTTTGGGCGCGGCTATGCCCGCGGCCTATTTTTGGTGCGGGGAGGGGGTGGGTAAAGTCTCGATGCATTCCGAGGATGGCGGATGAACTTTGCCGTCCCCACGCCCAAAGGCTATAGCACACCCCTTTTTTGTGCATTTTTCCGCAGGACGAACTTGGCGCCAAGGGGTTCGGCCGCTCTTTTTTGGGCGCGGGTGTGGCCGCGCCCTATTTTTGTCGCAGGGGGGGTGAGAAAAGTCTCGGCCCATTCCGAGTCCGGCGGACGAAGTTCGCCAGCCCACGGCCCAAGGCTATAGCCCACCCCTTTTTTGGGCTTTTTTCCGCAGGACGAACTTCGCGCCATGGGGTTCATCTGCTCTTTTTTGGGCGCGGCTGTGCCCGCAGCCTATTTTTGTCACGGGGAGGGGGTGGCCAAAGTCTCGGCCCATTGCGAGGAAGGCGGACGAAGTTCACCGGCCCCACGCCCAAAGGCTATAGCACACCCCTTTTTTGGGCATTTTTCCGCAGGACGGACTTGGCGCCAAGGGGTTCGGCTGCTCTTTTTTTGGCGCGGCTGTGTCCGTGGCCAATTCTTACGCGGGGAGGGGGTGGAAAAAGTCTCGGCCCATTCCGAGTCCGGCGGACGAAGTTCGCCAGCCCCAGGCCCCAAGGCTATAGCCCACCTCCTTTTTGGGCATTTTTCGGCAGGACAAACATGGCGTCAGGGGGTTCAGCTGCTCTTTTTTGGGCGCGGCTGTGCCCGCGGCCTATTTTTGGTGCGGGGAGGGGGTGGGTAAAGTCTCGACGCATTCCGAGGATGGCGGATGAACTTTGCCGTCCCCACGCCGAAAGGCTATAGCACACCCCTTTTTTGGGCATTTTTCGGCAGGACGAACATGGCGCCAAGGGGTTCGGCTGCTCTTTTTTGGGTACGGCTGTGCCCGCGCCCTATTTTTGTCCCAGGGGGGGTGGGAAAAGTGTCGGCCCATTCCGAGTCCAGCGAACGAAGTTCGACGCCCCAAGGCTATAGCTCACCCCATTTTTGGGCATTTTTCCGCAGGATGAACTTGGCGCCAAGGGGCTCGCTGCTCTTTTTTGGATGCGGCTGTGCCCGCGGCCTATTTTTGTCGTGGGGAGAGGTTGGGAAAAGTCTCCGCCCATTCTGAGTCCGGCGGACGAAGTTCGCCAGCCCCACGCCCCAAGGCTATAGCCCACCCCCTTTTTGGGCATTTTTCGGCAGGAAGAACATGGCGTCAAGGGGTTCGGCTGCTCTTTTTTGGGCGCGGCTGTGCCCGTAAGCTATTTTTATCGCGGAGAGAGGGTGGGAAAAGTCTCCGCCCATTCCGAGTCCGGCGGACGAGGTTCGCCTGCCCCACGCCCCAAGGCTATACCTACCCCCCTTTTGGGCATTTCTCCGCAGGATGAACTTGGCGCCAAGGGGTTCGGCTGTTCTTTTTTCGGCGCGGCTGTGCCCGCGGCCTATTTTTGTCGCTGGGAGGGGGTTGGCAAAGTCTTGGCCCATTCCTAGGAAGGCGGACGAAGTTCGCCAGCCCCACGCCCAAAGGCTATAGCCCGCGCCCTTTTTGGGCATTTTTCTGCAGGACGAACTTGGCGCCAAGGGGTCGGCCGCTCTTTTTTGGGCGCGGCTGTGCCCACGGCCTATTTTTGTCGCGGGGCGGGGGTGGGAAAAGTCTCGGCCCATTACGAGTCTGGCGGACTTAGTTCGCCCGCCCCACGCCCCAAGGCTATAGCCCACCCTTTTTTTCGTCATTTTTCGGCAGGACGAACCTGGCGGCATGCGGTTCGGCTGCTCTTTTTTCGGCGCGGCTGTGCCCACGGCCTATTTTTCTCACGGGGAGGGCTGGGAAAAGTCTCGGCCCATTCCGAGTCCGGCGGACGAAGTTCACCAGCCCCACGCCCCAAGGCTATAGCCCACCCACTTTTTCGGCATTTTTCGGCGGGACGAACATGGCGTCAAGGGGTTCGGCTGTTCTTTTTTGGGCGCGGCTGTGCCCGCCAGCTATTTTTATCGCGGGGAGAGGGCGGGAAAAGTCTCCGCCTATTCCGAATCCGGCGGACGAGGTTCGCCAGCCCCACGCCCCAAGGCTATACCCAACCCCCTTTTGGGCATTTTTCCGCAGGATGAACTTGGCGCCAAGGGGTTCGGCTGTTCTTTTTTCGGCGCGGCTGTGCCCGCAGCCTATCTTTGTCTCTGGGAGGGGGTTGCCAAAGTCTCGGCCCATTCCTAGGAAGGCGGACGAAGTTCGCCTGCCCCACGCCCAAAGGCTATAGCCCGCGCCCTTTTTGGGCATTTTTCTGCAGGACGAACTTGGCGCCAAGGGGTCGGCCGCTCTTTTTTGGGCGCGGCTGTGCCCACGGCCTATTTTTGTCGCGGGGCGGGGGTGGGAAAAGTCTTGGCCCATTACGAGTCCGGCGGATGAAGTTCGCCCGCCCCACGCCCCAAAGCTATAGCCCACCCCCTTTTTGTTCATTTTTCCGCAGGACGAACTTGGCGCCAAGGGGTTCGGCTGCTCTTTTTTGGGCGCGGCTGTGCTCGCGGTCTATTTTTGTCGCGGGGAGGGGGTGGCCAAAGTCTCGGCCCATTCCGAGTCTGGCGGACGAAGTTCGCCCGCCCCATGCCCCAAGGCTATAGCCCACCCCCTTTTTGGGCATTTTTCGGCAGGACGAACATGGCGCCAAGGGGTTCGGCTGCTCTTTATTGGGTGCGGCTGTGCCCGCGCCCTATTTTTATCACAGGGGGGGGGTGGGAAAAGTCTCGGCCCATTCCGAGTCCGGTGGACGAAGTTCGACGCCCCAAGGCTATAGCTCACCCCATTTTTGGGCATTTTTCCGCAGGATGAACTTGGCGCCAAGGGGCTCGCTGCTCTTTTTTGGATGCGGCTGTGCCCGCGGCCTATTTTTGTCGCGGGGAGAGGGTGGGAAAAGTCTCCGCCCATTCCGAGTCCGGCGGACGAAGTTCGCCAGCCCCACGCCCCAAGGCTATAGCCCACGCCCTTTTTGGGCATTTTTCCGCAGGACGAACTTGGCGCCAAGGGGTCGGCTGCTCTTTTTTGGGCGTGGCGGTGCCCACGGCCTATTTTTGTCATGGGGCGGGGGTGGGAAAAGTCTCGGCCCATTCCGAGTCCGGCGGACGAACATCGCCAGCCCCACGCCCCAAGGCTACAGCCCACCCCTTTTTTGGGCATTTTTACCGCAGGACGATCTTGGCGCCAAGGGGTTCGGCTGCTCTTTTTAGGGCGCGGCTGTGCCCGCGGCCTATTTTTATCGCTGGGAGATGGTGGGCAAAGTCTCGGCCCATTCCGAGTCCGGCGGACGAAGTTCGCCAGCCCCACGCCCCAAGGCTATGGCACACCCCTTTTTTGGGCATTTTTCCGCAGGACGAACTTGGCGCCAAGGGGTTCGGCTGCTCTTTTTTTTGCGCGGCTTTCCCCGCGGCCTATTTTTATCGCGGGGAGGGGGTGGTCAAACTCTCGGCCCATTCCGAGGAAGGCGGAAGAACTTTGCCGGCCCACGCCCAAATGCTATAGAACACACCTTTTTTGGGCATTTTTCCCCAGGACGAACTTGGCGCCAAGGGGTTCGGCTGCTCTTTTTTGGGTGCGGCTGTGCCCGCGGCCTATTTTTGTCTCGGGGACGGGGTGGGAAAAGTCTCGGCCCATTCCGAGTCCGGCGGACGAAGTCCCCCCGCCCCACGCCCCAAGGCTATAGCCCACCCCCTTTTTGGGCATTTTTCCGCAGGACGAACGTGGCGCCAACGGGTTCAGCTGCTCTTTTTTCGGCGCGGCTTTGCCCGCGGCCTATTTTTGTCACAGGGAGGGGGTGGTCTAACTCTCGGCCCTTTCCGAGTCCGGCAAACGAAGTTGGCCGGCCCCACGCCCCAAGGCTATATAGCCCACCCCTTTTTTGGGCATTTTTCTGCAGGTCGAACTTGGCGCCAAGGGGTTCGGCTGCTCTTTTTTGGGCGCGGCTGTGCCCGCGGCCTATTTTTGTCGCGGGGAAGGGGTGGGCAAAATCTCGGCCCACTCCGAAGAAGGCGGACGAAGTTCGCAAGCCCCACGCCCGAAGGCTATAGCACACCCCTTTTTTGGGCATTTTTCCGCAGGACGAACTTGGCTCCAAGGGGTTCCGCTGCTCTTTTCTGGGCGCGGCTGTGCCCGCGGCCTATTTTTGTCGCGGGGAGGGTGTGGGAAAAGGTCTCGGCCCATTCCTAGTCCGGCGGACGAAGTTCGCCAGCCCCACGCCCCAAGGCTATAGCCCACTCCGTTTTTTGGGCATTTTTCCGCAGGACGAACTTGGCGCCAAGGGGTTTGGCTGCTCTTTTTTGGGCGCGGCTGTGCCCGCGGCCTATTTTTGTCGTGGGGAGGGGGTGGGAAAAGGTCTCTGCCCATTCCGAGTCCGGCGGACGAAGTGCGCCGGCCCAACGCCCCAAGGCTATAGCCCACTCCCTTTTCGGGCATTTTTCCGCAGGACGAACTTGGCGCCAAGGGGTTCGCCTGCTCTTTTTTGGGTGCGGCTGTGCCCGCAGCCTATTTTTGTCGCGGGGAGGGGGTGGGAAAAGTCTCCTCCCATTCCGAGTCCGGCGGACGAAGTACGCCCGCCCCACGCCCCAAGGCTATAGCCCACCCCCTTTTTGTTCATTTTTCCGCAGGACGAACTTGGCGCCAAGGGTTTCGGCTGCTCTTTTTTGGGCGCGGCTGTGCCCACGGCCTATTTTTGTCCTGGGGAGGGGGTGGGAAAGTCTCGGCCCATTCCACGCCCCAAGGCTATAGCACACCCCTTTTTTGGGCATTTTTCCGCAGGACGAACTTGGCGCCAAGGGGTTCGGCTGTTCTTTTTTTGGCGCAGCTGTGCCCGCGGACAATTTTCGTCGCAGGGAGGGGGGGGAAAGTCTCGGCCCATTCCGAGTCCGGCGGACGAAGTTCGCCGGCCCCAGGCCCCAAGGCTCTAGCCAACCCCCCTTTTGGGCATTTTTCCGCAGGACGAACTTGGCACAAAGGGGTTCGCCTGCTCTTCTTTAGGCGCGGCTGTGCCCGCGGCCTATTTTTGTCGCGGGGAGGGGGTGGGCAAAGTCACGGCCAATTCCGAGTCCGGCGGACGAAGTTCGCCCGCCCCACGCCCCAAGGCTATAGCAAACCCCTTTTTTGGTCATTTTTCCCCAGGACGAACTTGGCGCCAAGGGGTTCGGCTACTCTTTTTTGGGCGCGGCTTTGCCCGCGGCCTATTTTTTTCAAAGGGAGGGGGTGGGAAAAGTCTCAGCCCATTCCGAGTCTGGCGGACGAAGTTCGCCCGGCCCACGCCCCAAGGGTATAGCCCACCCTCCTTTTGGGCATTTTTCCGCGGGACGAACCTGGCGCCAAGGGGTTCGGCTGCGCTTTTTTGGGCGCGGCTGTGCCCGCGGCCTATTTTTGTCACGGGGACAGGGTGGGCAAACTCTCGGCCCATTCCGAGGAAGGCGGACGAAGTTCGCCAGCCCCACGCCCCAAGGCTATAGCCCACCCCCTTTTTGGGCATTTTTGCGCAGGATGAACTTGGTGCCAAGGGGTTCGGCTGCCCTTTTTTGGGCGCGGCTGTGCCCGCGGCCTATTTTTGTGGCGGGGAGGGGGTGGCCAAAGTCTCGGCCCATTCCGAGTCCGGCGGACGAAGTTCGCCAGCCCCACGCCCCAAGGCTATAGCCCACTCCCTTTTCGGGCATTTTTCCGCAGGACGAACTTGGTGCGAAGGGGTTCGGCTGCTCTTTTTTGGGCGCGGCTGTGTCTGCGGCCTATTTTTGTCACAGGGAGGGGGGGGAAGTCTCGGCCCATTCCGAGTCAGGCAGACGAAGTTCGTCAGCGCCAGACCCCAAGGCTATAGCCAACCCCCCTTTTGGGCATTTTTCCACAGGACGAACTTGGCACCAAGGGGTTCGGCTGCCCTTCTTTAGGCACGGCTGTGCCCGCGGCCTATTTTTGTCGCGGGGAAGGGGTGGGCAAACTCTCGGCAAATTCCGAGTACGGTGGACGAAGTTCGCCGGCCCCACGCCCCAAGGCTATAGCAAACCCCTTTTTTGGTCATTTTTCGCCAGGACGAACCTGGCGCCAAGGGGTTCGGCTGCTCTTTTTTGGGCGCGGCTGGGCCCGCGGCATATTTTTGTCGCGGGGAGGGGGTGGGAAAAGGTCTCAGCCCATTCCGAGTCCGGCGGACGAAGTGCGCCAGCCCCTGCCCCAAGGCTATAGCCCACTCCCTTTTCGGGCATGTTTCCGCAGGACGAACTTGGTGCCAAGGGGTTCGGCTGCTCTTTTTTGGGCGCGGCTGTGCCCGCGGCCTATTTTTGTCGTGGGCAGTGGGTGGGCAAAGTCTCGGCCCATTCCAAGGGAGGCGGACGAAGTTCGCCAGCCCCACGCCCCAAGGCTATAGCCCACCCCTTTTTTGGGCATTTTTCCGCAGGACGAACACGGCGCCAAGGGGTTCGGCTGCCCTTTTTTGGGCGCGGCTGTGCCCGTGGCCTATTTTTGTCGCGGGGAGGGGATGGGAAGAGTCTCGGCCCATTCCGAGTCCAGCGGACGAACTTTGCCGGCCCCACGCCCCAAGGCTATAGCACACCCCTTTTTTGGGCATTTCTCCGCAGGACGAACTTGGTGCCAAGGGGTTCGGCTGCTCTCTTTTGGGCGCGGCTGTGCCCGCGGCGTATGTTTTTCACGGGGAGGGGTTGGGCAAAGTCTCGGCCCATTCCGAGGAAGGCGGATGAACTTTGCCGGCCCCACGCCCAAAGGCTATAGCACACCCCTTTTTTGGGCATTTTTCCGCAGGACTAACTTGGCGCCAAGGGGTTCGGCTGCTCTTTTTTGGGCGCGGCTGTGCCCGCGGCCTATTTTTGTCGTGGGGAGTCGGTGGGCAAAGTCTCGGCCCATTCCAAGGAAGGCGGACGAAGTTCGCCAGCCCCACGGCCCAAGGCTATAGCCCACCCCTTTTTTGGGCATTTTTCCGCAGGACGAACACGACGCCAAGGGGTTCGGCTGCTCTTTTTTGGGCGCGGCTGTGGCCGTGGCCTATTTTTGTCGCGGGGAGGGGATGGGAAGAGTCCCGGCCCATTCCGAGTCCGGCGGACGAAGTTTGCCAACCCCACGCCCCCAAGGCTATAGCCCACCCCCTTTTAGGGCATTTTTCCACAGGACGAACTTGGCGCCAAGGGGTTCGGCTGCTCTTTTTTGGGCGCGGCTGTGCCCGCAGGTAATTTTTGTCGCGGGGAGGGGGTGGGCAAATTCTCGGCCCATTCCAAGGAAGGCGGACGAAGTTCGCCAGCCGCACGCCCCAAGGCTATAGCCCACCCCTTTTTTGGGCATTTTTCCGCAGGACGAACACGGCGCCAAGGGGTTCGGCTGCTCTTTTTTGGGCGCGGCCGTGCCCGTGTCCTATTTTTGTCGCCGGGAGGGGATGGGAAGAGTCTCGGCCCATTCCGAGTCCGGCGGACGAAGTTTGCCAGCCCCACGCCCCCAAGGCTATAGCCCACCCCCTTTTAGGGCATTTTTCCACAGGACGAACTTGGCGCCAAGGGGTTCGGCTGCTCTTTTTTGGGCGCGGCTGTGCCCGCGGGCTATTTTTGTCACGGGGAGGGGGTGGGCAAATTCTCGGCCCATTCCGAGGAAGGCGGACGAAGTTCGCCAGCCCCACGCCCCAAGGCTACAGCTCACCCCCTTTTTGGGCATTTTTCCGCAGGACGAACTTGGCGCCAAGGGGTTCGGCTACTCTTTTTTGCGCGCGGCTGTGCCCGCGGCCTATTTTTGTCGCAGGGAAGGGGTGGGAAAAGGTCTCGGCCAATTCCGAGTCCGGCGGACGGAGTTCACCCGCCCCACGCCCCAAGGCTATAGCCCACTCCCTTTTCGGGCATTTTTCCGCAGGACGAACTTGGCGCCAAGGGGTTCGGCTGCTCTCTTTTGGGCGCGGCTGCGCCCGCGGCCTATTTTTGTCGTGGGGAGGGGGTGGGCAAAGTCTCGGCCCATTCCAAGGAAGGCGGACGAAGTGCGCCAGCCCCAAGCCCCAAGGCTATAACCCACCCCTTTTTTGGGCATTTTTCCGCAGGACGAACTTGGCGCCAAGGGATTCGGCTGCTCTTTTTTGGGCGCGGCTGTGCCTGCGTCCTATTTTTGTCACAGGGAGGGGGTGGGGATAGGTCTCGGCCCATTCCGAGTCCGGCAGACGGAGTTCGCCCGCCCAACGCCCCAAGGCTATAGCCCACTCCCTTTTCGGGCATTTTTCCGCAGGACGAACTTGGCGCCAAGGGGTTAGGCTGCTCTTTTTTTGGCGCAGCTGTGCCCGCGGCCGATTTTTATCGCGGGGAGGGGGTGGGCAATGTGTCGGCCCATTCCAAGGGAGGCGGACGATTTTCGCCAGCCCCACGCCCCAAGGCTGGAGCCCACCCCTTTTTTTGGGCATTTTTCCACAGGACGAACTTGGCGCCAAGGGGTTCGGCTACTCTTTTTTGGGCGCGGCTGTGCCCGTGGCCTATTTTTGTCGCAGGGAGGGGGTGGGAAAAGGTCTCGTCCCATTCCGAGTCCGGCGGACAGAGTTCGCCCGCCCAACGCCCCAAGGCTATAGCCCACTCCCTTTTCGGGCATTTTTCCGCAGGACGAACTTGGCGCCAAGGGGTTAGGCTGCTCTTTTTTGGGCGCGGCTGTGCCCGCGGCCTATTTTTGTCGTGGGGAGGGGTGGGCAAAGCCTCGGCCCATTCTGAGTCCGGCGGACAAAGTGCGCCGGCCCCACGCCCCAAGGCTATCGCCCACCCCCATTTTGGGCATTTTTCCGCCGGACGAACTTGGCGCCAAGGGATTCGGCTGCTCTTTTTTGGGAGCGGCTGAGCCTGCGGCCTATTTTTGTCGTGGGGAGGGGCTGCACAAAGCCTCGGCCCATTCCTAGTCCGGCGGACGAAGTGTGCCGGCCCCACGCCCCAAGGATATAGCCCATCCCCTTTTTGGGCATTTTTTCGCCGGACGAACATGGCGCCAAGGGGTTTGGGTGCTCTTTTTTGGGCGCGGTTGTGCCTGCGGCCTATTTTTGTTGCGGGGAGGGGGTGGGCAAACTCTCGGCCCATTCCGAAGAAGGCGGACGAAGTTCGCCAGCCCCACGCCCCAAGGCTATAGCCCACCCCCTTTTTGTGCATTTTTCCACAGGATGAACTTCGCGCCAAGGGATTCGGCTGCTCTTTTTTGGGCGCGGCTGTGGCCGCGGCCTATTTTTGTCGCTGGGAGGGGGTGGGCAAAGCCTCGGCCCATTCCTTCGTCCGCCGGCCCCACGCCCCAAGGCTATAGCCCATCCCCTTTTTGGGCGTTTTTCCACAGGACGAACTTGGCGCCAACGGGTTCGGCTGCTATATTTTGGGCGCGGCTGTGCCCGCGGCCTACTTTTACCGCGGGGAGGGGGTGGGCAAAGTCTCGGCCCATTCCGAGGAAGGCGGACGAAGTTCGCCAGCCCCACGCCCCAAGGCTGTAGCCCACCACTTTTTTGTGCATTTTTCCGCAGGGCGAACTTGGCGCCTAGGGGTTCGGCTGCTCTTTTTTGGGTGCGGCTGTGCCCGCGGCCTATTTTTGTCGCGGGGAGGGGATGGGAAAAGTCTCGGTCCATTCTGAGTCCGGCGGACGAAGTTCGCCCACCCCACGCCCCAAGTCTATAGCACACCCCTTTTTTGGGCATTTTTCCGCAGGGCGAACTTGGCGCCTAGGGGTTCGGCTGCTCTTTTTGGGGTGCGGCTGTGCCCGCGGCCTATTTTTGTCGCGGGGAGGGGGTGGGAAAAGTCTCGGCCCATTCCGAGTCCCGCGGACGAAGTTCGCCCACCCCACGCCCCAAGTCTATGGCACACCCCTTTTTTGGGCATTTTTCCGCAGGACGAACTTGGCGCAAAGGGTTCGGCTGCTCTTTTTTGGGCGCGGCTGTGCCCGCGGCCTATTTTTGTCGTGGGGAGGGGGTGGTCAAAGTCTCGGCCCATTCCGAGTTTGGCGGACGAAGTGGGCCAGCCCCACGCCCCAAGGCTATAGCCCCCCCCCCCCCCCCCCCCCGTTTTGGGCATTTTCCCGCAGGACGAACTTGGCGCCAAGGGGTTCGGCTGCTCTTTTTTGGGTGCGGCTGTGCCTGCGGCCTATTTTTGCCACGGGGAGGGGGTGGTCAAAGCCTCGGCCCATTCCTAGTCGGGCGGACGAAGTGTGCCGGCCCCACGCCCCAAGGCTATAGCCCATTCCCTTTTTGGGCATTTTTCCGCAGGACGAACTTGGCGCCAATGGGTTCGGCTGATATATTTTGGGTGCGGCTGTGCCGCGGCCTATTTTTACCACGGGGAGGGGGTGGGTAAAGTCTCAGCCCATTCCGAGGAAGGCGGACGAAGTTCGCCAGCCCCGCACCCCAAGGCTATAGCCCACACCTTTTTTGTGCATTTTTCCGCAGGGCGAACTTAGCGCCAAGGGGTTCGGCTGCTCTTTTTTGGGCGCGGCTGTGCCCGCGGCCTATTTTTGTCGCGGGGAGGGGGTGGGAAAAGTCTCGGCCCGTTCCGAGTCCGGCGGACGAACTTCAGCAGCCTCACGCCCCAAGGCTATAGCACACCACTTTTTTGGGCATTTTTCCGCTGGACAAACTCTGCGCCAAGGGGTTCGGCAGCTCTTTTTTGGGCGCGGCTGTGCCCACGCCAAAAATAGGCCGGCTGTACCCACGCCAAAAATAGCCCGCGGGGAGGGGGTGGCCAAAGTCTCGGCCCATTCCATGGAAGGGGGACGAAGTTCGCCAGCCCCACGCCCAAAGGCTATAGCACACCCCATTTTTGGGCATTTTTCCGCAGGACGAACTTGGCGCCAAGGGGTTCGGCCGCTCTTTTTTGGACGCGGCTGTGCCCGCTGGATTTTTTTGTCCCGGGGAGGGGGTGGGCAAAGTCTCGGCCCATTCCGACGGAGGCGGACGAAGTTCGCCGGCCCCACGCCCAAAGGCTGTAGCACACCCCTTTTTTGGGCATTTTTCTGCAGGACGAACTAGGCGCCAAGGGGTTCGGCTGCTCTTTTTGGGGAGCGGCGGAGCCCGCGGCCTATTTTTTTCGTGGGGAGGGGGTGGGCAAAGCCTCGGCCCATTCCGACTACGGCGGACGAAGTTCACCGGCCCCACGCCCCAAGGATGTAGCCCACCCCGTTTTTGGGCATTTTTCCGCATGACGTACTTGGCGCCAAGGGGTTCGGCTGCTCTTTTTTGCGCGCAGCTGTGCCCGCGGCCTATTTTTCTCGCGCGGAGGGGGTGGGCAAAGCCTCGGCCCATTCCGAGTCCGGCAGACGAAGTGCATCGGCCCCACGCCCCAAGGCTATAGCCCACCCCCTTTTTGGGCATTTTTCCGCAGGACGAACCTGGCGCCAAGGGGTTCGGCTGCTCTTTTTTGGGCGCGGCTGTGTCCGCGGCCTATTTTTGTCGCGGGGAGGGGGTGGACCAAGCCTCGGCCGATTCCGAGTCCGGCAGACGAAGTACGCCGGCCCCACGCCCCAAGGCTATTGCCCATCCCCTTTTTGGGCATGTTTCCGCAGGACGAACTTAGCACCAAGGGGGTCGGCTGCTATTTTTTGGGCGCGGCTGTGGCCGCGGCCTATTTTTGTCCCGGGGAAGGGGTGAGAAAAGTTGCGGCCCATTCCGAGTACGGCGGACGAACTTCGGCACCCCCACGCCCCAAGGCTATAGCACACCCCCTTTTTGGGCATTTTTCCGCAGGACGAACTTGGCGCCAAGGGGTTCGGCTGCTCTTTTTTGGGCGCGGCGGTGCCCGTGGCCTATTTTTGTCCCGGGGAGGGGGTGGACAAAGTCTCGGCCCATTCCGAGGAAGGCGGACGAAGTTCGCCAGCCCCACGCCCCAAGGCCATAGCCCACCCCCTTTTTGGGCATTTTTCCGCAGGATGAACTTGGCGCCAAGGGGTTCGGCTGCTCTTTTTTGGGTGTGGCTGTGCCCGGGGCCTATTTGTGTTGCGGGGAGGGGTTGGGCAAATTTTCGGCCCATTCCGAGTCCAGCGGAGGAAGTTCGCCAGCCCCACGCCCCAAGGCTATAGCCCACCCCTTTTTTTGGCATTTTTCCGCAGGACGAACTTGGTACCACAGGGTTTGGCTGCTCTTTTTTGGGCGCGGCTGTGCCCGCAGCCTATTTTTGTTGCGGGGAGGGGGTGGGAAAAGTCTCGGCCCATTCCGAGCCCGGCGGACGTAGTTAACCAGCCCCACAGCCCTAGGCTATAGCCCACCAACATTTTGGGCTTTTTTCCGCAGGACGAACTTGGCGTCAAGGGTTTCGGCTGCTCTTTCTTGGGCGCGGCTGTGCCCGCGGCCTATTTTTGGCGCGGGGAGGGGGTGGGCAAAGTTTCAGCGCATTCGGAGGAAGGCGGATGAACTTTGCAGGCCCCACGCCCAAAGGCTATAGCACACCCCTTTTTTGGGCACTATTCCGCAGGACGAACTTGGCGACAAGGGGTTCGGCTGCTCTTTTTTGGGCGCGGCTGAGCCTGTGGCCTATTTTTGTCCCGGGGAGGGGGTGGCCAAAGTCTCGGCCCATTCCGAGGAAGGCGGACGAAGTTCGCCGGCCCCACGCCCAAGGGCTATAGCACACCCCTTTTTTGGGCATTTTTCCGCAGGACGAACTTGGCGCCAAGGGGTTCGGCCGCTCTTTTTTGGGCGCGGCTGTGCCCGCGGTCTATTTATATCATGGGAAGGGGGTTGGCAAAGTCTCGGCGTATTCCGAGTCCGGCGGACGAAGTTCGCCCGACCCACGCCCCAAGGCTATAGCACACCCCTCTTTTGGGCATTTTTCCGCAGGACGAACTTGGCGCCAAGGGGTTCGGCTGCTCTTTTTTGGGCGCGGCTGTGCCTGTGGCCTATTTTTGTTGCGGAGAGGGGTTGGGCAGAGTCTCGGCCCATTCCGAGTCCGGCGGACGAAGTTCGCCAGCCCCACACCCCAAGGCTATCGCCCACCCCCTTTTTGGGCACTTTTCCGCAGGACGAACTTGGCGCCAAGGGATTTGGCTGCCCTTTTTTGGGCACGGTTGTGCCCGCGGCCTATTTTTGTCGCGGGGAGGGGGTGGGCAAAGTCTCGGCCCATTCCGAGGAAGGCGGATGAAGTTCGCCAGCCCCACGCCCCAAGGCTATAGCCCACCCCTTTTTTGGACATTTTTCTGCAGGACGAACTAGGGGCCAAGGGGTTCGGCTGCTCTTTTTTGGGCGCGGCTGTGCCCGTGGCCAATTTTTGTTGCGGGGAGGGGGTGGGAAAAGTCTCGGCCCATTCCGAGCCCGGCGGACGAAGTTAACCAGCCCCACGCCCCAAGGCTATAGCCCACCCCCATTTTGGGCATTTTTCCGCAGGACGAACTTGGCGCCAAGGTGTTCGGCTGCTCGTTTTTCGTTTCGGCTGTGCCCGCGGCCGATTTTTGGTGCGGGGAGGGGGTGGGAAAAGTCTCGGCTCATTCCGAGGGAGGCGGATGAACTTTGCCGGCCCCACCCCCAAAGGCTATAGCACACCCCTTTTTTGGGCATTATTCCGCAGGACGAACTTGGTGCCAAGGGGTTCGGCTGCGCTTTTTTAGGCGCGGCTGTGCCCGCGGCCTATTTTTGTCGCGGGGAGGGGGTGGCCAAAGTCTCGGCCCATTACGAGGAAGGCGGACGGAGTTCGCCGGCCCCACGCCCAAAGGCTATGGCACACCCCTTTTTTGGGGATTTTTCCGCAGGACGAACTTGGCGCCAAGGGGTTCGGCTGCCCTTTTTTTGGAACGGCTGTGCCCGCGGTCTATTTTTGTCGCGGGGTGGGGGTGGGCGAAGTCTCGGCCCATTCCGAGTCCGGCGGACGACGTTCGCTAGCCTCACGCCCCAAGGCTATATAGCCCACCCCTTTTTTGGGCATTTTTCCGCAGGACGACCTTGGCGCCAAGGGGTTCGGCTGCTCTTTTGTGGGTGCGGCTGTGCCCGCGGCCTATTTTAGTCGCGCGGAGGGGGTGGGCAAAGTCTCGGCCCATTCCGAGGAAGGCGGATGAAGTTCGCCAGCCCCACGCCCCAAGGCTATAGCCCACCCCTTTTTTGGACATTTTTCTGCAGGACGAACTAGGGGCCAAGGGGTTCGGCTGCTCTTTTTTGGGCGCGGCTGTGCCCGCGGCCAATTTTTGTCGCGGGGAGGGGGTGGGAAAAGTCTCGGCCCATTCCGAGCCCGGCGGACGAAGTTAACCAGCCCCACGCCCCAAGGCTATAGCCCACCCCCATTTTGGGCATTTTTCCGCAGGACGAACTTGGCGCCAAGGTGTTCGGCTGCTCGTTTTTCGTTTCGGCTGTGCCCGCGGCCGATTTTTGGTGCGGGGAGGGGGTGGGACAAGTCTCGGCTCATTCCGAGGGAGGCGGATGAACTTTGCCGGCCCCACCCCCAAAGGCTATAGCACACCCCTTTTTTGGGCATTATTCCGCAGGACGAACTTGGTGCCAAGGGGTTCGGCTGCGCTTTTTTAGGCGCGGCTGTGCCCGCGGCCTATTTTTGTCGCGGGGAGGGGTTGGCCAAAGTCTCGGCCCATTACGAGGAAGGCGGACGGAGTTCGCCGGCCCCACGCCCAAAGGCTATGGCACACCCCTTTTTTGGGGATTTTTCCGCAGGACGAACTTGGCGCCAAGGGGTTCGGCTGCCCTTTTTTTGGAACGGCTGTGCCCGCGGTCTATTTTTGTCGCGGGGTGGGGGTGGGCGAAGTCTCGGCCCATTCCGAGTCCGGCGGACGACGTTCGCTAGCCTCACGCCCCAAGGCTATATAGCCCACCCCTTTTTTGGGCATTTTTCCGCAGGACGACCTTGGCGCCAAGGGGTTCGGCTGCTCTTTTGTGGGTGCGGATGTGCCCGCGGCCTATTTTAGTCGCGCGGAGGGGGTGGGCAAAGTCTCGGCCCATTCCAAGGAAGGCGGATGAAGTTCGCCAGCCCCACGCCCCAAGGCTATAGCCCACCCCTTTTTTGGACATTTTTCTGCAGGACGAACTAGGGGCCAAGGGGTTCGGCTGCTCTTTTTTGGGCGCGGCTGTGCCCGCGGCCAATTTTTGTCGCGGGGAGGGGGTGGGAAAAGTCTCGGCCCATTCCGAGCCCGGCGGACGAAGTTAACCAGCCCCACGCCCCAAGGCTATAGCCCACCCCCATTTTGGGCATTTTTCCGCAGGACGAACTTGGCGCCAAGGTGTTCGGCTGCTCGTTTTTCGTTTCGGCTGTGCCCGCGGCCGATTTTTGGTGCGGGGAGGGGGTGGGAAAAGTCTCGGCTCATTCCGAGGGAGGCGGATGAACTTTGCCGGCCCCACCCCCAAAGGCTATAGCACACCCCTTTTTTGGGCATTATTCCGCAGGACGAACTTGGTGCCAAGGGGTTCGGCTGCGCTTTTTTAGGCGCGGCTGTGCCCGCGGCCTATTTTTGTCGCGGGGAGGGGTTGGCCAAAGTCTCGGCCCATTACGAGGAAGGCGGACGGAGTTCGCCGGCCCCACGCCCAAAGGCTATGGCACACCCCTTTTTTGGGGATTTTTCCGCAGGACGAACTTGGCGCCAAGGGGTTCGGCTGCCCTTTTTTTGGAGCGGCTGTGCCCGCGGTCTATTTTTGTCGCGGGGTGGGGGTGGGCGAAGTCTCGGCCCATTCCGAGTCCGGCGGACGACGTTCGCTAGCCTCACGCCCCAAGGCTATATAGCCCACCCCTTTTTTGGGCATTTTTCCGCAGGACGACCTTGGCGCCAAGGGGTTCGGCTGCTCTTTTGTGGGTGCGGCTGTGCCCGCGGCCTATTTTTGGCGCGGGGAGGGGGTGGGCAAAGTCTCGGCCCATTCCGAGTCCCGCGGACGAAGTTCGGAAGCCCCACACCCGAGGGCTGTAGCCCACCCCTTTTTTGGGCATTTTTCCGCAGGTCGAACTTGGCGCCAAGGGGTTCGGCTGCTCTTTTTTGGGCGCGGCTGTGCCCGCTACCTATTTTTGTCGCGGGGAGGGGGTGGGAAACGTCTCGGCTCATTCGGAGTCCGGTGGACGAAGTTCGCCAGCCCCACGCCCCAAGGCTATAGCCCACCCCTTTTTTGGGCATTTTTCCGCAGGATGAACTTGGCGCCAAGGGGTTCGGCTGCTCTTTTTTGGGCACGGCTGTGCCCGCTGCCTATTTTTTTCGCGGGGAGGGGTTGGGCAAAGTCTCGGCCCATTCCGAGTCCTGCGGACGAAGTTCGCGAGCCCCACGCCCCATGGCTATAGCCCACCCCATTTTTGGGCATTTGTCCGCAGGACGCACTCGGCGCCAAGGGGTTCGGCTGCTCTTTTTTGGGCGTGGCTGCTCCCGCGGACTATTTTTGTCGCGGGGAGGGGGTGGGTAAAGTTTCAGCCCATTCCAAGTCCTGCGGACGAAGTTCGCCAACCCCACGCCCCAAGGCTATAGCCCACCCCATTTTTGGGCATTTTTCCGCAGGACGAACATGGCGCCAAGGGGTTCGGCGGCTCTTGTTTGGACGCAGTTGTGCCCGAGGCCGATTTTTGTTGCGGGGAGGGGGTGGGAAATGTCTCGGCCCATTCCGAGTCCGGCGGACGAAGTTCGCCAGCCCCACGCCCCAAGGCTATAGCCCACCCCTTTTTTGGGCATTTTTCCGCTGGACGAACATGGCACCAAGGGGTTCGGCTGCTATTTTTTTGGTACGGCAGTGCCTGCGGCCTATTTTTGTCGCGGGGAGGAGGTGGGCAAAGTCGCGGCCCATTCAAAGGAAGGCGGATGAACTTTGCCGGCCCCACCCCCAAAGCATATAGCACACCCCTTTTCTGGGTATTTTTCCGCAGGACGAACTTGGCGCCATGGGGTTCGACCACTTTTTTTGGGCGCGGGCACATTTGTGTCGCGGGGAGGGGGTGGGCAAAGTCTCGGCCCATTCCGAGGAAGGCGGATGAACTTTGCCGGCCCCACCCCCAAAGGCTATAGCACACCGCTTTTTTGGGCATTTTTCCGCTGGACGAACTTGGCGCCATGGGGTTCGGCTGCTCTTTTTTGGGCGCGGCTGTGCGCGTGGCCTATTTTTGTCGTGGGGAGGGGGTGGGCTAAGTCTCGGCCCATTCCAAAGACGGCGGACAAAGTTCGCCAGCTCCACGCCCCAAGGCTTTAGCCCACCCCTTTTTTGGGCATTTTTCCGGTGGACGAACTTGGCGCCAATGGGTTCGGCCGCTCTTTTTTGGGCGCGGTTGTGCCCGTGGCCTACTTTTGTCGCGGGGAGGGGGTGGGAAATGTCTCGGCCCATTCCGAGTCCGGCAGACGAAGTTCGCCGGCCCCACGTGAAGGACAACATTTGTCCATGAGGTTCCTAATAACGCAACTATTGTGCAGTAAAATTAAAACATATGGCGGAAGCTCTAGAAACCTCGGATCGACTTCATTCAAAAACTAAAATCAAGAGGAAAGATTGAAGTTTAGTTACCTCACTTGCAGTTTCAAAAACGACTTCGTGAAGTAGGAGAAAACGACTGAAAACAGCAAGCTCCGAACACTGTCCAGAAAAACAGCTCTGCACGAACAGCTTCTGTTTTGCCACGATCTGAGATCCTTTAAGCACCCCAATTGTGATGCCTCTAATCAGTCCACACTTAGAAATGTTCTAGGAGTTCAGAGGATTTGGAATCTCGAAATTTCATTAAGAAATGAGAGAGATAATGAAGAAACATGAGTGCTAGCTCATTTGATTCCTTCCACCAACTAAACCACCATTATCTCTAATAATGGCACCAAACATTATCATGAGCTAGACCCACCCACTTAGCCATTATTTATTGAAAGTGATCCCATCACTTTAATAAATTTATTTAACTAAATAAATAAATAGTTAAATTAATTAATTTCGGAATTAATTATTTAACCCCATTTTGATCACATCAAATGGTTAAATGTGGGCTTCTCTTGTGACATGTTCTAATGCTTTCTCTTAATCCATATTGGATCCAATAAAAGCCCATAATTCTAAACCCAAAATTGGTCTAGAAGTCCATAATCATATATGAACCCGAACATGTCCAAAACGGTCATTTTACGTGCTCGACATTCCATAATGTTTAATTGAGGATTTATGAAATTTATTTTGTTCCTTAAACTATTTATGGAACATCTAAATTTCTATCTTAAATCATATTTAAGATGTATTTATATTTATATTCATTCTCAATGAATTATAATATAAATATTGATTTTCCTAAAATTAGGAAATCTAACTTCTCATTTTCTAGTAACTCCTTTTTCATTTCTATATTGTGTGTGACCTTTTAGGTTCTTAGTTATAAGGTAGTAGAACTATTTTAATGATAACTCTTTATTCATTAAATGATGCTAAACTCTTTAGTCATCAATTAGAACCTTTCTAATGACCTTAAGATGCATTGGTAATACGCTTTACCAATATTGATCATAAGGTTTCCACAAGTCATGAGTGACACCAAGCAGTATATCACGACTATCCAAATAACAAGAATTGTTGGATCTATAGAACCTATTCCATTGTATCTCTATGTCTTGGTCTCTTCATCATCCATGTCCAGAGAAAAACACAGCTTATGGTTTATTATGTTAAGCAGTTGTGCTTTATCTCAAAATAAATATAAATGAACTTGGCATGTTAATATAATTTGAACTCCTTCAAATATATTTCACCTTGGCCAAGGATTTCTCATGCCAATTCATATTATCTCATAGGGACATCCCTTTTTGTATATTATAAAGTGATGAATTCCATATTGGCCATCAACTTGTCTTCATACATAGCCAACCATGACAGCTATTGCTAGATCTCTTCCGTGATTAGGAATCAATCGTTATGCATTCACATATCAGAGATGTCTATGTATAAGACATCTGTTATGCCTCAGGTCTAAATACCATTACTAAACATAGTGTCTGTTACAATGTATAATAAGCCATTAACACTCACGACCATATGGCTTACTATATTCGGTCAAGTTCAGTAAACTCATTCTCTTAACAAGTACCTATGTGTTTGACTTGACATCTCATGTCAATGATATGAAACTCACCATCCATCTTAGTATCACATACCATAAGGAGTCATAACACATACTAGTGTTTATAGGAATTTATAATGTCCAATCATAAATCCACCACTAGGAACTATTTTAGAAGTATAGTACAAAGGATACACGTTTCATATTCTCGACACTCTCGAGAATGTGTTCCTTAACTATTTTACTTCTTGGACTATATTCATTAAATTAACATATGAATATTGATAACCTTGCCATTTTATAAATATCAAAATGCTATTCAAATACAATCATTCCCTAAACAATCAAATCACCATTCGATTGGCCTTTAGGGCATATTACTAACACCACGCCCCAAGGTTATAGCCCACCCCCTTTTTGGGCATTTTTCCGCAGGACGAACTTGGCGCCAAGGGGTTCGGCTGTTCTTTTCTGGGCGCAGCTGTGCCTGCGGCCTATTTTTGGCGCGGGGAGGGGGTGGGCAAAGTTTCGGCCCATTCCGAGGAAGGCGGAATAACTTTGCCGGCCCCACGCCCAAAGGCTATAGCACACCCCTTTTTGGGGCATTTTTCCGCAGAACGAACTAGGGGCCAAGGGGTTCGGCTGCTCTTTTTTGGGCGCGTCTGTGCCCGCGGCCTATTTTTGTCACGGGGAAGGGGTGGGCAAAGTCTCGGCCCATTCCGAGTCCTGCGGACGAAGTCCGCCGGCCCCATGCCCAAAGGCTAAGGCCCACCCCGTTTTTGGGCATTTTTCCGCAGGACGAACCTGGCGCCAAGGGGTTCGGCTGCTCTTTTTTGGCGCGGCTGTGCCCGCGGACTATTTTTGTCGTGGGGAGGGGGTGGGCAAAGTCTCGGCACATTCCGAGTCCGGCGGACGAAGTTTGCCAGCCCCACGCCCCAAGGCTATAGCCCACCCTTTTTTTGGGCATTTTTCCGCAGGACGAACTAGGCGCCAAGGGGTTCGGCTGCTGTTTTTTGGGCGCGGCTGTGCCCGTGGCCTATTTTTTTCATGGGGAGGGGGTGCGAAGGTCTCGGCCCATTCCGAGTCCGGTGGACGAACTTCGCCAGCCCCACGCCCCAAGGCTATAGCCCACCCCTTTTTTGGGCATTTTTCCGCAGGACGAACTTGGCGCCAAGGGGTTCGGCTGCTCTTTTTTGGGCTCGGCTGCTCTTTTTTGGGCGCAGCTGTGCCCGTGGCCTATTTTTGTCGCGGGCAGGGGGTGGGAAAAGTCTCGGCCCATTCCAAGGAAGGCGGACGAAGTTCGCCAGCCCCACGCCCCAAGGCTATAGCCCACCCCTTTTTTGGGCATTTTTCCGCAGGACGAACTTGGCACCAAGGGGTTCGGCTGCTCTTTTTTGGACGCGGTTGTGCCCGTGGCCTATTTTTGTCATGGGGAGGGGCTGGGAAATGTCTCAGCCCATTCCGAGGAAGGCGGACGAAGTCCGCCGGCCCCACGCCCAAAGGCTAAGGCCCACCCCGTTTTTGGGCATTTTTCCGCAGGGCGAACTTGGCGCCAAGGGGTTCGGCTGCTCTTTTTTGGGTGAAGCTGTGCCCGTGGCCTATTTTTGTCACGGGGAGGGGGTGGGCAAAGTCTCGGCCCATTCCGAGTCCTGCGGACGAAGTTCGCCAGCCCCACGCCCCAAGGCTATAGCCCACCCCATTTTTGGGCATTTTTCCGCAGGACGAACTTGGCGCCAAGGGGTTCGGCTGCTCTTTTTTGGGTGCGGCTGGGCCCGTGGCCTATTTTTGTCGCGGGCAGGTGATGGGAAAAGTCTCGGCCCATTCCGAGGAAGGCGGACGAAGTCCGCCGGCCCCATGCCCAAAGGCTAAGGCGCACCCCGTTTTTGGGCATTTTTCCGCAGGACGAACCTGGCGCCAAGGGGTTCGGCTGCTCTTTTTTGGCGCGGCTGTGTCCGCGGCCTATTTTTGTCGTGGGGAGGGGGTGGGCAAAGTCTCGGCACATTCCGAGTCCGGCGGACGAAGTTTGCCAGCCCCACGCCCCAAGGCTATAGCCCACCCTTTTTTTGGGCATTTTTCCGCAGGACGAACTAGGCGCCAAGGGGTTCGGCTGCTGTTTTTTGGGCGCAGCTGTGCCCGTGGCCTATTTTTTTCATGGGGAGGGGGTGCGAAGGTCTCGGCCCATTCCGAGTCCGGTGGGCGAACTTCGCCAGCCCCACGCCCCAAGGCTATAGCCCACCCCTTTTTTGGGCATTTTTCCGCAGGACGAACTTGGCGCCAAGGGGTTCGGCTGCTCTTTTTTGGGCTCGGCTGCTCTTTTTTGGGCGCAGCTGTGCCCGTGGCCTATTTTTGTCGCGGGCAGGGGGTGGGAAAAGTCTCGGCCCATTCCAAGGAAGGCGGATGAACTTTGCCGGCCCCACGCCCAAAGGCTATAGCACACCCCTTTTTTGGACATTTTTCTCCAGGACGAACTTGGCGCCAAGGGGTTCGGCTGCTCTTTTTTGGGCGCGGCTGTGCCCGCGGCCTATTTTTGTCGTGGGGAGGGGGTGGGCAAAGTCTCGGCCCATTCCGAGTCCTGCGGACGAAGTTCGCCAACCCCACGCCCCAAGGCTATAGCCCACCCCTTTTTTGAGCATTTTTCCGCAGGACGAACTTGGCGCCAAGGGGTTCGGCTGCTCTTTTTTGGGGGCGGCTGTGCCCGCGGCCTATTTTTGTCGTGGGGAGGGGGTGGCCAAAGTCTCGGCCCATTCCAAGGAAGGCAGACGAAGTGCGCCAGCCCCACGCCCCAAGGCTATAGCACACCCCTTTTTTGGGCATTTTTCTGCAGGACGAACTAGGCACCAAGGGGTTCGACTGCTTTTTTTTGGGCGTGGCTGTGCCCGCGGCCTATTTTTGGTGCGGGGAGGGGGTGGCCAAAGTCTCGGCCCATTCCAAGGAAGGCAGACGAAGTGCGCCAGCCCCACGCCCCAAGGCTATAGGCCACCCCTTTTTTGGGCATTTTTCCGCAGGACGAACTTGGCGCCAAGGGGTTCGGCTGCTCATTTTTGGGGCGCGACTGTACCCGCGGCCTTTTTTTTGTCACGGATGTGGGGGTGGGAAAAGTCTCGGCCCATTCCGAGTCTGGCGGACAATCTTTGCCGGCACCACGCCCCAAGTCTGTAGCACACCCCTTATTTGGGCATTTTTCCGCAGGACGAACTTGGCGCCAAGAGGTTCGGTAGCTCTTCTTTGGGCTAGGCCGTGCCCGCGGCCTATTTTTGCCGTGGGCAGGGGGTGGGAAAAGTCTCGGCCCATTCCGAGTCCGGCGGACGAACTTCGGGAGCCCCACGCCCCAAGGCTATAGCACACCCCTTTTTTGGGCATTTTTCTGCAGGACAAACTTGGCGCCAAGGGGTTCGTCTGCTCCTTTTTGGGCGCATCTGTGCCCGCGGCCTATTTTTGTCGCGGGGAGGGGGTGGCCAAAGTCTCGGCCCATTCCGAGGAAGGGGGATGAACTTTTTCGGGCCCACGCCCAAAGGCTATAGCACACCCCTTTTTTGGGCATTTTTCCGCAGGACGAACTTGGCTCCAAGGGGTTCGGCAGGTCTTTTTTTGGCGCGGCTGTGCCCGCGGCATATTTTTGGCGCGGGGAGGGGGCGGGCAAAGTCTCGGCCCATTCCGAGGAAGGCGGACGGAGTTCGCCAGCCCCACGCCCAAAGGCTATAGCACACCCCTTTTTTGGGCATTTTTCCGCAAGACGAACTTGGCGCCAGGGGGTTCGGCTGCTCTTTTTTGGGCGCGGCTGTGCCCGCGGCGTATTTTTGTCGTGGCGAGGGGGTGGGCAAAGTCTCGGCCCATTCCGAGCCCGGCGGACGAAGTTCGCCCGCCCCACGCCCCAAGGGTATAGCCCACCCCCTTTTTGGGCATTTTTCCGCAGGACGAACTTGGCGTCAAGGGGTTCGGCTGCTCTTTTTTGGGCGAGGCTATGCCCGCGGCCTATTTCTGTCATGGGGAGGGGGTGGCCAAAGTCTCAGCCCATTCCGAGGATGGCGGACGAAGTGCGCTGGCCCCACGCCCAAAGGCTATAGCACACCCCATTTTTGGGCATTTTTCCGCAGGACGAACTTGGCGCCCACGCCTTCGGCTGGTCTTTTTTGGGTGCGCCTTTGTCCGTGGCCTATTTTTGGCACGGGGAGGGGATGCCCAAAGTCTCGGCCCATTCTGAGTCCAGCGGACGAACTTCGCCAGCCCCACGCCCCAAGGCTATAGCACACCCCTTTTTTTGGCATTTTTTCGCAGGACGAACTAGGCGCCCACGCCTTCGGCTGGTCTTTTTTGGACGAGACTGTGTCTGTGGCCTACTTTTGGCACGGGGAGGGGATGGGCAAAGTCTCGGCCCATTCCTAGTCCGGCGGACGAACTTCGCCAGCCCCACGGACCTAGGCTATAGCACACCCCTTTTTTGGGCATATTTACGCAGGACGAACTTGGCGCCCACGCGTTCGGCTGGTCTTTTTTGGACGCGGCTGTGCCCGCTGCCTATTTTTTTTCGCGGGGAGGGGGTGGGAAAAGTCTCGGCCCATTCCGAGTCCGGTGGACGAAGTTCGCCTGCCCCACGCCCCAAGGCTGTAGCCCACCCCCTTTTTGGGCATTTCTCAGCAGGACGAACTTGGCGCCAAGGGGTTCAGCTGTGCCCTCGGCCTATTTTTGTCGCGGGGAGGGGGTGGGAAAATTCTCGGCCCACTCCAAAGAAGGCGGACGAAGTTCGCCAGCCCCACGCCCCAAGGCTATAGCCCACCCCCTTTTTTGGGCATTTTTCCGCAGGACGAACTTGGCGCCAAGGGGTTCGACTGCTCTCTTTTGGGCGCGGCTGTGCCCGCGGCCTATTTTTGGCGCGGGGAGGGGTGGTCAAAGTCTCGGCCCATTCCGAGTCCGGCGGACGAACTCCGGCAGCCCCACGCCCCAAGGCTATAGCACACCTCTTTTTTAGGAATTTTTCCGCCGGACGAACTTGGCGCCAAGGGGTTCAGCTGCTCTTTTTTGGGCGACGCTGTGCCCGCGGCCTATTTTGTCACGGCGAGGGGGTGGTCAAAGTCTCGGCCCATTCCGAGTCCGGCGGACGAAGTTCGCCAGCCCCAAGGCTATAGCCCACCCCCTTCTTGGGCATTTTTCCGCAGGACGAATATGCCGCCAAGGGGTTCGGCTGCTCTTTTTTGGGCGCGGCTGTGCCCGCGGCCTATTGTTTTCGCGGGGAGGGGGTGGAAAAAGTCTCGGCCCATTCCGAGTCCAGCGGATGAACTTCGGTAGCCCCACGCCCAAAGGCTATAGCACACCCCTTTTTTGGGCATTTTTCCGCAGGACGAACTGGGCGCCAAGGGGTTCGCCTGCTCTTTTTTGGGTGCGGCTGTGCCCGCGGCGTATTTTCGTCGCGGCGAGGGGGTGGGCAAAGTCTCGGCCCATTCCGAGCCCGGCGGACGAAGTTCGCCAGCCCCACGCCCCAAGGCTATAGCCCACCCCCTTTTTTGGCATTTTTCCGCAGGACGAACTTGGCGCCAAGGGGTTCGGCAGCTCTTTTTCGGGCGCGGCTGTGCCCGCGGCATATTATTGGCGCGGGGAGGGTTGGTCAAAGTCTCCGCCCATTCCGAGTCCAGCGGACGAAGTTCGCCAGCCCCACGTCCCAAGGCTATAGCCCACCCCCTTTTTGGGCATTTTTCGGCAGGACGAACTTGGCGCCAAGGGGTTCGGCTGCTCTTTTTTTGGGCGCGGCTGTGCCCGCGGCCTACTTTTGTCGCGGGGAGGGGGTGGGAAAAGTCTCGGCCCATTCCGAGTCCAGCGGACGAATTTCGGCAGCCCCACGCCCCAAGGCTATAGTACACCCCTTTTTTGGGCATTTTTCCGCAGGACGAACTTGGCGCCAGGGGGTTCGACTGCTCTTTTTTGGGCGTGGCTGTGCCCGCGGCCTATTTTTGGGGCGGGGAGGGGTGGTCAAAGTATCAGCCCATTCCGAGTCCGGCGGACGAACTCCGGCAGCCCCACGCCCCAAGGCTATGGCACACCTCTTTTTTAGGCATTTTTCCGCAGGACGAACTTGGCGCCATGGGGTTCAGCTGCTCTTTTTTGGGCGCGGCTGTGCCCGTGGCCTATTATTGGCGCGGGGAGGGGGTGGGTAATGTCTCGGCACATTCCGACTCCGGCGGACGAAGTTCGCCCACCCCACGCCCCAAGGCTATAGCCCACCCCCTTTTTGGGCATTCTTCCGCAGGACGAACTTGGCGCCTTGGGGTTCGGCTGCTCTTTTTTCGGCATGGCTGTGCCTGCGGCCTATTTTTGTCGCGGGGAGGGGGTGGTCAATCTCTCGGCCCATTCCGAGTCCGACGGACGAAGTTCGCCATCCCCACGCCCCATGGCTATAGCCCACCCCCTTTTCGGGCATTTTTCCGCAGGACGAACTTGGCGCCAAGGGGTTCGGCTGCTCTTTTTTGGGCGTAACTGTGCCCGTGGCCTATTTTTGTCGCGGGGAGGGGGTGGGCAATGCCTCGGCCCATTCCGAGTCTGGCGGGCGAAGTCCGCCAGCCCCATGCCCCAAGGCTATACCCCACCCCCTTTTTGGGCATTTTTCCGCAGGACGATTTTGGCGACAAAGGGTTCGTCTGCTCTTTTTCGGGTGCGGCTGCGCCCGCGGCCTATTTTTGTCGCGGGGAGGGGGCTATCAATGTCTCGGCCCCTTCCAAGTTCGGCGGACGAAGTTCGCCAGCCCCGCAACCCAAGGCTATCGCCCACTCACTTTTTGGGCATTCATCCGCAGGACAAAGTTGGCGCCTTGGGATTCCGCTGCTCTTTTTTCGGCATCGCTGTGCCTGCGGCCTATTTTTGTCGCGGGGAGGGGGTGGTCAATCTCTCGGCCCATTCCGAGTCCGACGAACGAAGTTCGCCCGCCCCACGACCCAAGGCTATAGCCCAACCCCCATTTGGGTATTTTTCCGCTGGACGAAGTCTGCGCCAAGGCGTTCGGCTGCTCTTTCTTGGGCGAGGCTGTGCCCGCGGACTATTTTTGTCGCGGGGAGGGGGTGGTCACTGTCCTGGCCCATTCCGAGTCCGGCAGACGAAGTTCGCCCGCCCCACGCCCCAGGGCTATAGCCCACCCCTTTTTTGGGCATTTTTCCGCAGGACGAACTTGGCGCCAAGGGGTTCGGCTGCTCTTTTTTGGGCGCGGCTGTGCCTGCGGCCTATTTTTGTCTTGGGGAGGGGGTGGGAAAAGGTTTGGCCCATTTGGAGTCCGGCGGACGAAGTTCGCCTGCCCCACGCCCCAAGGCTATAGCCCACCCCCTTTTTGTGCATTCTTCCGCCGGACGAACTTGGCGCCTTGGGGTTCGGCTGCTCTTTTTTCGGCATGGCTGTGCCTGCGGCCTATTTTTGTCGCTGGGAGGGGGTGGTCAATCTCTCGGCCCATTCCGACTCCAACGGACGAAGTTCGTCAGCTCCACGCCCCATGGCTATCGCCCACCCCCTTTTTGGCCGTTTTTCCGCAGGACGAACTTGGCCCCAAGGGGTTCGGCTGCTCTTTTTTGGGCGCGGCTGTGCCTGTGGCCTATTTTTGTCGCGGGGAGGGGGTGGGCAACGCCTCGGCCCATTCCAAGTCTGGCGGGCGAAGTCCGCCAGCCCCACGCCCCAAGGCTATAGCCCACCCCCTTTTTGGGCATTTTTCCGCAGGACGAATTTCGCGACAAGGGGTTCGTCTGCTCTTTTTCGGGCGCGGCTGCGCCCGCGGCCTATTATTGGCGCGGGGAGGGGGTGGGCAAAGTCTTGGCACATTCCGACTCCGGTGGACGAAGTTCGCCCGCCCCACGCCCCAAGGCTATAGCCCACCCCCTTTTTGGGCATTCTTCCGCAGGACGAACTTGGCGCCTTGGGGTTCGGCTGCTCTTTTTTCGGCATGGCTGTGCCTGCGGCCTATTTTTGTCGCTGGGAGGGGGTGGTCAATCTCTCGGCCCATTCCGACTCCAACGGACGAAGTTCGTCAGCCCAACGCCCCATGGCTATCGCCCACCCCCTTTTTGGGCGTTTTTCCGCAGGACGAACTTGGCCCCAAGGGGTTCGGCTGCTCTTTTTTGGGCGCGGCTGTGCCTGTGGCCTATTTTTGTCGCGGGGAGGGGGTGGGCAACGCCTCGGCCCATTCCAAGTCTGGCGGTCGAAGTCCGCCAGCCCCACGCCCCAAGGCTATAGCCCACCCCCTTTTTGGGCATTTTTCCGCAGGACGAATTTCGCGACAAGGGGTTCGTCTGCTTTTTTTCGGGCGCGGCTGCACCCGCGGCCTATTATTGGCGCGGGGAGGGGGTGGGCAAAGTCTTGGCACATTCCGACTCCGGTTGACGAAGTTCGCCCGCCCCACGCCCCAAGGCTATAGCCCACCCTCTTTTTTGGCATTCTTCCGCAGGACGAACTTGGCGCCTTGGGGTTCGGCTGCTCTTTTTTCGGCATGGCTGTGCCTGCGGCCTATTTTTGTCACTGGGAGGGGGTGGTCAATCTCTCGGCCCATTCCGACTCCAACGGACGAAGTTCGTCAGCCCCACGCCCCATGGCTATCGCCCACCCCCTTTTTGGGCGTTTTTCCGCAGGACGAACTTGGCCCCAAGGGGTTCGGCTGCTCTTTTTTGGGCGCGGCTGTGCCTGTGGCCTATTTTTGTCGCGGGGAGGGGGTGGGCAACGCCTCGGCCCATTCCAAGTCTGGCGGGCGAAGTCCGCCAGCCCCACGCCCCAAGGCTATAGCCCACCCCCTTTTTGGGCATTTTTCCGCAGGAAGAATTTCGCGACAAGGGGTTCGTCTGCTCTTTTTCGGGCGCGGCTGCGCCCGCGGCCTATTTTTGTCACGGGGAGGGGGTGGTCAAAGTCTCGGCCCCTACCAAGCTCGGCGGACGAAGTTCGCCAGCCCCGCGCCCCAAGGCTATAGCCCACTCACTTTTTGGGCATTCTTCCGCAGGACGAACTTGGCGCCTTGGGATTCGGCTGCTCTTTTTTCGGCATGGCTGTGCCTGCGGCCTATATTTGTCGCGGGGAGGGGGTGGTCAATCTCTCGGCCCATTCCGAGTCCGACGGACGAAGTTCGCCCGCCCCACGACCCAAGGCTATAGCCCAACCCCCATTTGGGCATTTTTCCGCAGGACGAAGTCTGCGCCAAGGGGTTCGGCTGCTCTTTCTGGGGCGAGGCTGTGCCCGCGGACTATTTTTGTCGCGGGGAGGGGGTGGTCACTGTGTTCGCCCCTTCCGAGTCCGGCAGACGAAGTTCGCCCGCCCCACGCCCCAGGGCTATAGCCCACCCCTTTTTTGGGCATTTTTCCGCAGGACGAACTTGGCGCCAAGGGGTTCGGCTGCTCTTTTTTGGGCGCGGCAGTGCCTGCGGCCTATTTTTGTCTTGGGGAGGGGGTGGGAAAAGGTTTGGCCCATTTGGAGTCCGGCGGACGAAGTTCGCCTGCCCCACGCCCCAAGGCTATAGCCCACCCCCTTTTTGTGCATTCTTCCGCCGGACGAACTTGGCGCCTTGGGGTTCGGCTGCTCTTTTTTCGGCATGGCTGTGCCTGCGGCCTATTTTTGTCGCTGGGAGGGGGTGGTCAATCTCTCGGCCCATTCCGACTCCAACGGACGAAGTTCGTCAGCCCCACGCCCCATGGCTATCGCCCACCCCCTTTTTGGGCGTTTTTCCGCAGGACGAACTTGGCCCCAAGGGGTTCGGCTGCTCTTTTTTGGGCGCGGCTGTGCCTGTGGCCTATTTTTATCACGGGGAGGGGGTGGGCAACGCCTCGGCCCATTCCAAGTCTGGCGGGCGAAGTCCGCCAGCCCCACGCCCCAAGGCTATAGCCCACCCCCTTTTTGGGCATTTTTCCGCAGGACGAATTTCGCGACAAGGGGTTCGTCTGCTCTTTTTCGGGCGCTGCTGCGCCCGCGGCCTATTATTGGCGCGGGGAGGGGGTGGGCAAAGTCTTGGCACATTCCGACTCCGGTGGACGAAGTTCGCCCGCCCCACGCCCCAAGGCTATAGCCCACCCCCTTTTTGGGCATTCTTCCGCAGGACGAACTTGGCGCCTTGGGGTTCGGCTGCTCTTTTTTCGGCATGGCTGTGCCTGCGGCCTATTTTTGTCGCGGGGACGGGGTGGTCAATCTCTCGGCCCATTCCGAGTCTGGCAGACAAAGTTCGCCCGCCCCACGCCCCTGGGCTATAGCCCACCCCTTTTTTGGGCATTTTTCCGCAGGACGAACTTGGCGCCAAGGGGTTCGGCTGCTCTTTTTTGGTAGCGGCTGTGCCCGCGGCCTATTTTTGTCATGGGGAGGGGGTGGGAAAAGTTTTGGCCCATTTGGAGTCCGGCGGACGAAGTTCGCCTGCCCCACTCCCCAAGGCTATAGCCCACCCCCTTTTTGGGCATTTTTCCGCCGGACGAACTTGGCGCCAAGGGGTTCGGCTGCTCTTTTTTGGGCGCGGCTGTGCCCGTGGCCTATTTTTATCGTGGTGAGGGGGTGGGCAACGCCTCGGCCCATTCCAAGTCCGGCGGACGATGTTCGCCAGCCCCCACGCCCCAAGGCTATAGCCCACCCCTTTTTTGGGCTTTTTTTCGATGGACGAACTTGGCGCCAAGGGGTTCGGCTGCTATTTTTTGGGTGCGGCTGTGCCCGCCGCCTATTTTTGGCGTGGGGAAGGGGTGGGAAAAGTCTCGGCCCATTCCGAGACCGGCGGACGAAGTTCGCCAGCCCCACGCCCCAAGGCTATAGCCCACCCCTTTTTTGGGCATTTTTCCGCTGGGCGAACTTCGCGCCAAGGGGTTCGGCTGCTCTCTCTTGGGCGAGGCTGTGCCCGCGGACTATTTTTGTCGTGGGGAGGGGGTGGTCACTGTGTTGGCCCCTTCCGAGTCCGGCAGACGAAGTTCGCCCGCCCCACGCCCCAGGGCTATAGCCCACCCCTTTTTTGGGCATTTTTCCGCAGGACGAACTTGGCGCCAAGGGGTTCGGCTGCTCTTTTTTGGGCACAGCTGTGCCCGCGGCCTATTTTTGTCTTGGGGAGGGGGTGGGAAAAGTTTTGGCCCATTTGGAGTCCGGCGGACGAAGTTCGCCTGCCCCACGCCCCAAGGCTATAGCCCACCCCCTATTTGTGCATTCTTCCGCAGGACGAACTTGGCGCCTTGGGGTTCGGCTGCTCTTTTTTCGGCATGGCTGTGCCTGCGGCCTATTTTTGTCGCGGGGACGGGGTGGTCAATCTGTCGGCCCATTCCGAGTCCGGCAGACAAAGTTCGCCCGCCCCACGCCCCTGGGCTATAGCCCACCCCTTTTTTGGGCATTTTTCCGCAGGACGAACTTGGCGCCAAGGGGTTCGGCTGCTCTTTTTTGGTAGCGGCTGTGCCCGCGGCCTATTTTTGTCATGGGGAGGGGGTGGGAAAAGTTTTGGCCCATTTGGAGTCCGGCGGACGAAGTTCGCCTGCCCCACTCCCCAAGGCTATAGCCCACCCCCTTTTTGGGCATTTTTCCGCCGGACGAACTTGGCGCCAAGGGGTTCGGCTGCTCTTTTTTGGGCGCGGCTGTGCCCGTGGCCTATTTTTATCGCGTTGAGGGGGTGGGCAACGCCTCGGCCCATTCCAAGTCCGGCGGACGATGTTCGCCAGCCCCCACGCCCCAAGGTTATAGCCCACCCCTTTTTTGGGCTTTTTTTCGCTGGACGAACTTGGCGCCAAGGGGTTCGGCTGCTATTTTTTGGGTGCGGCTGTGCCCGCCGCCTATTTTTGGCGTGGGGAAAGGGTGGGAAAAGTCTCGGCCCATTCCGAGTCCGGCGGACGAAGTTCGCCAGCCCCACGCCCCAAGGCTATAGCCCACCCCTTTTTTGGGCATTTTTCCGCTGGGCGAACTTGGCGCCAAGGGGTTCCGCGGCTCTTTTTTGGGCGCGGCTGTGCCCGCGGCCTATTTTTGTCGCAGGGAGGGGGTGGCCTAAGTCTCGGTCCATTCTGAGTCCGGCGGACGAAGTTCGCCAGCCCCACGTCCAAAGGCTATAGCACACCCCTTGTTTGGGCATTTTGCCGCAGGACGAACTTGGCGCCAAGGGGTTCGGCTGCTCTTTTTTGGGCGCGGTTGTGCCTGCGGCCTATTTTTGTCACGGGGAGGGGGTGGTCAATGTCTCGGCCCATTCCGAGTCCGGCGGACGAAGTTCGCCGGCCCCACGCCCCAAGGCTATAGCCCACCCCCTGTTTGGGCAGTTTTCCGCATGACGAACTTGGCGCCAAGCGGTTCGGCTGTTCTTTTTTGGGTGCGGCTGTGCCCATGGCCTGTTCTTGGCGCGGGTAGGGGGTGAGCAAAATCTCGGCCCATTCCGAGGAAGGCGGACGAAGTTCACCGGCCCCACACCCAAAGGCTATAGCACACCCCTTTTTTGGGCATTTTTCCGCAGGACGAACTTGGCGCCAAGGGGTTCGGCTGTTCTTTTTTTGGCGCGGCTGAGCCCGTGGCCTATTTTTGTCGCGGGGAGGGGGTAGCCAAAGTCTCGGCCCATTGCGAGTCCGGCGGACGAAGTTCGCCCGGACCACGCCCCATGGCTATACCACACCCCTTTTTTGGGCATTCTTCCGCAGGACGAACTTGGCGCCAAGGGGTTTGGCTGCTCTTTTTTGGGCGCGGTTGTGCCCGCGGCCTACTTTTGTCGCGGGGAGGGGGTGGTCAATGTCTCGGCCCATTCCGAGTCCGGCGGACGAAGTTCGCCAGCCCCACGCCCGAAGGCTATAGCACACCCCTTTTTTGATCATTTTTCCCCAGGACGAAATTGGCGCCAAGGGGTTCGGCTGCTCTTTTTGTGGCGCGGCTGTGCACGCGGACTATTTTCGTCGCAGGGAGGGGGGGGAAGTCTCGGCCCATTCCGAGTCCGGCGGACGAAGTTCGCCCGCCCCACGCCCCAAGGCTATAGCCAACCCCCCTTTTGGGCATTTTTCCGCAGGACGAACTTGGCGCCAAGGGGTTCGGCTGCTCTTTTTTGGGCGCGGCTGTGCCCGTGACCTATTTTTGTGGCGGCGAGGGGGTGGGCAAAGTCTCGGCCAATTCCGAGTCCAGCGGACGAAGTTCGCCAGCCCCACGCCCCAAGGCTATAGCACACCCCTTTTTCGGTCATTTTTCCCCAGGACGAACTTGGCGCCAAGGGGTTCGGCTGCTCTTTTTTGGGCGAGGCTGTGCCCGCGGCCTATTTTTGTCGCGGGGAGGGGGTGGCCAATGTGTCGGCCCATTCTGAGGACGGCGGATGATGTTCGCCGGCCCCACGCCAAAAGGCTATAGCACATCCCTTTTTTGGGCATTTTTCCGCAGGACGAACTTGGCGCCAAGGGGTTCGGCCGCTCTTTTTTGGGCGCAGCTGTGCCCGCGGCCTATGTTTGTCGTGGGGAGGGGGTGGGCAAAGTCTCGGTCCATTCTGAGTCCGGCGGGCGAAGTTCGCCAGCTCCACGCCCAAAGGCTATAGCACACCCCTTTTTTGGGCATTTTGCCGCAGGACAAACTTGGCGCCAAGGGGTTCGGCTGCTCTTTTTTGGGCGCGGCTGTGCCCGCGGCCTATTTTTGTTGCGGGGAGGGGGTGGGCAAAGTCTCGGCCCATTCCGAGTCCGGCGGATGAAGTTCGCCCGCCCTACGCCCAAAGGCTATAGCACACCCCTTTTTTGGGCATTTTTCCGCAGGACGAACTAGGCGCGAAGGGGTTCGGATGCTCTTTTTTGGGCGCGGCTGTGCCCGCGGCCTATTTTTTTCGCGGGGAGGGGGTGGGCAAAGTCTCGGCCCATTCCGAGTCGAGCCGACGAAGTTCGCCAGCGCCACACCCCAAGGCTTTAGCACACCCCTTTTTTGGTCATTTTTCCCCAGGACGAACTAGGCGCCAAGGGGTTCGGCTGCTCTTTTTTGGGCGCGGCTGTGCCCGCGGCCTATTTTTGTCGCGGGGAGGGGTTGGGCAAAGTGTCGGTCCATTCCGAGTCCGGCAGACGATGTTCGCCAGCCCCACGGCCCAAGGCTATAGCCCACCCCCCTTGTGGGCATTTTTCCGCAGGACGAGCTTGGCGCCAAGGGGTTCGGCTGCTCTTGTTTGGGCGCGTCTGTGCCCGCAGCCTATTTTTATCGCGGGGAGGGGGTGGGCATAGTCTCGGCCCCTTCCGAGTCCGCAAGACGAAGTTCGCCAGCCCCACGTCCAAAGGCTATAGCACACCCCTTTTTTGGGCATTTTGCCGCAGGACGAACTTGGCGCCATGGGGTTCGGCTGCTCTTTTTTGGGCGTGGCTGTGCCCGTGGCCTATTTTTGTCGCGGGGAGGGGGTGGGCAAAGTCTCGGCCCATTCCGAGTCCGGCGGACGAAGTTCGCCCGCCCTACGCCCAAAGGCTATAGCACACCCCTTTTTTGGGCATTTTTCCGCAGGACGAACTAGGCGCGAAGGGGTTCGGATGCTCTTTTTTGGGCGCGGCTGTGCCCGCGGCCTATTTTTGTCGCGGGGAGGGGGTGGGCAAAGTCTCGGCCCATTCCGAGTCCAGCCGACGAAGTTCGCCAGCGCCACACCCCAAGGCTTTAGCACACCCCTTTTTTGGTCATTTTTCCCCAGGACGAACTAGGCGCCAAGGGGTTCGGCTGCTCTTTTTTGGGCGCGGCTGTGCCCGCGGCCTATTTTTGTCGCGGGGAGGGGGTGGGCAAAGTGTCGGTCCATTCCGAGTCCGGCCGACGAAGTTCGCCAGCGCCACACCCCAAGGCTTTAGCACACCCCTTTTTTGGTCATTTTTCCCCAGGACGAACTAGGCGCCAAGGGGTTCGGCTGCTCTTTTTTGGGCGCGGCTGTGCCCGCGGCCTATTTTTGTCGCGGGGAGGGGGTGGGCAAAGTGTCGGTCCATTCCGAGTCCGGCAGACGATGTTCGCCAGCCCCACGGCCCAAGGCTATAGCCCACCCCCCTTGTGGGCATTTTTCCGCAGGACGAACTTGGCGCCAAGGGGTTCGGCTGCTCTTTTTTGGGCGCGTCTGTGCCCGCAGCCTATTTTTATCGCGGGGAGGGGGTGGCCATAGTCTCGGCCCCTTCCGAGTCCGCAAGACGAAGTTCGCCAGCCCCACGTCCAAAGGCTATAGCACACCCCTTTTTTGGGCATTTTGCCGCAGGACGAACTTGGCGCCATGGGGTTTGGCTGCTCTTTTTTGGGCGTGGCTGTGCCCGTGGCCTATTTTTGTCGCGGGGAGGGGGTGGGCAAAGTCTCGGCCCATTCCGAGTCCGGCGGACGAAGTTCGCCCGCCCTACGCCCAAAGGCTATAGCACACCCCTTTTTTGGGCATTTTTCCGCAGGACGAACTAGGCGCGAAGGGGTTCGGATGCTCTTTTTTGGGCGCGGCTGTGCCCGCGGCCTATTTTTGTCGCGGGGAGGGGGTGGGCAAAGTCTCGGCCCATTCCGAGTCCAGCCGACGAAGTTCGCCAGCGCCACACCCCAAGGCTTTAGCACACCCCTTTTTTGGTCATTTTTCCCCAGGACGAACTAGGCGCCAAGGGGTTCGGCAGCTCTTTTTTGGGCGCGGCTGTGCCCGCGGCCTATTTTTGTCGCGGGGAGGGGGTGTGCAAAGTGTCGGTCCATTCCGAGTCCGGCGGACGATGTTCGCCAGCCCCACGGCCCAAGGCTATAGCCCACCCGCCTTGTGGCCATTTTTCCGCAGGACGAACTTGGCGCCAAGGGGTTCGGCTGCTCTTTTCTGGGCGCGGCTGTGCCCGCATCCTATTTTTATCGCGGGGAGGGGGTGGGCATAGTCTCGGCCCCTTCCGAGTCCGCAAGACGAAGCACCCCAAGGCTTTAGCACACCCCTTTTTTGGTCATTTTTCCCCAGGACGAACTAGGCGCCAATGGGTTCGGCTGCTCTTTTTTCGGCGCAACTGTGCCCGCGGCCTACTTTTGTCGCTGGGAGGGGGGGGAACTCTCGGCCCATTCCGAGTCAGGCGGACGAAGTTCGCCTGCCCCAGGCCCCAAGGCTATAGCCAACCCCCCTTTTGGGCATTTTTCCGCAGGAAGAACTTGGCGCCAAGGGGTTCGGCTGCTCTTTTTTGGGCGCGGCTGTGCCCGCGGCCTATTTTTGTTGCGGGGAGGGGGTGGGCAAAGTCTCGGCCCATTCCGAGTCCGGCGGACGAAGTTCGCCCGCCCTACGCCCAAAGGCTATAGCACACCTATTTTTTGGGCATTTTCCCGCACGACGAACTAGGCGCGAAGGGGTTCGGATGCTCTTTTTTGGGCGCGGCTGTGCCCGCGGCCTATTTTTGTCGCGGGGAGGGGGTGGGCAAAGTCTCGGCCCATTCCGAGTCCAGCCGACGAAGTTCGCCAGCGCCACGGCCCAGGGCTTTAGCACACCCCTTTTTTGGTCATTTTTCCCCAGGACGAACAAGGCGCCAAGGGGTTCGGCTTCTCTTTTTTGGGCGCGGCTGTGCCCGCGGCCTATTTTTGCCGCGGGGAGGGGGTAGGAAAAGTCTCGGCCCATTCCGAGTCCGGCCGACGAAGTTCGCCAGTGCCACGCCCCAAGGCTATAGCACACCCCTTTTTTGGTCATTTTTCCCCAGGACGAACTAGGCGCCAAGGGGTTCGGCTGCTCTTTCTTGGGCGCGGCTGTGCCCGCTGCATATTTTTGTTGCAGGGAGGGGGTGGGAAAAGTCTCGGCCCATTCCGAGTCCGGCGGACGATGTTCGCCCGCCCCACGGCCCAAGGCTATAGCCCACCCCCCTTTTGGGCATTTTTCCGCAGGACGAACTTGGCGCAAAGGGGTTCGGCTGCTCTTTTTTGGGCGCGGCTGTGCCGCGGACTATTTTTGTCGTGGGGACGGGGTCGGCAAAGTCTCGGCCCATTCCGAGGAAGGGGGACGAAGTTCGCCAGCCCCACGCCCCAAGGCTATAGCCCACCCCTTTTTTGGTCATTTTTCCCCAGGACGAACTTGGCGCGAAGGGGTTCGGCTGCTCATTTTTGGACGCGGCTGTGCCCGCGGCCTATTTTTGTCGCGGGGAGGGGGTGGGCAAAGTCTCGGCCCCTTCCGAGTCCGGCAGACGAAGTTCGCCAGCCCCACGCCCAAAGGCTATAGAACACCCCTTTTTTGGGCATTTTTCCGCAGGACGAACTTGGCGCCATGGGGTTCGGCTGCTCTTTTTTGGGCGCGGCTGTGCCCGCGGCCAAGTTTTATCACAGGGAGGGGTGGGCAAAGTCTCGACCCATTCCGAGGAAGGCGGATGAACTTTGCCGTCCCCACGGCCCAAGGCTATCGCCCACCCCCCTTTTGGGCATTTTTCCGCAGGACGAACTTGGCGCCAAGGGGTTCGGAAGCTCTTTTTTGGGCGCGGCCATGCCGCGGACTATTTTTGTCATGGGGACGGGGTGGGCAAAGTCTCGGCCCATTCCGAGGAAGGCGGACGAAGTTCGCCAGCCCCACGCCACAAGGCTATAGCCCACCCCCCTTTTGGGCATTTTTCCGCAGGACGAACTTGGCGCCAAGGGGTTCGGCTGCTCTTTTTTGGGCGCGGCTGTGCCCGCGGCCTATTTTTGTTGCGGGGAGGGGGTGGGCAAAGTCTCGGCCCATTCCGAGTCCGGCGGACGAAGTTCGCCCGCCCTACGCCCAAAGGCTATCGCACACCTATTTTTTGGGCATTTTCCCGCACGACGAACTAGGCGCGAAGGGGTTCGGATGCTCTTTTTTGGGCGCGGCTGTGCCCGCGGCCTATTTTTGTCGCGGGGAGGGGGTGGGCAAAGTCTCGGCCCATTCCGAGTCCAGCCGACGAAGTTCGCCAGCGCCACACCCCAAGGCTTTAGCACACCCCTTTTTTGGTCATTTTTCCCCAGGACGAACTTGGCGCCAAGGGGTTCGGCTGCTCTTTTTTGGGCGCGGCTGTGCCCGCGGCCTATTTTTGTCGCGGGGAGGGGGTGGGCAAAGTGTCGGTCCATTCCGAGTCCGGCGGACGATGTTCGCCAGCCCCACGGCCCAAGGCTATAGCCCAGCCCCCTTGTGGGCATTTTTCCGCAGGACGAACTTGGCGCCAAGGGGTTCGGCTGCTCTTTTTTGAGCGTGGCTGTGCCCGCAACCTATTTTTATCGCGGGGAGGGGGTGGGCATAGTCTCGGCCCCTTCCGAGTCTGCAAGACGAAGTTCGCCAGCCCCACGTCCAAAGGCTATAGCACACCCCTTTTTTGGGCATTTTGCCGCAGGACGAACTTGGCGCCATGGGGTTCGGCTGCTCTTTTTTGGGCGTGGCTTAGCCCGTGGCCTATTTTTGTCGCGGGGAGGGGGTGGGCAAAGTATCGGCCCATTCCGAGTCCGGCGGACGAAGTTCGCCTGCCCCACGCCCAAAGGCTATAGCACACCTATTTTTTGTGCATTTTCCCGCAGGACGAACTAGGCGCCAAGGGGTTCAGCTGCTCTTTTTTCGGCGCAGCTGTGCCCGCGGCCTATTTTTGTCGCAGGGAGGGGGGGGGAAGTCTCGGCCCATTCCGAGTCAGGCGGACGAAGTGCGCCTGCCCCAGGCCCCAAGGCTATAGCCAACCCCCCATTTGGGCATTTTTCCGCAGGACGAACTTGGTGCCAAGGGGTTCGGCTACTCTTTTTTGGGCGCGGCTGTGCCCGCGGCCTATTTTTGTTGTGGGGAGGGGGTGGGAAAAGTCTCGGCCCCTTCCGAGTCCGGCAGACGAAGTTCGCCAGCCCCACGCCCAAAGGCTATAGCACACCCCTTTTTTGGGCATTTTGCCGCAGGACGAACTTGGCGCCAAGGGGTTCGGCTGCTCTTTTTTGGGCGCGGCTGTGCCGCGGACTATTTTTGTCGCGGGGACGGGGTGGGCATAGTCTCAGCCCATTCCGAGGAAGGCGGACGAAGTGCGCCAGCCCCACGGCCCAAGGCTATAGCCCACCCCCTTTTTGGGCATTTTTCCGCAGGAGGAACTTGGCGCCAAGGGGGTCGGCTGCCTTTTTTCGGCGCGGCGATGCCCGCGGCCTATTTTTGGTGCGGGGAGGGGGTGAGCAAAGTCTCGACCCATTCCGAGGATGGCGGTTGAACTTTGCCGTCCGCACGCCCAAAGGCCATAGCACACCCCGTTTTTGGGCATTTTGCCGCAGGACGAACTTGGCGCCAAGGGGTTCGGCTGCTCTTCTTTGGGCGCGGCTGTGCCCGCGGCCTATTTTTGTCGCGGGGAGGGGGTGGGCAAAGTCTCAGCCCCTTCCGAGTGCGGCAGACGAAGTTCGCCAGCCCCACACCCAAAGGCTATAGCACACCCCTTTTTTGGGCATTTTGCCGCAGGACGAACTTGGCGCCATGGGGTTCGGCTGCTCTTTTTTGGGCGCGGCTGTGCCCGCGGCCTAGTTTTATCGCAGGGAGGGGGTGGCCTAAGTCTCGGTCCATTCTGAGTCCGGCGGACGAAGTTCGCCAGCCCCACGTCCAAAGGCTATAGCCCACCCCCCTTGTGGGCATTTTTCCGCAGGACGAACTTGGCGCCAAGGGGTTCGGCTGCTCTTTTTTGGGCGCGGCTGTGCCCGAGGCCTATTTTTATCGTGGGGAGTGGGTGGGCATAGTCTCGGCCCCTTCCGAGTCCGCAAGACGAAGTTTGCCAGCCCGACGCCCAAAGGCTATAGCACACCCCTTTTTTGGGCATTTTGCTGCAGGACGAACTTCGCGCCATGGGGTTCGGCTGCTATTTTTTGGGCGTGGTTGTGCCCGTGGCCTATTTTTGTCGCGGGGAGGGGGTGGGCAAAGTCTCGGCCCATTCCGAGTCCGGCGGACGTAGTTCGCCTGCCCCACGCCCAAAGGCTATAGCACACCTATTTTTTGGGTATTTTCCCGCAGGACGAACTAGGCGCCAAGGGGTTCGGCTGCTCTTTTTTCGGCGCAGCTGTGCCCGCGGCCTATTTTTGTCGCAGGGAGGGGGGGGAAGTCTCGGCCCCTTCCGAGTCCGGCAGACGAAGTTCGCCAGCCCCACGCCCAAAGGCTATAGCACACCCCTTTTTTGGGCATTTTGCCGCAGGACGAACTTGGCATCAAGGGGTTCGGCTGCTCTTTTTTGGGCACGGCTGTGCCCGCGGCCTATTATTGTCGCGGGGAGGGGGTGGCCAAAGTCTCGGCCCATTCCGAGGCAGGGGATGAACTTTGGCAGCCCCACGCCAAAAGGCTATAGCACACCCATTTTTTGGGCATTTTGCCGCAGGACGAACTTGGCGCCAAGGGGTTCGGCTGCTCTTTTTTGGGCGCGGCTGTGCCGCGGACTATTTTTGTCGCGGGGACGGGGTGGGCAAAGTCTCAGCCCATTCCGAGGAAGGCGGACGAAGTGCGCCAGCCCCACGGCCCAAGGCTATAGCCCACCCCCTTTTTGGGCATTTTTCCGCAGGAGGAACTTGGCGCCAAGGGGTTCGGCTGCCTTTTTTCGGCGCGGCGATGCCCGCGGCCTACTTTTGGTGCGGGGAGGGGGTGAGGAAAGTCTCGACCCATTCCGAGGATGGCGGTTGAACTTTGCCGTCCGCACGCCCAAAGGCCATAGCACACCCCGTTTTTGGGCATTTTGCCGCAGGACGAACTTGGCGCCAAGGGGTTCGGCTGCTCTTCTTTGGGCGCGGCTGTGCCCGCGGCCTATTTTTGTCGCGGGGAGGGGGTGGGCAAAGTCTCGGCCCATTCTGAGCCCGGCAGACGAAGTTCGCAAGCCCCACACCCCAAGTCTATAGCCCACCCCCTTTTTGGGCATTTTTCCGCAGGACGAACTTGGCGCCAAGGGGTTCGGCTGCTCTTTTTTGGGTACAGCTGTGCCCGCGGCCTATTTTTGGCTCGGGAAGGGGGTGGGCAAAGTCTCGGCCCATTCCGAGGAAGGGGGATAGACTTTGCAAGCCCCACGCCCAAAGGCTATAGCACACCCATTTTTTGGGCATTTTGCCGCAGGACGAACTTGGCGCCAAGGGGTTCGGCTGCTTTTTTTTGGGCGCGGCTGTGCCCACGGCCTATTTTTGTCGCGGGGAGGGGGTGGGCAAAGTCTCGGCCCATTCCAAGGAAGGCGGACGAAGTTCGCCGGCCCTACGCCCAAAGGATATAGCACACCCCTTTTTTGGGCATTGTTCCGCGGGACGAACTTGGGGCCAAGGGGTTCGGTTGCTCTTTTTTGGGCGCGGCTGTGGCCGGGGCCTATTTTTGGCACTGGGAGGGGGTGAGCAAAGTCTCGGCCCATTCCGAGGAAGGGGGATGAACTTTGCCGGCCCCACGCCCAAAGGCTATAGCACACCCATTTTTTGGGCATTTTGCCGCAGGACGAACTTGGCGCCAAGGGGTTCGGCTGCTCTTTTTTGGGCGAGGCTGTGCCCGCGGCCTATTTGTGTCGTGGGGAGGGGATGGGAAAAGTCTCGGCCCATTCCGAGTCCGGCGGACGAAGTTCGCCGGCCCCACGCCCCAAGGCTATAGCCCACCCCCTTTTTGGGCATTTTTCCGTACGACGAACTTGGCGCCCAGGGGTTCCGCTGCTCGTTTTTGGATGCGACTATGCCTGCGGCCTATTTTTGGTGCGGGGAGGGGATGGGCAAAGTCTCGGCCCATTCCGAGGAAGGCGGATGAACATTGCCAGCCCCACGCCCAGTGGCTAAAACACACCCCTTTTTTGGGCATTTTTCCGCAGGACGAACTTGGCGCCAAGGGGTTCGGCTGCTCTTTTTTGGGTGCGGCTGTGCCCGCAGTCTATTTTGGTCGCGGCGAGGGAATGGGCAAAGGCTCGGCCCATTCCGAGGAAGGCGGACCAAGTTCGCCGGCCCCACACCCAAAGGCTATAGCACACCCCTTTTTGGGCATTTTTCCGCAGGACGAACTTGGCGCCAAGGGGTTCGGCTGCTCTTTTTTGGGCGCGGCTCTGACCGCGGCCTATTTTTGTCGCGGGGAGGGGGTGGGCAAAGTCTCAGCCCCTTCCGAGTCCGGCAGACGAAGTTCGACAGCCCCACGCCCAAAGGCTATAGCACACCCCTTTTTTGGGCATTTTGCCGCAGGACGAACTTGGCGCCATGGGGTTCGGCTGCTCTGTTTTGGGCGCGGCTGTGCCCGCGGCCTATTTTTGTCGCGGGGAGGGGGTGGGAAACGTCTCAGCCCATTCCGAGTCCGGCGGACGAACTTCGGCAGCCCCACGCCCAAAGGCCATAGCACACCCCTTTTTTGGGCATTTTGCCGCAGGACGAACTTGGCGCCAAGGGGTTCGGCTGCTCTTTTTTGGGCGCGGCTGTGCCCGCGGCCTATTTTTGTTGCGGGGAGGGGGTGGGAAAAGTCTCAGCCCATTCCAAGGAAGGTGGATGAACTTTGCCGGCCCCACGCCCAAAGGCTATAGCACACCCCTTTTTTGGGCCTTTTGCCGCAGGACTAACTTGGCGCCAAGGAGTTCGGCTGCTCTTTTTTGGGCGCGGCTGTGCCCGCCGCCTATTTTTGTCACGGGGAGGGGGTGGGAAAATTCTTGGCCCATTCCGAGGAAGGCGGACGAAGGGCGCCAGCCCCACGCCCAAAAGCTGTAGCACACCCCTTTTTTGGGCATTCTTCCGCAGGACGAACTTGGCGCCAAGGGGTTTGGCTGCTCTTTCTTGGGCGCGGCTGTGCCCGCGGCCTATTTTTGTCGCGGGGAGGGGGTGGGAAAAGTCTCGGCCCATTCCGAGTCCGGCGGACGAAGTACGCCGGCCCCACGCCCCAAGGCTATAGCCCACCCCCTTTTTGGGCATTTTTCCGCGGGACGAACTTGGCGCCAGGGGGTTTGGCTGCTCTTTTTTTGGCGGGGCTGCGCCTGCGGCCTACTTTTGGCGCGGGGAGGGGGTGGACAAATTGTCGGCCCATTCCGAGGAAGGCGGATGAACTTTGCCGGCCCCACGCCCCAAGGCTATAACTCACCCCTTTTTTGCACATTTTGCCGCAGGACGAACTTGGCGCCAAGTGGTTTGGCTGATCTTTTTTGGGCGCGGCTGTGCCCGCGGCCTATTTTTGTCGTGTAGAGGGGATGGCCAAAGTCTCGGCCCATTCCGAGGAAGGCGGACGAAGTTCGTCGGCCCCACGCCCAGAGGTTATAGCACACCCCTTTTTTGGGCATTTTGCCGCCGGACGAACTTGGCGCTAAGGGGTTCGGCCGCTCTTTTTTGGGCGCGGCTGTGCTCGCGGCCTATTTTTACGGTGGGGAGGGGGTGGGATATGTGTCGGCGCATTCCGAGTCCGACGGACGAAGTTCGCCGGCCCCACGCCCCAAGGCTAGAGCCCACCCCCTTTTTGGGCATTTTTCCGCAGGACGAACTTGGCGCCATGGGGTTCGGCTGCTCTGTTTTGGGCGCGGCTGTGCCCGCGGCCTATTTTTGTCGCGGGGAGGGGGTGGGAAACGTCTCAGCCCATTCCGAGTCCGGCGGACGAACTTCGGCAGCCCCACGCCCAAAGGCCATAGCACACCCCTTTTTTGGGCATTTTGCCGCAGGACGAACTTGGCGCCAAGGGGTTCGGCTGCTCTTTTTTGGGCGCGGCTGTGCCCGCGGCCTATTTTTGTTGCGGGGAGGGGGTGGGAAAAGTCTCAGCCCATTCCAAGGAAGGTGGATGAACTTTGCCGGCCCCACGCCCAAAGGCTATAGCACACCCCTTTTTTGGGCCTTTTGCCGCAGGACTAACTTGGCGCCAAGGAGTTCGGCTGCTCTTTTTTGGGCGCGGCTGTGCCCGCCGCCTATTTTTGTCACGGGGAGGGGGTGGGAAAATTCTTGGCCCATTCCGAGGAAGGCGGACGAAGGGCGCCAGCCCCACGCCCAAAAGCTGTAGCACACCCCTTTTTTGGGCATTCTTCCGCAGGACGAACTTGGCGCCAAGGGGTTTGGCTGCTCTTTCTTGGGCGCGGCTGTGCCCGCGGCCTATTTTTGTCGCGGGGAGGGGGTGGGAAAAGTCTCGGCCCATTCCGAGTCCGGCGGACGAAGTACGCCGGCCCCACGCCCCAAGGCTATAGCCCACCCCCTTTTTGGGCATTTTTCCGCGGGACGAACTTGGCGCCAGGGGGTTTGGCTGCTCTTTTTTTGGCGGGGCTGCGCCTGCGGCCTACTTTTGGCGCGGGGAGGGGGTGGACAAATTGTCGGCCCATTCCGAGGAAGGCGGATGAACTTTGCCGGCCCCACGCCCCAAGGCTATAACTCACCCCTTTTTTGCACATTTTGCCGCAGGACGAACTTGGCGCCAAGTGGTTTGGCTGATCTTTTTTGGGCGCGGCTGTGCCCGCGGCCTATTTTTGTCGTGTAGAGGGGATGGCCAAAGTCTCGGCCCATTCCGAGGAAGGCGGACGAAGTTCGTCGGCCCCACGCCCAGAGGTTATAGCACACCCCTTTTTTGGGCATTTTGCCGCCGGACGAACTTGGCGCTAAGGGGTTCGGCCGCTCTTTTTTGGGCGCGGCTGTGCTCGCGGCCTATTTTTACGGTGGGGAGGGGGTGGGATATGTGTCGGCGCATTCCGAGTCCGACGGACGAAGTTCGCCGGCCCCACGCCCCAAGGCTAGAGCCCACCCCCTTTTTGGGCATTTTTCCGCAGGACGAACTTGGCGCCATGGGGTTCGGCTGCTCTGTTTTGGGCGCGGCTGTGCCCGCGGCCTATTTTTGTCGCGGGGAGGGGGTGGGAAACGTCTCAGCCCATTCCGAGTCCGGCGGACGAACTTCGGCAGCCCCACGCCCAAAGGCCATAGCACACCCCTTTTTTGGGCATTTTGCCGCAGGACGAACTTGGCGCCAAGGGGTTCGGCTGCTCTTTTTTGGGCGCGGCTGTGCCCGCGGCCTATTTTTGTTGCGGGGAGGGGGTGGGAAAAGTCTCAGCCCATTCCAAGGAAGGTGGATGAACTTTGCCGGCCCCACGCCCAAAGGCTATAGCACACCCCTTTTTTGGGCCTTTTGCCGCAGGACTAACTTGGCGCCAAGGAGTTCGGCTGCTCTTTTTTGGGCGCGGCTGTGCCCGCCGCCTATTTTTGTCACGGGGAGGGGGTGGGAAAATTCTTGGCCCATTCCGAGGAAGGCGGACGAAGGGCGCCAGCCCCACGCCCAAAAGCTGTAGCACACCCCTTTTTTGGGCATTCTTCCGCAGGACGAACTTGGCGCCAAGGGGTTTGGCTGCTCTTTCTTGGGCGCGGCTGTGCCCGCGGCCTATTTTTGTCGCGGGGAGGGGGTGGGAAAAGTCTCGGCCCATTCCGAGTCCGGCGGACGAAGTACGCCGGCCCCACGCCCCAAGGCTATAGCCCACCCCCTTTTTGGGCATTTTTCCGCGGGACGAACTTGGCGCCAGGGGGTTTGGCTGCTCTTTTTTTGGCGGGGCTGCGCCTGCGGCCTACTTTTGGCGCGGGGAGGGGGTGGACAAATTGTCGGCCCATTCCGAGGAAGGCGGATGAACTTTGCCGGCCCCACGCCCCAAGGCTATAACTCACCCCTTTTTTGCACATTTTGCCGCAGGACGAACTTGGCGCCAAGTGGTTTGGCTGATCTTTTTTGGGCGCGGCTGTGCCCGCGGCCTATTTTTGTCGTGTAGAGGGGATGGCCAAAGTCTCGGCCCATTCCGAGGAAGGCGGACGAAGTTCGTCGGCCCCACGCCCAGAGGTTATAGCACACCCCTTTTTTGGGCATTTTGCCGCCGGACGAACTTGGCGCTAAGGGGTTCGGCCGCTCTTTTTTGGGCGCGGCTGTGCTCGCGGCCTATTTTTGCGGTGGGGAGGGGGTGGGATATGTGTCGGCGCATTCCGAGTCCGACGGACGAAGTTCGCCGGCCCCACGCCCCAAGGCTAGAGCCCACCCCCTTTTTGGGCATTTTTCCGCAGGACGAACTTGGCGCCAAGGGGTTCGGCTGCTCTTTTTTGGGCGCGACTGTGCCCGCGGCCTATTTTTGGTGCGGGGAGGGGGTGGGCAAAGTCTCGGGCCATTCCGAGTCCGGCGGACGAAGTTCGCCCGCCCTACGCCCCAAGGCTATAGCCCACCCCTTTTTTGGGCATTTTTCCACAGGACGAACTTGGCGCCAAGGGGTTCGGCTGCTCTTTTTTGGGGCGGCTGTGCCCGCGGCCTATTTTTGTCGCGGGGAGGGGGTGGGAAAAGTCTCGGCCCATTCCGAGTCCGGCGGACAAAGTTCACCGGCCCCACGCCCCAAGGCGATAGCCTACCCCCTTTTTGGGCATTTTTCCGCAGGACGAACTTGGCGCCAGGGGGTTTGGCTGCTCTTTTTTCGGCGCGGCTGTGCCAGCGGCCTATTTTTGGTGCGGGGAGGGGGTGGACAAGTTGTCGGCCCATTCCGAGGAAGGCGGATGAACTTTGCCGGCCCCACGCGCCAAGGCTATAACACACCCCTTTTTTGCGCATTTTGCCGCAGGACGAACTTGGCGCCAAGTGGTTCGGCTGATCTTTTTTGGGCGCGGCTGTGCCCGCGGCCTATTTTTGTCACGGAGAGGGGATGGCCAAAGTCTCGGACCATTCCGAGGAAGGCGGACGAAGTTCGCCTGCCCCACGCCCAAAGGTTATAGCACACCCATTTTTCGGGCATTTTGCCGCTGGACGAACTTGGCGCTAAGGGGTTCGGCTGCTCTTTTTTGGGCCCGGCTGTGCCCGCGGACTATTTTTACCGTGGGGAGGGGGTGGGAAATGTGTCGGCGCATTCCGAGTCCGGCGGACGAAGTTCGCCGGCCCCACGCCCCAAGGCTAGAGCCGACCCCCTTTTTGGGCATTTTTCCGCAGGACGAACTTGGCGCCAAGGGGTTCGGCTGCTCTTTTTTGGGAGTGACTGTTCCCGCGGCCTATTTGTGGCGTGGGGAGAAGGTGGGCAAAGTCTCGGCCCATTCCGAGTCCGGCGGACGAAGTTCGCCCGCCCCACGCCCCAAGGCTATAGCGCACCCCTTTTTTGGGCATTTTTCCGCAGGACGAACTTGGCGCCAAGGGGTTCGGCTGCTCTTTTTTGGGTCAGGCTGTGCCCGCGGCCTATTTTTGTCACGGGGAGGGGGTTTCCAAAGTCTCGGCCCATTCTGAGTCCGGCGGACAAGGTTCGCCCGCCCCACGCCCCAAGGCTATAGCCCACCCCCTTTTTGGGCATTGTTCCGCAGGACGAACTTGGCGCCAAGGGGTTCGGCCGCTCTTTTTTGGGCGTGGCTGTGCCCGCGGCCTATTTTTGTCGTGGGGAGGGGGTGGGCAAAGTCTCGGCCCATTCCAAGGAAGGCGGACGAAGTTCGCCAGCCCCACGCCCCAAGGCTATAGCCCACCCCCTTTTTGGGCATTTTTCCGCAGGTTGAACTTGGCGCCAAGGGGTTCGGCCGCTCCTTTTGGGGCGCGGCTGTGCCCGCGGCCTATTTTTGTCGCGGATAGGGGGTGGGCAAAGTCTCGGCCAATTCCGAGGAAGGCGGATGAAGTTCGCCAGCCCCACGCCCCAAGGCTATAGCCTGCCCCTTTTTAGGGCATTTTTCCGCCGGACGAACTTGGCGCCAAGGGGTTCGGCTGCTCTTTTTTCGGTGCGGCTGTGCCCGCGGCCTACTTTTGTCGTAGGGAAGGGGTGGGAAAAGTCTCGGCCCATTCCGAGTCCGGCGGACGAAGTTCGCCAGACCCACGCCCCAAGGCTATAGCCCACACCCTTTTTGGGCGTTCTTCCGCAGGACGAACTTGGCGCCATGGGGTTCGGTTGCTCCTTTTTGGACGTGGCTGTGCCCGTGGCCTATTTTTGTCGCGGGGTGAGGGTGGGAAAAGTATCGGCGCATTCCGAGTCCGGCGGACGAAGTTCTCCGGCCCCACGCCCCAAGGCTATAGCCCACCCCCTTTTTGGGCATTTTTCCGCCGGTCGAACATGGCGCCAAGGGGTTCGTCGGCTCTTTTTGGGGCGCGGCTGTGCCTGCGGCCTATTTTTGTCGCGGGTAGGGGGTGGACAAAGTCTCGGCCTATTCCGAGGAAGGCGGATTAAGTTCGCCAGCCCCACGCCCCAAGGCTATAGCCTGCCCCTTTTTAAGGCATTTTTCCGCAGGACGAACTTGGCGCCAAGGGGTTCGGCTGCTCTTTTTTGGGTGCGGCTGTGCCCGCGGCCTACTTTTGTCACAGGGAAGGGGCGGGAAAAGTCTCGGCCCATTCCGAGTCCGGCTGACGAAGTTCGCCAGACCCACGCCCCAAGGCTATAGCCCACACCCTTTTTGGGCGTTCTTCCGCAGGATGAACTTGGCGCCATGGGGTTCGGTTGCTCTTTTTTGGTCGTGGCTGTGCCCGTGGCCTATTTTTGTCACGGGGAGGGGGTGGGCAAAGTCTCGGCACATTCCGAGTCCGGCGGATGAAGTTAGCCAGCCCCACGCCCCGAGGCTATAGCCTACCCCTTTTTTGGGCATTTTTCCACAGGTCGAACTTGGCGCCAAGGGGTTCGGCCGCACTTTTTGGAGCTCGGCTGTGCCCGCAGCCTATTTCTGTCGCGGGTAGGGGGTGGGCAAAGTCTCGGCCCATTCCGAGGAAGGCGGATGAAGTTCGCCAGCCCCACGCCCCAAGGCTATAGCCTGCCCCTTTTTTGGGCGTTTTTCTGCAGGACGAACTTGGCGCCAAGGGGTTCGGCCGCACTTTTTGGGGCGCGGCTGTGACCGCGGCCTATTTTTGTCACGGGTAGGGGGTGGACAAAGTCTCGGCCCATTCCGAGGAAGGCGGATGAAGTTCGCCAGCCCCACGCCCCATGGCTATAGCCTACCCCTTTTTTGGGCATTTTTCCGCAGGACGAACATGGCGCAAAGGGGTTCGGCTGCTCTTTTTTGGGCGCGGTTGTGCCCGCGGCCTATTTTTCACGTGGGAAGGAGGTGGGAAAAGTCTCGGCCCATTCCGAGCCCGGCGGACGAAGTTCGCCGGCCCCACGCCCCAAAGCTATAGCCCACCCCCCTTTTGGGCATTTTTCCGCAGGACGAACTTGGCGCCAAGGGGTTCGGCCACTCTTTTTGGGGCGCGGCTGTGCCCGCGGCCTATGTTTGTCACGGGTAGGGGGTGGGCAAAGTCTCGGCCCATTCCGAGGAAGTCGGATGAAGTTCGCCAGCCCCACGCCCCAAGGCTCTAGCCTACCCCTTTTTTGGGCATTTTTCCGCAGGACGAACTTGGCGCCAAGGGGTTCGGCTGCTCTTTTTTGGGCGCAGCTGTGCCCGCGGCCTATTTTTGTCACGGGGAGGGGGTGGGCAAAGTCTCGGCCCATTCCGAGTCCGGCGGGCGAACTTCGGCAGCCCCACGCCCCTAGGCTATAGCACACCCCTTTTTTGGGCATTTTTCCGCAGGACGAACTTGGCGCCAAGGGGTTGGGCTTCTCTTTTTTGGGCGCGGCTGTGCCCGCGGCCTATTTTTGTCGTGGCGAGGGGGTGGGCAAAGTCTCGGCCCATTCTGAGCCCGGCAGACGAAGTTCGCAAGCCCCACACCCCAAGTCTATAGCCCACCCTTTTTTTGGGCTTTTTCCGCTGGACGAACTTGGCCCCAAGGGGTTCGGCTGCTCTTTTTTGGGCGCGGCTGTGCCCGCGGCCTATTTTTGTTGCAGGGCGGGGTGGGAAAAGGCTCGGCCCATTCCGAGTCCGGCGGACGAACTTTGCCGGCCCCACGCCCCAAGGCTACAGCACACCCCTTTTTCGGGCATTTTTCCGCAGGACGAACTTGGCGCTAGGGGGTTCGGCTGGTCTTTTTTGGGCGCGGCTGTGCCCGTGGTCTATTTTTATCGTGGGGAGGGGTGGGAAATGTCTCGGCCCATTCCGAGTCCGGCGGACGAAGTTCGCCAGCCCCATGCCCCAAGGCTATAGCCCACCCCCTTTTTGGGCATTTTTCTGCAGGACGAACTTGGCGCCCAGGGGTTCGGCTGCTCTTTTTGGGGCGCGGCTGTGTCCGCGGCTTATTTATCGTGCGGGGAAGGGGTGGGCAGAGTGTCCGCCCATTACAGGGAAGGCGGATGAACTTTGCCGGCCCCACGCCCAATGGCTATAGCACACAGCTTTTTTGGGCATTTTTCCGCAGGACGAACTTGGCGCCAAGGGGTTCGGCTGCTCTTTTTTGGGCGCGGCTGTGCCCGCGGCCAATTTTTGTTGTGGGGAGAGGGTGGGAAAAGTCTCGGCCCATTGTGTGTCCGGCGGATGAAGTTCGCCAGCCCCACGCCCCAAGGCTATAGCCCACCCCCTTTTTGGGTATTTTTCCGCAGGACGAACTTGGCGCCGAGGGGTTCGGCTGCTCTTTTTTGGGTGCGGCTGCGCCTGTGGCCTATTTTTGTTACGGGGAGGGGGTGGGCAATGTCTCGGCACATTCCGGGTCCGGCGGACGAAGTTCGCCAGCCCCACGCCCCAAGGCTATAGCCCACCCCTTTTTTGGGCATTTTTCGGCGGACGAACTTGGCGCCAAGGGGTTCGGCTGTTCTTTTTTCGGCGCGGCTGTGCCCGCAGCCTATTTTTGGCGCGGGGAGTTGGTGGGCAAAGTCTCGGCCCATTCCGAGGAAGGCGGACGCAGTTCGCCAGCCCCACACCCCAAGGCTATAGCCCACTCTTTTTTTGGGCATTTTTCCGCAGGACGAACCTGGCCCCAAGTGGTTCGGCTGCTCTTTTTTGCACACGGCTGTGCCCGCGGCCTAATTTTGTCGCGGGGGAGAGGGTGGACAAAGTCTCGGCCCATTCCGAGGAAGGCGGATGAACTTTGCCGGGCCCACTTCCAAAGGCTATAGCACACCCCTTTTTTGGGCATTTTTCCGCAGGACGAACTTGGCGCCAAGGGGTTCGGCTGCTCTTTTTTGGGCGCGGCTGTGCCCGCGGCCTATTTTTGTCGCCGGGAGGGGGTGAGAAAAGTCTCTGCCCATTCCGAGTCCGGCGGACGAACTTCGGCAGCCCCACGCCCCAAGGCTATAGCACACCCCCTTTTTTCGGCATTTTTCCGCAGGACGAACTTGGCGCCCAGGGGTTCGGCTGCTCTTTTTTGGGCGCGGCTGTGCCCGCGGCCTATCTTTGCCGCGGGGAGGGGCTGGGCAAAGTCTCGGCCCATTCCGGGGAAGGCGGACGAAGTTCGCCAACCCCACGCCCAAAGGCTATAGCACACTTTTTCCCTTTTTTAGGGCATTTTTCCGCAGGACGAACTTGGCGCCAAGGGGTTCGGCTGCAGTTTTTTGGGCGCGGCTGTGCCTGCGGCCGATTTTTGGCGTGGGGAGGGGGTGGCCAAACTCTCGGCCCATTCCGAGGAAGGCGGATGAACTTTGCCGGCCCCACGCCCAAAGGCTATAGCACACAGCTGTTTTGGGCATTTTTCCGTTGGACGAACTTGGCGCCAAGGGGTTCGGCTGCTATTTTTTGGGCGCGGCTGTGCCAGCGGCCTATTTTTGTTGCGGGGAGGGGGTGGACAAAGTCTCGGCCCATTCCGAGGAAGGTGGATGAACTTTGCCGGCCCCACTGCCGAAGGCTATCGCACACCCCTTTTTTGTGCATTTTTCCGCAGGACGAATTTGGCGCCAAGGGGTTCGGCTGCTCTTTTTTGGGCGCGGCTGTGCCCGCGTCCTATTTTTGTCACGGGGAGGGGGTGGGAAAAGTCTCGGCCCATTCCGAGTCCGGCGGACAAAGTCCGCCCGCGCCACGCCCCAAGGCTATAGCCCACCCCCTTTTTGGGCATTTTTCCGCAGGACGAACTTGGCGCCAAGGGGTTCGGCAGCTATTTCTTGGGTACGGCTGTACCCACGGCCTATTTTTGTCACGGGGAGGGGGTGGCCAAAGTCTCGGCCCATTCCGAGTCCGGCAGACGAATTTCGCCCGCCCCATGCCCCAAGGCTATAGCCCACCTCTTTTTTGGGCATTTTTCCGCAGGATGAACTTGTCACCAAGGGGTTCGGCTGCTCTTTTTTGGGCACGGCTGTGCCCATGGTCTATTTTTGTCGTGGGGAGGGCGTGGGAAAAGTCTTGGCCCATTCCGAGTCCGGCGGACAAAGTTCGCCAGGCCCATGCCCAAAGGCTATAGCCCACCCCCTTTTTGGGCATTTTTCCGCAGGACGAACTTGGCGCCACGGGGTTTGGCTGCTCTTTTTTGGGCGCGGCCGTGCCCGCGGCCTATTTTTGGCGCGGGGAGGGTGTGGGCAAAGTCCCGGCCCATTCCGAGGAAGGCGGATGAACTTTGCCGGCCCCACGCCCAAAGGCTATAGCACATAGCTTTTTTGGGCAATTTTCGGCGGCCTATTTTTGTCGCGGGGAGGGGTTGGGAAAAGTCTCGGCCCATTCCGAGTCCGGCAGACGAAGTTCGCCAGCCCCACACCCCAAGGCTATAGCCCACCCCCCTTTTGGGCATTTTTCCGCAGTACGAACTTGGCGCCAAGGGGTTCGACTGTACGTTTTTGCGCGAGGCTGTGCCCGCGCCCTATTTTTGTCGCGGGGAGGGTGTGGGCAAAGTCTCGGCCCATTCCGAGTCCGGCGGACGAAGTTCGCCCGCCCCACGCCCCAAGGCAATAGCCCACCCCCTTTTTGGGCATTTTTCCGCAGGACGAACTTGGCGCCAAGGGGTTCGGCTGCTCTTTTGTGAGCGAGGCTGTGCCCGCGGCCTATTTTTGTCGCGGGGAGGGGATGGGAAAAGTCTCGGCCCATTCCGAGTCCGGCGGATGAAGTCCGTCCGCCCGCCCCACGCCCCAAGGCTATAGCACACCCCTTGATTAGGCATTTCTCCGCAGGACGAACTTGGCACCAAGGGGTTCGGCTGCTCTTTTTAGGGTGCGGCTGTCCCGTTGCCTATTTTTTTCCTGGGGAGGGAGTGGGAAAAGTCTTAGCCCATTCCGAGTCCGGCGGACGAAGTTCGCCAGCCCCACGGCCCAAGGCTATAGCCCACCCTCTTTTTGGGCATTTTTCCGCAGGATGAACTTGGCGCCAAGGGGTTCGGCTGCTCTTTTTTAGGCACGGCTGTGGCCGCGGCCTATTTTTGTGGCGGGGAGGGGGTGGGAAAAGTCTCGGCCCATTCCGAGTCCGGCGGACGAACTTCGGCAGCCCCACTCCCCAAGGCTATAGCACACCCCTTTTTTGGGCATTTTTCCGCAGGACGAACTTGGCGCAAAGGGGTTCGGCTGCTCTTTTTTGGGCGCGGCTGTGCCCGCGGCCAATTTTTGTCGCGGGGAGTGGCTGGCCAAAGTCTCGGCCCATTCTGAGGAAGGCGGACGAAGTTCGCCAGCCCCACGCCCAAAGGCTATAGCACACCCCTTTTTTGGACATTTTTCCGCAGGATGAACTTGGCGCCAAGGGGTTCGGCTGCTCTTTTTTAGGCGCGGCTGTACCCACGGCCTATTTTTGTCCTGGGGAGGGGGTGGCCAAAGTCTCGGCCCATTCCGAGTCCGGCGGACGAAGTTCGCCAGCCCCACGCCCCAAGGCTATAGCCCACCCCTTTTTTGGGCATTATTCCACAGGACGAACATGGCGCCAAGGGGTTCGGCTGCTCTTTTTTGGGTGCGGTTGTGCCCGCAGCCTATTTTTGTCTTGGGGAGCGGGTGGGAAAAGTCTCGGCCCATTCCGAGTCCGGCGGACGAAGTTCGCCCCCCCCACGCCCCAAGGCTATAGCGCACCCCCTTTTTGTGCATTTTTCCGCCGGACGAACTTGGCGCCAAGGGGTTCGATTGCTCTTTTTTGGGCGCGGCCGTGCCCACGGCCTATTTTTGTCGGGGGGGAGGGGGTGGGCCAAGTCTCGGCCCATTCCGAGTCCGGCGGACAAAGTTCGCCAGCCAAACGCCCCAAGGCTATAGCCCACCCGCTTTTTGGGCGTTTTTCCGCAAGACGAACTTGGCGCCGAGGGGTTCGGCGGCACTTTTTTGGGCGCGGCTGTGCCCGCGGCCTATTTTTGTCCTGGGGAGGGGGTGGCCAAAGTCTCGGCCCGTTCCCTTGGAAGGCGGACGAAGTTCGCCAGCCCCACGCCCCAAGGCTATAGCCTACCCCTTTTTTGGGCATTTTTCCACAGGATGAACATGGCGCCAAGGGGTTTGACTACTCTTTTTTGGGTACGGTTGTGCCCGCGGCCTATTTTTGTCGCGGGGAGGGGGTGGGAAAAGTCTCGGCCCTTTCCAAGTTCGGCGGACGAAGTTCGCCTGCCCCACGCCCCAAAGCTATAGCCCACCCCCTTTTTGAGCATTTTTCCGCAGGACGAACTTGGCGCCGAGGGGTTCGGCTGCTCTTTTTTGGGCGCGGCTGTGCCCGCAGCTTATTTTTAGCGTGGGGAGGGGGTGGGTAATGTCTCGGCCCATTCCGAGGAAGGCGGATGAACTTTACCGGCCCCATGCCCAAAGGCTATAGCACACCCCTTTTTTGGGCATTTTTCGGCAGGACGAACTTGGCGCCAAGGGGTTCGGCTGCTCTTTTTGGGTTACGGCTGTGCCCGCGGCCTATTTTTGTGGCGGGGAGGGGGTGGGAAAATTCTCGGCCCATTCCGAGTCCGGCGGACGAACTTCGGCAGCCCCACTCCCCAAGGCTATAGCACACCCCTTTTTTGGGCATTTTTCCGCAGGACGAACTTGGCGCAAAGGGGTTCGGCTGCTCTTTTTTGGGCGCGGCTGTGCCCGCGGCCAATTTTTGTCGCGGGGAGTGGCTGGCCAAAGTCTCGGCCCATTCCGAGGAAGGCGGACGAAGTTCGCCAGCCCCACGCCCAAAGGCTATAGCACACCCCTTTTTTGGACATTTTTCCGCAGGATGAACTTGGCGCCAAGGGGTTCGGCTGCTCTTTTTTAGGCGCGGCTGTACCCACGGCCTATTTTTGTCCTGGGGAGGGGGTGGCCAAAGTCTCGGCCCATTCCGAGTCCGGCGGACGAAGTTCGCCAGCCCCACGCCCCAAGGCTATAGCCCACCCATTTTTTGGGCATTATTCCACAGGACGAACATGGCGCCAAGGGGTTCGGCTGCTCTTTTTTGGGTGCGGTTGTGCCCGCAGCCTATTTTTGTCTTGGGGAGCGGGTGGGAAAAGTCTCGGCCCATTCCGAGTCCGGCGGACGAAGTTCGCCCCCCCCACGCCCCAAGGCTATAGCCCACCCCCTTTTTGTGCATTTTTCCGCCGGACGAACTTGGCGCCAAGGGGTTCGGTTGCTCTTTTTTGGGCGCGGGCCGTGCCCACGGCCTATTTTTGTCGGGGGGAGGGGGTGGGCCAAGTCTCGGCCCATTCCGAGTCCGGCGGACAAAGTTCGCCAGCCAAACGCCCCAAGGCTATAGCCCACCCGCTTTTTGGGCGTTTTTCCGCAAGACGAACTTCGCGCCAAGGGGTTCGGCGGCACTTTTTTGGGCGCGGCTGTGCCCGCGGCCTATTTTTGTCCTAGGGAGGGGGTGGCCAAAGTCTCGACCCATTCCCTTGGAAGGCGGACGAAGTTCGCCAGCCCCACGCCCCAAGGCTATAGCCTACCCCTTTTTTGGGCATTTTTCCACAGGATGAACATGGCGCCAAGGGGTTTGACTACTCTTTTTTGGGTACGGTTGTGCCCGCGGCCTATTTTTGTCGCGGGGAGGGGGTGGGAAAAGTCTCGGCCCTTTCCAAGTTCGCCTGCCCCACGCCCCAAAGCTATAGCCCACCCCCTTTTTTTGGGCATTTTTCCGCAGGACGAACTTGGCGCCGAGGGGTTCGGCTGCTCTTTTTTGGGCGCGGCTGTGCCCGCAGCTTATTTTTAGCGTGGGGAGGGGGTGGGTAATGTCTCGGCCCATTCCGAGGAAGGCGGATGAACTTTACCGGCCCCATGCCCAAAGTCTATAGCACACCCCTTTTTTGGGCATTTTTCGGCAGGACGAACTTGGCGCCAAGGGGTTCGGCTGCTCTTTTTGGGTTACGGCTGTGCCCGCGGCCTATTTTTTTCGCGGGGAGGGGGTGGCCAAAGTCTCGGCCCATTCCGAGTCCGGCGGATGAAGTTCGCCCACCCCACGCCCGAAGGCTATAGCCCACCCCTTTTGTGGGCATTTTTCCGCAGGACGAACTTGGCGCCAAGGGGTTCGGTTGCTCTTTTTTGGGCGCGGCTGTGCCCGCGGCCTATTTTTGGAGCGGGGAGCGGGTGGCCAAAGTCTCGGCACATTCCGAGGAAGGCGGACGAAGTTCGCCAGCCCCACGCCCCAAGGCTATAGCCCACCCCTTTTTTGGGCATTTTTCCACAAGACGAACATGTCGCCAAGGGGTTAGGCGACTCCTTTTTGGCCGCGGAAGGGGTTAGGCTACTCCTTTTTGGCCGCGGCTGTGCCCGCAGCCTACTTTTGTCGTGGGAGGGGATGGGAAAAGTCTCGGACTGTTCTGAGTCCGGCGGATGAAGTTCGCCCGCCCCACGCCCCAAGGCTATAGCCCACCCCCTTTTTGAGCATTTTTCCGACGGACGAACTTGGCGCCAAGGGGTTCAGTTGCTCTTTTTTGGGCGCGGCCATGCCCACGGCCTATTTTTGTCGGGGGGAGGGGGTGGGCCAAGTCTCGGCCCATTCCGAGTCCGGCGGACAAAGTTCGCCAGCCAAACGCCCCAAGGCTATAGCCCACTCCCTTTTTCGGCGTTTTTCCGCAAGACGAACTTGGCGCCAAGGGGTTCGGCTGCACTTTTTTGGGCGCGGCTGTGCCCGCGGCCTATTTTTGTCCTGGGGAGGGGGTGGCCAAAGTCTCGGCCCATTCCCTTGGAAGGCGGACGAAGTTCGCCAGCCCCACGCCCCAAGGCTATAGCCTACCCCTTTTTTGGGCATTTTTCCACAGGACGAACATGGCGCCAAGGGGTTCGACTACTCTTTTTTGGGTACAGTTGTGCCCGTGGCCTATTTTTGTCGCGGGGAGGGGGTGGGAAAAGTCTCGGCCCTTTCCAAGTTCGGCGGACGCAGTTCGCCTGCCCCACGCCCCAAGGCTATAGCCCACCCCCTTTTTGAGCATTTTTCCGCAGGACGAACTTGGCGCCAAGGGGTTCGGCCGCTCTTTTTTGGGCGCGGCTGTGCCCGAAGCTTATTTTTAGCGTGGGGAGGGGGTGGGTAATGACTCGGCCCATTCCGAGGAAGGCGGATGAACTTTACCGGCCCCATGCCCAAAGGCCATAGCACACCCCTTTTTTGGGCATTTTTCCGCAGGACGAACTTGGTGCCAAGGGGTTCGGCTGCTCTTTTTGGGGTACGGCTGTGCCCGCGGCCTATTTTTTTCACGGGGGAGGGGGTGGGCAAAATCTCGGCCCATTCCGAGTCCGGCGGACAAAGTTCGCCAGCAAACGCCCCAAGGCTATAGCCCACCCCCTTTTTGGGCGTTTTCCGCAGGACTAACTTGGCGCCAAGGGGTTCAGCTGCACTTTATTGGGTGCGGCTGTGCCCGCGGCCTATTTTTGTCTTGGGGAGGGGGTGGCCAAAGTCTCGGCCCATTCCGAGGAAGGCGGACGAAGTTCGCCAGCCCCACGCCCCAAGGCTATAGCCCACCCCTTTTTTGGGCATTTTTCCACAGGACGAACATGGCGCCAAGGGGTTCGGCTGCTCTTTTTTGGCAGCGGTACCTATTTTTTTCGCGGGGAGGGGGTGGGAAAAGTCTCGGCCCATTCCAAGTTCGGCGGACAAAGTTCGGCCGCCCCACGCCCCAAGGCTATAGCCCACCCCCTTTATGAGCATTTTTCCGACGGACGAACTTGGCGCCAAGGGGTTCGGCTGCTCTTTTTAAGGTGCGGCAGTGCCCGCGGCCTATTTTTGTTGCGGGGAGGGGGTGGCCAAAGTCTCGGCCCATTCCGCGGAAGGCGGACGAAGTTCGCCAGCCAAACGCCCCAAGGCTATAGCCCATCCCCTTTTTGAGCATTTTTCCGCAGGACGAACTTGGCGCCAAGGGGTTCGGCTGCACTTTTTTGGGCTCGGCTGTGCCCGCGGCCTATTTTTGTCCTGGGGAGGGGGTGGCCAAAGTCTCGGCCCATTCCCTTGGAAGGCGGACGAAGTTCGCCAGCCCCATGCCCCAAGGCTATAGCCTACCCCTTTTTTGGGCATTTTTCCACAGGACGAACATGGCGCCAAGGGGTTCGACTACTCTTTTTTGGGTACGGTTGTGCCCGCGGCCTATTTTTGTCGCGGGGAGGGGGTGGGAAAAGTCTCGGCCCTTTCCAAGTTCGGCGGACGCAGTTCGCCTGCCCCACGCCCCAAGGCTATAGCCCACCCCCTTTTTGAGCATTTTTCCGCCGGACGAACTTGGCACCAAGGGGTTCGGCTGCTCTTTTTTGGGCGCGGCTGTGCCCGAAGCTTATTTTTAGCGTGGGGAGGGGGTGGGTAATGTCTCGGCCCATTCCGAGGAAGGCGGATGAACTTTACCGGCCCCATGCCCAAAGGCCATAGCACACCCCTTTTTTGGGCATTTTTCCGCAGGACGAACTTGGCGCCAAGGGGTTCGGCTGCTCTTTTTGGGGTACGGCTGTGCCCGCGGCCTATTTTTTTCGCGGGGGAGGGGGTGGGCAAAGTCTCGGCCCATTCCGAGTCCGGCGGACAAAGTTCGCCAGCAAACGCCCCAAGGCTATAGCCCACCCCCTTTTTGGGCGTTTTCCGCAGGACTAACTTGGCGCCAAGGGGTTCAGCTGCACTTTATTGGGTGCGGCTGTGCCCGCGGCCTATTTTTGTCTTGGGGAGGGGGTGGCCAAAGTCTCGGCCCATTCCGAGGAAGGCGGACGAAGTTCGCCAGCCCCACGCCCCAAGGCTATAGCCCACCCCTTTTTTGGGCATTTTTCCACAGGACGAAAATGGCGCCAAGGGGTTCGGCTGCTCTTTTTTGGGCGCGGCTGTGCCCGCAGCCTATTTTTGCCGCGTGGAGGTGGTGGGCAAAGTCTCGGCCCATTCCGAGTCCGGCGGACGAAGTTCGCCCGCCCCACGCCACAAGGATATAGCCCACCCCCATTTTGAGCATTTTTCCGCAGGACGAACTTGTCGCCAAGGGGTTCGGCTGCTCTTTTTTGGGCACGGCTGTGCCCGCAGCTTATTTTTAGCGTGGGGAGGGGGTGGGTAAAGTCTCGGCCCATTCCGAGGAAGGCGGATGAACTTTACCGGCCCCATGCCCAAAGGCTATAGCACAACCTTTTTTGGGCATTTTTCGGCAGGACGAACTTGGTGCCAAGGGGTTCGGCTGCTCTTTTTAAGGCGCGGCAGTGCCCGCGGCCTATTTTTGTCGCGGGGAGGGGGTGGCCGAAGTCTCGGCCGATTCCGCGGAAGGCAGACGAAGTTCCCCAGCCCCACGCCCCAAGGCTATAGCCCACCCCTTTTTTGCGCATTTTTCCACAAGACGAACATGTCGCCAAGGGGTTAGGCTACTCCTTTTTGGCCGCGGCTGTGCCCGCGGCCTACTTTTGTCGCGGGGAGGGGATGGGAAAAGTCTCGGACTGTTCTGAGTCCGGCGGATGAAGTTCGCCCGCCCCACGCCCCAAGGCTATAGCCCACGCCCTTTTTGAGCATTTTTCCGCAGGACGAACTTGGCGCCAAGGGGTTCGGCTGCTCTTTTTAGGGTGCGGTTGTGCCCGCGGCCTATTTTTGTCGCGGGGAGCGGGTGGGAAAAGTCTCGGCCTATTCCTATTCCGGCGGACGAAGTTCGCCCCCCCACGCCCCAAGGCTATAGCCCACCCCCTTTTTGAGCATTTTTCCGCAGGACGAACTTGGCGCCAAGGGGTTCGGCTGCTCTTTTTTGGGCGCGGCTGTGCCCGCGGCCTATTTTTGGCATGGGGAGGGGGTGGCAATGTCTCGGCCCATTCAGAGGAAGGCGGATGAACTTTGCCGGCCCCACGCCGAAAGGCTATAGCACACCCCTTTTTTGGGCATTTTTTCGCAGGACGAACTTGGCGCCAAGGGGTTGGGCTGCTCTTTTTTGGGCGCAGCTGTGCCCGCGGCCTATTTTTGTCAGGGGGAGGGGTTGGACGAAGTCTTGGCCCATTCCGAGTTCGGCGGACGAACTTCGCCAGCCCCACGCCCCAAGGCTATTGCCCACCCCTTTTTTGGGCATATTTTCGCAGGACGAACTTGGTGCCAAGGGGTTCGGCTGCTCTTTTTTGGGCGCGGCTGTGCCCATGGCCGATTTTTGTTTCGGGGAGGGGGTGGGCAAAGTCTCAGCACATTTCGAGTCCGATGGACGAAGTTCGCCAGGCCCAAGCCCCAAGGCTATAGCCCAGCACTTTTTTGGGTATTTTTCCGCAGGACGAACTTGGCGCCAAGGGGTTCGGCTACTCTTTTTTGGGCGCGGCTGTGCCCGCGGCCTATTTTTGTCGCGGGGAGGGGGTGGGAAAAGTCTCGGCCCCTTCGGAGTCCGGCGGACGAACTTCGGTAGCCCCACGCCCCAAGGCTATAGCACACCCCTTTTTTGGGCATTTTTCCGCAGGACGAACTTGGCGCCAAGGGGTTCGGCTGCTCTTTTTTGGCCGCGGCTGTACCCGCGGTCTATTATTGTCGCGGGGAGGGGGTGGGCAATGTCTCGGCCGATTCCGAGGAAGGCGGATGAAGTTCGGCGGCCCCACGCTCAAAGGCTATAGCCCACCCCTTTTTTGGGTATTTTTCCGCAGGACGAACTTGGCGCCAAGGGGTCGGCTGCTCTTTTTTGGGAGCGGCTGTGCCCGCGGCCTATTTTTGTCGCAGGGACGGGGTGGGAAAAGTCTCCGCCCATTCCGAGTCCGGAGGACGAACTTAGCCGGCCCCACGCCCCAAGGCTATAGCACGTCCCTTTTTTGGGCATTTTTCCGCAGGACGAACTTGGCGCCAAGGGGTTCGGCTGCTCTTTTTTGGGTGCAGCTGTGCCCGCGGCCTATTTTTGGTGCGGGGAGGGGGTAGCCAAAGTGTCGGCCCATTCCGAGGAAGGCGGATGAACTTTGCCGGCCCCATGCCGAAAGGCTATAGCACACCCCTTTTTTGGGTATTTTTCCGCAGGACGAACTTGGCGCCAAGGGGTTGGGCTGCTCTTTTTTGGGCGCGGCTGTGTTCGCAGCCTATTATTGTCACGGGGAGGGGGTGGGCAAAGTCTCGGCCCATTCCGAGTCCGGCGGACGAAATTCGCCAGCCCCACGCCCCTAGGCTATAGCCCACCCCCTTCTTGGGTATTTTTCCGCAGGTCGAACTTGGTGCCAAGGGGTTCGGCTGCTCTTTTTTGGGTGCAGCTGCGCCCACGGCCTATTTTTGGTGCGGGGAGGGGGTGGACAAAGTCTCGGCCCATTCTGAGGAAGGCGGATGAACTTTGCCGGCCCCACGCCGAAAGGCTATAGCACACCTCTTTTTTGGGTATTTTTTCGCAGGACGAACTTGGCGCCAAGGCGTTCGGCTGCTCTTTTTTGCACGCGGCTGTGCCCGCGGCCATTTTTGTCACAGGGAGGGGGTGAGAAAAGTCTCGGCCCATTCCGAGTCCGGCGGACGAAGTTCACCAGCCCCACGCCCCAAGGGTATAGCCCACCCCTTTTTTGGGAATTTTTCCGCAGGACGAACTTGGTGCCAAGGGGTTCGGCTGCTCTTTTTTGGGCGCGGCATTGCCCGCGGCCTATTTTTGTCGCGGGGAGGGGTTGGACAAAGTCTCGGCCCATTCCGAGTTCGGCGGACGAACTTCGCCAGCCCCACGCCCCAAGGCTATAGCCCACCCCTTTTTTGGGCATTTTTCGGCAGGACGAACTTGGCGCCAAGGGGTTCGGCTGCTCTTTTTGCGTGCAGCTGTGCCCGCGGCCTATTTTTGTCGTGGGGCGGGGGTGGGAAAAGTCTCGGCCCATTCCTAGTCCGGCGGACGAACTTAGCCGGCCCCACGGCCCAAGGCTATAGCACACCCCTTTTTTGGGCATTTTTCCGCTGGACGAACTTGGCGCCAAGGGGTTCGGCTGCTCTTTTTTGGGTGCGGCTGTGCCCAAGGCCTATTTTTGGCGCGGGGAGGGGGTGGCAATGTCTCGGCCCATTCCGAGGAAGGCGGATGAACTTTGCCGGCCCCACGCCGAAAGGCTATAGCACACCCCTTTTTTGGGCATTTTTTCGCAGGACGAACTTGGCGCCAAGGGGTTGGGCTGCTCTTTTTTGGGCGCGGCTGTGTTCGGAGCCTATAATTGTCATGGGGAGGGGGTGGGCAAAGTCTCGGCCCATTCCGAGTCCGGCGGACGAAATTCGCCAGCCCCGCGCCCCAAGGCTTTAGCCCACCCCCTTTTTGGGCATTTTTCCGCAGGTCGAACATGGCGCCAAGGGGTTCGGCTGCTCTTTTTTGCACGCGGCTGTGCCCGCAGCCTATGTTTGTCGCGGGGAGGGGTTGGACAAAGTCTCGGCCCATTCCGAGTTCGGCGGACGAACTTCGCCAGCCCCACGCCCCAAGGCTATAGCCCACCCCTTTTTTGGGCATTTTTTCGCAGGACGAACTTGGCGCCAAGGGGTTCGGCTGCTCTTTTTTGCACGCGGCTGTGCCCGCGGCCTATTTTTGTCACAGGGAGGGGGTGTGAAAAGTCTCGGCCCATTCCGAGTCCGGCGGACGAACTTCGGCAGCCCCACGCCCCAAGGCTATAGCACACCCCTTTTTTGGGCATTTTTCCGCAGGACAAACTTGGCGCCAAGGGGTTCCGCTGCTCTTTTTTGGTTGCGGCTGTGCCAGCTGGTGATTTTTGGTGCTGGGATGGGGTGGCCAACGTCTCAGCCCATTCCGAGGAAGGCGGATGAACTTTGCCGGCCCCATGCACAAAGGCTGTAGAACCCCCCTTTTTTGGTCATTTTTCCGCAGGACGAACATGGCGCCAAGGGGTTCGGCTGCTCTTTTTTTGGGTGCGGCTGTGCCCGCGGCCTATTTTTGTCGCGGGGAAGAGGTGGGCAAAGTCTCGGCCCATTCCGAGTCCGGCGGACGAAGTATGCCAGACCCACGCCCCAAGGCTATAGCCCACCACTTTTTTGGGCATTTTTCCGCAGGACGAACTTGGCGCCAAGGGGTTCGGCTGCTCTTTTTTGGGCGCGGCCACATGTTTGTCACGGGGAGGGGGTGGGAAAAGTCTCGGCCGATTCCGAGGAAGGCGGATGAACTTTGCCGGCCCCACGCACAAAGGCTATAGAACCCCCCTTTTTTGGTCATTTTTCCGCAGGACGAACTTGGCGCCAAGGGGTTCGGCTGCTCTTTTTTGGGCGCAGCAGTGCCCGCGGCCAATTTTTGTTGCGGAGAGGGGGTGGGGAAAGTGTCGGCCCAATCCGAGTCCGGCGGACAAAGTATGCCAGCGCCACGCCCCAAGGCAAGCCCCACGCCCCAAGGCTATAGCCCACCCCCTTTTTGGGCATTTTTCCGCAGGACGAACTTGGCGCCAAGGGGTTCGGCAGCTCTTTTTTTGGCGCGGCAGTGCCCCGCGGACAATTTTTGTTGCGGGGAGGGGGTGGGGAAAGTGTCGGCCCAATCCGAGTCTGGCGGACGAAGTTCGCCCGCCCTGCGCCCCAAGGCTATAGCCCACCCCCTTTTTGGGCATTTTTCGGCAGGACGAACTTGGCGCCAAGGGGTTCAGTTGCTATTTTTTGGGCGCGGCTGTGCCCGCGGGCAATTTTTGTCGCCGGGGGGGGGGGGGGTGGGGTGGGAAACGGCTCAGCCCATTCCGAGTCCGGCGGACGAAGTTCGCCAGCCCCACGCCCCAAGGCTATAGCCCACTCCTTTTTAGGGCATTTTTCCGCACGACGAACTTGGCGCCAAGGGGTTCGGCTGCTCTTTTTCGGGCGAGGCTGTGACTGCGGCCATTTTTTGGTGTGGGGAGGGGATGGGGAACTTCACCAGCCCATTCCGAGGAAGGCAGATGAACTTTGCAAGCCCCTCGCTCAAAGGCTATGGCACACCCCTTTTTTGGGCATTGTTTCGCAGGACGAACTTGGCGCCAAGGGGTTCGGCTGCTCTTTTTTGGGCGCGGCTGTGCCCGCGGCCTATTTTTGGTGCGGGGAGGGGGTGGCCAAAGTTTCGGCTCATTCCGAGGAAGGCGGATGAACTTTGCCGGCCCCACGCCCAAAGCCTATAGCACACCCCTTTTTTGGGCATTTTTTCGGCAGGACGAACTTGGCGCCAAGGGGTTCGGCCACTCTTTTTTGGCCGCGGCTGTGCCCGCAGCCTATTTTTGTCGCGGGGAGGGGGGTGGGCAAAGTCTCGGCCCATTCCGCGTCCGGCGGACGAAGTTCGCCAGCCCCACGCCCCAAGGCTATAGCCCACCCCTTTTTAGGGCATTTTTCCGCAGGACGGACTTGGCGCCAAGGGGTTCGGCTGCACTTTTTTTGGGCGCGGCTGTGCCTGCGGCCTATTTTTGTCACGGCGAGGGGGTGGGCAAAGTCTCGGCCCATTCCGAGTCCGGTGGACAAAGTTCGCCAGCCGCACACCCCAAGGCTATAGCCCGCCCCTTTTTTTGGGGATTTTTCCGCAGGACGAACTTGGCGCCAAGTGGTTCAGCTGCTTTTTTTTGCACGCGGCTGTGTCCGCGGCCTATTTTTTTCGTGGGGAGGGGGTGGGAAAAGTCTCGGCCCATTCCGAGTCCGGCGGACGAACTTAGCGGGCCCCACGCCCCAAGGCTATAGCCCACCCCCTTTTTGGGCATTTTTCCGCACGACGAACATGGCGCCAAGGGGTTCGGCTGCTTTTTTTTGTGCGCGGCTGTGCCCGCTGCCGATTTTTGGCACTGGGATGGGGTGGCCAAACTCTCGGCCCATTCCGAGGAAGGCAGATGAACTTTGCCCGCCCCACGCCCAAAGGCTATAGAACCACCCTTTTTAGGGAATTTTTCCGCAGGATGAACTTGGTGCCAAGGGGTTCGGCTGCTCTTTTATGGGCGCGGCTGTGCCCGCGGTCTATTTTTGGCGCTGGGATGGGGTGGCCAAAGTCTCGGCCCATTCCGAGGCCGGCGGACGAAGTTCGCCAGCCCCACGCCCCAAGGCTATAGCCCACCCCTTTTTTGGGCATTTTTCTGCACGACGACCTCGGCGCCAAGGGGTTCGGCTGCTCTTTTTTGGGCGCGGCCGCGGGCACAGCCGCGGCCAAAAAGGAGTAGCCTAACCCCTTCCGCGGCCAAAAAGGAGTAGCCTAACCCCTTGGCGACATGTTCGTCTTGTGGAAAAATGCCCAAAAAAGGGGTGGGCTATAGCCTTGGGGCGTGGGGCTGGGGAACTTCGTCCGCCTTCCGCGGAATTGGGCGAGACTTCGGCCACCCCCTCCCCACGACAAAAATAGGCCGCGGGCACTGCCGCGCCTTAAAAAGAGCAGCCGAACCCCTTGGCGCCAACTTCGTCCTGCGGAAAAATGCCCAAAAAAGGGTGTGCTATAGGCTTTAGGCATGGGGCCGGTAAAGTTCATCCGCCTTCCTCGGAATGGGCCGAGACTTTACCCACCCCCTCCCCGCGCTAAAAATAAGCTGCGGGCACAGCCGCGCCCGAAAAAGAGCAGCCGAACCCCTTGGCCCCAAGTTCGTCCCGCGGAAAAATGCTCAAAAAGGGGGTGGGCTATAGCCTTGGGGCGTGGGGCGGGCGCACTTCGTCCGCCGAACATGGAATGGGCCGAGACTATTCCCACCACCTCCCCGTGACAAAAATAGGCCGCGGGCACAACCGCGGCCAAAAAAGAGCAGCCGAAGCCCTTGGCGCCATGTCCATCCTGTGGAAAAATGCCCAAAAAAGGGGTGGGCTATAGCCTTGGGGCGTGGGGCTGGCGAACTTCGTCCGCCTTCGTCGGAATGGGCCGAGACTTTGGCCACCCCCTCCCCGCGACAAAAATAGGCCGCGGGCACAGCCGCGCCCAAAAAAGTGCAGCCGAACCCCTTGGCGCCAAGTTCGTCCTGCGGAAAAATGCTCAAAAAGGGGCTGGGCTATAGCCTCGGGGCGTGGGGCTGGCGAACTTCGTCCGCCTTCTGCGGAATCGGCCGAGACTTTGACCACCCCCTCGCCGCGACAAAAATAGGCCGCGGGCACTGCCGCGCCTTAAAAAGAGCAGCCGAACCCCTTGGCACCAAGTTCGTCCTGCGGAAAAATGCCCAAAAAAGGGGTGTGCTATAGCCTTTGGGCATGGGGCCGGTAAAGTTCATCCGCCTTCCTCGGAATGGGCCGAGACTTTACCTACCCCCTCCCCGCGCTAAAAATAAACTGCGGGCACAGCCACGCCCAAAAAAGAGCAACCGAACCCCTTGGCGCCAAATTTTTCCTGCGGAAAAATGCTCAAAAAGGGGGTGGGCTATAGCCTTGGGGCGTGGGGCGGGCGAACTTCGTCCGCCGAACATGGAATGGGCCGACACTATTCCCACCACCTCCCCGCGACAAAAATAGGCTGCGGGCACAACCGCGGCCAAAAAAGAGCAGCCGAACCCCTTGGCGCCATGTTCATCCTGTGGAAAAATGCCCAAAAAAGGGGTAGGCTATAGCCTTGGGGCGTGGGATTGGAAAGCGGTGGGCTATATAGCCTTGGGGCGTGAGGCTAGCGAACGTCGTCCGCCGGACTCGGAATGGGCCGAGACTTCGCCCACCCCCACCCCACGACAAAAATAGACCGCGGGCACAGCCGCGCCAAAAAAAGGGCAGCCGAACCCCTTGGCGCCAAGTTCGTCCTGCAGAAAATTCCCCAAAAAAGGGGTGTGCCATAGCCTTTGGGCGTGGGGCCGGCGAACTCCGTCCGCCTTCCTCGTAATGGGCCGAGACTTTGGCCACCCCCTCCCCGCGACAAGTTCGTCCTGTGGAAAAATGCCCAAAAAAGGGGTAGGCTATAGCCTTGGGGCGTGGGATTGGAAAGCGGTGGGCTATATAGCCTTGGGGCGTGGGACTGGCGAACTTCGTCCACCGGTCTCCGAATGAGCCGAGACGTTTCCCACCCCCTCCCCGCGACAAAAATAGGTAGCGGGCACAGCCGCGCCCAAAAAAGAGCAGCCGAACCCCTTGGCGCCAAGTTCGACCTGCGGAAAAATGCCCAAAAAAGGGGTGGGCTACAGCCCTCGGGTGTGGGGCTGCCGAACTTCGTCCGCGGGACTCGGAATGGGCCGAGACTTTGCCCACCCCCTCCCCGCGCCAAAACTAGGCCGCGGGCACAGCCGCGCCGACAAAAGAGCAGCCGAACCCCTTGGCGCCAAGTTCGACCTGCGGAAAAATGCCCAAAAAAGGGGTGGGCTACAGCCCTCGGGTGTGGGGCTGCCGAACTTCGTCCGCGGGACTCGGAATGGGCCGAGACTTTGCCCACCCCCTCCCCGCGCCAAAAATAGGTAGCGGGCACAGCCGCGCCCAAAAAAGAGCAGCCGAACCCCTTGGCGCCAAGTTCGACCTGCGGAAAAATGCCCAAAAAAGGGGTGGGCTACAGCCCTCGGGTGTGGGGCTGCCGAACTTCGTCCGCGGGACTCGGAATGGGCCGAGACTTTGCCCACCCCCTCCCCGCGCCAAAAATAGGCCGCGGGCACAGCCGCGCCGACAAAAGAGCAGCCGAACCCCTTGGCGCCAAGGTCGTCCTGCGGAAAAATGCCCAAAAAAGCGGTGGGCTATATAGCCTTGGGGCGTGAGGCTAGCGAACGTCGTCCGCCGGACTTGGAAAGGGCCGAGACTTCGTCCGCCCCCACCCCACGACAAAAATAGACCGCGGGCACAGCCGCGCCAAAAAAAGGGCAGCCGAACCCCTTGGCGCCAAGTTCGTCCTGCAGAAAATTCCCCAAAAAAGGGGTGTGCCATAGCCTTTGGGCGTGGGGCCGGCGAACTCCGTCCGCCTTCCTCGTAATTGTCCGAGACTTTGGCCACCCCCTCCCCGCGACAAAAATAGGCCGCGGGCACAGCCGCGCCCAAAAAAGCGCAGCCGAACCCCTTGGCACCAAGTTCGTCCTGCGGAATAATGCCCAAAAAAGGGGTGTGCTATAGCCTTTGGGGGTGGGGCCGGCAAAGTTCATCCGCCTCCCTCGGAATGAGCCGAGACTTTACCCATCCCCTCCCCGCGCCAAAAATCGGCCGCGGGCACAGCCGAAACGAAAAACGAGCAGCCGAACACCTTGGCGCCAAGTTCGTCCTGCGGAAAAATGCCCAAAATGGGGGTGGGCTATAGCCTTGGGGCGTGGGGCTGGTTAACTTCGTCCGCCGGGCTCGGAATGGGCCGAGACTTTTCCCACCCCTCCCCGCGACAAAAATTGGCCGCGGGTACAGCCGCGCCCAAAAAAGAGCAGCTGAACCCCTTGGCCCCTAGTTCGTCCTGCAGAAAAATGTCCAAGAAAGGGGTGGGCTATAGCCTTGGGGCGTGGGGCTGGCGAACTTCATCCGCCTTCCTCGGAATGGGCCGAGACTTTGCCCACCCCCTCCCCGCGACAAAAACAGGCCGCGGGCACAACCGTGCCCAAAAAAGAGCAGCCAAATCCCTTGGCGCCAAGTTCGTCCTGCGGAAAAGTGCCCAAAAAGGGGGTGGGCTATAGCCTTGGGGTGTGGGGCTGGCGAACTTCGTCCGCCGGACTCGGAATGGGCCGAGACTTTGCCCAACCCCTCTCCGCAACAAAAATAGGCCACAGGCACAGCCGCGCCCAAAAAAGAGCAGCCGAACCCCTTGGCGCCAAGTTCGTCCTGCGGAAAAATGCCCAAAAGAGGGGTGTGCTATAGCCTTGGGGCGTGGGCCGGGCGAACTTCGTCCGCCGGACTCGGAATGCGCCGAGACTTTGCCAACCCCCTTCCCATGATATAAATAGACCGCGGGCACAGCCGCGCCCAAAAAAGAGCGGCCGAACCCCTTGGCGCCAAGTTCGTCCTGCGGAAAAATGCCCCAAAAAGGGGTGTGATATAGCCCTTGGGCGTGGGGCCGGCGAACTTCGTCCGCCTTCCTCGGAATGGGCCGAGACTTTGGTCACCCCCTCCCCGGGACAAAAATAGGCCGCAGGCTCAGCCGCGTCCAAAAAAGAGCAGCCGAACCCCTTGTCGCCAAGTTCGTCCTGCGGAATAGTGCCCAAAAAAGGGGTGTGCTATAGCCTTTGGGCGTGGGGCCTGCAAAGTTCATCCGCCTTCCTCCGAATGAGCTGAAACTTTGCCCACCCCCTCCCCGCGCCAAAAATAGGCCGCGGGCACAGCCGCGCCCAAGAAAGAGCAGCCGAAACCCTTGACGCCAAGTTCGTCCTGCGGAAAAAAGCCCCAAATGTTGGTGGGCTATAGCCTAGGGCTGTGGGGCTGGTTAACTACGTCCGCCGGGCTCGGAATGGGCCGAGACTTTTCCCACCCCCTCCCCGCAACAAAAATAGGCCGCGGACACAGCCGCGCCCAAAAAAGAGCAGCCAAACCCTGTGGTACCAAGTTCGTCCTGCGGAAAAATGCCAAAAAGGGGGTGGGCTATGGCCTTGGGGCGTGGGGCTGGCGAACTTCGTCCGCCTTCCTCGGAATGGGCTGAGACTTTGCCCACCCCCTCCCGGCGACAAAAATAGGCCACGGGCACCGCCGCGCCCAAAAAAGAGCAGCCGAACCCCTTGGCGCCAAGTTCGTCCTGCGGAAAAATGCCCAAAAAGGGGGTGTGCTATAGCCTTGCGGCGTGGGGGTGCCGAAGTTCGTCCGCCGTACTCGGAATGGGCTGCAACTTTTCTCACCCCCTCCCCGGGACAAAAATAGGCCGCGGCCACAGCCGCGCCCAAAAAATAGCAGCCGACCCCCTTGGTGCCAAGTTCGTCCTGCGGAAACATGCCCAAAAAGGGGATGGGCAATAGCCTTGGGGCGTGGGGCCGGCGTACTTCGTTTGCCGGACTCGGAATCGGCCGAGGCTTGGTCCACCCCCTCCCCGCGACAAAAATAGGCCGCGGACAAAGCCGCGCCCAAAAAAGAGCAGCCGAACCCCTTGGCGCCAGGTTCGTCCTGCGGAAAAATGCCCAAAAAGGGGGTAGGCTATAGCCTTGGGGCGTGGGGCCGATGCACTTCGTCTGCCGGACTCGGGCTGGGCCGAGGCTTTGCCCACCCCCTCCGCGCGAGAAAAATAGGCCGCGGGCACAGCCGCGCCCAAAAAAGAGCAGGCGAAACCGTTGGCGCCAAGTTCGTACGGCGCAAAAATGCCCAAAAAGGGGGTGGGCTATAGCCATGGGGCGTGGGGCGGGCGAACTTCATCCGCCTTCCTTGTAATAGCCCGAGACTTTGCCCATCCCCTCCCTGTGACAAAAATAGGCCGCGGCAAAAGCCGCGCCCGAAAAAGAGCAGCCGAACCCCTTGGCGCCTAGTTCGTCCTGCGGAAAAATGCCCAAAAAAGCGGTGGGCTATAGCCTTGGGGCGTGGGGCTGGCGAACTTCGTCCGCCGGACTCAGAATGGGCCGAGACTTTTCCCACCCCATCCCCGCGACAACAATAGCCTGTGCGCACAGCCGCGCCCAATAAGAGAAGCCGAACCCCTTGGCACCAAGTTCGTCCTGCGGAAGAATGCCCAAAAACGGGGTGGGCTATAGCCTTGGGGCGTGGGGCTGGCGAACTTCGTCAGCCTTCCTCGGAATGGGCCGAGACTTTGCCCACCCCCTCCCCGCAACAAAAATAGAGCGCGGGCACAGCCGCGCCCAGAAAAGAGCAGCCCAACCCCTTGGCGCCAAGTTCGTCCTGCGGAAAAATGCCCAAAAAAGGGGTGTGCTATAGCCTTGGGGTGTGGGGCTGCCGAAGTTTTTCCGCCGGACTCGGAATGGCCGAGACATTTCTCACCCTGTCCCCGCGACAAAAATAGGCCGCGGGCACAGCCGCGCCCAAAAAAGAGCAGCCGAACCCCTTGGCGCCAAGTTCGTCCTGCGGAAAAATGCCCAAAAGGAGGGTGGGCTATAGCCTTGGGACGTGGGGCTTGCGAACTTCATCCGCATTCCTCGGAATGGGCCGAGACTTTGCCCACCCCGTCCCCGCGACAAAAATAGGCCGCGGGCACAGCCGCGCCCAAAAAAGAGCAGCCGAACCCCTTGGCGCCAAGTTCATCCTGCGCAAAAATGCCCAAAAAGGGGGTGGGCTATAGCCTTGGGGCGTGGGGCTGACGAACTTCGTCTGCCTTCCTCGGAATGGGCCGAGACTTTGCCCACCCTGTTCCCGCGACAAAAATAGGCCGCGGGCACAGCCGCGCCCAAAAAAGAGCATCCGAACCCCTTGGCGCCAAGTTCGTCCTGCGGAAAAATGCCCAAAAGGAGGGTGGGCTATAGCCTCGGGGCGTGGGGCTGGCGAACTTCATCTGCATTCCTCGGAATGGGCCGAGACTTTGCCCACCCCGTCCCCGCGACAAAAATAGGCCGCGGGCACAGCCGCGCCCAAAAAAGAGCAGCCGAACCCCTTGGCGCCAAGTTCATCCTGCGCAAAAATGCCCAAAAAGGGGGTGGGCTATAGCCTTGGGGCGTGGGGCTGGCGAACTTCGTCCGCCTTCCTCGGAATGGGCCGAGACTTTGCCCACCCTGTCCCCGCGACAAAAATAGGCCGCGGGCACAGCCGCGCCCAAAAAAGTGCCGCCGAACCCCTTGGCGCCAGGTTCGTCCCGCGGAAAAAAGCCCAAAAGGAGGGTGGGCTATACCCTTGGGGCGTGGGCCGGGCGAACTTCGTCCGCCGGACTCGGAATGGGCCGAGACGTTTCCCACCCCCTCCCCGCGACAAAAACAGGCCGCGGGCACAGCCGCGCCTAAAGAAGAGCAGGCGAACCCCTTTGTGCCAAGTTCGTCCTGCGGAAAAATGCCCAAAAGGGGGATTGGCTAGAGCCTTGGGGCCTGGGGCCGGTGAACTTCGTCCGCCGGACTCGGAATATGCCGAGACTTTCCCCCCCCCCCTCCCTGCGACGAAAATTGTCCGCGGGCACAGCTGCGCCAAAAAAAGAACAGCCGAACCCCTTGGCGCCAAGTTCGTCCTGCGGAAAAATGCCCAAAAAAGGGGTGTGCTATAGCCTTGGGGCGTCCACGCCCAAAGGCTATAGCACACCCCTTTTTTCTGCATTATTCCGCAGGACGAACTTGGCGCCGAGGGGTTCGGCTGCTCTTTTTTGGGCGCGGCTGTGCCCGAACCCTATTTTTATCGCGGGGGAGGGGGTGGGCAAAGTCTCGGCCCATTCCGAGTCCGGCGGACGAAGTGCGCCAGCCCCACGCCCCAAGGCTATAGCCCACCCCTTTTTTGGGCATTTTTCCGCAGGACGAACTTGGCGCCAAGGGGTTCGGCTGATCTTTTGTTGGCGTGGCTGTGCCCGCGGCATATTTTTGTCGCGGAGAGGGGGTGACCAAAGTCTCGGCCCATTCTGAGGAAGGCGGACGAATTGCGCCGGCCCCACGCCCCAAGGATACAGCACACCCCTTTCTTGTGCATTTTTCCGCAGGATGAACTTGGCGCCAAGGGGTTCGGCTGCTCTTTTTTGGGCGCGGCTGTGCCCGCGGCCAATTTTTCTCGCGGGGAGGAGGTGGGCAAAGTCTCGGCCCCATTCCGAGTCCGGCGGACGAAGTTCGCCAGCCCCACGCCCAAAGGCTATAACACACCCCTGTTTTGGGCATTTTGCCGCAGGACGAACTTGGCGCCAAGGGCTTCGGCTGCTCCTTTTTGGGTGCGCCTGTGCCCGCGGCCTATTTTTGTCGCGGGGAGAGGGGGTGGTCAATGTCTCGGCCCATTCCGAGTCCGGCGGACGAAGTTCGGCCGCCCCACGGCCCAAGGCTATAGCCCACCCCCTTTTTGGGCATTTTGCCGCAGGACGAACTTGGCGCCCAGGGGTTCGGCTGCTCTTTTTTGAGCGCGGCTCTGCCCGCAGCCTATTTTTGTCACGGGGAGGGGGTGGGCAAAGTCTCGGCCAATTCCAAGTCCGGCAGACGATGTTCGCCAGCCCCACGCCCCAAGGCTGTAGCCCACCCCTTTTTTGGGCATTTTTCTGCAGGACGAACTTGGCGCCTAGGGGTTCGGCTGCTCTTTTTTGGGCGCAGCTGTGCCCGCAGCCTATTTTTGTCGCGGGGAGGGGGTGGGCAAAGTCTCGGCCAATTCCGAGTCCGGCAGACGATGTTCGCCAGCCCCACGCCCCAAGGCTATAGCCCACCCCTTTTTTGGGCATTTTTCTGCAGGACAAACTTGGCGCCTAGGGGTTCGGCTGCTCTTTTTTCGGCGCGGCTGTGCCCGCCCCCTATTTTTGTCGCAGGGAGGGGGTGGTAAAAGTCTCGGCCCATTCCGAGTCCGGATGGAGGAAGGTCGCCTGCCCCACGCCCCAAGGCTATACCACACCACTATTTTGGGCATTTTTCCGCAGGAGGAACTTGGCGCCAAGGGTTTCGGCTGCTCTTATTTCGGCGCGACTGTGCCCGCAGCCTATTTTTGGCACGGGGAGGGGGTGGGCAAAGTCTCAGCCCATTCCGAGGAAGGCGGACGAAGTTCGCCGACCCCACACCCAAAGGCTATAGCACACTCCTTTTTTGGGCATTTTTTCGTAAGACGAACTTGGCGCCAAGGGGTTCGGCTGCTCTTTTTTGGGCGCGGCTGTGCCCGCAGCCTATTTTTGTCGCGGGGAGGTGGTGGCCAAAGTCTCGGCCCATTCCAAGGACGGAGGACGAAGTTCGCCAGCCCCACGCCCCAAGGCTACAGCCCACCCCTTTTTTGCGCATGTTTCCACCGGACGAACTTGGCGCCAAGGGATTCCGCTGCTCTTTTTTGGGCGCGGCCGTGCCCTCGGCCGATTTTTGGAGCGGGGAGTGGGTGGCCAAAGTCTTGGCCCATTCTGAGGAAGGCGGATGAACTTTGCCGGCCCCACACCCCAAGGCTATAGAACACCTCTTTTTTGGGCATTTTGCCGCAGGATGAACTTGGCGCCCAGGGGTTCGGCTGCTCTTTTTTGGGCGCGGCTCTGCTCGTAGCCTATTTTTGTCGTGGGGAGGGGGTGGGCAAAGTCTCGGCCAATTCCGAGTCCGGCAGACGATGTTCGCCAGCCCCACGCCCCAAGGCTATAGCCCACCCCTTTTTTGGGCATTTTTCCGCAGGACGAACTTGGCGCCAAGGGGTTCGGTTGCTCTTTTTTGGGCGCGGCTGTGCCCGCGGCCTATTTTTGCCACGGGGAGGGGGTGGGCAAAGTCTCGGCCCATTCTGAGGAAGGGGGATGAACTTTGCCGGCCCCACGCCCAAAGGCTATAGCACACCCATTTTTTGGGCATTTTGCCGCAGGACGAACTTGGCGCCAAGGGAGTCGGCTGCTCTTTTTTGGGCGAGGCTGTGCCCGCGGCCTATTTTTGTCGCGGGGAGGGGGTGGCCAAAGTCTCGGCCCATTCCAAGGAAGGGGGATTAAGTTCGCCGGCCCCACACCCAAACGCTATAGCACACTCCTTTTTTGGCCATTTTTGCACAGGACGAACTTAGCGCCAAGGGGTTCGGCTGCTCTTTTTTGGGCATGGCTGTGCCCGTGGCCTATTTTTTGCGCGGGGAGGGGGGTGGGAAAAGTCTCGGCCCATTCCGAGTCCGACGGACGAAGTTCGCCTGCCCCCACGCCCCAAGGCTATAGCCCACCCCCTTTTTGGGCAGTTTTCCGCATGACGAACATGGCGCCAAGGGGTCGGCTGTTCTTTTTTGGGCGCGGCTTTGCCCATGGCCTATTTTTGGCGCGGGGAGGGGGTGGGAAAAGTCTCAGCCCATTCCGAGGAATGCGGACGAACTTTACCGGCCCCACGCCCAAAGGCTATAGCACACCCCTTTTTTCGGCATTTTGCCGCAGGACGAACTTGGCGCCAAGGGGTTTGGCTGCTCTTTTTTGGGCGCAGCTGTGACCGCGGCCGATTTTTGTCGCGGGGAGGGCGTGGCCAAAGCCTCGGCCCATTCCGAGGAAGGTGGACGAAGTGCGCCGGCCCCATGCCCAAAGGCTATAGCACACCCTTTTTTTGAGCATTTTTCCGCAGGACGAAGTTGGCGCCAAGGGGTTCGGCTGCTCTTTTTTGGGCAGGGCTCTGCCCGTGGCCTATTTTTTGCGCGGGGAGGGGGTGGGAAAAGTCTCGGCCCATTCCGAGGAATGCGGACGAACTTTACCGGCCCCCACGCCCAAAGGCTATAGCACACCCCTTTTTTGGGCATTTTGCCGCAGGACGAACTTGGCGCCCAGGGGTTCGGCTGCTCTTTTTTGGGCGCGGCTGTGCCCGCAGCCTATTTTTGTCGCGGGGAGGGGGGTGGGCAAAGTCTCGGCCAATTCCGAGTCCGGCAGACGATATTCACCAGCCGCACGCCCCAAGGCTATAGCCCACCCCTTTTTTGGGCATTTTTTCTGCAGGACGAACTTGGCGCCTAGGGGTTCGGCTGCTCTTTTTTCGGCGCGGCTGTGCCCGCGCCCTATTTTTGTCGCAGGGAGGGGGTGGGAAAAGTCTCGGCCCATTCCGAGTCCGGATGGACGAAGGTCGCCTGCCCCACGCCCCAAGGCTATAGCACACCACTATTTTGGGCATTTTTCCGCAGGAGGAACTTGGCGCCAAGGGTTTCGGCTGCTCTTATTTCGGAGCGACTGTGCCCGCGGCCTATTTTTGGCACGGGGAGGGGGTGGGCAAAGTCTCAGCCCATTCCGAGGTAGGCGAACGAAGTTCGCCGACCCCACACCCAAAGGCTATAGCACACCCATTTTTTGGGCATTTTGCCGCAGGACGAACTTGGCGCCAAGGGAGTCGGCTGCTCTTTTTTGGGCGAGGCTGTGCCCGCGGCCTATGTTTGTCGCGGGGAGGGGGTGGGCAAAGTCTCAGCCCATTCCGAGGAAGGCGAACGAAGTTCGCCGACCCCACACCCAAAGGCTATAGCACACTCCTTTTTTGGGCATTTTTCCGCAAGACGAACTTGGCGCCAAGGGGTTCGGCTGCTCTTTTTTGGGCGCGGCTGTGCCCGCAGCCTATTTTTGTCGCGGGGAGGTGGTGGCCAAAGTCTCGGCCCATTCCGAGGACGGAGGTCGAAGTTCGCCAGCCCCACGCCCCAAGGCTACAGCCCACCCCTTTTTTGCGCATGTTTCCACCGGACGAACTTGGCGCCAAGGGGTTCGGCTGTTCTTTTTTGGGTGCGGCTTTGCCCATGTCCTATTTTTGGCGCGGGGAGGGGGTGGGAAAAGTCTCAGCCCATTCTGAGGAATGCGGACGAACTTTACCGGCCCCACACCCAAAGGCTATAGCACACCCCTTTTTTGGGCATTTTGCCGCAGGACGAACTTGGCGTCAAGGGGTTTGGCTGCTCTTTTTTGGGCGCAGCTGTGACCGCGGCCGATTTTTGTCGCGGGGAAGGCGTGGCCAAAGTCTCGGCCCATTCCGAGGAAGGTGGACGAAGTGCGCCGGCCCCACGCCCAAAGGCTATAGCACACCCTTTTTTTGAGCATTTTTCCGCAGGACGAAGTTGGCGCCAAGGGGTTCAGCTGCTTTTTTTTGGGCATGGCTGTGCCCGTGGCCTATTTTTTGCGCGGGGAGGGGGTGGGAAAAGTCTCGGCCCATTCCGAGTCCGGCGGACGAAGTTGGCCAGCCAAGGGGTTCGGCTGCTCTTTTTTGGGCGCGGCTGTGCCCGCGGCCTATTTTTGCCACGGGGAGGGGGTGGGCAAAGTCTCTGCCCATTCTGAGGAAGGGGGATGAACTTTGCCGGCCCCACGCCCAAAGGCTATAGCACACCCATTTTTTGGGCATTTTGCCGCAGGACGAACTTGGCGCCAAGGGGTTCGGCTGCTCTTTTTTGGGCGAGGCTGTGCCCGCGGCCTATTTTGGTCGCTGGGAGGGGGTGGCCAAAGTCTCGGCCCATTCCAAGGAAGGCGGATTAAGTTCGCCGGCCCCACGCCCAAAGGCTATAGCACATCCCTTTTTTGGGCATTTTTCTGCAGGACGAACTTGGCGCCTAGGGGTTCGGCTGCTCTTTTTTCGGCGCGGCTGTGCCCGCGCCCTATTTTTGTCGCAGGGAGGGGGTGGGAAAAGTCTCGGCCCATTCCCAGTCCGGATGGACGAAGGTCGCCTGCCCCACGCCCCAAGGCTATAGCACACCACTATTTTGGGCATTTTTCCGCAGGAGGAACTTGGCGCCAAGGGTTTCGGCTGCTCTTATTTCGGCGTGACTGTGCCCGCGGCCTATTTTTGGCACGGGGAGGGGGTGGGCAAAGTCTCAGCCCATTCCGAGGAAGGCGGACGAAGTTCGCCGACCCCACACCCAAAGGCTATAGCACACTCCTTTTTTGAGCATTTTTCCGCAAGACGAACTTGGCGCCAAGGGGTTCGGCTGCTCTTTTTTGGGCGCGGCTGTGCCCGCAGCCTATTTTTGTCGCGGGGAGGTGGTGGCCAAAGTCTCGGCCCATTCCGAGGACGGAGGACGAAGTTCGCCAGCCCCACGCCCCAAGGCTACAGCCCACCCCTTTTTTGCGCATGTTTCCACCGGACGAACTTGGCGCCAAGGGATTCCGCTGCTCTTTTTTGGGCGTGGCCGTGCCCTCGGCCGATTTTTGGAGCGGGGAGTGGGTGGCCAAAGTCTCGGCCCATTCTGAGGAAGGCGGATGAACTTTGCCGGCCCCACACCCCAAGGCTATAGAACACCCCTTTTTTGGGCATTTTTCCGCAGGACGAACTTGGCGCCAAGGGGTTCGGCTGCTCTTTTTTTGGGTGCGGCTTTTCCCGCGGACGAAGTGCGCCGGCCCCACGCCCCAAGGCTATAACCCACCCACTTTTTGGGCATTTTTCCGCAGGACGAACTTTGCGCCAAGGGGTTCGGCTGCTCTTTTTTGGGCGCGGCTGTGCTCGCGGCCTATTTTTGTCGCGGGGAGGGGGTGGTTGAAGTCTCGGCCCATTCCGAGTCCGGCGGACGAAGTTCGCCCGCCCCACGCCCCAAGGCTATAGCCCACCTCTTTTTTGGGCATTTTTCCGCAGGACGAACTTGGCGCCAAGGGGTTCGGCTGCTCTTTTTTGGGCGCGGCTGTGCCCACGGCCTATTTTTGGCGCGGGGAGGGGGTGGCCAAAGTTTCGGCCCATTCCGAGGAAGGCGGATGAACTTTGCCGGCCCCACGCCCCAAGGCTACAGCACACCCCTTTTTTGGGCATTTTTCCGCAGGATGAACTTGGCGCCAAGGGGTTCGGCTGCTCTTTTTTGGGTACGGCTGTTCCCGCGGCCTATATTTGTCACGGGGAGGGGGTGGCCAAAGTCTCGGCCCATTCCGAGTCCGGCGGATGAGTTTTCCGGCCCCACGCTCCAAGGCTATAGCCCAACACCTTTTTCCGCATTTTTCCGCAGGACGAACTTGGCGCCAAGGGGCTCGGCTGCTCTTTTTTGGGCGCGGCCATGTCCGCGGCCTATTTTTATTGCGGTGAGGGGGTGGGAAAAGTCTCGGCCCATTCCGAGTCCGGCGGACGAACTTTGCCGGCCCCACGCCCCAAGGCTATAGCACACCCCTTTTTAAGGCATTTTTCCGCAGGACGACCATGGCGCCAAGGGGTTCGGCTGCTCTTTTTTGGGCGCGACTGCACCCGCGGCCTATTATTGGCATGGGGAGGGGGTTGTCGAAGTTTCGGCCAATGCCGAGGAAGGCGGATGAACTTTGCCGGCCCCACGCCCAAAGGCTATAGCACACCCCTTTTTTGGGCATTTTTCTGCAGGACGAACTTGGCGCCAAGGGGTTCGGCTACTCTTTTTTGGGCGCGGCTGAGTCCGCGGCCTATTTTTGTCTCGGGGAAGGGGTGGACAAAGTCTCTACCCATTCCGAGTCCGGCTGGCGAACTTCGCCAGTCCCACGCCCCAAGGCTATAGCCCACCCCTTTTTTGGGCATTTTTCCGCCGGGCGAACTTGGCGCCAAGGGGTTCAGCTGCTCTTTTTTGGGCGCGGCTGTGCCCGCGGCCTATTTTTGATGCGGGGAGGGGGCTGGGCAAAGTCTCGGCCCATCCCGAGGAAGGAAGACGAAGTTCGCCAGCCGCACGCCCCAAGGCTATAGCCCACCCCTTTTTTGGTCATTTTTCCGCTGGACGAACTAGGCGCCAAGGGGTTCGGCTGCTCTTTTTTGGGCGCGGCTGTGCCCGTGGCCTATTTTTGTCCCGCGGAGAGGGTGGGAAAAGTCTCGGCCCATTCCGAGTCCTGCGGACGAACTTTGCCGGCCCCACGCCGCAAGGCTATAGCACACCCCTTTTTTGGGCATTTCTCCGCAGGACGAACTTGGTGCCAAGGGGTTCGGCTGCCCTTTTTTGGGCGCGGCTGAGCCCGCGGCCTATTTTTGGTGCGGGGAGGGGGGTGGCCGAAGTTTTGGCCCATTCCGAGGAAGGCGGATGAACTTTGCCGGCCCCACGCCCAAAGGCTAGAGCCCACCTCCTTTTTGGGCATTTTTCCGCCGGGCGAACTTGGCGCCAAGGGGTTCAGCTGCTCTTTTTTGGGCGCGGCTGTGCCCGCGGCCTATTTTTCTCGCGGGGAGGGGGTGGCCAAAGTCTCGGCCCATTCCGAGTCCGGCGGACGAAGTTCGCTAGCCCCACGCCCCAAGGCTATAGCCCACCTCTTTTTTGGGCATTTTTCCGCAGGACGAACTTGGCACCAAGGGGTTCGGCTGCTCGTTTTTGGGCGCGGCTGTGCCCGCGGCCTATTTTGGGCGTGGGGAGGGGGTGGCCAAAGTCTCGGCCCATTCCGAGGAAGGCGGATGAACTTTGCCGGCCCCACGCCCAAAGGCTATCGCACACCCCTTTTTTGGGCACTTTTCCGCAGGACGAACTTGGCGCGAAGGGGTTCGGCTGCTCTTTTTTGGGCGCGGCTGTGCCCGCGGCCTATGTTTTCATGGGTAGGGGTTGGGCATTGTCTCGGCCCATTCCGAGGAAGGCGGACGAAGTTCGCCAGCCCCACGCCCCACGCCCCACGGCTATAGCCCACCCCTTTTTTGGTCATTTTTCCGCTGGACGAATTTGGCGCCAAGGGGTTCGGCTGCTCTTTTTTGGGTGCGGCTGTGCCCGTGGCCTATTTTTGTCCCGCGGAGGGGGTGGGAAAAGTCTCGGCCCATTCCGAGTCCAGCGGACGAACTTTACCGGCCCCACGCCCCAAGGCTATAGCACACCCCTTTTTTGGGCATTTCTCCGCAGGACGAACTTGGTGCCAAGGGGTTCGGCTGCTCTTTTTTGGGCGCGGCTGAGCCCGCGGCCTATTTTTGGTGCGGGGAGGGGGTGGCCGAAGTCTCGGCGCATTCCGAGGAAGGCGGATGAACTTTGCCGGCCCCACGCCCAAAGGCTATAGCACACCCCTTTTTTGGGCATTTTTCTGCAGGACGAACTTGGGGCCAAGGGGTTCGGCTGCTTTTTTTTGGGCGCGGCTGAGTCTGCGGCCTATTTTTGTCTCGGGGAGGGGGTGGACAAAGTCTCTGCCCATTCCGAGTCCGGCTGGCGAACTTCGCCAGTCCCACGCCCCAAGGCTATAGCCCACCCCTTTTTTGGGCATTTTCCCGCAGGACGAACTTGGCGCCAAGGGGTTCGGCTGCTCTTTTTTGGTCGCGGCTGTGCCCGCGGCCTATTTTTTTTACGGGGAGGGGTTGGGCTAAGTCTCGGCCCATTCCGACTGAGGCGGACGAAGTTCGCTAGCTCCACGACCCACGGCTATAGCCCACCCCTTTTTTGGGCATTTTTCCGCCGGGCGAACTTGGCGCCAAGGGGATCAGCTGCTCTTTTTTGGGCGCGGCTGTGCCCGCGGCCTATTTTTGTCACGGGGAGGGGGTGGCCAAACTCTCGGCCCATTTTAAGTCCGGCGGACGAAGTTCGCTAGCCCCACGCCCCAAGGCTATAGCCCACCTCTTTTTTGGGCATTTTTCCGCAGGACGAACTTGGCACAAAGGGGTTTGGCTGCTCTTTTTTGGGCGCGGCTGTGCCCGTGGCCTATTTTTCTCGTGGGGAGGGGGTGAGAAAAGTCTTGGCCCATTCCGAGTCCGGCGGACGAACTTTGCCGGCCGCACGCCCCAAGGCTATAGCACACCACTACTTTGGTCATTTCTCCGCAGATCGAACTTGGCGCCAGGGGGTTTGGCTGTTTTTTTTTTCAGCGCGGCAGTGCCCATGGCCTATTTTTGTCACGGGGAGAGCGTGGGCAAAGTCGCGGCCCATTCCGAGACCGGCGGATAAAGTTCGGCGGCCCCACGCCCCAAGGCTATAGCCCACCCATTTTTTGGGCATTTTTCCGCAGGACGAACTTGGCGCCGAGGGGTTCGGCTGATCTCTTTTGGGCGCGGCTGTGCCCGCGGCCTATTTTTGCCACGGGGAGGGGGTGGGAAAAGTCTCGGCCTGTTCTGAGTCCGGCGGACGAACTTCGGCAGCCCCACGCCCCAAGGCTACAGCCCACCCCTTTTTTGGGCATTTTTCCACAGTACGAACTTGGTGCCAAGGGGTTCCGCTGCGCTTCTTTGGGCGCGGCTGTGGCCGCGGCCGATTTTTGGAGCGGGGAGCGGGTGGGCAAAGTCACGGCCCATTCTGAGGAAGGCGGATGAACTTTGCCGGCCCCACGCCCCAAGGCTATAGCACACCCCTTTTGTGCGCATTTTTCCGTAGGACGAACTTGGCACCAAGGGGTTAGGCTGCTCTTTTTCGGCCGCGGCTATGCCCGCGGCCTATTTTTGTCACGGGGAGGGTGTGGCCAAAGTCTCGGCACATTCCGAGTCCGGCGGACGAAGTTCGCCCGCCCCACGCCCCAAGGATATAGGCCACCCCCTTTTTGGGCATTTTTCCGCAGGACGAACTTGGCACCAAGGGATTCGGCTGCTATTTTTTGGGCGCGGCTGATCCCGCGGCCTATTTTGTCACAGGGAGGGGGTGGGCAAAGTCTCGGCCCATTTGGAGACCGGCGGACGAAGTTCGCCGGCCCCACGCCCCAGGGCTATAGCCCACCCCCTTTTTAGGCATTTTTCCGCAGGAGGAACTTGACGCCAAGAGGTTCGGCTGCTCTTTTTTGGGGGCGGCTGTGCCTGCGGCCTATTTTTGTCACGGGGAGGGGTTGGAAAAAGTCTCGGCGCATTCCGAGTTCGGCGTACGAACTTCGCCAGCCCCACGCCCCAAGGCTATAGCCCACCCCTTTTTTGGGCATTTTTCCGCAGGACGAACTTGGCGCCAAGGTGTTCGACTGCTCTTTTTTGGGCGCGGCTGTGCCCGCGGCCGATTTTTGTTGCGGGGAGGGGGTGGGCAGAGTCTCGGCACATTCCGAGTCCGGCGGACGAAGTGCGCCAGCCCCAAGCCCCAAGGCTATAGCCCACCACTTTTTTGAGTATTTTTCCGCAGGACGAACTTGGCGCCAAGGGGTTCGGCTGCTCTTTTTTGGGCGCGGCTGTGCCCGCAGGCTATTTTTGTCACGGGGAGGTGGTGGGAAAAGTCTCGGCCCGTTCTGAGTCCGGCGGACGAACTTCGGCAGCCCCACGCCCCAAGGCTATAGCCCAACCCTTTTTTGGGCATTTTTCCGCAGGACGAACTTCCCGCCAAGGGGTTCGGCTGCTCTTTTTTGGGCGCGGCTATGGCCGCGGCCTATTTTTGTCACGGGGAGGGGTGGGACAAAGTCTCGGCCCATTCCGAGTTCGGCAGACGAACTTCGCCAGCCCCACGCCCGAAGGCTATAGCCCACCCCTTTTTTGGGCATTTTTCCGCAGGACGAACTTGGCACCAAGGGGTTCGGCTGCTGTTTTTTGGGCGCGGCTATGCCCGCGGCCTATTTTTGTCACGGGGAGGGGGTGGGAAAATTCTCGGCCCATTCCGAGTCCGGCGGACGAACTTCGGCAGCCCCACGCCCCAAGGCTATAGCCCACCCCCTTTTTGGGCATTTTTCCGCAGGGCGAACTTGGCGCGAAGGGGTTCGGCTGCACTTTTCTGGGTGCGGCTGTGCCCGCGGCCCATTTTTGTTGCGGGGAGGGGGTGGCCAAAGTCTCGGCCCATTCCGAGGATGGCGGATGGAGTTCGCCAGCCCCACTCCCCAAGGCTATAGCCCATCGCTTTTTTGGGCATTTTTCCACAGGACGAACATGGCGGGAAGGGGTTCGGCTGCCCTTTTTTGGACGCGGTTGTGCCAGCGGCCTATTTTTGTCGCGGTGAGGGGGTGGGAAAAGTCTCGGCCCATTCCGAGTCTGGCGGACGAACTTCGCCAGCGCCACGCCCCAAGGCTATAGCCCACCCCTTTTTTGGGCATTTTTCCGCAGGACGAACTTGGCGCCAAGGGGTTCGGCTGCTCTTTTTTGGACGCGGCTATGCCCGCGGCCTATTTTTGTCATGGGGAGGGGTGGGACAAAGTCTCGGCCCATTCCGAGTTCGGCAGACGAACTTCGCCAGCCCCACGCCCCAAGGCTATAGCCCACCCCTTTTTTGGACATTTTTCCGCAGGACGAACTTGGCGCCAAGGGGTTCGGCTGCTCTTTTTGGGGCGCGGCTATGCCCGCGGCCTATTTTTGTCATGGGGAGGGGGTGGGAAAATTCTCGGCCCATTCCGAGTCCGGCGGACGAACTTCGGCAGCCCCACGCCCCAAGGCTATAGCCCACCCCCTTTTTGGGCATTTTTCCGCAGGACGAACTTGGCGCGAAGGGGTTCGGCTGCACTTTTCTTGGTGCGGCTGTGCCCGCGGCCCATTTTTGTTGCGGGGAGGGGGTGGCCAAAGTCTCGGCCCATTCCGAGGATGGCGGATGGAGTTCACCAGCCCCACTCCCCAAGGCTATAGCCCATCGCTTTTTTGGGCATTTTTCCACAGGACGAACTTGGCGGGATGGGGTTCGGCTGCTCTTTTTTGGGCGCGGCTATGCCCGCGGCCTATTTTTGTCACGGGGAGGGGTGGGACAAAGTCTCGGCCCATTCCGAGTTCGGCAGACGAACTTCGCCAGCCCCACGCCCCAAGGCTATAGCCCACCCCTTTTTTGGACATTTTTCCGCAGGACGAACTTGGCGCCAAGGGGTTCGGCTGCTCTTTTTTGGGCGCGGCTATGCCCGCGGCCTATTTTTGTCACGGGGAGGGGGTGGGAAAAGTCTCGGCCCATTCCGAGTCCGGCGGACGAACTTCGCCAGCCCCACGCCCCAAGGCTATAGCCCACCCCCTTTTTGGGCATTTTTCCGCAGGACGAACTTGGCGCGAAGGGGTTCGGCTGCACTTTTTTGGGTGCGGCTGTGCCCGCGGCCCATTTTTGTTGCGGGGAGGGGGTGGCCAAAGTCTCGGCCCATTCCGAGGATGGCGGATGGAGTTCGCCAGCCCCACTCCCCAAGGCTATAGCCCACCGCTTTTTTGGGCATTTTTCCACAGGACGAACATGGCGGGAAGGGGTTCGGCTGCTCGTTTTTGGACGCGGTTGTGCCACCGGCCTATTTTTGTCGCGGGGAGGGGGGTGGACAAAGTTTCGGCCCATTCCGATGAAGGCGGACGAAGTTCGCCAGCCCCACGCCCCAAGGCTATAGCCCATCCTTTTTTGGGCATTTTTCCGCAGGACGAACTTGGCGCCAAGGGGTTCGGCCGCTCTTTTTTGGGCACGGTTGTGCCCGCGGCCTATTTTTGTCGCCAGGAGGGGGTGGACAATGTTTCGGCCCAGTCCGATGAAGGCGGATGAAGTTCGCCAGCCCCACGCCCCAAGGCTATAGCCCATCCTTTTTTGGGCATTTTTCCGCAGGACGAACTTGGCGCCAAGGGGTTCGACTGCTCTTTTTTGGGCGCGGCTGTGCCCGCGGCCTATTTTTGTCATGGGGAGTGGGTGGACAAAGTCTCGGCCCATTCCGAGTCCGGCGGACGACGTTCGCCAGCCCCACGCCCCGAGGCTATAGCCCACCCCCTTTTTGGGCATTTTTTCCGCAGGACGAACTTCGCGCCAAGGGGTTCGGCTGCTCTTTTTTGGGCGCGGCTGATCCCGCGGCCTATTTTTGTCACAGGGAGGGGGTGGGCAAAGTCTCGGCCCATTCGGAGTCCGGCGGACGAAGTTCGCCAGCCCCATGCCCCAAGGCTATTGCCCACCCCTTTTTTTGGCATTTTTCCGCAGGACGAACTTGGCGCCAAGGGGTTCGGCTGCTCTTTTTTGGGCACGGCTGTGCCCGCGGCCTATTTTTGTCGTGGGGAGTGGGTGGGGAAAGTCTCGGCCCATTCCGAGTCCAGCGGACGATGTTCGGCAGCCCCACGCCCCAAGGCTATAGCCCACCCCCCTTTTTGGGCATTTTTCCGCAGGACGAACTTGGCGCCAGGGGGTTCGGCCTCTCTTTTTTGGGCACGGTTGTGCCCGCAGCCTATTTTTGTCGCAAGGAGGGGGTGGACAAAGTCGCAGCCCATTCCGAGTTCGGCAGACGAAGTTCGCCAGCCCCACGCCCCAAGGCTATAGCCCACCCCTTTTTTTGGCATTTTTCTGCAGGACGAACTTAGCGCCAAGGGGTTCGGCTACTCTTTTTTGGGCACGGCTGTGCCCGCGGCCTATTTTTGTTGTGGGGAGGAGGTGGGGAAATTCTCGGCCCATTCCGAGTCCGGCGGACGAAGTTCGACAGCTCCACGCCCCAAGTCTATAGGCCACCCCTCTTTTGGGCATTTTTCCGCAGGACGAACTTGGCGCCAAGGGGGTCGGCTGCTCTTTTTTGGGCACGGCAGTGCCCGCTGTCTATTTTTGTCGTGGGGAGGGGGTGGGGTAAGTCTCGGCGCATTCCGAGTCCGGCGGACGAACTCCGCCTGCCCCACGCCCCAAGGCTATAGCCCACCCCCTTTTCTGGCATTTTTCCGCAGGACGAACTTGGCGCCAAGGGGTTTGGCTGCTCTTTTTTGGGCGCGGCTGTGCCCGCGGCCTATTTTTGTCGTGGGGAGTGGGTGGGGAAAGTCTCGGCCCATTCCGAGTCCGGCGGATGATGTTCGCCAGCCCCACGCCCCAAGGCTATTGCCGACCCTTTTTTGGGCATTTTTCCGCAGGACGAACTTGGCGCCAAGGGGTTCGACAGCTCTTTCTTGGGCGCAGCTGATCCCGCGGCCTATTTTTGACACGGGGATGGGGTGGGCCAAATCTCGGCACATTCTGAGTCCGGCAGACGAAGTTCGACAGCCCCACGCCCCAAGGCTATAGCCCACCCCCTTTTTGGGCATTTTTCCGCAGGGCGAACTTGGCGCCAAGGGGTTCGGCTGCTCTTTTTTGGGCGCGGCTGTGCCCGCGGCCTATTTTTGTCGCCGGGTGGGGGTGGGCATAGTCTCGGCCCAGTCCGAGTCCGGCGGACGAAGTGCGCCGGTCCCACGCCCCAAGGCTATAGCACATCCCTTTTTTGGTCATTTTTCCCCAGGACGAACTTGGCGCCAAGGGGTTCGGCTGCTCTTTTTTGGGCGCGGCTGTGCCCGCGGCCTATTTTTTGCGCGGGGAGGGGGTGGGAAAAGTCTCGGCCCATTCCGAGGAAGGCGGATGAACTTTGCCAGCCTTACGCCCAAAGGCTATAGCCCACCCCTTTTTTGGGCATTTTTCTGCAAGACGAACTTGGCGCCAAGGGGTTCGGCTGCTCTTTTTTGGGCGCGGCTGTGCCTGCGGCCTATTTTTGTCGCGGGGAGGGGGGTGGGCAAAGTCTCGGTCCATTCTGAGTCCGGCGGACGAAGTTCTCCAGCTCCACGCCCAAAGGCTATAGCACACCCCTTTTTTGGGCATTTTGCCGCAGTACGAACTTGGCGCCAAGGGGTTCGGCTAATCCTTTTTGGGCGCGGCTGTGCCCGCGGCCTATTTTTTGCGTGGGGAGGGGGTGGGAAAAGTCTCGGCCCATTCCGAGGAAGGCGGATGAACTTTGCCGGCCCCACGCCCAAAGGCTATAGCCCACACCTTTTTTGGGCATTTTTCCGGAAGACGAACTTGGGGCCAAGGGGTTCGGCTGCTCTTTTTTGGGCGCAGCTCTGCCCGCGGGCTACTTTTGTCGCGCGGAGGGGGTGGGCAAAGTCTCGGCCCATTCCGAGTCCGGCGGATGAACTTTGCCGGCCCCACGCCCAAAAGCTATAGCCCACCCCTTTTGTGGGCATTTTTCCGCAGGACGAACTTGGCGCCAAGGGGTTCGGCTGCTCTTTTTTGGGCGCGGCTGTGCCCGCGGCCTATTTTTGGCGCCGGGAGGGGGTGGGCAAAGTCTTGGCCCATTCCGAGGAAGGGGGATGAACTTTGCCGGCCCCACGCCCAAAGGCTATACCACACCCATTTTTTGGGCATTTTGCCGCAGGACGAACTTGGCGCCAAGGGGTTCGGCTACTCTTTTTTGGGCGAGGCGCCTATTTTTGTCGCGGGGAGGGGGTGGGCAAAGTCTCTGCCCATTCCGACGGAGGCGGATGAAGTTCGCCGTCCCCACGCCCAAAGGCTATAGCACACCCCTTTTTTGGGCATTTTTCCGCAGGACGAACTTGACGCCAAGGGGTTCGACTGCTCTTTTTTGGGCGAGGCTGTGCCCGCGGCCTATTTTTGTCCAGGGGAGGGGGTGGCCAAAATCTCGGCCCATTCGGAGTCCGGCAGACGAAGTTCGCCAGCCCCACGCCCCAAGGCCATAGCCCACCCCTTTTTTGGGCATTTTTCCGCAGGACGAACTTGACGCCAAGGGGTTCGGCTGCTATTTTTTGGGCGCGGCTGTGCCCGCGGCCTATTTTTGTGGCAGGGAGGGGGTGGGCAAAGTCTCGGCCATTCCGAGGAAGGGGGATGAACTTTGCCGGCCCCACGCCCAAAGGCTATAGCACACCCATTTTTTGGGCATTTTGCCGCAGGACGAACTTGGCGGCAAGGGGTTCGGCTGCTCTTTTTTGGGCGAGGCTGTGCCCGAGGCCTATTTTTGTCACGGGCAGGGGGTGGGCAAAGTCTCGGCCCATTCCGAGGAAGGCGGATGAAGTTCGCCGGCCTCACGCCCAAAGGCTATAGCACTCCCCTTTTTTGGGCATTTTGCCGCAGGGCGAACTTGGCGCCAAGGGGTTTGGCTACTCTTTTTTCGGCGCGGCTGTGCCCGCGGCCTATTTTTAGAGCGCGGAGGGGGTGGGCAAAGTCTCGGCCCATTCCGAGGAAGGCGGATGAACTTTGCCGGCCCCACGCGCAAGGGCTATAGCCCACCCCTTTTTTGGGCATTTTTCCGCAAGACAAACTTGGCGCCAAGGGGTTCGGCTGCTCTTTTTTGGGCGCGGCTGTGCCCGCGGCCTATTTTTGGCACGGGGAGGGGGTGGGCAAAGTCTCGGCCCATTCCGAGTCCGGCGGATGAACTTTGCCGGCCCCACGCCCAAAGGCTATAGCGCACCCATTTTTTCGGCATTTTGCCGCAGGACGAACTTGGCGCCAAGGGGTTCGGCTGCTCTTTTTTGGGCGCGGCTGTGCCCGTGGCCTATTTTTGTCGTGGGGAGCGGGTGGCCAAAGTCTCGGCCCATTCCGAGGAAGGCGGACGAAGTGCGCCGGCTCCACGCCCCAAGGCTATAGCCCACCCCCTTTTTGGGCATTTTTCCGCAGGACGAACTTGGCGTTGAGGGGTTCGGCTGCTCTTTTTTGGGCGCGGATGTGCCCGCGGCCTATTTTTGGCGCGGGGAGGGGTTGGAAAAGTCTCGGCCCATTCCGTGGAAGGCGGATGAACTTTGCCGGCCCCACGCCCAAAGGCTATAGCCCACCCCTTTTTTGGGCATTTTGCCGCAGGACGAAGTTGGTGCCAAGGGGTTCGGCTGGTCTTTTTTGAGCGCGGCTGTGCCCGCGGCCTATTTTTGGCGCGGGGAGGGCGTGGGCAAAGTCTCGGCCCATTCCGAGGAAGGGGGATCAACTTTGCCGGCCCCACGCCCAAAGGCTATAGCACACCCGTTTTTTGGGCATTTTTCCGCAGGACGAACTTGGCGCCAAGGGGTTCGGCTGCTCTTTTTTGGGCGCGGCTGCGTCCACGGCCTATTTTTGACGCGGGGAGGGGGTGGGCAAAGTCTCGGTCTATTCTGAGTCCGGCGGACGAAGTTCTGCATCCCCACGCCCAAAGGCTATAGCACACCCCTTTTTTGGGCATTTTGCCGCAGGGCGAACTTGGCGCCAAGGGGTTTGGCTGCTCTTTTTTGGGCGCGCCTGTGCCCGCGGCCCATTTTTGTCGTGGGGAGGGGGTGAGAAAAGTCTCGGTCCAATCTGAGTCCGGCGGACGAAGTTCGCCCCGCCCCACGTCCAAAGGCTATAGCACACCCTTTTTTTGGGCATTTTGCCGCAGGACGAACTTGGCGCAAAGGGGTTCGGCTGCTCTTTTTTGGGCGCGGCTCTGCCCGCGGCCTACTTTTGGCGCGGGGAGGGGGTGGGCAAAGTCTCGGTCCATTCTGAGTCCGGCGGATGAACTATGCCGGCCCCACGCCCAAGGGCTATAGCACACCCATTTTTTGGGCATGTTGCCGCAGGACGAACTTGGCGCCAAGGGGTTCGGCTGCTCTTTTTTGGGCGTGGCTGTGCCCGCGGCCTATTTTTTTCGCGGGGAGGGGTGGGCAAAGTCTCGGTCCATTCTGAGTCCGGCGGACGAAGTTCGCCAGCCCCACGCCCAAAGGCTAAAGCACACCCGTTTTTTGGGCATTTTGCCGCAGGACGAACTTGGCGCCAAGGGGTTCGGCTGCTCTTTTTTGGGCGCGGCTGTGCCCGCGGCCTATTTTTTGAACGGGGAGGGGGTGGGCAAAGTCTCGGCCCATTCCGAGGAAGGCGGATAAACTTTGCCGGCCCCACGCCCAAAGGCTATAGCGCACCCATTTTTTCGGCATTTTGCCGCAGGACGAACTTGGCGCCAAGGAGTTCGGCTGCTCTTTTTTGGGCGCGGCTGTGCCCGTGGCCTATTTTTGTCGTGGGGAGCGGGTGGCCAAAGTCTCGGCCCATTCCGAGGAAGGCGGACGAAGTGTGCCGGCTCCACGCCCCAAGGCTATAGCCCACCCCCTTTTTGGGCATTTTTCCGCAGGACGAACTTGGCGTTGAGGGGTTCGGCTGCTCTTTTTTGGGCGCGGATGTGCCCGCGGCCTATTTTTGGCGCGGGGAGGGGTTGGAAAAGTCTCGGCCCATTCCGAGTCCGGCGGATGAACTTTGCCGGCCCCACGCCCAAAAGCTATAGCCCACCCCTTTTTTGGGCATTTTTCCGCAGGACGAACTTGGCGCCAAGGGGTTCGGCTGCTCTTTTTGGGGCGTGGCTGTGCCCGCGGCCTATTTTTGTCGCGGGGAGGGGGTGGGCAAAGTCTCGGTCCATTCTGAGTCCGGCGGATGAACTATGCCGGCCCCACGCCCAAAGGCTATAGCGCACCCATTTTTTCGGCATTTTGCCGCAGGACGAACTTGGCGCCAAGGAGTTTGGCTGCTCTTTTTTGGGCGCGGCTGTGCCGGTGGCCTATTTTTGTCGTGGGGAGCGGGTGGCCAAAGTCTCGGCCCATTCCGAGAAAGGCGGACGAAGTGTGCCGGCTCCACGCCCCAAGGCTATAGCCCACCCCCTTTTTGGGCATTTTTCCGCAGGACGAACTTGGCGTTGAGGGGTTCGGCTGCTCTTTTTTGGGCGCGGATGTGCCCGCGGCCTATTTTTGGCGCGGGGAGGGGTTGGAAAAGTCTCGGCCCATTCCGAGTCCGGCGGATGAACTTTGCCGGCCCCACGCCCAAAAGCTATAGCCCACCCCTTTTTTGGGCATTTTTCCGCAGGACGAACTTGGCGCCAAGGGGTTCGGCTGCTCTTTTTGGGGCGTGGCTGTGCCCGCGGCCTATTTTTGTCGCGGGGAGGGGGTGGGCAAAGTCTCGGTCCATTCTGAGTCCGGCGGATGAACTATGCCGGCCCCACGCCCAAGGGCTATAGCACACCCATTTTTTGGGCATGTTGCCGCAGGACGAACTTGGCGCCAAGGGGTTCGGCTGCTCTTTTTTGGGCGTGGCTGTGCCCGCGGCCTATTTTTTTCGCGGGGAGGGGTGGGCAAAGTCTCGGCCCATTCCGAGGAAGGCGGAAGAACTTTGCCGGCCCCACGCCCAAGGGCTATAGCCTACCCCTATTTTGAGCATTTTTCCGCAAGACGAACTTGGCGCCAAGGGGTTCGACTGCTCTTTTTTGGGCGCGGCTTTGCCCGCGGCCTATTTTTGGCGCGGGGAGGGGGTGGGCAAAGTCTCGGCCCATTCCGAGGAAGGCGGATAAACTTTGCCGGCCCCACGCCCAAGGGCTATAGCCCATCCCTTTTTTGGGCATTTTTCCGCAGGACGAACTTGGCGCCAAGGCATTCGGCAGCTCTTTTTTGGGTGCGGCTGTGCCCGCGGCCTTTTTTTATCGCGGGGAGGGGGTGGGCAATGTCTCGGTCCATTCTGAGTCCGGCGGACGAAGTTCGCCAGCCCCACGCCCAAAGGCTATAGCACACCCGTTTTTTGGGCATTTTGCCGCAGGACGAACTTGGCGCCAAGGGGTTCGGCTGCTCTTTTTTGGGCGCGGCTGTGCCCGTGGCCTATTTTTGGCGCGGGGAGGGGGTGGGCAAAGTCTCGGCCCATTCCGAGGAAGGCGGATGAACTATGCTGGCCCCACGCCCAAAGGCTATAGCACACCCATTTTTTGGGCATTTTGCCGCTGCACGAACTTGACGCCAATGGGTTCGGCTGCTCTTTTTTGGGTGCGGTTGTGCCCGTGCCTATATTTGTCGCGGGGAGGGGGTGGGCAAAGTCTCAGTCCATTCTGAGTCCGGCGGACGAAGTTCGCCAGCCCCACGCCCAAAGGCTAAAGCACACCCGTTTTTTGGGCATTTTGCCGCAGGACGAACTTGGCGCCAAGGAGTTCGGCTGCTCTTTTTTGGGCGCGGCTGTGCCCATGGCCTATTTTTGTCGTGGGGAGCGGGTGGCCAAAGTCTCGGCCCATTCCGAGGAAGGCGGACGAAGTGTGCCGGCTCCACGCCCCAAGGCTATAGCCCACCCCCTTTTTGGGCATTTTTCCGCAGGACGAACTTGGCGTTGAGGGGTTCGGCTGCTCTTTTTTGGGCGCGGATGTGCCCGCGGCCTATTTTTGGCGCGGGGAGGGGTTGGAAAAGTCTCGGCCCATTCCGTGGAAGGCGGATGAACTTTGCCGGCCCCACGCCCAAAGGCTGTAGCCCACCCCTTTTTTGGGCATTTTTCCGCAAGACGAACTTGGCGCCAAGGGGTTCGGCTGCTCTTTTTTGGGCGCGGCTGCGCCCGTGCCCTATTTTTGTCGTGGGGAGCGGGTGGCCAAAGTCTCGGCCCATTCCGAGGAAGGCGGACGAAGTGCGCCGGCTCCACGCCCCAAGGCTATAGCCCACCCCCTTTTTGGGCATTTTTCCACAAGACGAACTTGGCGCCAAGGGGTTCGGCTGCTCTTTTTCGGGTGCGGCTGTGCCCGCGGCCTATTTTTGGCGAGGGGAGGGGGTGTGCAAAGTCTCGGTCCATTCTGAGTCCGGCGGACGAAGTTCTCCAGCCCCACGCCCAAAGACTATAGCACACCCCTTTTTTGGGCATTTTGCCGAAGGGCGAACATGGGGCCAACGGGTTTGGTTGCTCCTTTTTGGGCGCAGCTGTGCCCGCGGCCTATTTTTAGAGCGGGGAGGGGGTGGGCAAAGTCTCGGCCCATTCCGAGGAAGGCGGATGAACTTTGCCGGCCCCACGCCCAAGGGCTATAGCCCACCCCTTTTTTGGGCATTTTTCCGCAGGACGAACTTGGCGCCAAGGGGTTCGGCGGCTCTTTTTTTGGCGTGGCTGTGACCGTGGCCTATTTTTGTCGCGGGGAGGGGTGGGCAAAGTCTCGGCCCATTCCGAGGAAGGCGGAAGAACTTTGCCGGCCCCACGCCCAAGGGCTATAGCCCACCACTTTTTTGAGCATTTTTTCGCAAGACGAACTTGGCGCCAAGGGGTTCGGCTGCTCTTTTTTGGGCGCGGCTGTGCCCGTGGCCTATTTTTGTCGTGGGGAGCTGGTTGCCAAAGCCTCGGCCCATTCCGAAGAAGGCGGACGAAGTTCGCCGGCCCCACGCCCAAAGGCTATAGCACACCCCTTTTTTGGGCATTTTGCCGCAGGACGAACTTGGCGCCAAGGGGTTCGGCTGCTCTTTTTTGGGCGCGGCTGTGACCGCGGCCTATTTTTGTCGCGGGGAGGGGTGGGCAAAGTCTCGGCCCATTCCGAGTCCGGCGGATGAACTTTGCCGGCCCCACGCCCAAAAGCTATAGCCCACCCCTTTTTTGGGCATTTTTCCGCAAGACGAACTTGGCGCCAAGGGGTTCGGCTGCTCTTTTTTGGGCGCGGCTGTGCCCGTGGCCTATTTTTGTCGTGGGGAGCTGGTTGCCAAAGTCTCGGCCCATTCCGAAGAAGGCGGACGAAGTTCGCCGGCCCCACGCCCAAAGGCTATAGCACACCCCTTTTTTGGGCATTTTGCCACAGGACGAACTTGGCGCCAAGGGGTTCGGCTGCTCTTTTTTGGGCGCGGCTGTGCCCGCGGCTTACTTTTGGCGCGGGGAGGGGGTGGGCAAAGTCTCGGCCCATTCCGAGTCCGGCGGATGAACTTTGCCGGCCCCACGCCCAAAGGCTATAGCCCACCCCTTTTTTGGGCATTTTTCCGCAGGACGAACTTGGCGCCAAGGGGTTTGGCGGCTCTTTTTTTGGCGTGGCTGTGACCGCGGCCTATTTTTGTCGCGGGGAGGGGTGGGCAAAGTCTCGGCCCATTCCGAGGAAGGCGGAAGAACTTTGCCGGCCCCACGCCCAAGGGCTATAGCCCACCCCTTTTTTGAGCATTTTTTCGCAAGACGAACTTGGCGCCAAGGGGTTCGGCTGCTCTTTTTTGGGCGCGGCTTTACCCGCGGCCTATTTTTGGCGCGGGGAGGGGGTGGCCAAAGTCTCGGCCCATTCCGAGGAAGGCGGATGAACTTTGCCGGCCCCACGCCCAATGGCTATAGCCCACCCCTTTTTTGGGCATTTTTCCGCAGGACGAACTTGGCGCCAAGGGATTCGGCAGCTCTTTTTTGGGTGCGGCTGTGCCCGCGGCCTGTGTTTGTCGCGGGGAGGGGGTGGGCAAAGTCTCGGTCCATTCTGAGTCCGACGGACGAAGTTCGCCAGCCCCACGGCCAAAGGCTGTAGCACACCCGTTTTTTGGGCATTTTGCCGCAGGACGAACTTGGCGTCAAGGGGTTCGGCTGCTATTTTTTGGGCGCGGGCCTGTTTTTCGAACGGGGAGGGGGTGGGCAAAATCTCGGCCCATTCCAAGGAAGGCGGACGAACATTGCCGGCCCCACGCCCAAAGGCTATAGCGCACCCATTTTTTCGGCATTTTGCCGCAGGACGAACTTGGCGCCAAGGGGTTCGGCTGCTCTTTTTTGGGCGCGGCGGTGCCCGTGGCCTATTTTTGTCGTGGGGAGTGGGTGGCGAAAGTCTCGGCCCATTCCGAGGAAGGCGGACGAAGTGCGCCGGCTCCACGCCCCAAGGCTATAGCGCACCCCCCTTTTTGGGCATTTTTCCGCAGGACGAACTTGGCGTCGACGGGTTCGGCAGCACTTTTTTGGGCGCGGCTGTGGCCGCGGCCTATTTTTGGCGCGGGGAGAGGGTGGGCAAAGTCTCGGTCCATTCCGAGTCCGGCGGATGAACTTTGCCGGCCCCACGCCCAAAGGCTATAGCCCACCCCTTTTTTGGGCATTTTTCCGCAGGACGAACTTGGCGCCAAGGGGTTTGGCTGCTCTTCTTTGGGCGCGGCTGTGCCCGCGGCCTATTTTTGTCGCGGGGAGGGGGTGGGCAAAGTCTCGGTCCATTCTGAGTCCGGCGGATGAACTATGCCGGCCCCACGCCCAAGGGCTATAGCACACCCATTTTTTGGGCATTTTGACGCAGGACAAACTTGGCGCCAAGGGGTTCGGCTGCTCTTTTTTGGGCGTGGCTGTGACCGTGGCCTATTTTTGTCGCGGCAAGGGGGTGGGCAAAGTCTCGGCCCATTCTGAGGAAGCCGGATGAACTTTGCCGGCCCCATGCCCAAAGGCTATAGCACACCCATTTTTTGGGCATTTTGCCGCAGGACAGACTTGGCGCCAAGGGGTTCGGCTGCTCTTTTTTGGGCGTGGCTGTGCCCGCGGCCTATTTTTGGCACGGCAAGGGGGTGGGCAAAGTCTCGGCCCATTCTGAGGAAGCCGGATGAACTTTGCCGGCCCCACGCCCAAAGGCTATAGCACACCCATTTTTTGGGCATTTTGCCGCAGGACGAACTTGGCGCCCAGGGGTTCGGCTGCTCTTTTTTGGGCACGGCTGTGCCCGTCGCCTATTTTTGTCGTAGGGAGCGGGTGGCCAAAGTCTCGGCCCATTCCGAGTGCGGCGGACGAAGTTCGTCCGCCCCACGCCCCAAGGCTATAGCCCACCCCTTTTTTGGGCATTTTTCCGCGGGATGAACTTGGCGCCAAGGGGTTCGGATGCTCTTTTTTGGGCGCGGCTGTTCCCGCGGCCTATTTTTGTCGCAAGGAGGGGGTGGGCAAAGTCTCGGTGGGCTATAGCCTTGGGGCATGGGGATGAAGTTCGCCAGCGCCACGCCCAAAGGCTATAGCACACCCGTTTTTTGGGCATTTTGCCGTAGCATGAACTTGGCGCCGAGGGGTTCGGCTGCTCTTTTTTGGACGCGGGGGTGCCCGTGGCCTATTGTTATTGTGGGGTGGGAGTGGGCAAAGTCTCGGCCCATTCCGAGTCCGGCGGATGAACTTTGCCGGCCCCATGCCTAAAGGCTATAGCCCACCCCTTTTTTGGGCATTTTTCCGCAGGACGAACTTGGCGCCAAGGGGTTCGGTTGGTCTTTATTGGGCGCGGCTGTGCCCGCGGCTATTTTTGTCGCGGGGAGGGGGTGGGCAAACTCTCGGCCCATTCCGAGTCCGGCAGACGCAGTTCGCCAGTCCCACGCCCCAAGGCTATAGCCCACCCCTTTTTTGGGCATTTTTGCGCAGGACGAACTTGGCACCAAGGGGTTCGGCTGCTCTTTTTTGGGCGGGGCTGTGCCCGCGGCCTATTTTTGTCGCTGGGAGGGGTGGGCAAAGTCTCGGCCCATTCCGAGGAAGGGGGATGAACTTTGCCGGCCCCACGCCCCAAGGCTATAGCCCACCCTCTTTTTGGGCATTTTTCCGCAGGACGAACTTGGCGCCAAGGGGTTTGGCTGCTCTTTTTCGGGCGCGGCTGTGCCCGCGGCCTATTTTTCTTGCGGGGAGGGGGTGGGCAAAGTCTCGACCCATTCCGAGTCCGGCAGACGAAGTCAGCGCGCCCCACGCCCCAAGGCTATAGTCCACCCCTTTTTTGGGCATTTTTCCGCAGGACGAACTTGGCGCCAAGGGGTTCGGCTGCTCTTTTTTGGGCGCGGCTGTGTCCGCGGCCTATTTTTGACGCGGGGAGGGGGTGGCCAAAGTCTTGGCCCATTCCGAGTGCGGCGGACGCAGTTCGCCCGCCCCACGCCCTAAGGCTATAGCCCACCCCTTTTTCGGGCATTTTTCCGGAAGACGAACTTGGCGCCAAGGGGTTCGGCTGCTCTTTTTTGGATGCGGCTGTGCCCGCGGCCTATTTTGCTTGCGGGGAGGGGGTGGGCAAAGTCTCGACCCATTCCGAGTCCGGCAGACGAAGTCAGTGCGCCCCACGCCCCAAGGCTATAGCCCACCCCTTTTTTGGGCATTTTTCCGCAGGACGAACTTGGCGCCAAGGGGTTCGGTTGGTCTTTATTGGGCGCGGCTGTGCCCGCGGCTATTTTTGTCGCGGGGAGGGGGTGGGCAAACTCTTGGCCCATTCCGAGTCCGGCAGACGCAGTTCGCCAGTCCCACGCCCCAAGGCTATAGCCCACCCCTTTTTTGGGCATTTTTCCGCAGGACGAACTTGGCACCAAGGGGTTCGGCGGCTCTTTTTTGGGCGGGGCTGTGCCCGCGGCCTATTTTTGTCGCTGGGAGGGGTGGGCAAAGTCTCGGCCCATTCCGAGGAAGGGGGATGAACTTTGCCGGCCCCACGCCCCAAGGCTATAGCCCACCCTCTTTTTGGGCATTTTTCCGCACGACGAACTTGGCGCCAAGGGGTTTGGCTGCTCTTTTTCGGGCACGGCTGTGCCCGCGGCCTATTTCTTTCGCGGGGAGGGGGTGGGCAAAGTCTCAGCCCATTCCGAGTCCGGCGGACGAAGTTCGCCAGCCCCACGCCGCAAGGCTATAGCCCACCCCCTTTTTGGGCATTTTTCGGCTGGACGAACTTGGCACCAAGGGGTTCGCCTGCTCCTTTTTGGGCGTGGCTGTACCCGCGGCCTATTTTTGTCACGGGGAGGGGGTGGCCAATGTCTCGGCCCATTCCGAGTGCGGCGGACGCAGTTCGCCCGCCCCACGCCCCAAGGCTATAGCCCACCCCTTTTTCGGGCATTTTTCCGCAAGACGAACTTGGCGCCAAGGGGTTCGGCTGCTCTTTTTTGGATGCGGCTGTGCCCGCGGCCTATTTTTCTTGCGGGGAGGGGGTGGGCAAAGTCTCGACCCATTCCGAGTCCGGCAGACGAAGTCAGCGCGCCCCACGCCCCAAGGCTATAGCCCACCCCTTTTTTGGGCATTTTTCCGCAGGACGAACTTGGCGCCAAGGGGTTCGGCTGCTCTTTTTTGGGCGCGGCTGTGCCCGCGGCCTATTTTTGACGCGGGGAGCGGGTGGGCAAAGTCTCGGCCCATTCCGAGGAAGGGGGATGAACATTACCGGCCCCACGCCCAAAGGCTATAGCACACCCATTTTTTGGGCATTTTGCCGCAGGACGAACTTGCCGCCAAGGGGTTCGGCTGCTCTTTTTTGGGCAAGGCAGTGCCCGCGGCCTATTTTTGTCGTGGAGAGGGGGTGGGCAAAGTCTCGGCCCATTCCGAGGAAGGCGGATGAAGTTCGCCGGCCCCACGCCCAAAGGCTATAGCACACCCCTTTTTTGGGCATTTTTCCGCAGGACGAAATTGACGTCAATGGGTTCGACTGCTCTTTTTTGGGCGAGGCTGTGCCCGCGGCCTATTTTTGTCACGGGGATGGGGTGGCCAAAATATCGGCCCATTCCGAGTCCGGCAGACGAAGTTCGCCCGCCCCACGCCACAAGGCAATACCCCACCCCTTTTTTGGGCATTTTTCTGCAGGACGAACTTGACGCCAAGGGGTTCGGCTGCTATTTTTTGGGCGCGGCTGTGCCTGCGGCCTATTTTCACGCGCGGAGGGGGTGGGCAAAGTCTCGGCCCTTTCCGAGTCCAGAGGATGAAGTTCGGCGGCCCCACGCCCCAAGGCTATAGCCCTCCCCTTTTTTGGGCATTTTTCCGCAGGACGAACTTGGCGCGAAGGGGTTCGGCTGCTCTTTTTTGGGCGCGGCTGTGCCCGCGGCCTATTTTTGTCGCGGCGAGGGGGTGGGCAAAGTCTCGGCCCATTCCTGGTCCGGCTGACGAAGTTCGCCCGCCGCCCGCCCCAAGGCTATAGCCCACCCCTTCTTGGGCATTTTTCCGCAGGATGAACTTGGCTCCAAGGGGTTCGGCTGCTCTTTTTTGGGCGCGGCCGTGCCCGCGGCCTATTTTTGTCGCGGGGAGGGGGTGGGCATAGTCTCGGCCCATTCCGAGGAAGGCGGACGATGTTCGCCAGCCCCACGCCCCAAGGCTGTAGCCCACCCATTTTTTGGGCATTTTTCCGCAGGACGAACTTGGCGCCAAGGGGTCGGCTGCTCTTTTTTGTGCGCGGCTGTGCCCGCGGCCTATTTTGTCGCGGGGAGGCGGTGGCCAAAGTCTCGGCCCATTCCGAGGAAGGCGGAAGAAGTTCGCCGGCCCCACGCCCCAAGGCTATAGCCCATCCCTTTTTTGGGCATTTTTCCGCAGGACGAACTTGGCGCCAAGGGGTCGGCTGCTCTTTTTTGTGCGCGGCTGTGCCCGCGGCCTATTTTTGTCGCAGGGAGGGGGTGGCCAAAGTCTCAGCCCATTCCGAGTCCGGCGAACGAGGTTCGCCGGCCCTACGCCCCATGGGTATAGCCCACCCCCTTTTTGGGGATTTTTCCGCAGGACGAACTTGGCGCCAAGGGGTTCGGCTGCTTTTTTTTGGGCGCGGCTGTGCCCGCATCCTGTTTTTGTCACGGGGAGGGGGTGGGAAATGTCTCGGCCCATTCCGAGTCCGGCGGACGAAGTTCGCCAGCCCCACGCCTCAAGGCTATAGCCCATCCCTTTTTTGGGCATTTTTCCGCAGGACGAACTTGGCGCCAAGGGGTCGGCTGCTCTTTTTTGTGCGCGGCTGTGCCCGCGGCCTATTTTTGTCGCAGGGAGGGGGTGGCCAAAGTCTCAGCCCATTCCGAGTCCGGCGAACGAGGTTCGCCGGCCCTACGCCCCATGGGTATAGCCCACCCCCTTTTTGGGGATTTTTCCGCAGGACGAACTTGGCGCCAAGGGGTTCGGCTGCTCTTTTCTGGGCGCAGCAGTGCCCGCGGCCTATTTTTGGCACGGGGAGGGGGTGGCCAAAGTCTCGGCCCATTCTGAGGAAGCCGGACGAAGTTCGCCGGCCCCACGCCCAAAGGGTATAGCACACCCCTTTTTTGGGCATTTTTCCGCAGGACGAACTAGGCGGCAAGGGGTTCGGCTGTGCCCGCGGCCAATTTTTGTCATGGGGAGGGGGTGGGCAAAGCCTCGGCCCATTCCGAGTCCGGCGGACGAAGTTCGCCGGCCCCACGCCCCAAGGCAATAGCCCATCCCCTTTTTGGGCATTTTTCCGCAGGACGAACTTTGCGCCAACGGGTTCGGCTGCTATTTCCTGGGCGCGGCTGTCCCCGCGGCCTATTTTTGTTGCGGGGAGGGTGTGGGAAAAGTCTCGGTCCATTCTGAGTCCGGCGGACGAAGTTCGCCCGCCCCACACCCCAAGGCAATAGCCCACCCCCTTTTTGGGCATTCTTCCGCCGGACGAACTTGGCGCCAAGGGGTTCGGCTGCGCCCGCGGCCTATTTTTGTAGCGGGGAGGGGGTGACCAAAGTCTCAGCCCATTCCGAGGAAGGTGGACGAAGTGCGCCGGCCCCACGCCCAAAGGCTATAGCATGCCCCTTTTTTGGGCATTTTTCCGCAGGACGAACTTGGCGCCAAGGGGTTCGGCTGCTCTTTGTTGGGCGCGGCTGTGCCCGCGGCCTATTTTTGGCACGGGGAGGGGGTGGGCAAATTCTCGGCCCATTCCGAGGAAGGCGGATGAAGTTCGCCAGCCCCACGCCCCAAGGCTATAGCCCACCCCCTTTTTGGGCATTTTTCCGCAGGACGAACTTGGCTTTAAGGGGTTCGGCAGCTCTTCGTTGGGCGTGGCTGTGCCCTCGTCCTATTTTTGTCGCAGGGAGGGGGTGGCCAAAGTCTCGGCCCATTCCGAGTCCGGCGGACAAAGTTCGCCACCCCCACGCCCGAAGGCTATGGCACACCCTTTTTTTGGGCATTTTTGCGCAGGACGAACTTGGCGCCAAGGGGTTCGGCTGCTCTATGTTGGGCGCGGCTGTGCCCGCGGCCTACTTTTGTCGTGGGGAGGGGGTGGGCAAAGTCTCGGCCCATTCCGTGGAAGGCGGATGAAGTTCGTCAGCCCCACGCCCCAAGGCTATAGCCCACCCCCTTTTTGGGCATTTTTCCGCAGGACGAACTTGTTGCCAAGGGGTTCGGCTGCTCTTTTTTGGGCGCGGCTGTGACCGCGGACTATTTTTGGCGCGGAGAGGGGGTGGGAAAAGTCTCGGCCCATTCCGAGTCCGGCGGACGAACTTCGGCAGCCCCACGCCCCAAGGCCATGGCACACCCCTTTTTTGGGAATTTTTCCGCAGGACGAACTTGGCGCCAAGGGGTTCGGCTGTTATTTTTTGGGCGCGGCTGTGCCCGCGGCCAATTTTTGTCGCGGGGAGGGTTGGCCAAAGCCTCGGCCCATTCCGAGTCCGGCGGACGAAGTTTGCCTGCCCCACGCCCCAGTGATATAGCCAATCTCCTTTTTGGGCATTTTTCCGCAGGGCGAACTTGGCGCCAACGGGTTCGGCTGCTTTTTTTTAGGTGCGGCGGTGCCCGCGAACTTTTTTTGGCACGGGGAGGGGGTGGGAAAAGTCTCGGCCCATTCCGAGTCCCGCGGACGAAGTACGCCGGCCCCATGCCCAATGGCTATAGCCCACCCCTTTTTTGGGCATTTTTCCCTAGGACGAACTTGGCGCCAAGGGGTTCGGCCGCTCTTTTTTAGGCGCGGCTGTGCCCGTGGCCTATTTTTGTCACGGGGAGGGGGTTGGCAAAGTCCCGGCCCATTCCGAGTCCGGCGGTCGAAGTTCGCCCGCCCCACGCCCCAAGGCCATCGCCCACCCCTTTTTTGGGCATTTTTCTGCAGGACGAACATGGCGCCTTGGGGTTCGGCTGCTCTTTTTTGGGCGCGGCTGTGCCCGTGGCCTATTTTTGTCACGAGGAGGGGGTTGGCAAAGTCTCGGCACATTCCGAGTCCGGCGGACGAAGTTCGCCCGCCCCAGGCCCCAAAGCTATAGCCCACCCCTTTTTTCGGCATTTTTCCGCAGGACGAACTTGGCGCCAAGGGGTTCGGCTGCTCTTTTTTGGGCGCGGCCGTGCCCGCGGCCTATTTTTGTTACGGGGAGGGGGTGGGAAAAGTCTCGGCCCATTCCGAGTCCGGCGGACGAACTTCGGCAGCCCCACGCCCCAAGGCTATTGCACACCCCTTTTTTGGGCATTTTTCCACAGGACGAAGTTGGCGCCTTGGGGTTCGGTAGTTATTTTTTGGGTATGGCCGTGCCCGCGGCCTATTTTTGTCGCGGGGAGGCGGTGGCCAAAGTCTCGGCCCATTCCGAGTCCGGCGGACGAACTTCGGCATCCCCACGCCCCAAGGCTATTGCACACCCCTTTTTTGGGCATTTTTCCACAGGACGAAGTTGGCGCCAGGGGGTTCGGTAGTTATTTTTTGGGTATGGCCGTGCCCGCGGCCTATTTTTGTCGCGGGGAGGGGGTGGCCAAAGTCTCGGCCCATTCCGAGTACCGCGGACGAAGTTCGCCATCCCAACGCCCCAAGGCTATAGCCCACCCCTTTTTTCGGCATTTTTCCGCAGGGCGAACTTGACGCCAAGGGGTTCGGCTGCTCTTTTTTGGCCGCGGCTGCTCCCGCGGCCTATTTTTATCGCGGGGAGGGGATGTGCAAAGTCTCGGCCCATTCCGAGCCCGGCGGACGAAGTTCGCCATCCCTACGACCCAAGGCTATAGCCCACCCCTTTTTTGGGCATTTTTCCGCAGGACGAACTTGGCGCCAAGGGGTTCGGCTGCTCTTTTTTCGGCGCGGCTGTGTCCGCGGCCGATTTTTGGCACGGGGGAGGGGGTGGCGTAAGTCTCGACCCATTCCGAGTCCGGCGGACGAAGTTCGCCAGCCCCACGCCCCAAGGCTATAGCCCACCACTTTTTCGGGCATTTTTCCGCCGGACGAACTTTGCGCCAAGGGGTTCGGCTGCTCTTTTTTCGGCGTGGCTGCTCCCGCGGCCTATTTTTGTCGCGGGAGGGGGGTGTGCAAAGTCTCGGCCCATTCCGAGCCCGGCGGACGAAGTTCGCCATCCCTACGCCCCAAGGCTATAGCCCACCCCTTTTTTGGGCATTTTTGCGCAGGACGAACTTGGCGCCAAGGGGTTCGGCTGCTCCTTTTTGGGCGCGGCTGTGCCCGCGGCCTATTTTTATCGCGGGGAGGGGGTGGTAAAAGTCTCGGCCCATTCCGAGTCCGGCGGACGAAGTTCGTCAGCCCCAAGCCCCAAGGCTATAGCCCATCCTCTTTTTGGGCATTTTACCACAGGACGAACTTCTCGCCAAGGGGTTCGGCCACTCATTTTTGGGCGCGGCTGTGCCCGCGGCCTATTTTCGTCGCGGGGAGGGGGTGGGTAAAGTCTCGGCCCATTCCGAGTCCGGCGGACGAAGTTCGCCCGCCCCACGCCCCAAGGCTATAGCCCAGCCCTTTTTTGGGCATTTTTCCGCAAGACGAACTTGGTGCCAAGGGGTTCGGCTGCTCTTTTTTGGGCGCGGCTGTGCCCGCGGCCTATTTTTGGCACGGGGAGGTGGTGGCCATAGTCTCGGCCCATTCCGAGGAAGGCGGACGAGGTTCGTCCGGCCCACGCCCCAAGGCTATAGCTCACCCCCTTTTTGGGCATTTTTCCGCAGGACAAACTTGGCGGCAAGGGGTTCGGCTGCTCTCTTTTGGGTGCGGCTATGCCCGCGGCCTATTTTTGTCGCGGGGAGGGGGTGGCCAAAGTCTCGGCCCATTCCGAGTACCGTGGACGAAGTTCGCCATCCCAACGCCCCAAGGCTATAGCCCACCCCTTTTTTCGGCATTTTTCCGCAGGGCGAACTTGGCGCGAAGGGGTTCGGCTGCTCTTTTTTGGCCGCGGCTGCTCCCGCGGCCTATTTTTATCGCGGGGAGGGGATGTGCAAAGTCTCGGCCCATTCCGAGCCTGGCGGACGAAGTTCGCCATCCCTACGCCCCAAGGCTATAGCCCACCCCCTTTTTGGGCATTTTTCCGCAGGACAAACTTGGCGGCAAGGGGTTCGGCTGCTCTCTTTTGGGCGCGGCTATGCCCGCGGCCTATTTTTGTCGCGGGGAGGGGGTGGGCAAAGTCTCGGCCCATTCCCAGGAAGGTGGACGATGTTCGCCAGCCCCACGCCCCAAGTCTATAGACCACCCCCTTTTTGGGCAATTTTCCGCAGGACGAACTTGGCACCAAGGGGCTCGGCTGCTCTTTTTTTGGGCGTGGCTGTGCCTGCGGCCTATATTTGTCACGGGGAGGGGGTGGGCAAAGCCTCGGCCCATTCTGAGTCCGGCGGACGAATTTCGGCAGCCCCACGCCCCAAGGCTATAGCAAACCCCTTTTTTGGGCATTTTTCCACAGGACGAACTTGGTGCCAAGGGGTTCGGCTGCTCTTTTTTTGGGTGCGGCCGTGCCCGCAGCCTATTTTTGTCGCGGGGAGGGGTTGGGCAAAGTCTCGGCCCATTTCGAGACCGTGGACGAAGTTCGCCATCCCTACGCCCCAAGGCTATAGCCCACCCCATTTTCGGGCATTTTTCCGCAGTACGAGCTTTACGCAAAGGGGTTCGGCTGCTCTTTTTTGGGCGTGGCTGCTCCCGCGGCCTATTTTTGTCGTGGGAGGGGGGGGTGTGCAAAGTCTCGGCCCATTCCGAGCCCGGCGGACGAAGTTCGCCATCCCTACGCCCCAAGGCTATAGCCCACCCCTTTTTTGGGCATTTTTGCACAGGACGAACTTGGCGCCAAGGGGTTCGGCTGCTCCTTTTTGGGCGTGGCTGTGCCCGCGGCCTATTTTTATCGCGGGGAGGGGGTGGTAAAAGTCTCGGCCCATTCCGAGTCCGGCGGACGTTGTTCGTCAGCCCCAAGCCCCAAGGCTATAGCCCATCCTCTTTTTGGGCATTTTTCCACAGGACGAACTTCGCGCCAAGGGGGTTCGGCCACTCTTTTTTGGGCGCGGCTGTGCCCGCGGCCTATTTTTGTCGCGGGGAGGGGGTGGGTAAAGTCTCGGCCCATTCCGAGTCCGGCGGACGAAGTTCGCCTGACCCACGCCCCAAGGCTATAGCCCAGCCCTTTTTTGGGCATTTTTCCGCAAGACGAACTTGGTGCCAAGGGGTTCGGCTGCTCTTTTTTGGGCGCGGCTGTGCCCGCGGCCTATTTTTGGCACGGGGAGGTGGTGGCCATAGTCTCGGCCCATTCCGAGGAAGGCGGACGAGGTTCGTCCGGCCCACGCCCCAAGGCTATAGCTCACCCCCTTTTTGGGCATTTTTCCGCAGGACAAACTTGGCGGCAAGGGGTTCGGCTGCTCTCTTTTGGGCGCGGCTATGCCCGCGGCCTATTTTTGTCGCGGGGAGGGGGGTGGCCAAAGTCTCGGCCCATTCCGTGTACCGTGGACGAAGTTCGCCATCCCAACGCCCCAAGGCTATAGCCCACCCCTTTTTTCGGCATTTTTCCGCAGGGCGAACTTGGCGCGAAGGGGTTCGGCTGCTCTTTTTTGGCCGCGGCTGCTCCCGCGGCCTATTTTTATCGCGGGGAGGGGATGTGCAAAGTCTCGGCCCATTCCGAGCCTGGCGGACGAAGTTCGCCATCCCTACGCCCCAAGGCTATAGCCCACCCCTTTTTTGGGCATTTTTCCGCAGGACGAACTTGGCGCCAAGGGGTTCGGCTGCTCTTTTTTGGGTGCGGCTGTGTCCGCGGCCTATTTTTGGCACGGGGAAGGGGTGGCGTAAGTCTCGACCCATTCCGAGTCCGGCGGACGATGTTCGCCAGCCCCACGCCCCAAGGCTATAGCCCACCACTTTTTCGGGCATTTTTCCGCCGAACGAACTTTGCGCCAAGGGGTTCGGCTGTTATTTTTTGGGAGCGGCCGTGCCCGCGGCCTATTTTTGTCGCGGGGAGGGGGTGGCTAAAGTCTCGGCCCATTCCGAGTACCGCGGACGAAGTTCGCCAGCCCAACGCCCCAAGGCTATAGCCGACCAATTTTTTGGGCATTTTTCCGCAGGGCGAACTTGGCGCCAAGGGGTTCGGCTGCTCTTTTTTGGGCGTGGCTGCTCCCGCGGCCTATTTTTGTCGCGGGAGGGGGTGTGCAAAGTCTCGGCCCATTCCGAGCCCGGCGGACGAAGTTCGCCATCCCTACGCCCCAAGGCTATAGCCCACCCCTTTTTTGGGCATTTTTGCGCAGGACGAACTTGGCGCCAAGGGGTTCGGCTGCTCCTTTTTGGGCGCGGCTGTGCCCGCGGCCTATTTTTATCGCGGGGAGGGGGTGGTAAAAGTCTCGGCCCATTCCGAGTCCGGCGGACGAAGTTCGTCAGCCCCAAGCCCCAAGGCTATAGCCCATCCTCTTTTTGGGCATTTTTCCACAGGACGAACTTCGCGCCAAGGGGTTCGTCCACTCTTTTTTGGGCGCGGCTGTGCCCGCGGCCTATTTTTGTCGCGGGGAGGGGGTGGGTAAAGTCTCGGCCCATTCCGAGTCCGGCGGACGAAGTTCGCCTGCCCCACGCCCCAAGGCTATAGCCCAGCCCTTTTTTGGGCATTTTTCCGCAAGACGAACTTGGTGCCAAGGGGTTCGGCTGCTCTTTTTTGGGCGCGGCTGTGCCCGCGGCCTATTTTTGGCACGGGGAGGGGGTGGCCATAGTCTCGGCCCATTCCGAGGAGGGCGGACGAGGTTCGTCCGGCCCACGCCCCAAGGCTATAGCTCACCCCCTTTTTGGGCATTTTTCCGCAGGACAAACTTGGCGGCAAGGGGTTCGGCTGCTCTCTTTTGGGCGCGGCTATGCCCGCGGCCTATTTTTGTCGCGGGGAGGGGGTGGGCAAAGTCTCGGCCCATTCCCAGGAAGGCGGACGATGTTCGCCAGCCCCACGCCCCAAGGCTATAGACCACCCCCTTTTTGGGCAATTTTCCGCAGGACGAACTTGGCACCAAGGGGCTCGGCTGCTCTTTTTTGGGCGTGGCTGTGCCTGCGGCCTATATTTGTCACGGGGAGGGGGTGGGCAAAGCCTCGGCCCATTCTGAGTCCGGCGGACGAACTTCGGCTGCCCCATGCCCCAAGGCTATAGCAAACCCCTTTTTTGGGCATTTTTCCACAGGACGAACTTGGTGCCAAGGGGGTTCGGCCGCTCTTTTTTGGGTGCGGCCGTGCCCGCAGCCTATTTTTGTCGCGGGGAGGGGTTGGGCAAAGTCTCGGCCCATTTCGAGACCGTGGACGAAGTTCGCCATCCCTACGCCCCAAGGCTATAGCCCACCCCATTTTCGGGCATTTTTCCGCAGTACGAGCTTTACGCAAAGGGGTTCGGCTGCTCTTTTTTGGGCGTGGCTGCTCCCGCGGCCTATTTTTGTCGTGGGAGGGGGTGTGCAAAGTCTCGGCCCATTCCGAGCCCGGCGGACGAAGTTCGCCATCCCTACGCCCCAAGGCTATAGCCCACCCCTTTTTTGGGCATTTTTGCGCAGGACGAACTTGGCGCCAAGGGGTTCGGCTGCTCCTTTTTGGGCGTGGCTGTGCCCACGGCCTATTTTTATCGCGGGGAGGGGGTGGTAAAAGTCTCGGCCCATTCCGAGTCCGGCGGACGAAGTTCGTCAGCCCCAAGCCCCAAGGCTATAGCCCATCCTCTTTTTGGGCATTTTTCCACAGGACGAACTTCGCGCCAAGGGGTTCGGCCACTCTTTTTTGGGCGCGGCTGTGCCCGCGGCCTATTTTTGTCGCGGGGAGGGGGTGGGTAAAGTCTCGGCCCATTCCGAGTCCGGCGGACGAAGTTCGCCTGCCCCACGCCCCAAGGCTATAGCCCAGCCCTTTTTTGGGCATTTTTCCGCAAGACGAACTTGGTGCCAAGGGGTTCGGCTGCTCATTTTTGGGCGCGGCTGTGCCCGCGGCCTATTTTTGGCACGGGGAGGGGGTGGCCATAGTCTCGGCCCATTCCGAGGAGGGCGGACGAGGTTCGTCCGGCCCACGCCCCAAGGCTATAGCTCACCCCCATTTTGGGCATTTTTCCGCAGGACAAACTTGGCGGCAAGGGGTTCGGCTGCTCTCTTTTGGGCGCGGCTATGCCCGCGGCCTATTGTTGTCGCGGGGAGGGGGTGGGCAACGTCTCGGCCCATTCCCAGGAAGGCGGACGATGTTCGCCAGCCCCACGCCCCAAGGCTATAGACCACCCCCTTTTTGGGCAATCTTCCGCAGGACGAACTTGGCACCAAGGGGCTCGGCTGCTCTTTTTTGGGCGTGGCTGTGCCTGCGGCCTATATTTGTCACGGGGAGGGGGTGGGCAAAGCCTCGGCCCATTCTGAGTCCGGCGGACGAACTTCGGCAGCCCCACGCCCCAAGGCTATAGCAAACCCCTTTTTTGGGCATTTTTCCACAGGACGAACTTGGTGCCAAGGGGTTCGGCTGCTCTTTTTTGGGTGCGGCCGTGCCCGCAGCCTATTTTTGTCGCGGGGAGGGGTTGGGCAAAGTCTCGGCCCATTTCGAGCCCGTGGACGAAGTTCGCCATCCCTACGCCGCAAGGCTATAGCCCACCCCATTTTCGGGCATTTTTCCGCAGTACGAGCTTTGCGCAAAGGGGTTCGGCTGCTCTTTTTTGGGCGCGGCTGCTCCCGCGGCCTATTTTTGTCGCGGGGACGGGGTGTGCAAAGTCTCGGCCCATTCCGAGCCCGGCGGATGAAGTTCGCCATCCTTACGCCCCGAGGCTATAGCCCACCCCTTTTTTGGGCATTTTTCCGCAGGGCGAACTTGGCCCCAAGGGGTTCGGCTGCTCTTTTTTGGGATCGGCTGTGCCCGCGGCCTAGTTTCGTCACGGGGAGGTGGTGGGCAATGGCTCGGCCCATTCCGAGTTCGGCGGACGAAGTTCGCCCGCCCCCACGCCCCAAGGCTATAGCACACCCCTTTTTTGGGCATTTTTCCGCAGCACGAACTTGGTGCCAAGGGGTTCGGCTGCTCTTTTTTGGGCGCGGCTGTGCCTGCGGCCTATTTTTGGCGCGGAGAGGGGGTGGGAAAAGTCTCGGCCCATTCCGAGTCCCGCGGACAAACTTCGCCCTCCCCACGCCCCAAGGCTATAGCACACCCCTTTTTTGGGCATTTTTCCGCAGCACGAACTTGGTGCCAAGGGGTTCGGCTGCTCTTTTTTGGGCGCGGCTGTGCCTGCGGCCTATTTTTGGCGCGGAGAGGGGGTGGGAAAAGTCTCGGCCCATTCCGAATCCCGCGGACAAACTTCGGCAGCCCCACGCCCCAAGGCGATAGCACACCCCTTTTTTGGGCATTTTTCCGCAGGACGAACTTGGCGCCAAGGGGTTCGGCTGTTATTTTTTGGGCGCGGCCGTGCCCGCGGCCTATTTTTGTCGCGGGGAGTGGGTGTGCAAAGTCTCGGCCCATTCCGAGCCCGGCGGACGAAGTTTGCCATCCCTACGCCCCGAGGCTATAGCCCACCCCTTTTTTAGGCATTTTTCCGCAGGACGAACTTGGCGCCAAGGGGTTCGGCTGCTCTTTTTTGGGCGCGGCTGTGCCCGCGGCCTATTTTTGTCGTGGGGAGGGGGTGGGCAAAGCCTCGGCCCCTTCCGAGTCCGGCGGACGAAGTTCGCCCGCCCCCCGCCCCAAGGCTATAGCCCACCCCTTCTTGGGCATTTTTCCGCCGGATGAACTTGGCGCCAAGGGGTTCGGCTGCTCTTTTTTGGGCGCGGCCATGCCCGAGGCCTACTTTTGTCGCGGGGAGGGGCTGGGCATAGTCTCGGCCCATTCCGAGGAAGGCGGACGATGTTCGCCAGCCCCACGCCCCAAGGCTGTAGCCCACCCATTTTTTGGGCATTTTTCCGCAGGATGAAATTGGCGCCAAGGGGTCGGCTGCTCTTTTTTGTGCGCGGCTGTGCCCGCGGCCTATTTTTGTCGCGGAGAGGGGGTGGGCAAAGCCTCGGCCCATTCTGAGTCCGGCGGACGAACTTCGGCAGCCCCACGCCCCAAGGCTATAGCAAACCCCTTTTTTGGGCATTTTTCCACAGGACGAACTTGGTGCCAAGGGGTTCGGCTGCTCTTTTTTGGGTACGGCCGTGCCCGCGGCCTATTTTTGTTGCGGGGAGGGGTTGGGCAAAGTCTCGGCCCATTCCGAGCCCGTGGACGAAGTTCGCCATCCCTACGCCCCAAGGCTATAGCCCACCCCATTTTCGGGCATTTTTTCGCAGGACGAGCTTTGCGCCAAGGGGTTCGGCTGCTCTTTTTTGGGCGCGGCTGCTCCTGCGGCCTATTTTTGTCGCGGGGAGGGGGTGTGCAAAGTCTCGGCCCATTCCGAGCCCGGCGGACGAAGTTCGCCATCCTTACGCCCCAAGGCTATAGCCCACCCCTTTTTTGGGAATTTTTTCGCAGGACAAACTTAGCACCAAGGGGTCGGCTGCTCTTTTCTGTGCGCAGCTGTGCCCGTGGCCTATTTTTGGCGCGGGGAGGGGGGTGGCCAAAGTCTCGGCCCATTCTGAGGAAGCCGGACGAAGTTCGCCGGCCCCACGCCCAAAGGGTATAGCACACCCCTTTTTTGGGCATTTTTCCGCAGGACGAACTTGGCGGCAAGGGGTTCGGCTGTGCCCGCGGCCAATTTCTGTCACGGGGCGGGGGTGGGCAAAGCCTCGGCCGATTCCGAGTCCGGCGGACGAAGTTCGCCGGCCCCACGTCCCAAGGCAATAGCCCATCCCCTTTTTGGGCATTTTTCCGCAGGACGAACTTGGCGCCAACGGGTTCGGCTGCTATTTCTTGGGTGCGGCTGTCCCCGCGGCCTATTTTTGTCGCGGGGAGGTTGTGGGAAAAGTCTCGGCCCATTCTGAGTCCGGCGGACGAAGTGCGCCCGCCCCACACCCCAAGGCAATAGCCCACCCCCTTTTTGGGCATTCTTCCGCCGGACGAACTTGGCGCCAAGGGGTTCGGCTGCGCCCGCGGCCTATTTTTGTAGCGGGGAGGGGGTGACCAATGTCTCGGCCCATTCCGAGGAAGGCGGACGAAGTGCGCCGGCCCCACGCCCAAAGGCTATAGCCCACCCCGTTTTTGTGCATTTTTCCGCAGGACGAACTTGGCTTTAAGGGGTTCGGCAGCTCTTCGTTGGGTGCGGTTGTGCCCTCGTCCTATTTTTGTCGCGGGGAGGAGGTGGCCAAAGTCTCGGCCCATTCCGAGTCCGGCGGACGAAGTTCGCCACCCCCACGCCCGAAGGCTATGGCACACCCCTTTTTTGGGCATTTTTCCGCAGGACGAACTTGGCGCCAAGGGGTTCGGCTGCTCTTTGTTGGGCGCGGCTGTGCCCGCGGCCTACTTTTATCGTGGGGAGGGGGTGGGCAAAGTCTCGGCCCAATCCGTGGAAGGCGGATGAAGTTTGTCAGCCCCACGCCCCAAGGCTATAGCCCACCCCCTTTTTGGGCATTTTTCCGCAGGACGAACTAGGCTTTAAGCGGTTCGGCTGCTCTTTTTTGGGCGCGGCTGTACCCGCGGCCAATTTTTGTCTCGGGGAGGGGGGTGGGCAAAGCCTCGGCCCCTTCCGAGTCTGGCGGACGAATTGCTCCCGCCCCACGCCCCAAGGCTATAGCCCATCAACTTTTTGGGCATTTTTCCGCAGGACGAACTTGGCGCCAAGGGGTTCGGCAGCTCTTTTTTGGGCGCTGCTGTGTCCGCGGCCTATTTTTGTCGCTGGGAGGGGGTGGGAAAAAAGTCTCAGCCCATTCCGAGTCCGGCGGACGAAGCTCGCCAGCCCCACGCCCCAAGGCTATAGCCCACCCTTTTTTTGGGCATTTTTCCGCAGGACAAACTTGGCGCCAAGGGGTTCGGCTGTTCTTTTTTCGGCGCGGCTGTGCCCACGGCCTATTTTTGTCGTGGGGAGGGGGTGGGAAAAGTCTCGGCCCATTCTGAGGAAGGCGGACGAAGTGCGCCAGCCCCACGCCCCAAGGCTATAGCCCACCCCTTTTTTGGGCATTTTTCCGCAGGACGAACTTGGCGCCAAGGGGTTCGGCTGCTCTTTTTTGGGCGCGGCTGCTCCCGCGGCCCATTTTTGTCGCGGGGAGGGGGTGGCAAAGTCTCGGCCCATTCCGAGGAAGATGGACGAAGTTCGCCAGCCCCACGCCCCAAGGCTATAGCCCACCCCTTTTTTGGGCAGTTTTCCGCAAGTCGAACTTGGCGCCAAGGGGTTCGGCTGCTCCTTTTTGGACGCGGCTGTGCCCGTGGCCTTTTTTTGTCTCAGGGAGGGGGTGGTAAAAGTCTCGGCCCATTCTGAGTCCGGCGGACGAAGTTCGTCAGCCCCACGCCCCAAGGCTATAGCCCACCCCTTTTTTGGGCATTTTTCCGCAGGACGAACTTGGCGCCAAGGGTTTCGGCTACTCTTTTTTGGGCGCGGCTGTGTCCGCGGCCTATTTTTGGCACGGAGAGGGGGTGGCCAAAGTCTCGACCCATTCCGAGTCCGGCGGACGAAGTTCGCCAGCCCCACGCCCCAAGGCTATAGCCCACCACTTTTTCGGGCATTTTTCCGCAGGACGAACTTTGCGCCAAGGGGTTCGGCTGTTATTTTTCGGGTGCGGCCGTGCCCGCGGCCTATTTTTGTCGTGGGGAGGGGGTGGCCAAAGTCTCGGCCCATTCCGAGTACCGCGGACGAAGTTCGCCAGCCCAACGCCCCAAGGCTACAGCCCACCCCTTTTTTGGGCATTTTTCCACAGGGCGAACTTGGCGCCAAGGGGTTCGGCTGCTCTTTTTTGGGCGTGGCTGCTCCCGCGGCCTATTTTTGTCGCGGGAGGGGGTGTGCAAAATCTCGGCCCATTCCGAGTCCGGTGGATGAAGTTCACCATCCCTACGCCCCAAGGCTATAGCCCACCCCTTTTTTGGGCATTTTTCCGCAGGATGAACTTGGCGCCAATGGGTTCGGCTGCTCCTTTTTGGGCGCGGCTGTGCCCGTGGCCTATTTTTATCGCGAGGAGGGGGTGGTAAAAGTCTCGGCCCATTCCGAGTCCGGCGGACGAAGTTCGTCAGCCCCGCGCCCCAAGGCCATAGCCCATCCCCTTTTTGGGCATTTTTCCGCAGGACGAACTTGGCGCCAATGGGTTCGGCTGCTCTTTTTTGGGTGCGGCTGTGCCCGCGGCCTATATTTGTCGCGGGGAGGGGGTGGTCAATGTCTCGGCCCATTCCGAGGAAGGCGGACGATGTTCGCCAGCCCCACGCCCCCAGGCTATAGCCCACCCTTTTTTGGGCATTTTTCCGCTGGACAAACTTGCCGCCAAGGGGTTCGGCTGCTCTTTTTGTGGTGTGGCTGTGCCCGCGGCCTATTTTTGTCGTGGGGAGGGGGTGGGAAAAATCTCGGCCAATTCCGAGTCCGGCGGACGAAGTTCGCCAGCCGCACGCCCCAAGGCTATAGCCCACCCCTTTTTTGGGCATTTTTCCGCAGGACGAACTGGGGGCCAAGGGATTCGGCTCCTCTTTTTTGGGCGCGGCTGCGCCCGCGGCTTATTTTCGTCATGGGGAGGGGGTGGGAAAACTCTTGGCCCATTCCGAGTCCGGCGGATGTGGTTCGCCAGCCCCACGCCCCCAGGCTACAGCCCACCCCCTTTTTGGGCATTTTTCCGCAGGACGAACTTCGCGCCAAGGGGTTCAGCTGCTCTTTTTTGGGCGCGGCTGTGCCCGCTGCCTATTTTTGTTGCGTGGAGGGGGTGGGCAAAGTCTCGGTCCATTCCAAGGAAGGAGGACGAAGTTCGCCAGCCCCACGCCCCAAGGCTATAGCCCACCCCCTTTTTGGGCATTTTTCCGCTGGACGAACTTGGCGCCAAGTGGTTCGGCTGCTCGTTTTTGGGCGCGGCTGTGCCCGCGGCCTATGTTTATCGCGGGGAGGGGGTGGGAAAAGTGTCCGCCCATTCCGAGTCCGGCGGACGAAGTTCGCCAGCCCCACGCCCCAAGGCAATAGCCCACCCCCTTTTTGGGCATTCTTCCGCCGGACGAACTTGGCGCCAAGGGGTTCGGCTGCGCCCGCGGCCTATTTTTGTAGCGGGGAGGGGGTGACCAATGTCTCGGCCCATTCCGAGGAAGGCGGACGAAGTGCGCCGGCCCCACGCCCAAAGGCTATAGCCCACCCCGTTTTTGTGCATTTTTCCGCAGGACGAACTTGGCTTTAAGGGGTTCGGCAGCTCTTCGTTGGGTGCGGTTGTGCCCTCGTCCTATTTTTGTCGCGGGGAGGAGGTGGCCAAAGTCTCGGCCCATTCCGAGTCCGGCGGACGAAGTTCGCCACCCCCACGCCCGAAGGCTATGGCACACCCCTTTTTTGGGCATTTTTCCGCAGGACGAACTTGGCGCCAAGGGGTTCGGCTGCTCTTTGTTGGGCGCGGCTGTGCCCGCGGCCTACTTTTATCGTGGGGAGGGGGTGGGCAAAGTCTCGGCCCAATCCGTGGAAGGCGGATGAAGTTTGTCAGCCCCACGCCCCAAGGCTATAGCCCACCCCCTTTTTGGGCATTTTTCCGCAGGACGAACTAGGCTTTAAGCGGTTCGGCTGCTCTTTTTTGGGCGCGGCTGTACCCGCGGCCAATTTTTGTCTCGGGGAGGGGGTGGGCAAAGCCTCGGCCCCTTCCGAGTCTGGCGGACGAATTGCTCCCGCCCCACGCCCCAAGGCTATAGCCCATCAACTTTTTGGGCATTTTTCCGCAGGACGAACTTGGCGCCAAGGGGTTCGGCAGCTCTTTTTTGGGCGCTGCTGTGTCCGCGGCCTATTTTTGTCGCTGGGAGGGGGTGGGAAAAAAGTCTCAGCCCATTCCGAGTCCGGCGGACGAAGCTCGCCAGCCCCACGCCCCAAGGCTATAGCCCACCCTTTTTTTGGGCATTTTTCCGCAGGACAAACTTGGCGCCAAGGGGTTCGGCTGTTCTTTTTTCGGCGCGGCTGTGCCCACGGCCTATTTTTGTCGTGGGGAGGGGGTGGGAAAAGTCTCGGCCCATTCTGAGGAAGGCGGACGAAGTGCGCCAGCCCCACGCCCCAAGGCTATAGCCCACCCCTTTTTTGGGCATTTTTCCGCAGGACGAACTTGGCGCCAAGGGGTTCGGCTGCTCTTTTTTGGGCGCGGCTGCTCCCGCGGCCCATTTTTGTCGCGGGGAGGGGGTGGCAAAGTCTCGGCCCATTCCGAGGAAGATGGACGAAGTTCGCCAGCCCCACGCCCCAAGGCTATAGCCCACCCCTTTTTTGGGCAGTTTTCCGCAAGTCGAACTTGGCGCCAAGGGGTTCGGCTGCTCCTTTTTGGACGCGGCTGTGCCCGTGGCCTTTTTTTGTCTCAGGGAGGGGGTGGTAAAAGTCTCGGCCCATTCTGAGTCCGGCGGACGAAGTTCGTCAGCCCCACGCCCCAAGGCTATAGCCCACCCCTTTTTTGGGCATTTTTCCGCAGGACGAACTTGGCGCCAAGGGTTTCGGCTACTCTTTTTTGGGCGCGGCTGTGTCCGCGGCCTATTTTTGGCACGGAGAGGGGGTGGCCAAAGTCTCGACCCATTCCGAGTCCGGCGGACGAAGTTCGCCAGCCCCACGCCCCAAGGCTATAGCCCACCACTTTTTCGGGCATTTTTCCGCAGGACGAACTTTGCGCCAAGGGGTTCGGCTGTTATTTTTCGGGTGCGGCCGTGCCCGCGGCCTATTTTTGTCGTGGGGAGGGGGTGGCCAAAGTCTCGGCCCATTCCGAGTACCGCGGACGAAGTTCGCCAGCCCAACGCCCCAAGGCTACAGCCCACCCCTTTTTTGGGCATTTTTCCACAGGGCGAACTTGGCGCCAAGGGGTTCGGCTGCTCTTTTTTGGGCGTGGCTGCTCCCGCGGCCTATTTTTGTCGCGGGAGGGGGGTGTGCAAAATCTCGGCCCATTCCGAGTCCGGTGGATGAAGTTCACCATCCCTACGCCCCAAGGCTATAGCCCACCCCTTTTTTGGGCATTTTTCCGCAGGATGAACTTGGCGCCAATGGGTTCGGCTGCTCCTTTTTGGGCGCGGCTGTGCCCGTGGCCTATTTTTATCGCGAGGAGGGGGTGGTAAAAGTCTCGGCCCATTCCGAGTCCGGCGGACGAAGTTCGTCAGCCCCGCGCCCCAAGGCCATAGCCCATCCCCTTTTTGGGCATTTTTCCGCAGGACGAACTTGGCGCCAATGGGTTCGGCTGCTCTTTTTTGGGTGCGGCTGTGCCCGCGGCCTATATTTGTCGCGGGGAGGGGGTGGTCAATGTCTCGGCCCATTCCGAGGAAGGCGGACGATGTTCGCCAGCCCCACGCCCCCAGGCTATAGCCCACCCTTTTTTGGGCATTTTTCCGCTGGACAAACTTGCCGCCAAGGGGTTCGGCTGCTCTTTTTGTGGTGTGGCTGTGCCCGCGGCCTATTTTTGTCGTGGGGAGGGGGTGGGAAAAATCTCGGCCAATTCCGAGTCCGGCGGACGAAGTTCGCCAGCCGCACGCCCCAAGGCTATAGCCCACCCCTTTTTTGGGCATTTTTCCGCAGGACGAACTGGGGGCCAAGGGATTCGGCTCCTCTTTTTTGGGCGCGGCTGCGCCCGCGGCTTATTTTCGTCATGGGGAGGGGGTGGGAAAACTCTTGGCCCATTCCGAGTCCGGCGGATGTGGTTCGCCAGCCCCACGCCCCCAGGCTACAGCCCACCCCCTTTTTGGGCATTTTTCCGCAGGACGAACTTCGCGCCAAGGGGTTCAGCTGCTCTTTTTTGGGCGCGGCTGTGCCCGCTGCCTATTTTTGTTGCGTGGAGGGGGTGGGCAAAGTCTCGGTCCATTCCAAGGAAGGAGGACGAAGTTCGCCAGCCCCACGCCCCAAGGCTATAGCCCACCCCCTTTTTGGGCATTTTTCCGCTGGACGAACTTGGCGCCAAGTGGTTCGGCTGCTCGTTTTTGGGCGCGGCTGTGCCCGCGGCCTATGTTTATCGCGGGGAGGGGGTGGGAAAAGTGTCCGCCCATTCCGAGTCCGGCGGACGAAGTTCGCCAGCCCCACGCCCCAAGGCCATATCCCACCCCCTTTTTGGGCATTTTTCCGCAGGACGAACTTGCCGCCAAGGGGTTCGGCTACTCTTTTTTGGGCGCGGCTGTGCCCGTGGCCTATTTTTGTCGTGGGGAGGGGGTGGGAAAAGTCTCGGCCCATTTGGAGTCCGGCGGACGAACTTTGGCAGCCCCACGCCCCAAGGCTATACCACACCCCTTTTTCGGGCATTTTTCCGCAGGACGAACTTGGCGCCAAGGGGTTCGGCTGCTCTTTTTTTGGCGCGGCTCTGCCCGCGGCCTATTTTTGTCACGGGGAGGGGGTGGACACAGTCTCGGCCCATTCCGAGGAAGGCGGACGAAGTGCGCCGGCCCCACGCCCAAAGGCTATAGCACACCCCTTTTTTGGGCATTTTTCCGCAGGACGAACATGCCACCAAGGGGTTTGGCTGCTCTTTTTTGGGCGCGGCTGTGCCCGCGGCCTAGTTTTGTCGCGGGGAGGGGGTGGGCAAAGTCTCGGCCCATTCCGAGTCCGGCGGACGAAGTTCGGCAGCCCCACGCCCCAAGGCAATAGCCCACCCCTTTTTTGGGCATTTTTCCGCAGGACGAACTTGGCGCCAAGGGGTTCGGCAGCTCTTTTTTGTGCGCGGCTGTGCCCGCGTCCTATTTTTGGCGTGGGGAGGGGGTGGCCAAAGTCTCGGCCCATTCAAAGGAAGGCGGACGAACTTCGCCCACCCCACGCCCGAAGGCTGTAGCCCACCCCCTTTTTGGGCATTTTTCCGCAGGACGAACTTGGCGCCAAGGGTTTCGGCTGCTCTTTTTTGGGCGCAGCTATGCCCGCGGCCTATTTTTGTCACGGCGGGGGGGTGGGCAAAGCCTCGGCCCATTCCGGGTCCGGCGGACGAAATTCGCCGGCCCCACGCCCCAAGGCTATAGCCCATCCCCTTTTTGGGCATTTTTCAGCCGGATGAACTTGGCGCCAACGGGATCGGCTGCTATTTTTTGGACGCGGTTGTCCCCACGGAATATTTTTGTCGCGGGGAGGGGGTGGTCAAAGTCTCGGCCCATTCCGAGTCCGGCGGACGATGTTCGTCCGCCCCACGCCCCAAGGCTATAGCACGCCCCTTTTTTGGGCATTTTTCCGCAGGACGAACTTGGCGCCAAGGGGTTCGGCTGCTCTTTTTTGGGCGCGGCTGTGCCCGCGGCCTATTTTTGTCTCGGGGAGGGGGTGGGAAAAGTCTCGGCGCATTCCGAGGAAGGCAGATGAACTTTACCGGCCCCACGCCCAAAGGCTATAGCACACCCCTTTTTTGGGCATTTTGCCGCAGGACGAACTTGGTACCAAGGGGTTCGGCTACTCTTTTTTGGCCGCGGCTGTGACCACGGCCTATTTTTATCGCGGGGAGGGGGTGGCCAAAGTCTCGGCCCATTCCGAGTCCGGCGGGCGAGGTTCGCCGGCCCCACGCCCCCTAGCTATCGCCCATCCCCTTTTTTAGCATTTTTCCGCAGGACGAACATGGCGCCAAAGGGTTCGGCTGCAATTTTTGGGCGCGGCTGCCCCCGCGGCCTATTTTTCCCGTGGAGAGGGGGTGGGAAAAATCTCGGCCCGTTCCGAGTCTGGCGGACGATGATCGCCAGCCCCACGCCCCAAGGCTATAGTCCACCCCCTTTTTGGGCATTTTTCAGGAGGACGAACTTGGCGCCAAGGGGATCGGCTGTTCTTTTTTGGGTGCAGCTGAGCCCGCGGCCTATTTTGTCACGGGGAGGGGGTGGGCAAAGTCTCGGCCCATTCCGAGTCCGGCGGACGATGTTCGTCCGCCCCACGCCCCAAGGCTATAGCACGCCCCTTTTTTGGGCATTTTTCCGCAGGACGAACTTGGCGCCAAGGGGTTCGGCTGCTCTTTTTTGGGCGCGGCTGTGTCCGCGGCCTATTTTTGTCTCGGGGAGGGGGTGGGAAAAGTCTCGGCGCATTCCGAGGAAGGCAGATGAACTTTACCGGCCCCACGCCCAAAGGCTATAGCACACCCCTTTTTTGGGCATTTTGCCGCAGGACGAACTTGGCACCAAGGGGTTCGGCTACTCTTTTTTGGCCGCGGCTGTGACCGCGGCCTATTTTGATCGCGGGGAGGGGGTGGCCAAAGTCTCGGCCCATTCCGCGGAAGGCGGACGAACTTTGCCGGCCCCACGCCCAAAGGCTATAGCCCACCCCCTTTTTGGGCATTTTTCCGCAGGACGAACTTGGCGCCAAGGGGTTCGGCTGCTCTTTTTTCGGTGCGGCTGTGCCCGCATCCTATTTTTGTCGCGGGGAGGGGGTGACCAAAGTCTCGGCCCATTCCGAGGAAGGCGGATGAACTTTGCCGGCCCCACGCCCAAAGGCTTTAGCACACCCCTTTTTTGGGCTTTTTTCCGCAGGACGAACTTGGCGCCAAGGGGTTCGGCTGCAGCCGCGCCCTATTTTTGTCGCGGGGAGGGGGTGGCCAAAGTCTCGGCCCATTCCGAGGAAGGCAGATGAAGTTCGCCCGCCCCACGCCCCAAGGCTATGGCCCACCCCTTTTTTGGGTATTTTTCCGCAGGACGAACTTTGCGCCAAGGGGTTCGGCTGCTCTTTTTTGGGCGCGGCTGTGCCCGCAGCCTATTTTTGTCACGGGGAGGGGGTGAGAAAAGTCTCGGCCTGTTCTGAGTCCGGCGGACGAACTTTGGCAGCCCCACGCCCCAAGGCTATCGCACACCCCTTTTTTGGGCATTTTTCCGCAGGACGAACTTGGCACCAAGGGGTTCGGCTGATCTTTTTTGGGCGCGGCTGAGCCCGCGGCCTATTTTTGGCGTTGGGAGGGGGTCGCCAAAGTGTCGGCCCAATCCGAGGAAGGCGGATGAACTTTGCCGGCCCCACGCCCAAAGGCTATAGCACGCCCCTTTTTTGGGCATTTTTCCGCAGGACGAACTTGGCGCCAAGGGGTTTGGCTGCTCTTTTTTGGGCGCGGCTGTGCCCACTGCCTATTTTTGTCACGGGGAGGGGGTGGGAAAAGTCTCGGCCCAGTCCGAGTCCAGCGGACGAAGTTCGCCCGCCCCACTCCCAAGGCTATAGCCCACCCCTTTTTTCGGCATTTTTCCGCAGGACGAACTTGGCGCCAAGGGGTTCGGCAGCTCTTTTTTGGTCGCGGCTGTGCCCGCGGCCTATTTTTGTTGTGGAGAGGGGGTGGGCAAAGTCTCGGCCCATTCCGAGTCCGCTGGACAAAGTTCGCCTGCCATACACCCCAAGGCTATAGCCCACCCCCTTTTTGGGCATTTTTCCGCAAGACGAACTTGGCACCAAGGGGTTCGGCTGCTCTTTTTTTGGTGCGGCTGTGCCCGCGGCCTATCTTTGTCGCGGGGAGGGGGTGGCCAAAGTCTCGGCCCATTCCGACGAAGGCGGACGAAGTTCGCCGGCCCCACACCCAAAGGCTATAGCACACCTTTTTTGGACAGTTTTCCGCAGGTCGAACTTGGCGCCATGGGGTTCGGCTGCTCTTTTTTGGGCGCGGCTCTCCCCACGGCCTATTTTTGTCGCGGGGAGGGGGTGGACACAGTCTCGGCCCATTCCGAGGAAGGCGGACGAAGTTCGGCAGCCCCACGCCCCAAGGCAATAGCCCACCCCTTTTTTGGGCATTTTTCCACAGGACGAACTTGGCGCCAAGGGGTTCGGCTGCTCTTTTTTGTGCGCGGCTGGGCCCGCGTCCTATTTTTGGCATGGGGAGGGGGGTGGCGAAAGTCTCGGCCCATTCAAAGGAAGGCGGACGAACTTCGCCCACCCCACGCCCGAAGGCTGTAGCCCACCCCCTTTTTGGGCATTTTTCCGCAGGACGAACTTGGCGCCAAGGGTTTCGGCTGCTCTTTTTTGGGCGCAGCTGTGCCCGCGGTCTATTTTTGGCGCGGGGAGGGGGTGGGAAAAGTCTCGGCCCATTCCGATGAAGGCGGACGAAGTTCGCCGGTCCCACACCCAAAGGCTATAGCACACCCCTTTTTTGGACATTTTTCCGCAGGTCGAACTTGGCGCCACGGGGTTCGGCTGCTCTTTTTTTGGCGCGGCTCTGCCCGCGGCCTATTTTTGTCGCGAGGAGGGGGTGGACACAGTCTCGGCCCATTCCGAGGAAGGCGGACGAAGTTCGGCAGCCCCACGCCCCAAGGCAATAGCCCACCCCTTTTTTGGGCATTTTTCCGCAGAACGAACTTGGCGCCAAGGGGTTCGGCTGCTCTTTTTTGTGCGCGGCTGTGCCCGCGTCCTATTTTTGGCATGGGGAGGGGGTTGTCAAAGTCTCGGCCCATTAAAAGGAAGGCGGACGAAGTTCGCCCACCCCATGCCCGAAGGCTGTAGCCCACTCCCTTTTTGGGCATTTTTCCGCAGGACGAACTCTGCGCCAAGGGTTTCGGCTGCTCTTTTTTGGGCGCAGCTGTGCCCGCGGCCTATTTTTGGCGCGGGGAGCGGGTGGGCAAAGTCTCGGCCCATCCGAGTCCGGCGGACGATGTTCGTCCGTCCCACGCCCCAAGGCTATAGCACGCCCCTTTTTTGGGCATTTTTCCGCAGAACGAACTTGGCGCCAAGGGGTTCGGCTGCTCTTTTTTGGGCGCGGCTGTGCCCGCGGCCTATTTTTGTCTCGGGGAGGGGGTGGGAAAAGTCTCGGCGCATTCCGAGGAAGGCGGATGAACTTTACCGGCCCCACGCCCAAAGGCTATAGCACACCCCTTTTTTGGGCATTTTGCCGCAGGACGAACTTGGCACCAAGGGGTTCGGCTACTCTTTTTTTGGCGCGGCTGTCACCGCGGCCTATTTTTGTCGCGGGGAGGGGGTGGCCAAAGTCTCGGCCCATTCCGCGGAAGGCGGACGAACTTTGCCGGCCCCACGCCCAAAGGCTATAGCCCACCCCCTTTTTGGGCATTTTTCCGCAGGACGAACTTGGCGCCAAGGGGTTCGGCTGCTCTTTTTTCGGTGCGGCTGTGCCCGCATCCTATTTTTGTCGCGGGGAGGGGGTGACCAAAGTCTCGGCCCATTCCGAGGAAGGCGGATGAACTTTGCCGGCCCCACGCCCAAAGGCTTTAGCACACCCCTTTTTTGGGCTTTTTTCTGCAGGACGAACTTGGCGCCAATGGGTTCGGCTGCAGCCGCGCCGTATTTTTGTCGCGGGGAGGGGGTGGCCAAAGTCTCGGCCCATTCCGAGGAAGGCAGATGAAGTTCGCCCGCCCCACGCCCCAAGGCTATGGCCCACCCCTTTTTTGGGTATTTTTCCGCAGGACGAACTTTGCGCCAAGGGGTTCGGCTGCTCTTTTTTGGGCGCGGCTGTGCCCGCAGCCTATTTTTGTCACGGGGAGGGGGTGAGAAAAGTCTCGGCCTGTTCTGAGTCCGGCGGACGAACTTTGGCGGCCCCACGTCCCAAGGCTATCGCACACCCCTTTTTTGGGCATTTTTCCGCAGGACGAACTTGGCGCCAAGGGGTTCGGCTGATCTTTTTTGGGCGCGGCTGAGCCCGCGGCCTATTTTTGGCGTTGGGAGGGGGTCGCCAAAGTGTCGGCCCAATCCGAGGAAGGCGGATGAACTTTGCCGGCCCCACGCCCAAAGGCTATAGCACACCCCTTTTTTGGGCACTTTTCGGCAGGACGAACTTGGCGCCAAGGGGTTCGGCTGCTCTTTTTTGGGCGCGGCTGTGTCTGCGGCCTATTTTTTTCACGGTGAGGGGTTGGGCAAAGTCTCGGCCCATTCCGAGGAAGGCAGACGAAGTTCGCCAGCCCCACGCCCCAAGGCTATAGCCCACCCCTTTTTTGGGCATTTTTCCGCAGGACGAACTTGGCGCCAATGGGTTCGGCCGCTCTTTTTTGGGCGCGGCTGTGCCCGCGGCCTATTTTTGTCATGGTCAGAGGGTGGGCAAATTCTCGGCCCATTCTGAGTCCGGCGGACGAAGTCCGCCCGCACCACGCCCCAAGGCTATAGCCCACCCCTTTTTTGGGCATTTTTCAGCAGGACGAACTTGGCGCCAATGGGTTCGGCTGCTCTTTTTTGGGTACGGCTGTGTCCGCTGCCGATTTTTATCATGGGGAGGGTGTGGGAAAAGTCTCGGCCCATTCCGAGTCCCGCGGACGAAGTTCGCCAGCCCCACGCCCCATGGCTATAGCCCACCCTTTTTTTGGGCATTTTTCCGCAGGACGAACATGGCGCCAAGGGGTTTGGCTGCTCTTTTTTATGCGCGGCTGTGTCCGCGGCCTATTTTTGTCGCAGGGAGGGGGTAGGAAATGTCTCGGCCCATTCCGAGTCCGGCGGACGAACTTCGGCAGCCCCACGCCCCAAGGCTATAGCACACCCCTTTTTTGGGCATTTTCCCGCAGGACGAACTTGGCGCAAAGGGGTTCGGCTGCTCTTTTTTGGGCGCGGCTGTGTCCGCGGCCTATTTTTGTCACGGGGATGGGGTGGGCAAAGTCTCGGCCCATTCCGAGTCCGGCGGACGAACTTCGGCAGCCCCACGCCGCAAGGCTATAGCACATAACTTTTTTAGGCATTTTTCCGCAGGACGAACTTTGTGCCAAGGTGTTCAGCTGCTCTTTTTTGGGCGCGACAGTGCTCACGGCCTATTTTTGCCACAGGGAGGGGGTGGGTAAATTCTCAACCCATTCCGAGGAAGGCGGACGAACTTTGCCGGCCCCACGCCCCAAGGCTATAGCACACCCCTTTTTTGGGCATTTCTCCGCTGGACGAACTTGGTGCCAAGGGGTTCGACTCCTCTTTTTTGGGCGCGGCTGTGCCCGCGGCCTATTTTGTGGTGCGGGGAGGGGGTGGCCAAAGTCTCGGCCCATTCCAGGGAAGGCGGATGAACTTTGCCGGCCCCACGCCCAAAGGCTATACCACACCCCTTTTTTGGGCATTTTTCCGCAGGACGAACTTGGGGCCAAGGGGTTTGGCTGCTCTTTTGTGGACGCGGCTGTGGGCGCGGCCTAGTTTTATCGTGGGGAGGGGGTGGGCAAAGTCTCGGCACATTCTGAGTCCGGCGGACGAAGTGCGCCCGCCCCACGCCCCAAGGCTATAGCCCACCCCTTTTTTGGGCATTTTTCCGCGGGACGAACTTGGCGCCAAGGGGTTCGGTTGCTCTTTTTTGGACGCGGCCGTGCCCGCGGCCTATTTTTGTCGGGGGGAGGGGGTGGGCAAAGTCTCGGCCCATTCCGAGTCCGGCGGACAAAGTTCGCCAGCCAAACGCCCCAAGGCTATAGCCCACCCCCTTTTTGGGCATTTTTCCGCAGGACGAACTTGGCGCCAAGGGGTTCGGCTGCACTTTTTTGGGCGCGGCTGTGCCCGAGGAAGGCGGACGAAGTTCGCCAGCCCCACGCCCCAAGGCTATAGCCCACCCCTTTTTTGGGCATTTTTCCACAGGACGAACATGGTGCCAAGGGGTTCGGCTGCTCTTTTTTGGGTGCGGTTGTGCCCACGGCCTATATTTTTCGTGGGGAGGGGGTGGGAAAAGTCTCGGCCCATTCCAAGTTCGGCGGACAAAGTTCGGCCGCCCCACGCCCCAAGGCTATAGCCCACCCCCTTTTTTGGGCATTTTTCCGCAGGACGAACTTGGCGCCAAGGGGTTCGGCTGCTCTTTTTAAGGTACGGCAGAGCCCGCAGCCTATATTTTTTGCGGGGAGTGGGTGGCCAAAGTCTCGGCCCATTCCGCGGAAGGTGGACGAAGTTCGCCATCCCCACGCCCCAAGGCTATAGCCCACCCCTTTTTTGGGCATTTTTCCACAGGACGAACATGGCGCCAAGGGGCTCGGCTACTCTTCTTTGGGCGCGGTTGTGCCAGCGCCCTATTTTTGTCACGGGGAGGGGGTGGGCAAAGTCTCTGCCCATTACGAGGAAGGCGGACGAAGTGCGCCAGCCCCACGCCCCAAGGCTATAGCCCACCCCTTTTTTGGGCATTTTTCCGCCGGACGAACTTGGCGCCAAGGGGTTCGGTTGCTCTTTTTTGGCCGCGGCTGTGCCCGCGGCCTATTTTTGGAGCGGGGAGCGGGTGGGCAAAGTCTCGGCCCATTCCGAGGAAGGCGGACGAAGTTCGCCAGCCCCACGCCCCAAGGCTATCGCCCACCCCTTTTTTCGGCATTTTTCCGCAGGATGAACTTTGCGCCAAGGGGTTCGACTGGTCTTTTTTGGGCGCGGCTGTGCCCGCGGCCTATTTTTGGCACGGGGAGGGGGGTGGCCAAAGTCTCGGCCCATTCCAGGGAAGGCGGATGAACTTTGCCGGCCCCACGCCCAAAGGCTATAGCACACCCCTTTTTTGGGCATTTTTCGGCAGGACGAACTTGGGGCCAAGGGGTTTGGCTGCTCTTTTGTGGGCGCGGCTGTGGCCGCGGCCTATTTTTGTCGTGGGGAGGGGGTGGGCAAAGTCTCAGCCCATTCCAAGTCCGGCGGACAAAGTTCGCCGGCCAAACGACCCAAGGCTATAGCCCACGCCATTTTTGGGCGTTTTTCCGCAGGACGAACTTGGCTCCCAGGGGTTCGGCTCCTCTTTTTTGGGCTCGGCTGTGCCCGCAGCCTATTTTTATGGCGCGGAGGGGGTGGGCAAAGTCTCGGCCCATTCCGAGTCCGGCAGACGAACTTCGCCCGCCCCACGCCCCAAGGCTATAGCCCACCCCTTTTTTGGGCGTTTTTCCGTAGGGCGAACTTGGCGCCAGGGGGTTCGGCTTCTCTTTTTTGGGCGCGGCTGTGCCCGCGGCCTATGTTTGTCATGGGGAGGGGGTGGGAAAAGTCTCGGCCCATTCCGAGTCCGGCAGACGAACTTCGCCAGCGCCACGCCCCAAGGCTACAGCCCACCCCTTTTTTGGACGTTTTTCCGTAGGGCGAACTTGGCGCCAGGGGGTTCGGCTTCTCTTTTTTGGGCGCGGCTGTGCCCGCGGCCTATTTTTGTCATGGGGAGGGGGTGGGAAAAGTCTCGGCCCATTCCGAGTCTGGCGGACGAAGTTCGCCAGCCCCACACCCCAAGGCTATAGCCCACCCCTTTTTTGGGCACTTTTCCGCAGGACGAACTTGGCGCCAAGAGGTTCGGCTGCTCTTTTTTGGGCACGGCTGTGCCCGCGGCCTATTTTTGTTGCGGGGCGGGGGTGGGAAAAGTCTCGGCCCATTCCGAGTCCGGCGGACGAACTTTGCCGGCCCCACGCCCCAAGGCTACAGCACACCCTTTTTTCGGGCATTTTTCCGCAGGACGAACTTGGCGCCAGGGGGTTCGGCTGCTCTTTTTTGTGCGCGGCTGTGCCAGCGGCCTATTTTTGTCCTGGGGAGAGGGTGGGAAAAGTCTCGGCCCATTCTGTGTCCGGCGGACGAAGTTCGCCAGCCCCACGCCCCAAGGCTATAGCCCACCCCCTTCTTGGGTATTTTTCCACAGGACGAACTTGGCGCCGAGGGGTTCGGCTGCTCTTTTTTGGGTACGGCTGCGCCCGCGGCCTATTTTTCTTGCGGGGAGGGGGTGGGCAAAGTCTCGGCACATTCCGAGTCCGGCGGACGAAGTTCGCCAGCCCCACGCCCCAAGGCTATAGCCCACCCCTTTTTTGGGCATTTTTCCGGCGGACGAACTTGGCGCCAAGGGGTTCGGCTGTTCTTTTTTCGGCGCGGCAGTGCCCGCAGCCTATTTTTACCGTGGGGAGGGGGTGGGTAAAGTCTCGGCCCATTCCACGGAAGGCGGACAAAGTTCGCCAGCCCCACACCCTAAGGCAATAGCCCACTCTTTTTTTGGGCATTTTTCCGCAGGACGAACTTGGCCCCAAGGGGTTTCGCAGCTCTTTTTTGGGCGCGGCTGTGCCAGCGGCCTATTTTTGTTGTGGGGAGAGGGTGGACAAAGTCTCGGCCCATTCCGAGGAAGGCGGACCAAGTTCGCCAGCCCCACACCCCAAGGCTATAGCCCACCCCTTTTTTGGTCATTTTTCTACAGGACGAACTTGGCGCCAAGGGGTTCGGCTGCTCTTTTTTGGGCGCGGCTGCGCCCACGGCCTATTTTTGTCATGGGGAGAGGGTGGGAAAAGTCTCGGCCCATTCCGAGTCCGGCGGACGAAGTCCGCCAGCGCCACGCCCCAAGGCTATAGCCCACCCCCTTTTTGGGCATTTTTCCGCAGGACGAACTTGGCGCCAAGGGGTTCGGCTGCTCTTTTTTGGGTACGGCTGTGCCCGCTGCCTATTTTTGTCGCGGGGAGGGGGTGGGCAAAGTCTCAGCCCATTCCGAGTCCCGTGGACGAAGTTCGCCAGGCCCACGCCCCAAGGCTATAGCCCACCCCCTTTTTGGGCATTTTTCCGCAGGACGAACTTGGCGCCAAGGGGTTCGGCTGCACGTTTTTGGGCGCGGCTGCGCCCGCGGCCTATTTTTGTCGCGGGGAGGGGGTGGGCAAAGTCTCGGCCCATTCCGAGTCCGGCGGACGAAGTTCGCCATCCCCACGCCCCAAGGCTATAGCCCACCCCTTTTTTGGGTATTTTTCCGCAGGACGAACTTGGCGCCACGGGGTTCGGCGGCACGTTTTTGGGTGCGGCTGTGCCCACGGCCTATTTTTGTCGCGGGGAGGGGGTTGGCTAAGTCTCGGCCCATTCCGAGTCTGGCGGACGAAGTTCGCCCTCCCCACGCCCCAAGGCTATATCCCACCCCTTTTTTGGGCATTTTTCCGCACGACGAACTTGGCAACAAGGGGTTCGGCAGCTCTTTTTTGGGCGCGGCTCTGGCCGCGGCCTATTTTTGTCACGGGGAGGGGGTGGGAAAAGTCTCGGCCCATTCCGAGTCCGGCAGACGAACTTCGGCAGCCCCACGCCGCAAGGCTATAGCACACAACTTTTTTAGGCATTTTTCCGCAGGACGAACTTTGTGCCAAGGTGTTCAGCTGCTCTTTTTTTGGCGCGGCTGTGCTCGCGGCCTATTTTTGTCACAGGGAGGGGGTGGGTAAATTCTCGACCCATTCCGAGGAAGGCGGACGAAGTGCGCCAGCCCCACGACCTTAGGCTATAGCCCACCCGCTTTTTGGGCATTTTTCCGCAGGACGAACTTGGCGCCAAGGGGTTCGGCTGCTCTTTCTTGGGCACGGCTGTCCCCACGGCCTATGTTTGTCACGGGGAGGTTGTGGCCAAAGTCTCGGCCCATTCCAAGGAAGGCGGACGAAGTTCGCCCGCCCCACGCCCCAAGGCTATAACCCACCCCCTTTTTGGGCATTTTTCCGCAGTACGAACTTGGCGCAAAGGGGTTCGGATGCTCGTTTTTGGGCGCGGCTGTGCCCGCGGCCTATTTTTGTCGTGCAGAGGGCTGGGCAAAGCCTCGGCCCATTCCGCGTCCGGCGGACGAAGTTCGGCAGCCCCGCGCCCCAAGGCTATAGCCCACCCCTTTTTTGGGCATTTTTCCGCAGGACGAACTTGGCGCCAAGGGGTTCGACTGCCCTTTTTTGGGCGCGGCTGTGCCCGCGGCCTATTTTTGGTGCGGGAGGGGGTGGGCAAAGTCTCGGCCCATTCCGAGTCCCGCGTACGAAGTTCGCCAGCCCCACGCCCCAAGGCAATAGCCCACCCCCTTTTTGGGCATTTTTCCGCAGAACGAACTTGGCGCCAAGGGGTTCGGCCGCTCTTTTATGGGCGCGGCTGTGTCCGCGGCCCATTTTTGTCGCGGGGAGGCGGTGGGATAAGTCTCGGTCCATTCCGAGTCCGGCGTACGAAGTTCGCCAGCCCCACGCCCCAAGGCTATAGCCCTCCCCCATTTTGGGCATTTTTCCGCAGGACGAATTTGGCGCCAAGGGGTTCGGCCGCTCTTTTATGGGCGCGGCTGTCTCCGCGGCCCATTTTTGTCGCGGGGAGGCGGTGGGATAAGTCTCGGTCCATTCCGAGTGCGGCGTACGAAGTTCGCCAGCCCCACGCCCCAAGGCTATAGCCCTCCCCCTTTTTGGGCATTTTTCCGCAGGACAAACTTGGCGCCAAGGGGTTCGGCTGCTCTTTTTTGGGCACGGCTGTGCCCACGGCCTATTTTTGTCGCGGGGAGGGGGTGGAAATAGTCTCGGCGCATTCCGAGTCCGGTGGACGAACTTCGGCAACCCCACGCCGCAAGGCTTTAGCACACAACTTTTTTAGGCATTTTTCCGCAGGACGAACTTTGTGCCAAGGTGTTCAGCTGCTCTTTTTTGGGCGCGGCTGTGCTCACGGCCTATTTTTGTCACAGGGAGGGGGTGGGTAAATTCTCGACCCATTCCGAGGAAGGCGGACGAAGTGCGCCAGCCCCACGCCCTTAGGCTATAGCCCACCCCTTTTTTGGGCATTTTTCCGCAGGATGAACTTGGCGCCAAGGGGTTCGGCTGCTCTTTTTTGGGCACGAGTGTGCCCGCGGCCTATTTTTGTGGCGGGGAGGGGGTGGGCAAAGTCTCGGCCCATTCCGAGTCCGGCGGACGAAGTTCGCCCGCCCCACGCCCAGGGCTATAGCCCACCCCTTTTTTGGGTATCTTTCCGCAGGACGAACTTGGCGCCAAGGGGTTCGACTGCTCTTTTTTGGGCGCGGCTGTGCCCGCGGCCTATTTTGTGGTGCGGGGAGGGGGTGGGCAAAGTCTTGGCCCATTCCGAGGAAGGCGGATGAATTTCGCCAGCCCCACGCCCCAAGGCTATAGCCCACACCTATTTTGGGCATTTTTCCACAGGACGAACTTGGTGCCAAGGGGTTCGACTGCTCTTTTTTGGGCGTGGCTGTGTCCGGGGCCTATTTTTGATGCGGGGAGGGGGTGGGCAAAGTCTCGGCCCATTCCAAGTCCCGCCTACGAAGTTCGCCCGCCCCACGCCCCAAGGCTATAGCCCACCCCTTTTTTTGGCATTTTTCCGCAGGACGAACTTGGCGCCAAGTGGTTCGACTCGTCTTTTTTGGGCGTGGCTGTGCCCGTGGCCTATTTTTGTCACGGGGATGGGGTGGGCAAAGTCTCGGCACATTCGGAGTGCGGCGGACGAAGTTCGCCAGCCCCACGCCCCAAGGCTATAGCCCACCCTTTTTTTGGGCATTTTTCTGCAGGACGAACTTGGCGCCAAGGGGTTCGACTGCTCTTTTTTGGGCGCGGCTGTGCCCGCGGACTATTTTTGGCACGGTGAGGGGGTGGCCAAAGTCTCGGCCCATTCCAGGGAAGGCGGATGAACTTTGCCGGCCCCACGCACAAAGGCTATAGCACACCCCTTTTTTGGGCGTTTTTCGGCAGGACGAACTTGGGGCCAAGGGGTTTGGCTGCTCTTTTGTGGGCGCGGCTGTGGCCGCGGCCTATTTTTGTCGTGGGGAGGGGGTGGGCAAAGTCTCGGCCCATTCCGAGTCCGGCGGACGAACTTCGGCAGCCCCACGTCCCAAGGGTATAGCCCACCCCTTTTTTGGGCATTTTTCCGCGGGACGAAGTTGGTGCCAAGGGGTTCGGCTGCGCTTTTTTGGGCGCGGCTGCGCCCGCGGCCTATTTTTGTCGCGGCGAGGGGTTGGACAAAGTTTCGGCCCATTCCGAGTTCGGCGGACGAACTTGGCCAGCGCCACGCCCCAAGGCAGCCCACCCCTTTTTTGGGCATTTTTCGGCAGGACGAACTTGGCGCGAAGGGGTTCGGCTGCTCTTTTTTGGGAGCGGCTGTGCCCGCGGCCTATTTTTGTCGCCGGGAGGGGGTGGGAAAAGTCTCAGCCCATTCCGAGTCCAGCGGACGAACTTAGCCCGCCCCACGCCCCAAGGCTATAGCACACCCCTTTTTTGGGGATTTTTCCGCAGGACGAACTTGGCGCCAAGGGGTTCGGCTGGTCTTTTTTGGCCCGCGGCCTATTTTTGGTGCGGGGAGGGGGTGGCAATGTCTTGGCCCATTCCAAGGAAGGCGGATGAACTTTGCCGGCCCCACGCCGAAAGGCTATAGCACACCCCTTTTTTGGGCATTTTTTCGCAGGACGAACTTGGCGCCAAGGGGTTCGGCTGCTCTTTTTTGGGCGCGGCTGTGTCTGCAGCCTATTATTGTCACGGGGAGGGGGTGGGCAAAGTCTCGGCCCATTCCGAGTCTGGCGGACGAAATTCCATAGCCCCACTCCCCAAGGCTACAGCCCACCCCCTTTTTGGGTATTTTTCCGCAGGTCGAACTTGGCGCCAAGGGGTTCGGCTGTTCTTTTTTGCACGCGGCTGTGCCCGCGGCCTATTTTTGTCACAGGGAGGGGGTGAGAAAAGTCTCGGCCCATTCCGAGTCCGGCGGACGAACTTCGGCAGCCCCACGCCCCAAGGCTATAGCACACCCCTTTTTTGGGCATTTTTCCGCAGGACAAACTTGGCGCCAAGGGGTTCCGCTGCTCTTTCTTGGTTGCGGCTGTGCCCGCTGGCGATTTTTGGTGCTGGGATGGGGTGGCCAACGTCTCGGCCCATTCCGAGGAAGGCGGATGAACTTTTCCGGCCCCATGCACAAAGGCTATAGAACCCCCCTTTTTTGGTCATTTTTCGCAGGACGAACATGGCGCCAAGGGGTTCGGCAGCTCTTTTTTTGGGTACGGCTGTGCCCGCGGCCTATTTTGGTCGCGGGGAAGAGGTGGGCAAAATTCTCGGCCCATTCCGAGTCCGGCGGACGAAGTATGCCAGACCCACGCCCCAAGGCTATAGCCCACCACTTTTTTGGGCATTTTTCCGCAGGACGAACTTGGCGCCAAGGGGTTCGGTTGCCCTTTTTTGGGCGCGGCTGTGCCCGCGGCCTATGTTTGTCGCGGGGAGGGGGTGGGAAAAGTCTCGGCCGATTCCGAGGATGGCGGATGAACTTTGCCGGCCCCACGCACAAAGGCTATAGATCCCCCCTTTTTTGGTCATTTTTCCGCAGGACGAACTTGGCGCCAAGGGGTTCGGCTGCTCTTTTTTGGGCGCGGCTGTGCCCGCGGCCTATTTTTTGTGCGGGGTGGGGGTGGCCAAAGTGTCGGCCCATTCCGAGTCCGGCGGACGAAGTTCGCCAGCCCCACGCCCCAAGGCTATAGCCCACCCCTTTTTTGGGCATTTATCCGCAGGGCGAACATGGCGCCAAGGGGTTCGGCTGCTCTTTTTTTGGGCGTGGCTGTGCCCGCGGCCAATTTTTGTCGCGGGGAGGGGGTGGGCAAAGTCTCGGCCCATTCCGAGGAAGATGGATGAAGTTCGCCAGCCCCACGCCCCAAGGCCATAGCCTACCCCTTTTTTGGGCATTTTTCCGCAGGAGGAACTTGGCGCCAAGGGGTTCGGCTGCTCTTTTTTGGGCGCGGCTGTGCCTGAGGCCAATGTTTGTCACGGGGAGGGGGTGGGAAAAGTCTTGGGCGATTCTGAGGAAGGCAGATGAACTTTGCCGGCCCCACGCACAAAGGCTTTAGAACCCCCCTTTTTTGGTCATTTTTCCGCAGGATGAACTTGGCGGCAAGGGGTTCGGCTGCTCTTTTTTGTGCGCGGCTGTGCCCGCGGCCTATTTTTTGTGTGGGGAGGGGGTGGCCAAAGTCTCGGCCCATTCCGAGGAAGGCGGATGAACTTTGCCGACCCCACGCCGAAAGGCTATAGCACAACCTTTTTTTTGGGCATTTTTCTACAGGACGATTTTGACCCCAAGGGGTTCGGCGGCTCTTTTTTGGGCGCGGCTGTGCCCGCGGCCTATTTTTGCCGCGGGGAGGGGCTGGGCAAAGTCTCGGCCCATTCCGAGTCCGGTGGACGAAGTTCGCCTGCCCCACGCCCAAAGGCTATAGCACACCCCTTTTTTTAGCATTTTTAGGCAGGACGAGCTTGGCGCCAAGGGGTTCGGCTGCTCTTTTTTCGGAGCGGCATTGCCCGCGGCCTATTTTTGTCGCCGGTAGGGGGTGAGAAAAGTCTCGGCCCATTCCGAGCCCGGCGGACGAACTTCGGCAGCCCCACGCCCCAAGGCTATAGCACACCCCTTTTTTGGACAATTTTCGGCAGGACGAACTTGGCGCCAAGTAGTTCGGCTGCTCTTTTTTGGGCGCGGCGGTGCCCGCAGCCTATTTTTGTCGCGGGGAGGGGGTGGCCAAAGTCTCGGCCCATTCCGAGTCCGGCGGACGAAGTTTGCCAGCCCCACGCCCCAAGGCTATAGCCCACCCCTTTTTTGGGCATTTTTCCGCACGATGAACTTGGCGCCAAGGGGTTCGGCTGCTCTTTTTTGGGCGCGGCTGTGCCCGCAGCCTATTTTTGTCGCGGGGAGGGGGCGGGCAAAGTCTCGGCCCATTCCGAGTCCGGCGGACGAAGTTCACCAGCCCCACGCCCCAAGGCTATAGCCCACCCCTTTTTTGGGAATTTTTCTGCGGGACGAACTTGGTCCCAAGAGGTTCGGCTGCACTTTTTTGGGCGCGGCTGTGCCCGCGGCCTATTTTTGTCGCGGGGAAGGGTTGGACTAAGTCTCGGCCCATTCCGAGTTCAGCGGACGAACTTCGCCAGCGCCACGCCCCAAGGCTATAGCCCACCCCTTTTTTGGGCATTTTTCGGCAGGACGAACTTGGCGCGAAGGGGTTCGGCCGCTCTGTTTGCGTGCAGCTGTGCCCGCGGCCTATTTTTGTTGCCGGGAGGGGGTGGGAAAAGTCTCGGCCCATTCCGAGTCCGGCGGACGAACTTAGCCGGCCCCACGCCCGAAGGCTATAGCACACCTCTTTTATGGGCATTTTTCCGCTGGACGAACTTGTCGCCAAGGGGTTTGGCTGGTCTTTTTTGGGCGCGGCTGTGCCCGCGGCCTATTTTTGGTGCGGGGAGGGGGTGGCAATGGCTCGGCGCATTCCGAGGAAGGCGGATGAACTTTGCCGGCCCCACGCCGAAAGGCTATAGCACACCCCTTTTTTGGGCATTTTTTCGCAGGACGAACTTGACGCCAAGGGGTTCGGCTGCTCTTTTTTGGGCGCGGCTGTGTCCGCAGCCAATTACTGTCACGGGGAGGGGGTGGACAAAGTCTCGGCCCATTCCGAGTCCGGCGGACGAAATTCGCCAGCCCCACGGCCCAAGGTTATAGCCCACCCCCTTTTTGGGCATTTTTCCGCAGGTCGAACTTGGCGCCAAGGGGTTCGGCTGCTCTTTTTTGCACGCGGCTGTGCCCGCGGCCTATTTTTGTCACAGGGAGGGGGTGAGAAAAGTCTCGGCCCATTCCGAGTCCGGCGGACGAACTTCGGCAGCCCCACGCCCCAAGGCTATAGCACACCCCTTTTTTGGGCATTTTTCCGCAGGACAAACTTGGCGCCAAGGGGTTCCGCTGCTCTTTCTTGGTTGCGGCTGTGCCCGCTGGCGATTTTTGGTGCTGGGATGGGGTGGCCAACGTCTCGGCCCATTCCGAGGAAGGCGGATGAACTTTGCCGGCCCCATGCACAAAGGCTATAGAACCGCCCTTTTTTGGTCATTTTTCGCAGGACGAACATGGCGCCAAGGGGTTCGGCTGCTCTTTTTTTGGGTGCGGCTGAGCCCGCGGCCTATTTTGGTCGCGGGGAAGTGGTGGGCAAAAGTCTCGGCCCATTCCGAGTCCGGCGGACGAAGTATGCCAGACCCACGCCCCAAGCCTATAGCCCACCACTTTTTTGGGCATTTTTCCGCAGGACGAACTTGGCGCCAAGGGGTTCGGCTGCCCTTTTTTGGGCGCGGCTGTGCCCGCGGCCTATGTTTATCGCGGAGAGGGGGTGGGAAAAGTCTCGGCCGATTACGAGGAAGGCGGATGCACTTTGCCGGCCCCACGCACAAAGGCTATAGACCCCCCCTTTTTTGGTCATTTTTCCGCAGGACAAACTTGGCGCCAAGGGGTTCGGCAGCTCTTTTTTGGGCGCGGCTGTGCCCGCGGCCTATTTTTGGTGCGGGGAGGGGCTGGCCAAAGTCTCGGCCCATTCCGAGTCCGGCGGACGAAGTTCGCCAGCCCCACGCCCCAAGGCTATAGCCCACCCCTTTTTTGGGCATTTATCGCAGGGCGAACATGGCGCCAAGGGGTTCGGCTGCTCTTTTTTTGGGCGCAGCTGCGCCCGCGGCCTATTTTTGTCGCGGGGAGGGGGTGGGTAAAGTCTCGGCCCATTCCGAGGAAGATGGATGAAGTTCGCCAGCCCCACGCCCCAAGGCCATAGCCTACCCCTTTTTTGGGCATTTTTCCGCAGGAGGAACTTGGCACCAAGGGGTTCGGCTGCTCTTTTTTGGGCGCGGCTGTGCCTGCGGCCTATGTTTGTCGCGGGGAGGGGGTGGGAAAAGTCTCGGCCGATTCCGAGGAAGGCGGATGAACTTTGCCGGCCCCACGCACAAAGGCTTTAGAACCCCCCTTTTTTGGTCATTTTTCCGCAGGACGAACTTGGCGCCAAGGGGTTTGGCTGCTCTTTTATGGGCGCGGCTGTGCCCGCGGCCTATTTTTTGTGTGGGGAGGGGGTGGCCAAAGTCTCGGCCCATTCCGAGGAAGGCGGACGAACTTTGCCGACCCCACGCCGAAAGGCTATAGCACACCCCTTTTTTTGGGCATTTTTCTACAGGACGATTTTGGCCCCAAGGGGTTCGGCGTATCTTTTTTGGGCGCGGCTGTGCCCGCTGCCTATTTTTGCCGCGGGGAGGGGCTGGGCAAAGTCTCGGCCCATTCCGAGTCCGGCGGACGAAGTTCGCCTGCCCCATGCCCAAAGGCTATAGCACACCCCTTTTTTGGGCATTTTTCGGCAGGACGAACTTGGCGCCAAAGGGTTTGGCTGCTCTTTTTTGGGTTCGGCTGTGCCCGCGGCCTATTTTTGTCGCCGGGAGGGGGTGGCAAAAGTCTCGGCCGATTCCGAGGAAGGCGGATGAACTTTGCCGGCCCCACGCACAAAGGCTTTAGAACCCCCCTTTTTTGGTCATTTTTCTGCAGGACGAACTTGGCGCCAAGGGGTTCGGCTGCTCTTTTATGGGCGCGGCTGTGCCCGCGGCCTATTTTTTGCGTGGGGAGGGGGTGGCCAAAGTCTCGGCCCATTCCGAGGAAGGCGGATGAACTTTGCCGACCCCACGCCGAAAGGCTATAGCACACCCCTTTTTTTGGGCATTTTTCTACAGGACGATTTTGGCCCCATGGGGTTCGGCGTCTCTTTTTTGGGCGCGGCTGTGCCCGCGGCCAATTTTTGCCGCGGGGAGGGGCTGGCCAAAGTCTCGCCCCATTCCGAGTCCGGCGGACAAAGTTCGCCTGCCCCATGCGCAAAGGCTATAGCACACCCCTTTTTTGGGCATTTTTCAGCAGGACGAACTTGGTGCCAAGGGGTTCGGCCGCTCTTTTTTGGGCGCGGCTGTGCCCGCAGCCTATTTTTGTCGCGGGGAGGGGGTGGCCAAAGTCTCGGCCCATTCCGAGTCCGGCGGACGAAGTTCGCCAGCCCCACGCCCCAAGGCTATAGCCCACCCCTTTTTTGGGCATTTTTCTGCACGACGAACTTGGCGCCAAGGGGTTCGGCTGCACTTTTTTGGGCGCAGCTGTGCCCGCGGTCTATTTTTGTCGCAGGGAGGGGTTGGACAAATTCTCGGTCCATTCCGAGTTCGGCGGACGAAGTTCGCCAGCCCCACGCCCCAAGGCTATAGCCCACCCCTTTTTTTGGCTTTTTTTCGCAGGACTAACTTGGCGCCAAGGGGTTCGGCTGCTCTTTTTTGGGCGCGGCTGTGCCCGTGCCCGATTTTTGTTTCGGGGAGGGGGTGGACAAAGTCTCGGTCCATTCCGAGTTCGGCGGACGAACATCGCCAGCTCCACGCCCCAAGGCTATAGCCCACCCCTTTTTTGGGCATTTTTCGGCAGGACGAACTTGGCGCCAAGGGGGTCGGCTGCTCTTTTTTGGGTGCGGCTGTTCCCGCGGCCTATTTTTGTCGCCGGGAGGGGGTGAGAAAAGTCTCGGCCCATTCCGAGCCCGGTGGACGAACTTCGGCAGCCCCACGCCCCAAGGCTATAGCACACCCCTTTTTTGGGCATTTTTCGGCAGGACAAACTTAGCGCCAAGGGGTTCGGCTGCTCTTTTTTGGGCGCGGCTGATCCCGCAGCCTAATTTTGTCACGGGGAGGGGGTGGGCAAAGTCTCGGCCCATTCGGAGTCCGGCAGATGAAGTTCGCCAACCCCACGCCCCAAGGCTATAGCCCACCCCCTTTTTGGGCATTTTTCCGCAGGACGAACTTGGCGCCAAGGGGTTCGGCTGCTATTTTTTCTGCGCGGCTGTGCCCGTGGCCGATTTTTGTTTCGGAGAGGGGTTGGGCAACGTCTCGGCACATTCCGAGTCAGACGGACGAAGTTCGCCAGCCCCAAGCCCCAAGGCTATCGCCCACCACTTTTTTGGGTATTTTTCCGCAGGACGAACTTGGCGCCAAGGGGTTTGGCTGCTCTTTGTTGGGTGCGGCTGTGCCCGCGGCCTATTTTTGTCGTGGGGAGGGTGTGGGAAAAGTCTCGGCCCGTTCGGAGTCCGGCGGACGAACTTCGGCAGCTCCGCGCCCCAAGGCTATAGCACACCCCTTTTATGGGCATTTTTCCGCAGGACGAACTTGGCGCCAAGGGGTTCGGCTGCTCTTTTTTGGCCGCGGCTGTGCCCGCGGTCTATTATTGTCGCGGGGAGGGGGTGGGCAATGTCTCGGCTGATTCCGAGGGAGGCGAATGAAGTTCGCCGGCCCCACGCTCAAAGGATATAGCACACCCCTTTTTTGGGCATTTTTCCGCAGGACGAACTTGGCGCCAAGGGGTTCGGCTGCTCTTTGTTGGGTGCGGCTGTGCCCGCGGCCTATTTTTGTCGCGGGGAGGGGGTGGGAAAAGTCTCGGCCCGTTCGGAGTCCGGCGGACGAACTTCGGCAGCTCCACGCCCCAAGGCTATAGCACACCCCTTTTATGGGCATTTTTCCGCAGGACGAACTTGGCGCCAAGGGGTTCGGCTGCTCTTTTTTGGCCGCGGCTGTGCCCGCGGTCTATTATTGTCGTGGGCAGGGGGTGGGCAATGTCTCGGCCCATTCCGAGTCCGACGGACGAAGTTCGCACGCCACACGCCCCAAGGCGGCAGGCCACCCCTTTTTTGGGCATTTTTCCGCATGATGAACTTGGCGCCACGGGGTTCGGCAGCTCTTTTCTGGGAGCGGCTGTGCCCGCGGCCTATTTTTGTCGCGGGGGACGGGGTGGGAAAAGGCTCGGCCCATTCCGAGTTCGGTGGACGAACTTAGCCGGCCCCACGCCCCAAGGCTATAGCACACTTTTTCCCCTTTTTAGGGCATTTTTCCGCAGGACGAACTTGGCGCCAAGGGGTTCGGCTGCACTTTTTTGGGCGCTGCTGTGCCTGCGGCCTATTTTTGCCGCGGGGAGGGGGTGGCCAAACTCTCGGCCCATTCCGAGGAAGGCGGATGAGCTTTGCCGGCCCAATGCCCAAAGGCTATAGCACACCCCTTTTTTGGGCATTTTTCCACAGGACGAAGTTGGCGCCAAGGGGTTCGGCTGCTCTTTTTTGGGCGCGGCTGTGCCCGCGGCCTATTTTTGTCGCGGGGAGGGGGTGGGAAAAGTCTCGGCCCGTTCGGAGTCCGGCGGACGAACTTCGGCAGCTCCACGCCCCAAGGCTATAGCACACCCCTTTTATGGGCATTTTTCCGCAGGACGAACTTGGCGCCAAGGGGTTCGGCTGCTCTTTTTTGGCCGCGGCTGTGCCCGCGGTCTATTATTGTCGTGGGCAGGGGGTGGGCAATGTCTCGGCCCATTCCGAGTCCGACGGACGAAGTTCGCACGCCACACGCCCCAAGGCGGCAGGCCACCCCTTTTTTGGGCATTTTTCCGCATGACGAACTTGGCGCCACGGGGTTCGGCAGCTCTTTTCTGGGAGCGGCTGTGCCCGCGGCCTATTTTTGTCGCGGGGACGGGGTGGGAAAAGGCTCGGCCCATTCCGAGTTCGGTGGACGAACTTAGCCGGCCCCACGCCCCAAGGCTATAGCACACTTTTTCCCCTTTTTAGGGCATTTTTCCGCAGGACGAACTTGGCGCCAAGGGGTTCGGCTGCACTTTTTTGGGCGCTGCTGTGCCTGCGGCCTATTTTTGCCGCGGGGAGGGGGTGGCCAAACTCTCGGCCCATTCCGAGGAAGGCGGATGAGCTTTGCCGGCCCAATGCCCAAAGGCTATAGCACACCCCTTTTTTGGGCATTTTTCCACAGGACGAAGTTGGCGCCAAGGGGTTCGGCTGCTCTTTTTTGGGCGCGGCTGTGCCCGCGGCCTATTTTTGTCGCGGGGAGGGGGTGGCCAAAGTCTCGGCCCATTCCGAGTCCGGCGGACGAAGTTCGGCAGCCCCACGCCCCAAGGCTATAGCACACCCCTTTTTTGGGCATTTTTCGGCAGGACGAACTTGGCGCCAAGGGGTTCGGCTGCTCTTTTTTGGGTGCGGCTGTGCCTGCGGCCTATTTTTGCCTCGGGGCGGGGCTGGTCAATGTCTCGGCCGATTCCGAGTCCGGCGGACGAAGTTCGCCAGCGCCACGCCCAAAGGCTATAGCACACTTTTTCCCCTTTTTAGGGCATTTTTCCGCAGGACGAACTTGGCGCCAAGGGGTTCGGCTGCACTTTTTTCGACGCGGCTGTGCCTGCGGCCTATTTTTGGCGCGGGGAGGGGGTGGCTAAACTCTCGGCCCATTCCGAGGAAGGCGGATGAACTTTGCCGGCCCAACGCCCAAAGGCTATAGCACACCCCTTTTTTGGGCATTTTTCCGCAGGACGAACTTGGCGCCAAGGGGTTCGGCAGCTCTTTTCTGGGAGCGGCTGTGCCCGCGGCCTATTTTTGTCGCGGGGACGGGGTGGGAAAAGTCTCGGCCCATTCCGAGTCCGGCGGACGAACTTAGCCGGCCCCACGCCCCAAGGATATAGCACACCCCTTTTTTGGGCATTTTTCCGCAGGACGAACTTGGCGCCAAGGGGTGCGGCTGCTCTTTTTTGGCCGCGGCTGTGCCCACGGTCTATTATTGTCGCGGGCAGGGGGTGGGCAATGTCTCGGCCGATTCCGAGGAAGGCGGATGAAGTTCGCCGGCCCCACGCCGAAAGGCTATAGCACACCCCTTTTTTGGGCATTTTTCTACAGGACGAAATTGGCGCCAAGGGGTTCGGCTGCTCTTTTTTGGGCGCGGCTGTGCCCGAACCCTATTTTTGTCGCGGGGAGGGGGTGGGCAATGTCTCGGCCCATTCCGAGTCCGACGGACGAAGTTCTCCCGCCACACGCCCCAAGGCTGCAGGCCACCCCTTTTTTGGGCATTTTTCCGCAGGACGAACTTGGCGCCAAGGGGTTCGGCAGCTCTTTTTTCGGCGCGGCTGTGTCCGCGGCCTATTTTTGTTGCGGGGAGGGGGTGGGCAAAGTCTCGGCCCATTCCAAGTCCGGCGGACGAAGTTCACCAGCCCCACGCCCCAAGGGTATAGCCCACCCCTTTTTTGGGAATTTTTCCGCAGGACGAACTTGGTGCCAAGGGGTTCAGCTGCACTTTTTTGGGCGCGGCTGTGCCCGCGGCCTATTTTTGTCGCAGGGAGGGGTTGGACAAAGTCTCGGCCCATTCCGAGTTCGGCGGACGAACGTCGCCAGCCCCACGCCCCAAGGCTATCGCCCACCCCTTTTTTGGGAATTTTTCGGCAGGACGAACTTTGCGCCAAGGGGTTCGGCTGCTCTTTTTGCGTGCAGCTGTGCCCGCGGCCTATTTTTGTCGCCGGGAGGGGGTGGGAAAAGTCTCGGCCCATTCCGAGTGCGGCGCACGAACTTAGCCGGCCCCACGCCCCAAGGCTATAGCACACCCCTTTTTTGGGCATTTTTCCGCAGGACGAACTTGGCGCCAAGGGGTTCGGCTGGTCTTTTTTGGGCGCGGCTGTGCCCGCAGCCTATTCTTGGTGCGGGGAGGGGGTGGCAATGTCTCGGCCCATTCCGAGGAAGCCGGATGAACTTTGCCGGCCCCACGCCGAAAGGCTATAGCACACCCCTTTTTTGGGCATTTTTTCGCAGGACGAACTTGGCGCCAAGGGGTTCGGCTGCTCTTTTTTGGGCGCGGCTGTGTCCGCAGCCTATTATTGTCACGGGGAGGGGGTGGGCAAAGTCTCGGCCCATTCCGAGTCCGGGGGACGAAATTCGCCAGCCCCACGCCCCAAGGCTATAGCCCACCCCCTTTTTGGGCATTTTTCCGCAGGTCGAACTTGGCGCCAAGGGGTTCGGCTGCTCTTTTTTGCACACGGCTGTGCCCGCGGCCTATTTTTGTCACAGGGAGGGGGTGAGAAAAGTCTCGGCCCATTCCGAGTCCGGCGGACGAACTTCGGCAGCCCCACGCCCCAAGGCTATAGCACACCCCTTTTTTGGGCATTTTTCCGCAGGACAAACTTGCCGCCAAGGGGTTCCGCTGCTCTTTTTTGGTTGCGGCTGTGCCCGCTGGCGATTTTTGGTGCTGGGATGGGGTGGCCAACGTCTCGGCCCTTTCCGAGGAAGGCGGATGAACTTTGCTGGCCCCATGCACAAAGGCTATAGCACACTTCACCCCTTTTTTGGGCATTTTTCCGCAGGACGAACTTGGCGCCAAGGGGTTCGGCTGCTCTTTTTTGGGCGCTGCTGTGCTCGCGGCCTATATTTGCCGCGGGGAGGGGCTGGGCAAAGTCTCGGCCCATTCCGAGTCCGGCGGACGAAGTTCGCCAGCCCCATGCCCAAAGGCTATAGCACACTTTTTCCCCTTTTTAGGGCATTTTTCCGCAGGATGAACTTGGCGCCAAGGGGTTCGGCTGCACTTTTTTGGGCGCTGCTGTGCCTGCGGCCTATTTTTGGCGCGCGGAGGGGGTGGCCAAACTCTCGGTCCATTCCGAGCAAGGCGGATGAACTTTGCCGGCCCAACCCCCAAAGGCTATAGCACACCCCTTTTTTGGGCATTTTTCGGCAGGACGAACTTGGCGCCAAGGGGTTAGGCTGCTCTTTTTTGGGCGCGGCTGTGGCCGCGGCCTATTTTTGTCGCGGGGAGGGGGTGGGCAAAGTCTCGGCCTATTCCGAGTCCGGCGGACGAAGTTCGGCAGCCCCACGCCCCAAGGCTATAGCACACCCCTTTTTTGGGTATTTTTCGGCAGGATGAACTTGGCGCCAAGGGGTTCGGCTACTCTTTTTTGTGTGCGGCTTTGCCCGCGGCCTATTTTTGTCGCCGGGAGGGGGTGAGAAAAGTCTCGGCCCATTCCGAGCCCGGCGGATGAACTTCGGCAGCCCCACGCCCCAAGGCTATAGGACACCCCTTTTTTTGGCATTTTTCGGCAGGACGAACTTGGCGCCAAGGGGTTCGGCTGCTCTTTTTTGGGTACGGCTGTGCCTGCGGCCTATTTTTGCCGCGGGGAGGGGCTGGTCAATGTCTCGGCCCATTCCGAGTCCGGCGGACGAAGTTCGCCAGCCCCATGCCCAAAGGCTATAGCACACTTTTTCCCCTTTTTAGGGCATTTTTCCGCAGGACGAACTTGGCGCCAAGGGGTTCGGCTGCACTTTTTTGGGCGCGGCTGTGCCTGCTGCCTATTTTTGGCGCGGGGAGGGGGTGGCCAAACTCTCGGCCCATTCCGAGGAAGGCGGATGAACTTTGCCGGCCCAACGCCCAAAGGCTATAGCACACCCCTTTTTTGGTCATTTTTCCGCAGGACGAACTTGGCGCCAAGGGGTTCGGCTGCTCTTTTTTGGTCGCGGCTGTGCCCGCAGCCTATTTTTGTCGCGGGGAGGGGGTGGCCACAGTCTTGGCCCATTCCGAGTCCGGCGGACGAAGTGCGCCGGCCCCACGCCCCAAGGCTATAGCCCACCCCTTTTTTGGGCATTTTTCCGCACGACGAACTTGGCGCCAAGGGGTTCGGCTGCTCTTTTTTGGGCGCGGCTGTGGCCGTGGCCTATTTTTGTCGCGGGGAGGGGGTGGGCAAAGTCTCGGCCCATTCCGAGTCCGGCGGACGAAGTTCGCCAGACCCACGCCCCAAGGCTATAGCCCACCCCTTTTTTGGGCATTTTTCCGCACAACGAACTTGGCGCCAAGGGGTTCAGCTGCTCTTTTTTGGGCGCGGCTGTACCCGCGGCCTATTTTTGTCACGGGGAGGGGGTGGGCAAAGTCTCGGCCCATTCCGAATCCGGAGGACGAAGTTCGGCAGCCCCACGCCCCAAGGATATAGGACAGCCCTTTTTTGGGCATTTTTCGGCAGGACGAACTTGGCGCCAAGGGGTTCGGCTGCTCTTTTTTGGTCGCAGCTGTGCCCGCAGCTTATTTTTGTCGCGGGGAGGGGGTGGCCAAAGTCTCGGCCCATTCCGAGTCCGGCGGATGAAGTTCGCCAGCCCCACGCCCCAAGGCTATAGCCCACCCCTTTTTTGGGCATTTTTCCGCACGACGAACTTGGCGCCAAGGGGTTCGGCTGCTCTTTTTTGGGCGCGGCTGTGACCGCGGCCTATTTTTGTCACGGGGAGGGGGTGGGCAAAGTCTCGGCCCATTCCGAGTCCGGCGGAGGAAGTTCGCCAGCCCCACGCCCAAAGGCTATAGCACACTTCACCCCTTTTTTGGGCATTTTTCCGCAGGTCGAAATTGGCGCCAAGGGGTTCGGCTGCAATTTTTTGAACGCGGCTGTGCCCGCGGCCTATTTTTGGTGCGGGGAGGGGGTGGCCAAATTCTCGGCTCATTCCGAGTCCGGCGGACGAACATCGGCAGCCCCACGCCCCAAGGCTATAGCCCACCCCTTTTTTGGGCATTTTTCCGCACGACGAACTTGGCGCCAAGGGGTTCGGCTGCTCTTTTTGGGCGCGGCTGTGCCCGCGGCCTATTTTCATGTTGCCTTTGTAGCTCATTGGACATCGATGCCAATATATAGCTTTTAGCAGTGAGGTCATCATCTTGCCACTTCTGATAAGTGACACGTTCTTCCTCACTTGCTCCCTCAGGAATTTCATTTGGCTTAGGTGTATCAAGAACATAGATAATTTTCTCATAATTAAGAACAATTCTTAAATTCCTTAACCAATCAACGTAATTGGGTCCCGTCAAACGGTAATTTTCCAGAATTCGTGCTAGCGGATTATTCATTATTAAATATTTCTGCAGAAAATATTAAATTAAATTATTAGCATTTTATTATAATCTATTTGATTTTGGTCTTTAAATTAAATAGTACCTCCCACTATTTTATCATTTCAATACACTCCCATATGTAAGAAACGGAAACTCTCATTGGTAAAAGTTTCTAGTAGGAATCGGATTCTCATTAGCATAAGTTTACCTCACCTAACAGTTCTTGGCTTACTTATTTTAATGAGTAGGTAACTCTTTACCAAATGCATCTCATGCATGTACCGATTATCCTTCGGCCTCTAAATCATTAATACCTCACCTAACAGTTCTTGGTATAAATGATTTAGTTAAGTTTACCCTAATACCCTTGCACATTTTCAAAACATCTTACTAACCTCACCTAACAGTTCTTGGTAGCTTAATGTATGAATTATGCATCATCGCATGATATATGGTTTATTTTCAACATTTTAATGAATGAGTAGCCCATGTATCCATGACAACTAGCCCAAGCATAAAATATTTTAAATATTCCATTGGTATTAGTAGGCCATGATGAATATTCTCAATATCCATCATTACAACTTAACAATAATTATTTTTATTTAATTAGGGAGTATTTGGGCATTATTATGGTCTCACTTTTTAGCATGTTATTCCATTTACAATATTCAAATATGTCTAAGCACCCTAATATACATCTCATGCATATTATAGACAAACCAACTAAGGATGATCATGGAATTTTCTAATAAAACCAATTTGAGCCAAAATTGGTTTTAAGGTCCACCTAGGTATCAAGCAAATAATAATGACTATGAGACATCTTATGCCTCAAATTATTACAAATATTAATTTCTATTTGAGAGGCCAAAATTACATTGAAAGTGCTGCAACAATCCATGAAGTCTTCTTGCTCCAATCCTCCAACGCACCGTAAATACGCCATCCTTCCTTTGGCAATCATCTCACTTTGTAGTAATTACATATTTAGAAGAATTGAGGTACAAATCTCAGGGGTAATGGGATACAATCAGATCTTAATAGAAGGAGGAACATGCAAGTCCCTATTTAAAAATATTACAACCATTTAAGCCTTTAGAAATCGGCCAAATCAACAAATGAATCAATAGCTCATTCAATCATGCATATATTCAATCATCACATGACATAAATATATCTAGGTCTTTCCATGATCATCCTTCATGCTATTATAAATGGAAATAACATAAATCATGCTTCAAAAATTCGAAATTGAATGAAGATGGCTCTGATAGCACTTGAAGGACAACATTTGTCCATGAGGTTCCTAATAACGCAACTATTGCGCAGTAAAATTAAAACAGATGGCGGAAGCTCTAGAAACCTCGGATCGACTTCATTCAAAAACGAAAATCAAGAGGAAAGATTGAAGTTTAATTACCTCACTTGCAGTTTCGAAAACAACTTCGTGAAGTGGGAGAAAACGACTGAAAACAGCAAGCTCCGAACACTGTCCAGAAAAACAGCTCTGCACGAACAGCTTCTGTTTTGCCACGATCTGAGATCCTTTAAACACCCCAATTGTGATGCCTCTAATCAGTCCACACTTAGAAATGTTCTAGGAGTTCAGAGGATTTGGAATCTCGAAATTTCATTAAGAAATGAGAGAGATAATGAAGAAACATGAGTGCTAGCTCATTTGATTCCATCCACCAAATAAAGCCCCATTATCTCTAATAATGGCACCAAACATTATCATGTGCTTAGACCCACCCACTTAGCCATTATTTATTGAAATTGATCTCATCACTTCAATAAACTATTTAATCAAATAAATAAATAGCTAATATTAATTAATTATTTAACCCCATTTTGATCACATCAAATGGTTAAATGTGGGCTTCTCTTGTGACATGTTCTAATGCTTTCTCTTAATCCATATTGGATCCAATAAAAGCCCATAATTCTAAACCCAAAATTGGTCTAGAAGTCCATAATCATATATGAACCCGAACATGTCTAAAACGGTCATTTTACATGCTCGACATTCCATAATGTTTAATTGAGGATTTATGAAATTTATTTTGTTCCTTAAACTATTTATGGAACATCTAAATTTCTATCTTAAATCATATTTAAGATGTATTTATATTTATATTCATTCTCAATGAATTATAATATAAATATTGATTTTCCTAAAATTAAGAAATCTAACTTCTCATTTTCTAGTAACTCCTTTTTCATTTCTATATTGTGTGTGACCTTTTAGGTTCTTAGTTATAAGGTAGTAGAACTATTTTAATGATAAATCTTTATTCATTAAATGATGCTAAACTCTTTAGTCATCAATTAGAACCTTTCTAATGACCTTAAGATGCATTGGTAATACGCTTTACCAATATTGATCATAAGGTTTCTACAAGTCATGAGTGACACCTAGCAGTATATCACGACTATCCAAATAACAAGAATTGTTGGATCTATAGAACCTATTCCATTGCATCTCTATGTCTTGGTCTCTTCATCATCCATGTCCAGAGAAAAACACAGCTTATGGTTTATTATGTTAAGCAGTTGTGCTTTATCTCAAAATAAATATAAATGAACTTGGCATGTTAATATAATTTGAACTCCTTCAAATATATTTCACCTTGGCCAAGGATTTCTCATGCCAATTCATATTATCTCATAGGGACATCCTTTTTGTATATTACAAAGTGATGAATTCCATATTGGCCATCAACTTGTCTTCATACATAGCCAACCATGACAGCTATTGCTAGATCTCTTCCGTGATTAGGAATCAATCGTTATGCATTCACATATCAGAGATGTCTATGTATAAGACATCTGTTATGCCTCAGGTCTAAAGACCATTACTAAACATAGTGTCTGTTACAATGTATAATAAGCCATTAACACTCACGACCATATGGCTTACTATATTCGGTCAAGTTCAGTAAACTCATTCTCTTAACAAGTACCTATGTGTTTGACTTGACATCTCATGTCAATGATATGAAACTCACCATCCATCTTAGTATCACATACCATAAGGAGTCATAACACATACTAGTGTTTATAGGAATTTATAATGTCCAATCATAAATCCACCACTAGGAACTATTTTAGAAGTATAGTACAAAGGATACACGTTTCATATTCTCGACATACTCGAGAATGTGTTCCTTAACTATTTTACTTCTTGGACTATATTCATTAAATTAATATATGAATATTGATAACTTTGCCATTTTATAAATATCAAAATGCTATTCAAATACAATCATTCCCTAAACAATCAAATCACCATTCGGTTGGCCTTTAGGGCATATTACTAACACTTTTTTGGGCGCGGCTGTGCCCGCGGCCTATTTTTGTCGCCGGGAGGGGGTGAGAAAAGTCTCGGCCCATTCCGAGCCCGGCGGACGAACTTCGGCCGCCCCACGCCCCAAGGCTATAGCACACCCCTTTTTCGGGCATTTTTCGGCAGGACGAACTTGGCGCCAAGGGGTTCGGCTACTCTTTTTTGGGCGCGGCTGTGCCTGCGGCCTATTTTTGCCACGGGGAGGGGCTGGTCAATGTCTCGGCCCATTCTGAGTCCGGCGGACGAAGTTCGCCAGCCCCACACCCAAAGGCTATAGCACCCTTTTTCCCCTTTTTAGGGCATTTTTCCGCAGGACGAACTTGGCGCCAAGGGGTTCGGCTGCACTTTTTTGGGCGCGGCTGTGCCTGCGGCCTATTTTTGGCGCGGGGAGTGGGTGGCCAAACTCTCGGCCCATTCCGAGGAAGGCGGATGAACTTTGCCGGCCCAACGCCCAGAGGCTATAGCACACCCCTTTTTTGGGCATTTTTCCGCAGGACGAACTTGGCGCCAAGGGGTTCGGCTGCTCTTTTTTGGTCGCAGCTGTGCCCGCAGCCTATTTTTGTCGCGGGGAGGGGGTGGCCAAAGTCTCGGCCCATTCCGAGTCCGGCGGATGAAGTTCGCCAGCCCCACGCCCCAAGGTTATAGCCCACCCCTTTTTTGGGCATTTTTCCGCACGACGAACTTGGCGCCAAGGGGTTCGGCTCCTCTTTTTTGGGCGCGGCTGTGCCCGCGGCCTATTTTTGTCACCGGGAGGGGGTGAGAAAAGTCTCGGCCCGTTCCGAGCCCGGGGGACGAACTTCGGCAGCCCCACGCCCCAAGGCTATAGCACACCCCTTTTTTGGGCATTTTTCGGCAGGACGAACTTGGCGCCAAGGGGTTCGGTTGCTCTTTTTTGGGCGCGGCTCTGCCCGTGGCCTATTTTTGCCGCGGGGAGGGGCTGGGCAAAGTCTCAGCCCATTCCGAGTCCGGCGGACGAAGTTCGCCAGCCCCACGCCCAAAGGCTATAGCAAACTTTTTCCCCTTTTTAGGGCATTTTTCCGCTGGACGAACTTGGCGCCAAGTGGTTCGGCTGCTTTTTTTTGCACACGGCTTTGCCCGCGGCCTATTGTTGTCGCAGGGAGGGGGTGAGAAAAGTCTCGGCCCATTCCGAGTCCGGCGGACGAACTTCGGCAGCCCCACGGCCCAAGGCTATAGCACACCCCTTTTTTGGGCATTTTTCCGCAGGACGAACTTGGCGCCAAGGGGTTCGGCTGCTCTTTTTTGGGCGCGGCTGTGCCCGCAGCCTATTTTTGTCGCGGGGAGGGGTTGGCCAAAGGCTCGGCCCATTCTGAGTCCGGCGGACGAAGTTCGCCAGCCCCACGCCCCAAGGCTATAGCCCACCCCTTTTTTGGGCAATTTTCCGCACGACGAACTTGGCGCCAAGGGGTTCGGCTGCTCTTTTTTGGGCGCGGCTGTGCCCGCGGCCTATTTTTGTCACCGGGAGGGGGTGAGAAAAGTCTCGGCCCGTTCCGAGCCCGGCGGACGAACTTCGGCAGCCCCACGCCCCAAGGCTATAGCAGACCCCTTTTTTGGGCATTTTTCGGCAGGACGAACTTGGCGCCAAGGGGTTCGGTTGCTCTTTTTTGGGCGCGGCTGTGTCCGCGGCCTATTTTTGCCACGGGGAGGGGCTGGGCAAAGTCTCAGCCCATTCCGAGTCCGGCGGATGAAGTTCGCCAGCCCCACGCCCAAAGGCTATAGCACACTTCACCCCTTTTTTGGGCATTTTTCCGCAGGTCGAACTTGGCGCCAAGGGGTTCGGCTGGACTTTTTTGCACGCGGCTGTGCCCGCGGCCTATTTTTGGTGCGGGGAGGGGGTGGCCAAATTCTCGGCTCATTCCGAGTCCGGCGGACGAACTTCGGCAGCCCGACGCCCCAAGGCTATAGCACACCCCCTTTTTGGGCATTTTTCCGCAGGACGAATTGGGCGCCAAGGGGTTCGGCTGCTCCTTTTTGGGCGCGGCTGTGCCCGCGGCCTATTTTTGGCCCTGGGATGGGGTGGCCAAAGTCTCGGCCCATTTCGAGGCCGGCGGACGAAGTTCGCCAGCCCCACGCCCCAAGGCTATAGCCCACCCCTTTTTTGGGCATTTTTCCGCACGACGAACTTGGCGCCAAGGGGTTTGACTGCTCTTTTTTGGGCGCGGCTGTGCCCGCGGCCTATTTTTGGTGAGGGGAGGGGGTCACCAATGTCTCGGCTCATTCCGAGTCCGGCGGACCAACTTCGCCAGCCCCACGCCCCAAGGCTACAGCACACCCCTTTTTTGGGCATTTTTCGGCACGACGAACTTGGGGCCAAGGGGTTCGGCTGCTCTTTTTTGGGCGTGGCTGTGTCCGCGGCCTATTTTTGCCGCGGGGAGGGCTGGGCAAAGTCTCGGCCCATTCCGAGTCCGGCGGACGAAGTTCGCCAGCCCCACGCCCAAAGGCTATAGCACACTTCACCCCTTTTTTGGGCATTTTTCCGCAGGTCGAACTTGGCGCCAAGGGGTTCGGCTGGACTTTTTTGCACGCGGCTGTGTCCGCGGCCTATTTTTGGAGCGGGGAGGGGGTGGCCAAATTCTCGGCTCATTCCGAGTCCGGCGGACGAACTTCGGCAGCCGCATGCCCCAAGGCTATAGCACACCCCCTTTTTGGGCATTTTTCCGCAGGACGAATTGGGCGCCAAGGGGTTCGGCTGCTCTTTTTTGGGCGCGGCTGTGCCCGCGGCCTATTTTTGGCCCTGGGATGGGGTGGCCAAAGTCTCGGCCCATTTCGAGGCCGGCGGACGAAGTTCGCCAGCCCCACGCCCCAAGGCTATAGCCCACCCCCTTTTTTCGTTATTTTTCCGCACGACGACCTCGGCGCCAAGGGGTTCGGCTGCTCTTTTTTGGGCGTAGCTGTGTCCGCGGCCTATTTTTGGTGCGGGGAGGTGGTCGCCAAAGTCTCGGCTCATTCCGAGTCCGGCGGACGAACTTCGCCAGCCCTACGACCCAAGGCTATAGCCCACCCCTTTTTTGGGCATTTTTCCGCAGGTCGAACTTGGCGCCAAGTGGTTCGGCTGCTCATTTTTGTACACGGCTGCGCCCGCGGCCTATTTTTGTCGCAGGGAGGGGGTGAGAAAAGTCTCGGCCCATTCCGAGTCCGGCGGACGATGTTCGCCAGCCCCATGCCCAATGGCTATAGCACACCCCTTTTTTGGGCATTTTTCCGCACGACGAACTTGGCGCCAAGGGGTTCGGCTACTCTTTTTTGGGCGCGGCTGTGCCCGCAGCCGATTTTTGGTGCTGGGATGGGGTGGCCAAAGTCTCGGCCCATTCCGAGGAAGGCGGATGAACTTGGCCCGCCCCACGCCCAAAGGCTATAGAACCCCCCTTTTTTGGGCATTTTTCCGCAGGAGGAACTTGGCGCCAAGGGGTTCGGCAGCTCTTTTTTGGACGCGGCTGTGCCCGCGGCCTATTTTTGGCGCTGGGATGGGGTGGCCAAAGTCTCGGCCCATTTCGAGGCCGGCGGACGAAGTTCGCCAGCCCCACGCCCCTAGGCTATAGCCCACCCCTTTTTTGGGCATTTCTCCGCACGACGACCTTGGTACCAAGGGGTTCGGCTGCTCGTTTTTGGGCGTGGCTGTGCCCGCGGCCTATTTTTGGTGCGGGGAGGGGGTCGCCAAAGTGTCGGCCCATTTCGAGGCCGGCGGACGAAGTTCGCCAGCCCCCACGCCCCTAGGCTATAGCCCACCCCTTTTTTGGGCATTTTTCCGCACGACGACCTTGGTACCAAGGGGTTCGGCTGCTCGTTTTTGGGCGTGGCTGTGCCCTCGGCCTATTTTTGGTGCGGGGAGGGGGTCGCCAAAGTGTCGGCTCATTCCGAGTCCGGCGGACGAACTTCGCCAGCCCCACGCCCCAAGGCTATAGCCCACCCCTTTTTTGGGCATTTTTCCGCAGGTCGAACTTGGCGCCAAGTGGTTCAGCTGCTCTTTTTTGCACACGGTTGTGCCCGCGGCCTATTTTTGTCGCAGGGAGAGGGTGAGAAAAGTCTCGGCCCATTCTGAGTCCGTCGGACGAACTTCGGCAGCCCCACGCCCCAAGGCTATAGCACACCCCTTTTTTGGGCATTTTTCTGCAGGACCAACTTGGTGCCAAGGGGTTCGGCTGCTCGTTTTTGGACGTGGCTGTGCCCGCGGACTATTTTTGGTGCGGGGAGGGGGTCGCCAAAGTGTCGGCTCATTCCGAGTCCGGCGGACGAACTTCGCCAGCCCCACGCCCCAAGGCTATAGCCCACCCCTTTTCTGGGCATTTTTCCGCAGGTCGAACTTGGCGCCAAGTGGTTCGGCTGCTCTTTTTTGCACACGGCTGTGCCCGCGGCCTATTTTTGTCGCAGGGAGAGGGTGAGAAAAGTCTCGGCCCATTCTGAGTCCGGCGGACGAACTTCGGCAGCCCCACGCCCCAAGGCTATAGCACACCCCTTTTTTGGGCATTTTTCCACAGGACGAACTTGGTGCCAAGGGGTTCGGCGGCTCTTTTTTGGGCACGGCTGTGCCCGCGGCCTATTTTTGTCGCCGGGAGGGGGGAGAAAAGTCTCGGCCCATTCGGAGCCCGGCGGACGAACTTCGGCAGCCCCACGCCCCAAGGCTATAGCACACCCCTTTTTTGGGCATTTTTCGGCCCGACGAACTTGGTGCCAACGGGTTTGGCTGCTCTTTTGTGGGCGCGGCTGTGCCCGCTGCCTATTTTTGCCGCGGGGGGGGGGGGGGGTGGCTGGGCAAAGTTCCGGCCCATTCCGAGGAAGGCGAATGAACTTTGCCGGCCCGACGCCCAAAGGCTATAGCAAACCCCTTTTTTGGGCATTTTTCCGCAGGACGAACTTGGTGCCAAGGGGTTCGGCTGCTCTTTTTTGGGCGCGGCTGTGCCCGCAACCTATTTTTGTCGCGGGGAGGGGGTGGCCAAAGTCTCGGACCATTCCGAGGAAGGCGGATGAACATTGCCTGCCCCACGCCCAAAGGCTATAGAACCCCCCGTTCTTGGGCATTTTTCCGCAGGACGAACTTGGCGCCAAGGGGTACGGTTGCTCTTTTTTGGGCGCGGCTGTGCCCGCGGCTTATTTTTGGCGCGGGGATGGGGTGGCCAAAGTCTCGGCCCATTTCAAGGCCGGTGGACGAAGTTCGCCTGCCCCACGCCCCAAGGCTATAGCCCACCCCTTTTTTGGGCATTTTTCCGCACGACGACCTCGGCGCCAAGGGGTTCGGCTGCTCTTTTCTGGGCGCGGCTGTGCCCGCGGCCTATTTTTGGTGCGGGGAGGGGGTCGCCAAAGTCTCGCTCATTCCGAGTCTGGCGGACGAACTTCGCCAGCCCCACGCCCCAAGGCTATAGCCCACCCCTTTTTTGGGCATTTTTCCGCAGGTCGAACTTGGCGCCAAGTGGTTCGGCTGCTCTTTTTTGCACATGGCTGTGCCCCGCGGCCTATTTTTGTCGCAGGGAGGGGGTGAGAAAAGTCTCGGCCCATTCCAAGTCCGGCGGACGAACTTCGGCAGCCCCACGCCCCCAGGCTATAGCACACCCCTTTTTTGGGCATTTTTCCGCAGGACGAACTTGGCGTCAAGGGGTTCGCCTGCTCTTTTTTGGGCGCGGCTGTGCCCGCGGCCTATTTTTGTCGCGGGGAGGCGGTGGGCAAAGGCTCGGCCCATTCCGAGGAAGGCGGACGAAGTTCGCCAGCCCCACGCCCCAAGGCTATAGCCCACCCCCTTTTTGGGCATTTTTCCGCGGGACGGACTTGGCGCCAAGGGGTTCGGCTGCTCTTTTTTGGGCTTGGCTGTGCCCGCGGCCTATTTTTGTCGCGGGGAGGGGGTGGGCAAAGTGTCGGCCCATTCCGAGTCCGGCGGACGAAGTTCGCCAGCCCCACGCCCCAAGGCTATAGCCCACCCCTTTTTTGGCCATTTTTCCGCAGGACGAACATGGCGCCAAGGGGTTCGGCTGCTCTTTTTTGGGCGTGGCTGTGCCCGCGGCCTATTTTTGTTGCGGGGAGGCGGTGGGCAAAGTCTCGGCCCATTCCGAGGAAGGCGGACGAAGTTCGCCAGCCCCACGCCCCAAGGCTATAGCCCACCCCCTTTTTGGGCATTTTTCCACAGGACGGACTTGGCACCAAGGGGTTCGGCTGCTCTTTTTTGCACACGGCTGTGCCCGCGGCCTATTTTTGTCACAGGGAGGGGGTGGGGAAAGTCTCGGCGCTTTCCGAGTCCAGCGGACGAACTTCGCCAGCCCCACGCCCCAAGGCTACAGCCCACCCCTTTTTTGGGCATTTTTCCGCAGGTCGAGCTTGGCGCCAAGGGGTTCGGCTGCTCTTCTTTGCACGCGGCTGTTCCCTCGGCCTATTTTTGTCACAGGGAGGGGGTGAGAAAAGTCTCCGCCCATTCCGATCCCGGCGGACGAACTTCGGCAGCCCCACGCCCCAAGGCTATAGCACACCCCTTTTTTGGGCATTGTTCCGCAGGACGAACTTGGCGCCAAGGGGTTCGGGTGCTCTTTTTTGGGCGTGGCTGTGCCCGCGGCCTATTTTTGCCCTGGGGAGGGGCTGGGCAAAGTCTCGGTCCATTCTGAGTCCGGCGGACGAAGTTCGCCTGCCCCACGCCGAAAGGCTATAGCACACCCCTTTTTTGGGCATTTTTCCGCAGGACGAACTTGGCGCCAAGGGGTTCGGCCGCTCTTTTTTGGGCGCGGCCGTGCCCGCGGCCTATTTTTGGTGCGGGGAGGGGGTGCCCAAAGTCTCGGCCCATTCCGAGGAAGGCGGATGAACTTTGCCGGCCCCACGCCCATAGGCTATAGCACACCCCTTTTTTGGCGATTTTTTCGCAAGACGAACTTGGCGCCAAGGGGCTCGGCCGCTCTTTTTTGGGCGCGGCTGTGCCCGCGGCCAATTTTTGGTGCGGGGAGGGGGTGGCCAAAGTCTCAGTCCATTCCGCGGAAGGCGGATGAACTTTGCCGGCCCCACGCCGAAAGGCTATAGCACACCCCTTTTTTGGGCATTTTTCTACAGGACGAACTTGGCGCCAAGGGGTTCGGCTGCTCTTTTTTGGGTACGGCTGGGCCCGTAGCCTATTTTTGGCGCGGGGATGGGGTGGCCAAAGTCTCGGCCCATTGCGAGGCCGGCGTCCGCCGGCCCCACGCCCCAAGGCTATAGACCACCCCTTTTTTGGGCATTTTTCCGCCAGACGAACTTGGCGCCAGGGGGTTCGGCTGCTCTTTTTTGGGCGCGGGCGTGCCCGCGGCCTATTTTTGTCGTTGGGAGGGGGTGGTAAAATTCGCGGCCCATTCCGAGGAAGGCGGATCAACTTTGCCGGCCCCACGCTCAAAGGCTATAGCACACCCGTTTTTTGGGCATTTTGCCGCAGGACGAACTTGGCGCCTAGAGGTTCGGCTGCTCTTTTTTGGGCGCGGCTGTGCCGGCGGCCTATTTTTGTCGTGGGGAGGGGGTGGCCAAAGTCTCGGCCCATTCCGAGGAAGGCGGACGAAGTTCGCCGGCCCCACGCCCCAAGGCTATAGCCCATCCCCTTTTTGGGCATTTTTCCGCAGGACGAACTTGGCGCCAAGGGGTTCGGCTGCTCTTTTTTGGGCGCGGCTCTGCCCTCGGTCTGTTTTTGTCGTGGGGAGGGGGTGGGCAAAGTCTCGGCACATTCCGAGTCCGGCGGACGAAGTTCGCCAGCCCCACGCCCCAAGGCTATAGACCACCCCTTTTTTGGGCAATTTTCCGCCGGACGAACTGGGCGCCAAGGGGTTCGGCTGCTCTTTTTTGGGCGCGGCTCTGCCCGAGGCCTATTTTTGGCGCGGGGAGGGGGTGGGAAAAGTCTCCGCCCATTCCGAGTCCGGCGGACGAAGTTCGCCCGCCCAACGCCCCAGGGCTATAGCCCAACCCCTTTTTTGGGCATTTTGCCGCAGGACAAACTTGGCACCCAGGGGTTCGGCTGCTCTTTTTTGGGGGCGGAAGTGTCCGCGGCCTATTTTTGTCGCGGGGAGGGGGTGGCCGAAGTCTCGGCCCATTCCGAGTCCGGGCGGACGAAGTTCGCCAGCCCCACCCCCCAAGGCTATGACCACCCCTTTTTTGGGCCTTTTTCCGCCGGACGAACTTGGCGCCAAGGGGTTCGGCTGCTCTTTTTTGGGCGCGGCTCTGCCCGAGGCCTATTTTTGGCGCGGGGAGGGGGTGGGAAAAGTCTCCGCCCATTCCGAGTCCGGCGGACGAAGTTCGCCCGCCCAACGCCCCAGGGCTATAGCCCAACCCCTTTTTTGGGCATTTTGCCGCAGGACAAACTTGGCACCCAGGGGTTCGGCTGCTCTTTTTTGGGGGCGGAAGTGTCCGCGGCCTATTTTTGTCACGGGGAGGGGGTGGCCGAAGTCTCGGCCCATTCCGAGTCCGGGCGGAAGTTCGCCAGCCCCACCCCCCAAGGCTATAGACCACCCCTTTTTTGGGCCTTTTTCCGCCGGACGAACTTGGCGCCAAGGGATTCGGCTGCTCTTTTCTGGGTGAGGGAGTGCCCGCAGCTTATTTCTGTCGCGGGGATGGGGTGGGAAAATCTCGCCCATTCCGAGTCCAGCGGACGAAGTTCGCCCGCCCCACTCCCCAGGGCTATAGCCCAACCCCTTTTTCGGCATTTTTCCAAAGGACGAACTTGGCGCCAAGGGGTTCGGCTGCTCTTTTTTGGGCGCGGCTGTGCCCGCGGCCTTTTTTTGTCATTGGGAGGGGGTGGGCAAATTCACGGCCCATTCCGAGGAAGGCGGATGAACTTTGCTGGCCCCACGCCCAAAGGCTATAGCACACCCCTTTTTTGGGTATTTTTCCGCAGGACGAACTTGGCGCCAAGGGGTTCGGCTGCTCTTTTTTCGGGCGGCATTTCCCGCGGCCTATTTTTGTCGTGGGGAGGGGGTGGGAAAAGCCTCGGCCCATTCCGAGTCCGGCGGACGAAGTTCGCCGGCCCCACGCCCAAAGGCTGTAGCACACCCCTTTTTTGGCATTTTACCGCAGGACGAACTTGGCGCCGAGGGGTTCGGCTGATCTTTTTTGGGCACGGCTGTGCCCGTGGCCTATTTTTGGCGTGGGGAGGGGGTGGGAAAAGTCTCCGCCCATTCGGAGTTCGGAGGACGAAGTTTGCCGGCCCCACGCCCAAAGCCTATAGCCCACCCCTTTTTTGGGCATTTTGCCGCAGGACAAACTTGGCGCCAGGGGGTTCGGCCGCTCTTTTTTGGGTGCGGCAGTGCCCACGGCCTATTTTTGTCACGGGGAGGGGGTGGCCAAAGTCTCGGCCCATTCCGAGTCCGGGCGGACGAAGTTCGCCCGCCCCACGCCCCAAGGCTATAGACCACCCCTTTTTTGGGCATTTTTCCGCCGGACGAACTTGGCGCCAAGGGGTTTGGCTGCTCTTTTTTGGGCGCGGCTGTGCCCGCGGCCTATTTTTGGCGCGGGGAGGGGGTGGGAAAACTCTCCGTCCATTCTGAGTCCGGGCGGACGAAGTTCGCTAGCCCCACGCCCGAAGGCTATAGACCACCCCATTTTTGGGCATTTTTCCGCCGGAGGAACATGGCGCCAAGGGGTTCGGCTGCTCTTTTTTGGTCGCGGCAGTGTCCGCGGCCTATTTTTGTCGTGGGGATGGGGTGGGAAAAGTCTCGGCCCATTCCGAGTCCGGCGGACGAAGTTCGCCCGCCCAACGCCCCAGGGCTATAGCCCAACCCCTTTTTGGGCATTTTTCCGCAGGACGAACTTGGCGCCAAGGGGTTCGGCCGCACTTTTTTTTGCGTGGCTGTGCCCGCGGCCTATTTTTGTCGCTGGGAGTGGGTGGCCAAAGTCTTGGCCCCTTCTGAGGAAGTCGGACGAAGTTCGCCGGCCCCACGCCCAAAGGCTATAGCACACCCCTTTTTTGGGCATTTTTCCGCAGGACGAACTTGGCGCCAAGGGCTTTGGCTGCTCTTTGGGGCGGCAGTGCCCGCGGCCTATTTTTGTCGTGGGGAGGGGGTGGCAAAAGCCTCGGCCCATTCCGAGTCCGGCGGACGAAGTGCGCCGGCCCCACGCCCCAAGGCTATAGCCCACCCCCTTTTTGGGCATTTTTCCGCAGGACGAACTTGGCGCCAAGGGGTTCGGCTACTCTTTTTTGGGCGCGGCAGTGCCCGCGGCCTATTTTTGTCGCGGGGAGGGGGTGGCCAAAGTCTCGGCCCATTCCGAGTCCGAGCGGACGAAGTTCGCCAGCCCAGCGCCCCAAGGCTATAAACCACCCCTTTTTTGGGCATTTTTCCGCCGGACGAACTTGGCGCCAAGGGGTTCGGCTACTCTTTTTTGGGCGCGGCAGTGCCCGCGGCCTATTTTTGTCGCGGGGAGGGGGTGGCCAAAGTCTCGGCCCATTCCGAGTCCGGGCGGACGAAGTTCGCCAGCCCAGCGCCCCAAGGCTATAGACCACCCCTTTTTTGGGCCTTTTTCCGCCGGACGAACTTGGCGCCAAGGGGTTCGGCTGCTCTTTTCTGGGTGTGGGAGTGCCCGCAGCTTATTTCTGTCGCGGGGATGGGGTGGGAAAATCTCGCCCATTCCGAGTCCGGCGGACGAAGTTCGCCCGCCCCACGGGGTTCGGCTGCTCTTTTTTGGGCGCGGCTGTGCCCGCGGCCTTTTTTTGTCGTTGGGAGGGGGTGGGCAAATTCACGGCCCATTCCGAGGAAGGCGGATGAACTTTGCTGGCCCCACGCCCAAAGGCTATAGCACACCCCTTTTTTGGGCATTTTTTCCGCCGGACGAACTTGGCGCCGGGGGGTTCGGCTGCTCTTTTTTGGGCGCGGCAGTGCCCGCGGCCTATTTTTGTCGTGGGGAGGGGGTAGGAAAAGCCTCGGCCCATTTCGTCCACCGGCCCCACGCCCCAAGGCTATAGCCCACCCCCTTTTTGGGCATTTTTCCGCAGAACGAACTTGGTGCCAAGGGGTTCGGCTGCTCTTTTTTGGGGCGGCAGTGCCCGCGGCCTATTTTTGTCGTGGGGAGAGGGTGGGAAAAGCCTCGGCCCATTCCGAGTCCGGCGGACGAAGTGCGCCGGCCCCACGCCCCAAGGCTATAGCCCAACCCCTTTTTCGGCATTTTTCCACAGGACGAACTTGGCACCAAGGGGTTCCGCTGCTCTTTTTTGGGCGCGGCAGTGCCCGTGGCCTATTTTTGTCGTGGGGAGGGGGTGGCAAAAGCCTCGGCCCAATCCAAGTCCGGAGGACGAAGTTCGCCGGCCCCACGCCCAAAGGCTATAGCACACCCCTTTTTTGGGCATTTTTTCCGCCGGACGAACTTGGCGCCAAGGGGTTCGGCTGCTCTTTTTTGGGCACGAGAGTGCCCGCGGCCTATTTTTGTCGCGGGGATGGGGTGGGAAAAGTCTCGGCCCATTCCGAGCCCGGCGGACGAAGTTCGCCCGCCCAACGCCCCAGGGCTATAGCCCAACCCCTTTTTGGGCATTTTTCCGCAGGATGAACTTGGCGCCAAGGGGTTCGGCTGCACTTTTTTGGGTGCGGCTGTGCCCGCGGCCTATTTTTGTCGCGGGGAGTGGGTGGCCAAAGTCTTGGCCCATTCCGAGGAAGGCGGACGAAGTTCGCCGGCCCCACGCCCAAACGCTAAAGCACACCCCTTTTTTGGGCATTTTTCCGCAGGACGAACTTGGCGCCAAGGGCTTCGGCTGCTCTTTTTTGGGGCGGCTCTGCCCGCGGCCTATTTTTGTCGTGGGGAGGGGGTAGGAAAAGCCTCGGCCCATTTCGTCCGCCGGCCCCACGCCCCAAGGCTATAGCCCACCCCCTTTTTGGGCATTTTTCCGCAGGACGAACTTGGCGCCAAGGGGTTCGACTGCTCTTTTCTGGGCGCGGCAGTGCCCTCGGCCTATTTTTGTCACGGGGAGGGGGTGGGCCAAGTCTCGGCACATTCTGAGCCCGGCGGATGAAGTTCGCCAGCCCCACGCCCCAAAGCTGTGGCCCGCACTTTTATTGGGCATTTTTCCGCTGGACGAACTTGGCGCCACGGGGTTCGGCTGCTCTTTTTTGGGCGCGGCTGCGCCCGCAGCCTATTTTTTGCGCCGGGAGGGGGTGGGAAAAGTCTCAGCCCATTCCGAGTCCGGGCGGACGAAGTTCGCCAGCCCCACGCCCCAAGGCTATAGACCACCCCTTTTTCGGCATTTTTCCGCAGGACGAACTTGGCCCCAAGGGGTTCGGCTGCTCTTTTTTGGGGCGGCTGTGCCCGCGGCCTATTTTTGTCGTGGGGAGGGGGTGGGAAAAGCCTCGGCCCATTCCGAGTCCGGGCGGACGAAGTTCGCCAGTCCCACGCCCCAAGGCTATAGACCCCCCCTTTTTTGGGCATTTTTCTGCCGGACGAACTTGGCGCCAAGGGGTTCGGCTGCTCTTTTTTGGGTGCGGGAGTGCCCGCAGCCTATGTTTGTCACGGGGATGGGGTGGGAAAAGTCTCGGCCCATTCCGAGTCCGGCGGACGAAGTTCGCCCGCCCCACGCCCCAAGGCTATAGCCCAACCCCTTTTTCGGCATTTTTCCGCAGGACGAACTTGGCGCCAAGGGGTTCGGCTGCTCTTTTTTGGGCGCGGCTGTGCCCGCGACCTATTTTTGTCGTTGGGAGCTGGTGGACATATTCACGGCCCATTCCGAGGAAGGCGGATGAACTTTGCCAGCCCCACGCCCAAGGGCTATAGCACACCACTTTTTGGGGCATTTTTCCGCAGGACGAACTAGGCGCCAAGGGGTTCGGCTGCTCTTTTTTGGGGCAGCTGTGCCCGCCGCCTATTTTTGTCGTGGGGAGGGGGTTGGAAAAGTCTCGGCCCATTCCGAGTCCGGCGGACGAAGTTCGTCGGCCCCACGCCCCAAGGCTATAGACCACCCCTTTTTTGGGCATTTTTCCGCCGGACGAACTTGGCGCCAAGGGGTTCGGCTGCTCTTTTTTGGACGCGGCTGTGCCGGCGGCCTATTTTTGTCGCGGGGAGGGGGTGGCCAAAGTCTCGGCCCATTCCGAGGAAGGCGGACGAAGTTCGCCGGCCCCACGCCCAAAGGCTGTAGCACACCCCTTTTTTGGCATTTTACCGCAGGACGAACTTGGTGCCAAGGGGTTCGGCTGCTCTTTTTTGGGCACGGCAGTGCCCGCAGCCTATTTTTGCCGCGGGGAGGGGGTGGGAAAAGTCTCCGCCCATTCCGAGTCCGGAGGACGAAGTTCGCCGGCCCCACGCCCAAACGCTAAAGCGCACCCCTTTTTTGGGCATTTTTCCGCAGGACGAACTTGGCGCCAAGGGCTTCGGCTGCTCTTTTTTGGGGCGGCTCTGCCCGCGGCCTATTTTTGTCGTGGGGAGGGGGTAGGAAAAGCCTCGGCCCATTTCGTCCGCCGGCCCCACGCCCCAAGGCTATAGCCCACCCCCTTTTTGGGCATTTTTCCGCAGGACGAACTTGGCGCCAAGGGGTTCGGCTGCTCTTTTTTGGGGCGGCTGTGCCCGCGGCCTATTTTTGTCGTGGGGAGGGGGTGGCAAAAGCCTCGGCCCATTCCAAGTCCGGCAGACGAAGTTCGCCGGCCCCACGCCCCAAGGCTATAGCCCACCCCCTTTTTGGGCATTTTTCCGCAGGACGAACTTGGCGCCAAGGGGTTCGACTGCTCTTTTCTGGGCGCGGCAGTGCCCTCGGCCTATTTTTGTCACGGGGAGGGGGTGGGCCAAGTCTCGGCACATTCTGAGCCCGGCGGATGAAGTTCGCCAGCCCCACGCCCCAAAGCTGTGGCCCGCACTTTTATTGGGCATTTTTCCGCTGGACGAACTTGGCGCCACGGGGTTCGGCTGCTCTTTTTTGGGCGCGGCTGCGCCCGCAGCCTATTTTTTGCGCCGGGAGGGGGTGGGAAAAGTCTCAGCCCATTCCGAGTCCGGGCGGACGAAGTTCGCCAGCCCCACGCCCCAAGGCTATAGACCACCCCTTTTTCGGCATTTTTCCGCAGGACGAACTTGGCCCCAAGGGGTTCGGCTGCTCTTTTTTGGGGCGGCTGTGCCCGCGGCCTATTTTTGTCGTGGGGAGGGGGTGGGAAAAGCCTCGGCCCATTCCGAGTCCGGGCGGACGAAGTTCGCCAGTCCCACGCCCCAAAGCTATAGACCCCCCCTTTTTTGGGCATTTTTCTGCCGGACGAACTTGGCGCCAAGGGGTTCGGCTGCTCTTTTTTGGGTGCGGGAGTGCCCGCAGCCTATGTTTGTCACGGGGATGGGGTGGGAAAAGTCTCGGCCCATTCCGAGTCCGGCGGACGAAAATCGCCCGCCCCACGCCTCAAGGCTATAGCCCAACCCCTTTTTCGGCATTTTTCCGCAGGACGAACTTGGCGCCAAGGGGTTCGGCTGCTCTTTTTTGGGCGCGGCTGTGCCCGCGGCCTATTTTTGTCGTTGGGAGCTGGTGGACATATTCACGGCCCATTCCGAGGAAGGCGGATGAACTTTGCCAGCCCCACGCCCAAGGGCTATAGCACACCACTTTTTGGGGCATTTTTCCGCAGGACGAACTAGGCGCCAAGGGGTTCGGCTGCTCTTTTTTGGGGCAGCTGTGCCCGCCGCCTATTTTTGTCGTGGGGAGGGGGTTGGAAAAGTCTAGGCCCATTCCGAGTCCGGCGGACGAAGTTCGTCGGCCCCACGCCCCAAGGCTATAGACCACCCCTTTTTTGGGCATTTTTCCGCCGGACGAACTTGGCGCCAAGGGGTTCGGCTGCTCTTTTTTTGGGCGCGGCTGTGCCGGCGGCCTATTTTTGTCGCGGGGAGGGGGTGGCCAAAGTCTCGGCCCATTCCGAGGAAGGCGGACGAAGTTCGCCGGCCCCACGCCCAAAGGCTGTAGCACACCCCTTTTTTGGCATTTTACCGCAGGACGAACTTGGTGCCAAGGGGTTCGGCTGCTCTTTTTTGGGCACGGCAGTGCCCGCAGCCTATTTTTGCCGCGGGGAGGGGGTGGGAAAAGTCTCCGCCCATTCCGAGTCCGGAGGACGAAGTTCGCCGGCCCCACGCCCAAAGGCTATAGCACACCCCTTTTTTGGGCATTTTGCCGCAGGACGAACTTGGAACCAAGGGGTTCGGCTGCTCTTTATTGGGCGCGGCAGTGCCAACGGCCCATCTTTGTCGTGGGGAGGGGGTGGCCAAAGTCTCGGCCCATTCTGAGTCCGGGCGGACGAAGTTCGCCAGCCCCACGACCTAAGGCTATAGACCACCCCTTTTTTGGGCATTTTTCCGCCGGACGAACTTGGCGCCAAGGGGTTCGGCTGTTCTTTTTTGGGCGCGGCTGTGCCCGCGGCCTATCTTTGGCGCGGGGAGGGGGTGGGAAAAGTCTCCGCCCATTCCGATTCCAGAGGACGAGGTTCGCCGGCCCCACGCCCAAAGGCTATAGCACACCCCTTTTTGGGCATTTTGCCACAGGACGAACTTGGCACCAAGGGGTTCGGCTGTCTTTTTTGGGCGCGGCTGTGCCCGCGGCCTATTTTTTGTGCGGGGAGGGGGTGGGCAAAGTCTCGGCCCATTCCGAGGAAGCGGATGAACTTTGCAGGCCCCACGCCCCAAGGCTATAGCCCACCCCTTTTTCGGGCATTTTTCCGCAGGACGAACTTGGGGCCAAGGTGTTCGGCCGCTCTTTTTTGGGCGCGGCTGTGCCCGCGACCTATTTTGTTGCGGGCAGTGGGTGGGCAAAGTCTCGGCACATTCCGAGTCTGGCGGATGAAGTTCGCCAGCCAACGCCCCAAGGCTATAGCAGACCCCTTTTTTGGGCATTTTTCCGCAGGACGAACTTGGCGCCTAGGAGGTCCGCTGCTCTTTTTTGGGCGCGGGTGTGCCCGTGGCCTATTTTTGTCGCGGGGACGGTGTGGGCAAATTCTCGGCCCATTCCGAGTCCCGGCGGACGAAGTTCGCCATCCCCACGCCCCAAGGCTATAGCCCACCCCTTTTTTGGGCATTTTTCCACAGGACGAACTTGGTGCGAAGGGGTTCGTCTGCTCTTTTTTGGGCGCGGCTATGCCCGTGGCCTAATTTTGTCGTGGGGAGGGGGTGGGGAAAGTCTCGGCCCATTCCGAGTCCGGCGGACGAACTTCGGCAGCCCCACGCCCCAAGGCTATAGCACACCCCATTTTTGGGCATTTTTCCGCAGGACGAACTTGGCGCCAAGGGGTTCGGCCGCTATTTTTTGGGCACGGCTGTACCCGCGGCCTATTTTTGTCGCGGGGAGGGGGTGGGAAAATTCTCGGCCGATTCCGAGTCCAGCGGACGAACTTCGCCAGCCCCACGGCCAAAGGCTATAGCCCACCCCCTTTTTGGGCATGGCTGTGCCCGCGGCCTATTTTTGTCACGGGGAGGGGGTGGGCAAAGTCTTGGCCCACACCGAAGAAGGCGGACGAACTTCGCCAGCCCCACGCCCAAAGGCTATAGCACACCCCTTTTTTGGGCATTTTTGCACAGGACGAACTTGGCGCCAAGGGGTTCGGCTGCTCTTTTTTGGACGCGGCTGTGACCGCGGCCTATTTTTGTTGCGGGGAGGGGGTGGGCAAAGTCTCGGCCCACTCCGAAGAAGGTGAACGTTGTTCGCCAGCGCCACGCCCCAAGGCTATATAGCCCACCCCTTTTTTGGGCATTTTTCCGCAGGACGAACTTGGCGCCAAGGGGTTCGGCTGCCCTTTTTTGGGCGTGGCTGTGGCCACGGCCTGGTTTTGTTGCGGGGCGGGGGGTGGTAAAAGTCTCGGGTCATTCCGAGTCCGGCGGACGATGTTCGCCCGCCCCACGCCCCAAGGCTATAGCCCACCCCTTTTTTGGGCATTTTTCCGCAGGACGAACTTGGCGCCAAGGGGTTTGGCTGCTCTTTTTTGGGCGCGGCTGTGCCCGCGGCCTATTTTTGTCGTGGGGAGGGGGTGGGAAAGGTCTCGGCTCATTCTGAGTCCGGCGGACGAAGTGCGCCAGCCCCACGCCCCAAGGCTATAGCCCACCCCCATTTTGGGCGTTTTTCCGCAGGATGAACTTGGCGCCAAGGGGTTCGGCTGCTCTTTTTTGGGCGCGCCTGTGCCCGCGGCCTATTTTTGTCACGGGGAGGGGGTGGGTAAAGTTTCGGCCCACTCCGAAGAACGCGAACAAAGTACGCCTGCCCCAAGCCCCAAGGCTATAGCCCACCCCTTTTTTGGGCATTTTTTCCGCAGGACGAACCTGGCGCCAAGGGGTTTGGCTGCTCTTTTTTGGGCGCGGCTGTGCCCGCGGCCTATTTTTGTCGTGGGGAGGGGGTGGGAAAGGTCTCGGCTCATTCTGAGTCCGGCGGACGAAGTGCGCCAGCCCCACGCCCCAAGGCTATAGCCCACCCCCATTTTGGGGTTTTTCCGCAGGATGAACTTGGCGCCAAGGGGTTCGGCTGCTCTTTTTTGGGCGCGGCTGTGCCCGCGGCCTATTTTTGTCGCGGGGAGGGGGTGGGCAAAGTCTCGGCCCACTCCGACGAAGGCGGACGAAGTTCGCCAGCCCCACGCCCCATGGCTATAGCCCACCCCTTTTTTTTGCATTTTTCCGTAGAACGAACTTGGCGCCAAGGGGTTCGGCAGCTCTTTTTTGGGCGCGGCTGTGCCCGCAGCCTATTTTTGTTGCGGGGAGGGGGTGGGAAAAGTTTCGGCCCATTCCGAGTCCGGCGGACGAAGTTCGCCGGCCCCACGCCCCAAGACTATAGCCCACTCCCTTTTTGGGCATTTTTCCGCAGGACGAACTTGGCGCCAAGGTGTTCGGCTGCCGTTTTTTGGGCGCGGCTGTGCCCGCGGCCTATTTTTGTCACGGGGAGGGGGTGGGTAAAGTTTCGGCCCACTCCGAAGAAGGCGGACAAAGTACGCCTGCCCCAAGCCCCAAGGCTATAGCCCACCCCTTTTTTGGGCATTTTTCCGCAGGACGAACTTGGCGCCAAGGGGTTCGGCTGCTCTTTTTTGGGCGCGGCTGTGCCCGCGGCCTATTTTTGTCGCGGGGAGGGGGTGGGAAAAGTCTCGGCCTATTCTGAGGGAGGCTGATGAACATTGCCAACCCCACGCCCCAATGATATAGCCCACACCTTTTTTGGGCATTTTTCCACAGGACGAACTTGGCGCCAAGGGGTTCGGCTGCTCTTTTTTGGGCTCGGCTGTGCCCCCGGCCTATTTTTGTCACGGGGAGGGGGTGGGTAAAGTTTCGGCCCACTCCGAAGAAGGCGGACAAAGTACGCCTGCCCCAAGCCCCAAGGCTATAGCCCACCCCTTTTTTGGGCATTTTTCCGCAGGACGAACTTGGCGCCAAGGGGTTCGGCTGCTCTTTTTTGGGCGCGGCTGTGCCCGCGGCCTATTTTTGTCGCGGGGAGGGGGTGGGAAAAGTCTCGGCCCATTCTGAGGGAGGCTGATGAACATTGCCAACCCCACGCCCCAATGATATAGCCCACACCTTTTTTGGGCATTTTTCCACAGGACGAACTTGGCGCCAAGGGGTTCGGCTGCTCTTTTTTGGGCTCGGCTGTGCCCCCGGCCTATTTTTGTCACGGGGAGGGGGTGGTCAAAGTGTCGGCCCATTCCGAGTCCGGCGGACGAAGTTCGCTAGTCCCACGCCCCAAGGCTATAGCCCACCTCTTTTTTGGGCATTTTTCCGCAGGACGAACAAGGCACCAAGGGGTTCGTCTGCTCTTTTTTGGGCGCGGATGTGCCCGCAGCCTATTTTTGTCGCGGGGAGGGGGTGGGCAAAGTCTCGGCCCAATCCGAGTCCGGCGGACGATGTTCGCCAGCCCCGCGCCCCAAGGCTATAGCCCACCCCCTTTTTGGGCATTTTTCCGCAGGACGAACTTGGCGCCAAGGGTTTCGGCTGCTCTTTTTTGGGCACGGTTGTGCCCGCGGCCTATTTTTTGTTCGGGGAGGGGGTGGGCAAAGTCTCGGCCCACTCCGAAGAAGGCGGACGAAGTTTGCCAGCCCCACGCCCCAAGGCTATAGCCCACCCCGTTTTTGGGCATTTTTCCGCAGGACGAACTTGGCGCCAAGGTGTTCGGCCGCTCTTTTTTGGGCGCGGCAGTGCCCGCGGCCTATTTTTGTTGCAGGGACGGGGCGGAAAAAGTCTCGGCTCATTCCGAGTCCGGCGGACGAAGTGCACCAGCCCCATGCCCCAAGGCTATAGCCCACCTCTTTTTTGGGCATTTTTCCGCTGGACGAACATGGCACCAAGGGGTTCGGCTGCTCTTTTTTGTGCGCGGCTGTGCCCGTGGCCTATTTTTGTCACGGGGAGGGGGTGGGAAAAGTCTCGGCCCATTCCGTGTCCGGCGGACGAAGTTCGCCCGCCACGCCCCAAGGCTATAGCCCACTCCCTTTTTGGGCATTTTTCCGCAGGGCGAACTTGGCGCAAAGGGGTTCGGCCGCTCTTTTTTGGGCACGGCTGTGCCCGCGGCCTATTTTTGTCGTGGGGAGGGGGTGGGCAAAGTCTCGGCCCCAAGGAGTTCAGCAGCCCCACGTCCCAAGGCTATAGCACACCCCTTTTTTGGGCATTTTTCCGCTGGACGAACTTGGCACCAAGGAGTTCGGCTGCTCTTTTTTAGGCGCGGCTGTGCCCGCGGCCTATTTTTGTGGCAGGTAGGGGGTGGGAAAAGGTCTTGGCCCATTCCGAGTCCGGCGGACGAAGTTCGCCATCCCCACGCCCCAAGGCTATAGCCCACTCCCTTTTCGGGCATTTTTCCGCAGAACGAACTTGGCGCCAAGGGGTTCGGCTGCTCTTTTTTGGGCGCGGCTGTGCCCGCGGCCTATTTTTGTCGCGGGGAGGGGGTGGGCAAAGTCTCGGCGCATTCCAAGGAAGGCGGACGAAGAGCGCCAGCCCAACGCCCCAAGGCTATAGCCCACCCCTTTTTTAGGCATTTTTCCGCTGAACGAACTTCGCGCGAAGGGGTTCGGCTGCTCTGTTTTGGGCGGGGCTGTGCACCCAGCTATTTCTGTCGCGGTGAGGGGGTGGGTAAAGTCTCGTCCCATTCCGAGTCCGGCGGACGAACTTCGGCAGCCCCACGCCCCAAGGCTATAGCCCACCCCCTTTTTGGGCATTTTTCAGCAGGACGAACTTGGCGCCAAGGGGTTCGGCTGCTCCTTTTTGGGCGTGGCTGTGCCCGCGGCCTATTTTTGTCGCGGGGAGGGGGCGGAAAAAGTCTCGGCTCATTCCGAGTCCGGCTGACGAAGTGCGCCAGCCCTACGCCCCAAGGCTATAGCCCACCTCTTTTTTGGGCATTTTTCCGCTGGACGAACATGGCACCAATGGGTTCGGCTGCTCTTTTTTGGGCGCGGCTGTGCCCGCGGCCTATTTTTGTCACGGGGAGCGGGTGGGAAAAGTCTCGGCCCATTCCGAGTCCGGCGGACGAAGTTCGCCCGCCACGCCCCAAGGCTATAGCCCACTCCCTTTTTGGGCATTTTTCCGCTGGACGAACTTGGCTCCAAGGGGTTCGGCCGCTCTTTTTTGGGCACGGCTGTGCCCGCGGCCTATTTTTGTCGTGGGGAGGGGGTGGGCAAAGTCTCGGCCCACTCCGGAGAAGGCGGACGAAGTTCGCCAGCCCCACGCCCAAAGGCTATAGCACACCCCTTTTTTGGGCATTTTTCCGCTGGACGAACTTGGCACCAAGGGGTTCGGCTGCTCTTTTTTGGACGCGGCTGTGCCCGCGGCCTATTTTTGTCACGGGGAGCGGGTGGGCAAATTCTCGGCCCATTCTGTGTCCGGCGGACGAAGTGCGCCAGCCCCACGCCCCAAGGGTATAGCCCACCCCATTTTTGGGCATTTTTCCGCAGGACGAACTTAGCGCCAAGGGGTTCGGCTGCTCTTTTTGTGCGCGGCTGTGCCCGCGGCCTATTTTATTCGCGGTGAGGGGGTGGGCAAAGTCTCGGCCCGTTCCGAGTCCGGCGGAGGAAGTTCGGCAGCCCCACGCCCCAAGGCTATAGCCCTCCACCTTTTTGGGCATATTTCCGCAGGACGAACTTGGCGCCAAGGGGTTCGGCTGCTCTTTTTTGGGCGCGGCTGTGCCCGTGGCCTATTTTGTCGCAAGGAGGGGGTGGTCAAAGTCTCGGCCCATTCCGAGGAAGGTGGACGAAGTTCGCCAGCCCCACGCCCCAAGGCTATAGCCCACCCCCTTTTTGGGCATTTTTCAGCAGGTCGAACTTGGCGCCAAGGGGTTCGGCTGCTCCCTTTTGGGCGTGGTTGTGCCCGCGGCCTATTTTTGTCGCGGGGAGGGGGTGGGCAATGTCTCGGCCCACTCCGAAGAAGGCGGAGGAAGTTCGCCAGCCCCACGCCCCAAGGCTATAGCCCACCCCCTTTTTGGGCATTTTTCCGTAGGACGAACTTGGCGCCAAGGGGTTCGGCTGCTCTTTTTTGGGCGCAGCTGTGCCCGCGGCCTATTTTTGTCGCGTGGAGGGGGTGGCTAAAGTCTCGGCCCATTCCGAGTCCGGCGGACGAAGTTCGCCGGCCCCACGCCCTAAGGCTATAGCCCACCCCCTTTTTGGGCATTTTTCCGCAGGACGAACTTGTAGCCAAGGGGTTCGGCTGCTCTTTTTTGGGCGCAGCTGTGCCCGCGGGCTATTTTTATCGTGGGCAGGGGGTGGTCAAAGTCTCGGCCCATTCCGAGTCCGCCGGACGAAGTTCGTCAGCCCCACTCCCCAGGGCTATAGCCCACCCCTTTTTTGGGCATTTTTCCGCAGGACGAACTTGGCGCCAAGGGGTTCGGCTTCTCTTTTTTGGGTGCGGCTGTCCCGCGGTCTATTTTTGTCGCGCGGAGGGGGTGGGAAAAGTCTCAGCCCATTCCGAGTCCAGCGGACGAAGTTCCCCAGCCCCACGCCCAAAGGCTATAGCACACCCCTTTTTTGGGCATTTTTCTACAGGATGAAGTTGGCGCCAAGGGGTTCGGCTGCTCTTTTTTGGGCGCGGCTGTGCCCCCGTCCTATTTTTGTCGCGGGGAGGGTGTGGGCGAAATCTCGGCCCATTCCGAGTCCTGCGGATGAAGTTCGCCAGCCGCACGCCCCAAGGCTATAGCCCACCCCATTTTTGGGCATTTTTCCGCAGGACGAACATGGCGCCAAGGGGTTCGGCTGCTCTTTTTTGGACGCGGTTGTGCCCGTGCCCTATTTTTGTCGCGGGGAGGGGGTGGGGAATGTATCGGCCCATTCCGAGGAAGGCGGACGAAGTTCGCCGGCCCCACGGCCAAAGGCTAAGGCCTACCCCGTTTTTGGGCATTTTTCCGCAGGACGAACTTGGCGCCAAAGGGTTCGGCTGCTCTTTTTTGGGCACGGCTGTGCCCCCGGCCTATTTTTGTCGTGGGGAGGGGGTAGGCGAAATCTCGGCCCATTCCAAGTCCTGCGGACGAAGTTCGCCAGCCGCACGCCCCAAGGCTATAGCCCACCCCATTTTTGGGCATTTTTCCGCAGGATGAACATGGCGCCAAGGGGTTCGGCTGCTCTTTTTTGGACGCGGTTGTGCCCGTGGCCTATTTTTGTCACGGGGAGGGGGTGGGGAATGTATCGGCCCATTCCGAGGAAGGCGGACGAAGTTCGCTGGGCCCACGGCCAAAGCCTAAGGCCCACCCTGTTTTTGGGCATTTTTCCGCAGGACGAACTTGGCGCCAAGGGGTTCGGCAGCTCTTTTTTGGGCGCGGCTGTGCCCGTGTTCTATTTTTGTCGCGGGGAGGGGGTGGGCAAAGTCTCGGCACATTCCGAGTCCGGCGGACGAAGTGCGCCAGACCCACTCCCCAAGGCTATAGCCCACCCTTTTTTTGGGCATTTTTCCGCTGGACGAACATGGCGCCAAGGGGTTCGGCTGCTCTTTTTTGGGCGCGGCTGTGCCCGCGGCCTATTTTTGGCACGGGGAGGGGGTGGGCAAAGTCTCGGCCCATTCCGAGGAAGGGGGATGAACTTTTCCGGCCCCACGCCCAAAGGTTATAGCACACCCATTTTTTGGGCATTTTTCCGCAGGACGAACTTGGCGCCAAGGGGTTCGGCTGCTATTTTTTGGGCGCGGCTGTGCCCGCGGCCTATTTTTGTCGCGGGGAGGGGGTGGGCAAAAGTCTCGGCCCATTCGGAGGAAGGGGAACGAACTTTTCCGGCCCCACGCCCAAAGGCTATAGCACACCCATTTTTTGGGCATTTTTCCGCAGGACGAACTTGGCGCCAAGGGGTTCGGCTGCTCTTTTTTGGGCGAGGCTGTGCCCGCGGCCTATTTTTATCGCGGGGAGGGGGTGCGCAAAGTCTCGGCCCATTCCGAGTCCTACAGACGAAGTTCGCCAGCCCCACGCCCCAAGGCTATAGCCCACCCCTTTTTTGGGCATTTTTCCGCAGGACGAACTAGACGCCAAGGCATGCGGCTGCTATTTTTTGGGCGCGGCTGTGCCAACGGCCTATTTTTGTCGTGGGAAGGGGGTGGGCAAAGTCTCGCCCCATTCGGAGGTAGGGGGATGAACTTTGCCGGCCCCATGCCCAAATGCTATAGCACACCCCTTTTTTGGGCATTTTGCCGCAGGATGAACTTGGCGCCAAGGGGTTCGGCTGCTCTTTTTTTGGCGAGGCTGTGCCCGCGGCCTATTTTTGGTGCGGGGAGGGGGTGGGTAAAGTCTCGACGCATTCCGAGGATGGCGGATGAACTTTGCCGTCCCCACGCCGAAAGGCTATAGCACACCCCTTTTTTGGGCATTTTGCCGCAGGTATAACTTGGCGCCAAGGGGTTCGGCTGCTCTTTTTTGGGTACGGCTGTGCCCGCGGCCTATTTTTGTCGCGGGGAGGGGGTGGGCAAAGTCTCGGCACATTCCGAGTCCGGCGGATGAAGTTAGCCAGCCCCACGCCCCGAGGCTATAGCCTACCCCTTTTTTGGGCATTTTTCCACAGGTCGAACTTGGCGCCAAGGGGTTCGGCCGCACTTTTTGGGGCGCGGCTGTGCCCGCAGCCTATTTCTGTCGCGGGTAGGGGGTGGGCAAAGTCTCGGCCCATTCCGAGTCCGGCGGACGAAGTTCGCCCGCCCTACGCCCAAAGGCTATAGCACACCTATTTTTTGGGCATTTTCCCGCACGACGAACTAGGCGCGAAGGGGTTCGGATGCTCTTTTTTGGGCGCGGCTGTGCCCGCGGCCTATTTTTGTCGCGGGGAGGGGGTGGGCAAAGTCTCGGCCCATTCCGAGTCCAGCCGACGAAGTTCGCCAGCGCCACACCCCAAGGCTTTAGCACACCCCTTTTTTGGTCATTTTTCCCCAGGACGAACAAGGCGCCAAGGGGTTCGGCTGCTCTTTTTTGGGCGCGGCTGTGCCCGCGGCCTATTTTTGTCGCGGGGAGGGGGTGGGCAAAGTGTCGGTCCATTCCGAGTCCGGCGGACGATGTTCGCCAGCCCCACGGCCCAAGGCTATAGCCCACCCCCCCTTGTGGGCATTTTTCCGCAGGACGAACTTGGCGCCAAGGGGTTCGGCTGCTCTTTTTTGGGCGCGGCTGTGCCCGCAGCCTATTTTTATCGCGGGGAGGGGGTGGGCATAGTCTCGGCCCCTTCCGAGTCCGCAAGACGAAGTTCGCCAGCCCCACGTCCAAAGGCTATAGCACACCCCTTTTTTGGGCATTTTGCCGCAGGACGAACTTGGCGCCATGGGGTTCGGCTGCTCTTTTTTGGGCGTGGCTGTGCCCGTGGCCTATTTTTGTCGCAGGGAGGGGGGGGGGGGAAGTCTCGGCCCATTCCGAGTCAGGCGGACGAAGTGCGCCTGCCCCAGGCCCCAAGGCTATAGCCAACCCCCCATTTGGGCATTTTTCCGCAGGACGAACTTGGTGCCAAGGGGTTCGGCTGCTCTTTTTTGGGCGCGGCTGTGCCCGCGGCCTATTTTTGTTGTGGGGAGGGGGTGGGAAAAGTCTCGGCCCCTTCCGAGTCCGGCAGACGAAGTTCGCCAGCCCCACGCCCAAAGGCTATAGCACACCCCTTTTTTGGGCATTTTGCCGCAGGACGAACTTGGCGCCAAGGGGTTCGGCTGCTCTTTTTTGGGCGTGGCTGTGCCGCGGACTATTTTTGTCGCGGGGACGGGGTGGGCAAAGTCTCAGCCCATTCCGAGGAAGGCGGACGAAGTGCGCCAGCCCCACGGCCCAAGGCTATAGCCCACCCCCTTTTTGGGCATTTTTCCGCAGGAGGAACTTGGCGCCAAGGGGTTCGGCTGCCTTTTTTCGGCGCGGCGATGCCCGCGGCCTATTTTTGGTGCGGGGAGGGGGTGGACAAAGTCTCGACCCATTCCGAGGATGGCGGTTGAACTTTGCCGTCCCCACGCCCAAAGGCCATAGCACACCCCGTTTTTGGGCATTTTGCCGCAGGACGAACTTGGCGCCAAGGGGTTCGGCTGCTCTTCTTTGGGCGCGGCTGTGCCCGTGGCCTATTTTTGTCGCGGGGAGGGGGTGGGCAAAGTCTCAGCCCCTTCCGAGTCCGGCAGACGAAGTTCGCCAGCCCCACGCCCAAAGGCTATAGCACACCCCTTTTTTGGGCATTTTGCCGCAGGACGAACTTGGCGCCATGGGGTTCGGCTGCTCTTTTTTGGGCGCGGCTGTGCCCGCGGCCTAGTTTTATCGCAGGGAGGGGGTGGCCTAAGTCTCGGTCCATTCTGAGACCGGCGGACGAAGTTCGCCAGCCCCACGTCCAAAGGCTATAGCACACCCCTTGTTTGGGCATTTTGCCGCAGGACGAACTTGGCGCCAAGGGGTTCGGCTGCTCCTTTTTGGGCGCGGCTGTGCCCGCGGCCTATTTTTGTCGCAGGGAGGGGGTGGGAAATGTCTCGGTCCATTCCGAGTCCGGCGGACGATGTTCGCCAGCCCCACGGCCCAAGGCTATAGCCCACCCCCCTTGTGGGCATTTTTCCGCAGGACGAACTTGGCGCCAAGGGGTTCGGCTGCTCTTTTTTGGGCGCGGCTGTGCCCGCGGCCTATTTTTATCGTGGGGAGGGGGTGGGCATAGTCTCGGCCCCTTCCGAGTCCGCAAGACGAAGTTTGCCAGCCCCACGCCCAAAGGCTATAGCACACCCCTTTTTTGGGCATTTTGCTGCAGGACGAACTTGGCGCCATGGGGTTCGGCTGCTATTTTTTGGGCGTGGCTGTGCCCGTGGCCTATTTTTGTCGCGGGGAGGGGGTGGGCAAAGTCTCGGCCCATTCCGAGTCCGGCGGACGTAGTTCGCCTGCCCCACGCCCAAAGGCTATAGCACACCTATTTTTTGGGTATTTTCCCGCAGGACGAACTAGGCGCCAAGGGGTTCGGCTGCTCTTTTTTCGGCGCAGCTGTGCCCGCGGCCTATTTTTGTCGCAGGGAGGGGGGGGAAGTCTCGGCCCCTTCCGAGTCCGGCAGACGAAGTTCGCCAGCCCCACGCCCAAAGGCTATAGCACACCCCTTTTTTGGGCATTTTGCCGCAGGACGAACTTGGCATCAAGGGGTTCGGCAGCTCTTTTTTGGGCACGGCTGTGCCCGCGGCCTATTATTGTCGCGGGGAGGGGGTGGCCAAAGTCTCGGCCCATTCCGAGGCAGGGGATGAACTTTGGCAGCCCCACGCCAAAAGGCTATAGCACACCCATTTTTTGGGCATTTTGCCGCAGGACGAACTTGGCGCCATGGGGTTGGGCTGCTCTTTTTTTGGCGCGGCTGTGCCCGCGGCCTATTTTTGTCGCAGGTAGGGGGTGGACAAAGTCTCGGCCCATTCCGAGTGCGGCGGACGAAGTTCGCCAGCCCCACGCCCCAAGGCTATAGCACACCCCTTTTTTGGTCATTTTTCCCCAGGACGAACTTGGCGCCAAGGGGTTCGGCTGCTCTTTTTTGGGCGAGGCTGTGCCCGCGGCCTATTTTTGTCACGGGGAGGGGGTTTCCAAAGTCTCGGCCCATTCTGAGTCCGGCAGACGAAGTTCGCCAGCCCCACGCCGCAATGCTATAGCCCACCCCTTTTTTGGGTACTTTTCCGCAGGACGAACGTGGCGCCAAGGGGTTCGGCTGTTCTTTTTTTGGCGCGGCTGTGCCCGCGGCCTATTTTTGTCACGGGAGGGGGTGGCCAAAGTCTCGGCCCATTCCGAGTCCGGTGGACGAAGTACGCCAGCCCCACGCCCCAAGGCTATAGCACACCCCTTTTTTGGTCATTTTTCCCCAGGACGAACTTGGCGGCAAGGGGTTCGGCAGCTCATTTTTGGGCGCGGCTGTGCTCGCGGCCTATTTTTGTCGTGGGGAGGGGGTGGGCAAAGTCTCGGCCCATTCCGAGGAAGGGGGATGAACTATTCCGGCCCCATGCCCAAAGGCTATAGCACGCCAATTTTTTGGGCATTTTCCCGCAGGATGAACTTGGCGCCAAGGGGTTCGGCTGTTCTTTTTTTGGCGCGGCTGTGCCCGCGGCCTATTTTTGTCACGGGAGGGGGTGGCCAAAGTCTCGGCCCATTCCGAGTCCGGCGGACGAAGTTCGCCAGCCCCACGCCCCAAGGCTATAGCACACCCCTTTTTTGGTCATTTTTCCCCAGGACGAACTTGGCGGCAAGGGGTTCGGCTGCTCATTTTTGGGCGCGGCTGTGCCCGCGGCCTATTTTTGTCGTGGGGAGGGGGTGGGCAAAGTCTCGGCCCATTCCGAGGAAGGGGGATGAACTATTCCGGCCCCATGCCCAAAGGCTATAGCACGCCAATTTTTTGGGCATTTTCCCGCAGGATGAACTTGGCGCCAAGGGGTTCGGCAGCTCTTTTTTAAACGAGGCTGTGCCCGCGGCCTATTTTTGTCGTGGGGAGGGGGTGGCCAAAGTCTAGGTCCATTCTGAGTCTGGCGGACGAGGTTCGCCAGCCCCACGCCCAAAGGCTATAGCACACTCCTTTTTTGGGCATTTTGCCGCAGGACGAACTTGGCTCCAAGGGGTTCGGCCGCTCTTTTCTGGCGCGGCTGTGCCCGCGGCCTATTTTTTTCGTGGGGAGGGGGTGGCCAAAGTCTCGGCCCATTCCGAGTCTGGCGGACGAAGTTCGCCAGCCCCACGCGCCAAGGCTATAGCCCGCCCCCTTTTTGGGCTTTTTTCCACAGGACGAACTTGGCGCCAAGGGGTTCGGCCGCTCTTTTTTGGGCGCGGCTGTGCCCACGGCCTATTTTTCTCGCGGGGAGGGGGAGGCCAAAGTCTCGGCCCATTCCGAGGAAGGCGGACGAACTTTGCCGGCCCCACGCCCAAAGGCTATAGCCCACCCATTTTTTGGGCATTTTTCCGCAAGACGAACTTGGCGCCAAGGGTTTGGCTGCTCTTTTTTGGGCGGGGCTGTGCCCGTGGCCTATTTTTCTTGTGGGGAGGGGGTGGCCAAAGTCTCGGCCCATTCCGAGGAAGGCGGACGAAGTGCACCGGCTCCACCCGCCAAGGCTATAGCCCACCCCCTTTTTGGGCATTTTTCCGCAGGACGAACTTGGCGCCAAGGGGTTCGGCTGCTCTTTTTTGGGTACAGCTGTGCCCGCGGCCTATTTTTGGCTCGGGAAGGGGGTGGGCAAAGTCTCGGCCCATTCCGAGGAAGGGGGATAGACTTTGCCAGCCCCACGCCCAAAGGCTATAGCACACCCATTTTTTGGGCATTTTGCCGCAGGACGAACTTGGCGCCAAGGGGTTCGGCTGCTTTTTTTTGGGCGCGGCTGTGCCCACGGCCTATTTTTTGTCGCGGGGAGGGGGGTGGGCAAAGTCTCGGCCCATTCCAAGGAAGGCGGACGAAGTTCGCCGGCCCTACGCCCAAAGGATATAGCACACCCCTTTTTTGGGCATTGTTCCGCGGGACGAACTTGGGGCCAAGGGGTTCGGCTGCTCTTTTTTGGGCGCGGTTGTGGCCGGGGGCTATTTTTGGCACTGGGAGGGGGTGAGCAAAGTCTCGGCCCATTCCGAGGAAGGGGGATGAACTTTGCCGGCCCCACGCCCAAAGGCTATAGCACACCCATTTTTTGGGCATTTTGCCGCAGGACGAACTTGGCGCCAAGGGGTTCGGCTGCTCTTTTTTGGGCGAGGCTGTGCCCGCGGCCTATTTGTGTCATGGGGAGGGGATGGGAAATGTGTCGGCGCATTCCGAGTCCGACGGACGAAGTTCGCCGGCCCCACGCCCCAAGGCTAGAGCCCACCCCCTTTTTGGGCATTTTTCCGCAGGACGAACTTGGCGCCAAGGGGTTCGGCTGCTCTTTTTTGGGCGCGACTGTGCCCGCGGCCTATTTTTGGTGCGGGGAGGGGGTGGGCAAAGTCTCGGGCCCTTCCGAGTCCGGCGGACGAAGTTCGCTCGCCCTACGCCCCAAGGCTATAGCCCACCCTTTTTTGGGCATTTTTCCACAGGACGAACTTGGCGCCAAGGGGTTCGGCTGCTCTTTTTTGGGGCGGCTGTGCCCGCGGCCTATTTTTGTCGCGGGGAGGGGGTGGGAAAAGTCTCGGCCCATTCCGAGTCCGGCGGACAAAGTTCACCGGCCCCACGCCCCAAGGCGATAGCCTACCCCCTTTTTGGGCATTTTTCCGCAGGACGAACTTGGCGCCAGGGGGTTTGGCTGCTCTTTTTTTGGCGCGGCTGTGCCAGCGGCCTATTTTTGGTACGGGGAGGGGGTGGACAAATTGTCGGCCCATTCCGAGGAAGGCGGATGAACTTTGCCGGCCCCACGCGCCAAGGCTATAACACACCCCTTTTTTGCGCATTTTGCCGCAGGACGAACTTGGCGCCAAGTGGTTCGGCTGATCTTTTTTGGGCGCGGCTGTGCCCGCGGCCTATTTTTGTCACGGAGAGGGGATGGCCAAAGTCTCGGACCATTCCGAGGAAGGCGGACGAAGTTCACCGGCCCCACGCCCAAAGGTTATAGCACACCCATTTTTCGGGCATTTTGCCGCTGGACGAACTTGGCGCTAAGGGGTTTGGCTGCTCTTTTTTGGGCCCGGCTGTGCCCGCGGACTATTTTTGCCGTGGGGAGGGGGTGGGAAATGTGTCGGCGCATTCCTTTTTCTCACCCCCTCCCTGTGACAAAAATAGGCCGCGGGCACAGCCGCGTGCAAAAAAGAGCACCCGAACCCCTTGGCGCCAAGTTCAACCTGCGGAAAAATGCACAAAAAGGGGGTGGGCTATAGCCTTGGGGCGTGGGGCTGGCGAATTTCGTCCGCCGGACTCGGAATGGGCCGAGACATTGCCCACCCCCTCCCCGTGACAATAATAGGCTGCGGACACAGCCGCGCCCAAAAAAGAGCAGCCGAACCCCTTGGCGCCAAGTTCGTCCTGCGGAAAAATGCCCAACAAAGTGGTGGGCTATAGGCTTGGGGCGTGGGTCTGGCATACTTCGTCCGCCGGACTCGGAATGGGCCGAGACTTTTGCCCACCACTTCCCCGCGACCAAAATAGGCCGCGGGCTCAGCCGCACCCAAAAAAAGAGCAGCCGAACCCCTTGGCGCCATGTTCGTCCTGCGAAAAATGACCAAAAAAGGGGGGTTCTATAGCCTTTGTGCATGGGGCCGGCAAAGTTCATCCGCTTTCCTCGGAATGGGCCGAGATGTTGGCCACCTCATCCCAGCACCAAAAATCGCCAGCGGGCACAGCCGCAACCAAGAAAGAGCAGCGGAACCCCTTGGCGCCAAGTTTGTCCTGCGGAAAAATGCCCAAAAAAGGGGTGTGCTATAGCCTTGGGGCGTGGGGCTGCCGAAGTTCGTCCGCCGGACTCGGAATGGGCCGAGACTTTTCTCACCCCCTCCCTGTGACAAAAATAGGCCGCGGGCACAGCCGCATGCAAAAAAGAGCAGCCGAACCCCTTGGCGCCAAGTTCGACCTGCGGAAAAATGCCCAAAAAGGGGGTGGGCTATAGCCTTGGGCCGTGGGGCTGGCGAATTTCGTCCGCCGGACTCGGAATGGGCCGAGACTTTGTCCACCCCCCTCCCCGTGACAATAATTGGCTGCGGACACAGCCGCGCCCAATAAAGAGCAGCCGAACCCCTTGGCGTCAAGTTCGTCCTGCGAAAAATTGCCAAAAAAGGGGTGTGCTATAGCCTTTCGGCGTGGGGCCGGCAAAGTTCATCCGCCTTCCTCGGAATGCGCCGAGCCATTGCCACCCCCTCCCCGCACCAAAAATAGGCCGCGGGCACAGCCGCGCCCAAAAAAGACCAGCCGAACCCCTTGGCGACAAGTTCGTCCAGCGGAAAAATGCCCAAAAAAGAGGTGTGCTATAGCCTTCGGGAGTGGGGCCGGCTAAGTTCGTCCGCCGGACTCGGAATGGGCCGAGACTTTTCCCACCCCCTCCCGGCAACAAAAATAGGCCGCGGGCACAGCTGCACGCAAAAAGAGCAGCCAAACCCCTTCGCGCCAAGTTCGTCCTACCGAAAAATGCCCAAAAAAGGGGTGGGCTATAGCCTTGGGGCGTGGCGCTGGCGAAGTTCGTCCGCCGAACTCGGAATGGGCCGAGACTTAGTCCAACCCCTCCCCGCGACAAAAATAGGCCGCGGGCACAGCCGCGCCCAAAAGAGTGCAGCCGAACCCCTTGGCACCAAGTTCGTCCTGCGGAAAAATTCCCAAAAAAGGGGTGGGCTATAGCCTCGGGGCGTGGGGCTGGTGAACTTCGTCTGCCGGACTCGGAATGGGCCGAGACTTTGCCCACCCCCCTCCCCGCGACAAAAATAGGCCGCGGGCACAGCCGCTCCGAAAAAAGAGCTGCCGAACCCCTTGGCGCCAAGTTCGTCATGCGGAAAAATGCCCAAAAAAGGGGTGGCCTGCAGCCTTGGGGCGTGTGGCGGGAGAACTTCGTCCGTCGGACTCGGAATGGGCCGAGACATTGCCCACCCCCTCCCCGCGACAAAAATAGGGTTCGGGCACAGCCGCGCCCAAAAAAGAGCAGCCGAACCCCTTGGCGCCAAGTTCGTCCTGTAGAAAAATGCTCAAAAAAGGGGTGTGCTATAGCCTTTCGGCGTGGGGCCGGCGAACTTCATCCGCCTTCCTTGGAATCGGCCGAGACATTGCCCACCCCCTGCCCACGACAATAATAGACCGCGGGCACAGCCGCGGCCAAAAAAGAGCAGCCGAACCACTTGGCGCCAAGTTCGTCCTGCGGAAAAATGCCCAAAAAAGGGGTGTGCTATAGCCTTGGGGAGTGGGGCCGGCTAAGTTCGTCCGCCGGACTCGGAATGGGCAGAGACTTTTCCCACCCCCTCCCCGCGACAAAAATAGGCCGTGGGCACAGCCGCTCAGAAAAAAGAGCAGCCGAACCCCTTGGCGCCAAGCTCGTCCTGCCTAAAAATGCTCAAAAAAGGGGTGTGCTATAGCCTTTGGGCGTGGGGCAGGCGAACTTCGTCCGCCGGACTCGGAATGGGCCGAGACTTTGCCCAGCCCCTCCCCGCGGCAAAAATTGGCCGCTGGCACAGCCGCGCCCAAAAAAGAGACGCCGAACCCCTTGGGGCCAAAATCGTCCTGTAGAAAAATGCCCAAAAAAAGGGGTGTGCTATAGCCTTTCGGCGTGGGGTCGGCAAAGTTCATCCGCCTTCCTCGGAATGGGCCGAGACTTTGGCCACCCCCTCCCCACACAAAAAATAGGCCGCGGGCACAGCCGCGCCCATAAAAGAGCAGCCGAACCCCTTGGCGCCAAGTTCGTCCTGCAGAAAAATGACCAAAAAAGGGGGGTTCTAAAGCCTTTGTGCGTGGGGCCGGCAAAGTTCATCCTCCTTCCTCGAAATCGGCCGAGACTTTTCCCACCCCCTCCCGGCGAACTTTGTCTGCCGGACTTGGAATGGGCCGAGACTTTGCCCACCCCCTCCCCACGACAAAAATAGGCCGCGGGCATGGCCGCGCCCAAAAAAGAGCAGCCGAACCCCTTGGCGCCAAGTTCGTCCTGCGGAAAAATGCCGAAAAAAGGGGTGGGCGATAGCCTTGGGGCGTGGGGCTGGCGAACTTCGTCCGCCTTCCTCGGAATGGGCCGAGACTTTGGCCACCCACTCCCCGCTCCAAAAATAGGCCGCGGGCACAGCCGCGGCCAAAAAATAGCAACCGAACCCCTTGGCGCCAAGTTCGTCCTGCGGAAAAATGCCCAAAAAAGGGGTGGGCTATAGCCTTCGGGCGTGGGGCGGGCGAACTTCGTCCGCCGGACTCGGAATGGGCCGAGACTTTGCCCACCCCCTCCCCATGACAAAAATAGGCCGCGGGCCCAGCCGCACCCAAAAAAGAGCAGCCGAACCCCTTGGCGCCAAGTTCATCCTGCGGAAAAACGCGCAAAAAGGGCGTGGGCTATAGCCTTGGGTCGTTTGGCCGGCGAACTTTGTCCGCCGGACTTGGAATGGGCCGAGACATTGCCCACCCCCTCCCCACGACAAAAATAGGCCGCGGGCATGGCCGCGCCCAAAAAAGAGCAGCCGAACCCCATGGCGCCAAGTTCGTCCTGCGGAAAAATGCCGAAAAAAGGGGTGGGCGATAGCCTTGGTGCGTGGGGCTGGCGAACTTCGTCCGCCTTCCTCGGAATGGGCCGAGACTTTGGCCACCCGCTCCCCGCTCCAAAAATAGGCCGCGGGCACAGCCGCGGCCAAAAAAGAGCAACCGAACCCCTTGGTGCCAAATTCGTCCTGCGGAAAAATGCCCAAAAAAGGGGTGGGCTATAGCCTTCGGGCGTGGGGCGGGCGAACTTCGTCCGCCGGACTCGGAATGGGCCGAGACTTTGCCCACCCCCTCCCCGCGACAAAAATAGGCCGCGGGCACAGCCGCACCCAAAAAAGAGCAGCCGAACCCCTTGGCGCCAAGTTCGTCCTGCGGAAAAACGCCCAAAAAGGGCGTGGACTATAGCCTTGGGTCGTTTGGCCGACGAACTTTGTCCGCCGGACTTGGAATAGGCCGAGACTTTGCCCACCCCCTCCCCACGACAAAAATAGGCCGCGGGCATGGCCGCGCCCAAAAAAGAGCAGCCGAACCCCTTGGCGCCAAGTTCGTCCTGCGGAAAAATGCCGAAAAAAGGGGTGGGCGATAGCCTTGGGGCGTGGGGCTGGCGAACTTCGTCCGCCTTCCTCGGAATGGGCCGAGACTTTGGCCACCCGCTCCCCGCTCCAAAAATAGGCCGCGGGCACAGCCGCGGCCAAAAAAGAGCAACCGAACCCCTTGGCGCCAAGTTCGTCCGGCGGAAAAATGCCCAAAAAAGGGGTGGGCTATAGCCTTCGGGCGTGGGGCGGGCGAACTTCGTCCGCCGGACTCGGAATGGGCCGAGACTTTGCCCACCCCCTCCCCGCGACAAAAATAGGCGGCGGGCACAGCCGCACCCAAAAAAGAGCAGCCGAACCCCTTGGCGCCAAGTTCGTCCTGCGGAAAAACACCCAAAAAGGGCGTGGGCTATAGCCTTGGGTCGTTTGGCCGGCGAACTTTGTCCGCCGGACTTGGAATGGGCCAAGACTTTGCCCACCCCCTCCCCACGACAAAAATAGGCCGCGGGCATGGCCGCGCCCAAAAAAGAGCAGCCGAACCCCTTGGCGCCAAGTTCGTCCTGGGGAAAAATGCCGAAAAAAGGGGTGGGCGATAGCCTTGGGGCGTGGGGCTGGCGAACTTCGTCCGCCTTCCTCGGAATGGGCCGAGACTTTGGTCACCCGCTCCCCGCTCCAAAAATAGGCCGCGGGCACAGCCGCGGCCAAAAAAGAGCAACCGAACCCCTTGGCGCCAAGTTCGTCCTGCGGAAAAATGCCCAAAAAAGGGGTGGGCTATAGCTTTAGGGCGTGGGGCGGGCGAACTTCGTCCGCCGGACTCGGAATGGGCCGAGACTTTGCCCACCCCCTCCCCACGACAAAAATAGGCCGCGGGCACAGCCGCACCCAAAAAAGAGCAGCCGAACCCCTTGGCGCCAAGTTCGTCCTGCGGAAAAATGCCCAAAAAAGGGGTGTGCTATAGCCTTTGGGCATGGGGCCGGTAAAGTTCATCCGCCTTCCTTGGAATGGGCCGAGACTTTACCCACCCCCTCCCCGCACTAAAAATAAGCTACGGGCGCAGCCGCGCCCAAAAAAGAGCAGCCGAACCCCTTGGCGCCAAGTTCGTCCTGCGGAAAAATGCTCAAAAAGCGGGTGGGCTATAGCCTTGGGGCGTGGGGCGGGCGAACTTCGTCCGCCGATCTTGGAATGGGCCGACACTTTTCTCACCCCCCTCCCCGCGAACAATATAGGCCGTGGGCACAACCGCACCCAAAAAAGAGCAGCCGAACCCCTTGGCACCATGTTCGTCCTGTGGAAAAATGCCCAAAAAAGGGGTGGGCTATAGCCTTGGGGCGTGGGGCTGGCGAACTTCGTCCGCCTTCCTCGGAATGGGCCGAGACATTGGCCACCCCCTCCCCGCGACAAAAATAGGCCGCGGGCACAGCCGTGCCCAAAAAAGTGCAGCCGAACCCCTTGGCGCCAAGTTCGTCCTGCGGAAAAACGCCCAAAAAGGGGGTGGGCTATAGCCTTGGGGCGTTTGGCTAGCGAACTTTGTCCGCCGGACTCGGAATGGGCCGAGACTTTGCCCACCCCCTCCCCCCGATAAAAAATAGGCCGCGGGCACGGCCGCGCCCAAAAAAGAGCAACCGAACCCCTTGGCGCCAAGTTCGTCCCGCGGAAAAATGCCCAAAAAAGGGGTGGGCTATAGCCTTGGGGCGTGGGGCGGGCGAACTTCGTCCGCCGGACTTGGAATGGGCGGAGACTGTGCCCACCCCCTCCCCGCGACAAAAATAGGCCGCGGGCACAGCCGCGGTCAAAAAAGAGCAGTCGAACCCCTTGGCGCCAAGTTCGTCCTGCGGAAAAATGCCCAAAAAAAGGGTGGGCTATAGCCTGGGGGCGTGGAGCTGGCGAACTTCGTCCGCCGCACTCGGAATGTGCCGAGACTTTGCCCACACCCTCCCCGGGACAAAAATAGGCCGTGGGCACAGCCGCTCCCAAAAAAGAGCAGCTGAACCCCTTGGCGCCAAGTTCGTCCTGTGGAAAAATGCCCAAAAAAGGGGTGGGCTATAGCCTAGGGGCGTGGGGCTGGCGAACTTCGTCCGCCTTCCTCGGAATGGGCGGAGACTTTTCCCACCCCCTCCTCGCGACAAAAATAGGCCGCGGGCACTGCCGCGCCCAAAAACGAGCAGCCGAACCCCGTGGCGCCAAGTTCGTCCTGCGGAAAAATGCCCAAAATGGGTGTGGGCTATAGCCTTGGGGCGTGGGGCTGGCGAACTTCGTCCGCCTTCCTCGGAATGGGCCGAGACTTTGGCCACCCGCTCCCCGCTCCAAAAATAGGCCGCGGGCACAGCCGCGGCCAAAAAAGAGCAACCGAACCCCTTGGTGCCAAATTCGTCCTGCGGAAAAATGCCCAAAAAAGGGGTGGGCTATAGCCTTCGGGCGTGGGGCGGGCGAACTTCGTCCGCCGGACTCGGAATGGGCCGAGACTTTGCCCACCCCCCCTCCCCGCGACAAAAAAAGGCGGCGGGCACAGCCGCACCCAAAAAAGAGCAGCCGAACCCCTTGGCGCCAAGTTCGTCCTGCGGAAAAACGCCCAAAAAGGGCGTGGGCTATAGCCTTGGGTCGTTTGGCCGGCGAACTTTGTCCGCCGGACTTGGAATAGGCCGAGACTTTGCCCACCCCCTCCCCACGACAAAAATAGGCCGCGGGCATGGCCGCGCCCAAAAAAGAGCAGCCGAACCCCTTGGCGCCAAGTTCGTCCTGCGGAAAAATGCCGAAAAAAGGGGTGGGCGATAGCCTTGGGGCGTGGGGCTGGCGAACTTCGTCCGCCTTCCTCGGAATGGGCCGAGACTTTGGCCACCCGCTCCCCGCTCCAAAAATAGGCCGCGGGCACAGCCGCGGCCAAAAAAGAGCAACCGAACCCCTTGGCGCCAAGTTCGTCCGGCGGAAAAATGCCCAAAAAAGGGGTGGGCTATAGCCTTCGGGCGTGGGGCGGGCGAACTTCGTCCGCCGGACTCGGAATGGGCCGAGACTTTGCCCACCCCCTCCCCGCGACAAAAATAGGCCGCGGGCACAGCCGCACCCAAAAAAGAGCAGCCGAACCCCTTGGCGCCAAGTTCGTCCTGCGGAAAAATGCCCAAAAAAGGGGTGTGCTATAGCCTTTGGGCATGGGGCCGGTAAAGTTCATCCGCCTTCCTTGGAATGGGCCGAGACTTTACCCACCCCCTCCCCGCACTAAAAATAAGCTGCGGGCGCAGCCGCGCCCAAAAAAGAGCAGCCGAACCCCTTGGCGCCAAGTTCGTCCTGCGGAAAAATGCTCAAAAAGCGGGTGGGCTATAGCCTTGGGGCGTGGGGCGGGCGAACTTCGTCCGCCGATCTTGGAATGGGCCGACACTTTTCTCACCCCCTCCCCGCGAACAATATAGGCCGTGGGCACAACCGCACCCAAAAAAGAGCAGCCGAACCCCTTGGCACCATGTTCGTCCTGTGGAAAAATGCCCAAAAAAGGGGTGGGCTATAGCCTTGGGGCGTGGGGCTGGCGAACTTCGTCCGCCTTCCTCGGAATGGGCCGAGACATTGGCCACCCCCTCCCCGCGACAAAAATAGGCCGCGGGCACAGCCGTGCCCAAAAAAGTGCAGCCGAACCCCTTGGCGCCAAGTTCGTCCTGCGGAAAAACGCCCAAAAAGGGGGTGGGCTATAGCCTTGGGGCGTTTGGCTAGCGAACTTTGTCCGCCGGACTCGGAATGGGCCGAGACTTTGCCCACCCCCTCCCCCCGATAAAAAATAGGCCGCGGGCACGGCCGCGCCCAAAAAAGAGCAACCGAACCCCTTGGCGCCAAGTTCGTCCCGCGGAAAAATGCCCAAAAAAGGGGTGGGCTATAGCCTTGGGGCGTGGGGCGGGCGAACTTCGTCCGCCGGACTTGGAATGGGCGGAGACTGTGCCCACCCCCTCCCCGCGACAAAAATAGGCCGCGGGCACAGCCGCGGTCAAAAAAGAGCAGTCGAACCCCTTGGCGCCAAGTTCGTCCTGCGGAAAAATGCCCAAAAAAAGGGTGGGCTATAGCCTGGGGGCGTGGAGCTGGCGAACTTCGTCCGCCGCACTCGGAATGTGCCGAGACTTTGCCCACACCCTCCCCGGGACAAAAATAGGCCGTGGGCACAGCCGCTCCCAAAAAAGAGCAGCTGAACCCCTTGGCGCCAAGTTCGTCCTGTGGAAAAATGCCCAAAAAAGGGGTGGGCTATAGCCTAGGGGCGTGGGGCTGGCGAACTTCGTCCGCCTTCCTCGGAATGGGCGGAGACTTTTCCCACCCCCTCCTCGCGACAAAAATAGGCCGCGGGCACTGCCGCGCCCAAAAACGAGCAGCCGAACCCCGTGGCGCCAAGTTCGTCCTGCGGAAAAATGCCCAAAATGGGTGTGGGCTATAGCCTTGGGGCGTGGGGCTGGCGAACTTTGTCCGCCGGACTCGGAATGAGCCGAGACATTGCCCACCCCCTCCCCATGACAAGAAAAGGCTGTGGGCGCAGCCGAACCCCTTTGCGCCAAGTTCGTACTGCGGAAAAATGCCCAAAAAGGGGGTGGGCTGTAGCCTTGGGGCGTGGGGCTGGCGCACTTCGTCCGCCGGACTCGGAATGGGCCGAGACTTTGCCCACCCCCTCCCCGCCACAAAAATAGGCCGCGGGCACAGCCGTGCCCAAAAAAGTGCAGCCGAACCCCTTGGCGCCAAGTTCGTCCTGCGGAAAAACGCCCAAAAAGGGGGTGGGCTATAGCCTTGGGGCGTTTGGCTGGCGAACTTTGTCCGCCGGACTCGGAATGGGCCGAGACTTTGCCCACCCCCTCCCCCCGATAAAAAATAGGCCGCGGGCACGGCCGCGCCCAAAAAAGAGCAACCGAACCCCTTGGCGCCAAGTTCGTCCCGCAGAAAAATGCCCAAAAAAGGGGTGGGCTATAGCCTTGGGGCGTGGGGCGGGCGAACTTCGTCCGCCGGACTTGGAATGGGCGGAGACTGTGCCCACCCCCTCCCCGCGACAAAAATAGGCCGCGGGCACAGCCGCGGTCAAAAAAGAGCAGCCGAACCCCTTTGCGCCAAGTTCGTACTGCGGAAAAATGCCCAAAAAGGGGGTGGGCTATAGCCTTGGGGCGTGGGGCGGGCGAACTTCGTCCGCCGGACTCGGAATGGGCCGAGACTTTGCCCACCCCCTCCCCACGACAAAAATAGGCCGCGGCCACGGCCGCGCCCAAAAAAGAGCAACCGAACCCCTTGGCGCCAAGTTCGTCCCGCGGAAAAATGCCCAAAAAAGGGGTGGGCTATAGCCTTGGGGCGTGGGGCGGGCGAACTTCGTCCGCCGGACTTGGAATGGGCGGAGACTGTGCCCACCCTCTCCCCGCGACAAAAATAGGCCGCGGGCACAGCCGCGGTCAAAAAAGAGCTGCCGAACCCCTTTGCGCCAAGTTCGTACTGCGGAAAAATGCCCAAAAAGGGGGTGGGCTATAGCCTTGGGGCGTGGGGCGGGCGAACTTCGTCCGCCGGACTCGGAATGGGCCGAGACTTTGCCCACCCCCTCCCCACGACAAAAATAGGCCGCGGCCACAGCCGCGCCCACAAAAGAGCAGCCAAACCCCTTGGCCCCAAGTTCGTCCTGCCGAAAAATGCCCAAAAAAGGGGGGTGCTATAGCCTTTGGGCGTGGGGCCGGCAAAGTTCATCCGCCTTCCCTGGAATGGGCCGAGACTTTGGCCACCCCCTCCCCGTGCCAAAAATAGGCTGCGGGCACAGCCGCGCCCAAAAAAGAGCAGTCGAACCCCTTGGCGCCAAGTTCGTCCTGCGGAAAAATGCCCAAAAAAAGGGTGGGCTATAGCCTTGGGGCGTGGAGCTGGCGAACTTCGTCCGTCGCACTCGGAATGTGCCGAGACTTTGCCCACACCCTCCCCGGGACAAAAATAGGCCGTGGGCACAGCCGCTCCCAAAAAAGAGCAGCCGAACCCCTTGGCGCCAAGTTCGTCCTGTGGAAAAATGCCCAAAAAAGGGGTGGGCTATAGCCTTGGGGCGTGGGGCTGGCGAACTTTTTCCGCCTTCCTCGGAATGGGCCGAGACTTTTCCCACCCCCTCCCCGTGACAAAAATAGGCCGCGGGTACTGCCGCGCCCAAAAACGAGCAGCCGAACCCCGTGGCGCCAAGTTCGTCCTGCGGAAAAATGCCCAAAATGGGTGTGGGCTATAGCCTTGGGGCGTGGGGCTGGCGAACTTTGTCCGCCGGACTCGGAATGAGCCGAGACATTGCCCACCCCCTCCCCATGACAAAAAAAGGCTGTGGGCGCAGCCGAACCCCTTTGCGCCAAGTTCGTACTGCGGAAAAATGCCCAAAAAGGGGGTGGGCTGTAGCCTTGGGGCGTGGGGCTGGCGCACTTCGTCCGCCGGACTCGGAATGGGCCGAGACTTTGCCCACCCCCTCCCCGCCAGAAAAATAGGCCGCGGGCACAGCCGTGCCCAAAAAAGAGCTGCCGAACCCCTTGGCGCCAAGTTCGTCCTGCGGAAAAATGCCCAAAAAAGGGGTGGGCTATAGCCTAAGGGCGTGGGGCTGGCACACTTCGTCCGCCTTCCTCGGAATGGGTCGAGAATTTACCCACCCCCTCCCTGTGACATAAATAGGCCGTGAGCACAGCCGCGCCCAAAAAAGAGCAGCTGAACACCTTGGCACAAAGTTCGTCCTGCGGAAAAATGCCTAAAAAAGTTGTGTGCTAAAGCCTTGCGGCGTGGGGTTGCCGAAGTTCGTCCACCGGACTCGGAATGCGCCGAGACTATTTCCACCCCCTCCCCGTGACAAAAATAGGCCGTGGGCACAGCCGTGCCCAAAAAAGAGCAGCCGAACCCCTTGGCGCCAAGTTTGTCCTGCGGAAAAATGCCCAAAAAGGGGGAGGGCTATAGCCTTGGGGCGTTGGGCTGGCGAACATCGTACGCCGGACTCGGAATGGACCGAGACTTATCCCACCGCCTCCCTGCGACAAAAATGGGCCGCGGAGACAGCCGCGCCCATAAAAGAGCGGCCGAACCCCTTGGCGCCAAGTTCGTCCTGCGGAAAAATGCCCAAAAAGGGGGAGGGCTATAGCCTTGGGGCGTGGGGCTGGCGAACTTCGTCCGCCTTCCTCGGAATGGGCCGAGACTTTGCCCACAACCTCCCCGTGACAAACATAGGCCGCGGGCACAGCCGTACCCAAAAAAGAGCAGCCGAACCCCTTGGCGCCAAGTTCGTCCTGCGGAAAAATGCCCAAAAAGGGGGTGGGCTATAGCCTTGGGGCGTGGGGCTGGCGAACTTCGTCCACCGGACTCGGACTGGGCCGAGAATGTTCCCACCCCCTCCCCGTGACAAAAATAGGCCGCGGGCACAGCCGCGCCCAAAAAAGACCAGCCGAACCCTTTGGCGCCAAGTTCGTCCTGCGGAAAAATGCCCAAAAAGGGGTGTGCTATTGCCGTTGGGCGTGGGGCCGGCGAACTTCGTCCGCCTTCTTCAGATTGGGCCAAGACTTTGGTCACTGCCTCCCTGTGACAAAAATAGGCCGCGGGCACAGCAGCACTCAAAAAAGAGCAGCCGAAACCCTTGGCGCCAACTTCGTCCTGCGGAAAAATGCCCAAAAAAGCGGTGGGCTATGGCCTTGGGGCGTGGGGCTGGCGAACTTCGTCCGCCTTCCATGGAATGGGCCGAGAATTTGCCCACCCCCTCCCCGCGACAAAAATAGGCCGCGGGCACAGCTGCGCCCAAAAAAGAGCGGCCGAAACCCTTGGCGCCAAGTTCGTCCTGTGGAAAAATGCCCAAAAAGGCGGTGGGCTATAGCCTTGGGGCGTGGGGCTGGCGCACTTCGTCCGCCTTCCTCGTAATGGGCCGAGACTTTGCCCACCCCCTCCCCGCGACAAAAATAGGCCGCGGGCCCAGCCGCGTCCAGAAAAGAGCAGCCGAACCCCTTGGCGCCAAGTTCGTCCTGCGGAAAAATGCCCAAAAAGTGGGTGGGCTATAGCCTTGGGGCGTGGGGCTGGCGAACTTCGTCCGCCGGACTCGGAATGGGCCGAGAGGTTGCCCACCCCCTCCCCACGACAAAAATAGGCCGCGGGCACAGCCGCGTCCAAAAAAGAGCAGCCGAACCCCTCGGCGCCAAGTTCGTCCTGCGGAAAAATGCCCAAAAAAGGGGTGTGCTATAGCCTTTGGGCGTGGGGCCGGCGAACTTCGTCCGCCATCCCCGGAATCGGCCGAGACTTTGCCCACCCCCTCCCCCCGACAATAATAGGCTGCGGGCACAGCCCCGCCCAAAAAAGAGCTGCCGAACCCCTTGGCGCCAAGTTCGTTCTGCGGAAAAATGCTCAAAAAGGGGGTGGGATATAGCCTTGGGGCGTGGGGCGGGCGAACTTCGTCCGCCGGACTCAGAACAGTCCGAGACTTTTCCCATCCCCTCCCCGCGACAAAAGTAGGCCGCGGGCACAGCCGAACCCCTTCGCGCCAAGTTCGTCCTGCGGAAAAACGCCCAAAATGGGGGTGGGCTATAGCCTTGGGGCGTTTGGCGGGCGAACTTTGTCCGCCGGACTCGGAATCGGCCGACACTTTGCCCACCCCCTTCCCCGGACGAAAATAGGCCGCGGGCACAGCCGCGCCCAAAAAAGAGCAGCCGAACCCCTTGGCGCCAAGTTCGTCCTGCGGAAAAATGCCGAAAAAAGGGGTGGGCGATAGCCTTGGGGCGTGGGGCTGGTGAAGTTCGTCCGCCGGACTCGGAATGGGCCGAGACTTTGCCGACCCCCTCCCCATGACAAAAATAGGCCGCGGGCACAGCCGAGCCCAAAAAAGAGGAGCCAAACCCCTTGGCGCCAAGTTCGTCCTGCGGAAAAATGCTCAAAAAGGGGGTGGGCTATAGCCTTGGGGCGTGGGGCGTGGGGCGGGCGAACTTCGTCCGCCGGACTCGGAATGGGCCGAGACTTTTCCCACATCCTCCCCATGACAAAAATAGGCCGCTGGCACAACCGCGCCCAAAGAAGAGTAGCCGAGCCCCTTGGCGCCATGTTCGTCCTGTGGAAAAAAGCCCAAAAAAGGGGTGGGCTATAGCCTTGGGGCGTGGGGATGGCGAACTTCGTCCACCTTCCGCGGAATGGGCCGAGACTTTGGCCACCCACTCCCCGCGAAAAAAATAGGCCGCGGGCTCTGCCGTACCTTAAAAAGAGCAGCCGAACCCCTTGGCGCCAAGTTCGTCCGGCGGAAAAATGCTCAAAAAGGGGGTGGGCTATAGCCTTGGGGCGTGGGGCGGCCGAACTTTGTCCGCCGAACTTGGAATGGGCCGAGACTTTTCCCACCCCCTCCCCGCTACAAAAATAGGCCGCGGGCACAACCGCGGCCAAAAAAGAGCAGCCGATCCCCTTGGCGCCATGGTCGTCCTGTGGAAAAATGCCCAAAAAAGGGGTGGGCTATAGCCTTGGGGCGTGGGGCTGGCGAACTTCGTCCGCCTTCCGCGGAATGGGCCGAGACTTTGGCCACCCCCTCCCCGCGAAACAAATAGGCCGTGGGCACTGCCGCACCATAAAAAGAGCAGCTGAACCCCTTGGCGCCATGTTCGTCCTGTGGAAAAATGCCCAAAAAAGAGGTGGGCTATAGCCTTGGGGCGTGGGGCTCGCGAACTTCGTCCGCCTTCCCCGGAATGGGCCGAGACTTTGGGCACCCCCTCCCTGCGACAAAAATAGGCCGCGGGCATGGCCGGGCCCAAAAAAGAGCAGCCGAACCCTTGGCGCCAAGTTCGTCCTGCGGAAAAATGCCGAAAAAAGGGGTGGGCGATAGCCTTGGGGCGTGGGGCTGGCGAAGTTCATCCGCCGGACTCGGAATTGGCTAAGACTTTGCCCACCCCCTCCGCGCCATAAAAATAGGCCGCGGGTACAGCCGAGCCCAAAAAAGAGGAGCCGAACCCCTGGGAGCCAAGTTCGTCCTGCGGAAAAATGCCCAAAAAAGGGGTGGGCTATAGCCTTCGGGCGTGGGGCGGGCGAACTTCGTCCGCCGGACTCGGAATGGGCCGAGACTTTGCCCACCCCCTCCCCGCGACAAAAATAGGCCGCGGGCACAGCCGTACCCAAAAAAGAGCAGCCGAACCCCTTGGCGCCAAGTTCGTCCTGCGGAAAAATGCCCAAAAAAGGGGTGTGCTATAGCCTTTGGGCATGGGGCCGGTAAAGTTCATCCGCCTTCCTTGGAATGGGCCGAGAATTTACCCACCCCCTCCCCGCACTAAAAATAAGCTGCGGGCACAGCCGCGCCCAAAAAAGAGCAGCCGAACCCCTTGGCGCCGAGTTCGTCCTGCGGAAAAATGCTCAAAAAGCGGGTGGGCTATAGCCTTGGGGCGTGGGGCGGGCGAACTTCGTCCGCCGATCTTGGAATGGGCCGAGACTTTTCCCACCCCCTCCCTGCGAAAAATATAGGCCGTGGGCACAACCGCACCCAAAAAAGAGCAGCCGAACCCCTTGGCACCATGTTCGTCCGGTGGAAAAATGCCCAAGAAAGGGGTGGGCTATAGCCTTGGGGCGTGGGGCTGGCGAACTTCGTCCGCCTTCCTCAGAATGGGCCGAGACATTGGCCACACCCTCCCCGCGACAAAAATAGGCCGCGGGCACAGCCGCGCCAAAAAAAGTGCAGCCGAACCCCTTGGCGCCAAGTACGTCCTGCGGAAAAACGCCCAAAAAGGGGGTGGGCTATAGCCTTGGGGCGTTTGGCTGGCGAACTTTGTCCGCCGGACTCGGAATGGGCCGAGACTTTGCCCACCCCCTCCCCCCGACAAAAATAGGCCGCGGGCACGGCCGCGCCCAAAAAAGAGCAACCGAACCCCTTGGCGCCAAGTTCGTCCCGCGGAAAAATGCCCAAAAAAGGGGTGGGCTATAGCCTTGGGGCGTGGGGCGGGCGAACTTCGTCCGCCGGACTCGGAATGGGCCGAGACTTTGCCCACCCCCTCCCCCCGACAATAATAGGCTGCGGGCACAGCCGCGCCCAAAAAAGAGCTGCCGAACCCCTTGGCGCCAAGTTCGTTCGGCGGAAAAATGCTCAAAAAGGGGGTGGGATATAGCCTTGGGGCGTGGGGCGGGCGAACTTCGTCCGCCGGACTCAGAACAGTCCGAGACTTTTCCCATCCCCTCCCCGCGACAAAAGTAGGCCGCGGGCACAGCCAAACCCCTTGGCCCCAAGTTCATCCTGCGGAAAAATGCCCAAAAAAGGGGTGTGCTATACCCTTTGGGCGTGGGGCCGGCAAAGTTCATCCGCCTTCCCTGGAATGGGCCGAGACTTTGGCCACCCCCTCCCCGCACCACAAAATAGGCCGTGGGCACAGCCGCGCACAAAAAAGAGCAGCCAAACCCCTTGGCGCCATGTTCGTCTTGCGGAAAAATGCCCAAAATAAGGGTGGGCTATAGCCATGGGGCGTGGGGCCGGCAAAGTTCATCCGCCAGACTCGGAATGGGTCGAGACTTTTCCCACCCCCTCCCCGCGACAAAAATAGGCCGCGGGCACAGCCGTACCCAAAAAAGAGCAGCCGAACCCCTTGGCGCCAAGTTCGTCCTGCGGAAAAATGCCCAAAAAAGGGGTGTGGTATAGCCTTTGGGCATGGGGCCGGTAAAGTTCATCCGCCTTCCTTGGAATGGGCCGAGAATTTACCCACCCCCTCCCCGCACTAAAAATAAGCTGCGGGCACAGCCGCGCCCAAAAAAGAGCAGCCGAACCCCTTGGCGCCAAGTTCTACCTGCGGAAAAATGCTCAAAAAGCGGGTGGGCTATAGCCTTGGGGCGTGGGGCGGGCGAACTTCGTCCGCCGATCTTGGAATGGGCCGAGACTTTTCCCACCCCCTCCCTGCGAAAAATATAGGCCGTGGGCACAACCGCACCCAAAAAAGAGCAGCCGAACCCCTTGGCACCATGTTCGTCCGGTGGAAAAATGCCCAAGAAAGGGGTGGGCTATAGCCTTGGGGCGTGGGGCTGGCGAACTTCGTCCGCCTTCCTCAGAATGGGCCGAGACATTGGCCACCCCCTCCCCGCGACAAAAATAGGCCGCGGGCACAGCCGCGCCAAAAAAAGTGCAGCCGAACCCCTTGGCGCCAAGTACGTCCTGCGGAAAAACGCCCAAAAAGGGGGTGGGCTATAGCCTTGGGGCGTTTGGCTGGCGAACTTTGTCTGCCGGACTCGGAATGGGCCGAGACTTTGCCCACCCCCTCCCCCCGACAAAAATAGGCCGCGGGCACGGCCGCGCCCAAAAAAGAGCAACCGAACCCCTTGGCGCCAAGTTCGTCCCGCGGAAAAATGCCCAAAAAAGGGGTGGGCTATAGCCTTGGGGCGTGGGGCGGGCGAACTTCGTCCGCTGGACTCGGAATGGGCCGAGACTTTGCCCACCACCTCCCCCCGACAATAATAGGCTGCGGGCACAGCCGCGCCCAAAAAAGAGCTGCCGAACCCCTTGGCGCCAAGTTCGTTCGGCGGAAAAATGCTCAAAAAGGGGGTGGGATATAGCCTTGGGGCGTGGGGCGGGCGAACTTCGTCCGCCGGACTCAGAACAGTCCGAGACTTTTCCCATCCCCTGCCCGCGACAAAAGTAGGCCGCGGGCACAGCCAAACCCCTTGGCCCCAAGTTCGTCCTGCGGAAAAATGCCCAAAAAAGGGGTGTGCTATACCCTTTGGGCGTGGGGCCGGCAAAGTTCATCCGCCTTCCCTGGAATGGGCCGAGACTTTGGCCACCCCCTCCCCGCACCACAAAATAGGCCGCGGGCACAGCCGCGCACAAAAAAGAGCAGCCAAACCCCTTGGCGCCATGTTCGTCTTGCGGAAAAATGCCCAAAATAAGGGTGGGCTATAGCCATGGGGCGTGGGGCCGGCAAAGTTCGTCCGCCAGACTCGGAATGGGTCGAGACTTTTCCCACCCCCTCCCAGCACCAAAAATAGGCCGCGGGCACAGCCGCGCCCAAAAAAGAGGAGTCGAACCCCTTGGCACCAAGTTCGTCCAGCGGAGAAATGCCCAAAAAAGGGGTGTGCTATAGCCTTGGGGCGTGGGGCCGGCAAAGTTCGTCCGCCTTCCTCGGAATGGGTCGAGAATTTACCCACCCCCTCCCTGTGGCAAAAATAGGCCGTCAGCACAGTCGCGCCCAAAAAAGAGCAGCTGAACACCTTGGCACAAAGTTCGTCCTGCGGAAAAATGCCTAAAAAAGTTATGTGCTATAGCCTTGCGGCGTGGGGCTGCCGAAGTTCGTCCGCCGGACTCGGAATGGGCCGAGACTTTGCCCACCCCATCCCCGTGACAAAAATAGTCCGCGGGCACAGCCGCGCCCAAAAAAGAGCAGCCGAACCCCTTTGCGCCAAGTTCGTCCTGCGGGAAAATGCCCAAAAAAGGGGTGTGCTATAGCCTTGGGGCGTGGGGCTGCCGAAGTTCGTCCGCCGGACTCGGAATGGGCCGAGACACTTCCCACCCCCTCCCTGCGACAAAAATAGGCCGCGGGCACAGCCGCGCACAAAAAAGAGCAGCCAAACCCCTTGGCGCCATGTTCGTCGTGCGGAAAAATGCCCAAAAAAAGGGTGGGCTATAGCCATGGGGCGTGGGGCTGGCGAACTTCGTCCGCCAAACTCGGAATGTGCCGAGACTTTTACCACCCCCTCCCCGAGCCAAAAATAGGCCGCAGGCACAGCCGCGCCCAAAAAAGAGGAGTCGAACCCCTTGGCACCAAGTTCGTCCTCTGGAGAAATGCCCAAAAAAGGGGTGTGCTATAGCCTTGGGGCGTGGGGCCGGCAAAGTTCGTCCGCCTTCCTCGGAATGGGTCGAGAATTTACCCACCCCCTCTCCACGACACAAATAGGCCGCGGGCACAGCCGCGCCCAAAAAAGAGCAGCCGAACCCCTTGGCGCCAAGTTCGTCCTGTGGAAAAATGCCCAAAAAAGGGGTGGGCTATAGCCTTGGGGCGTGGGGCTGGCGAACTTCGTCCGCCTTCCTCGGAATGGGCCGAGACATTGGCCACCCCCTCCCTGCGACAAAAATAGTCAGCGGGCACTGCCGCGCCCAAAAACGTGCAGCCGAACCCCGTGGCGCCAAGTTCGTCCTGCCGAAAAATGCCCAAAATGGGTGTGGGCTATAGCCTTGGGGCGTGGGGCTGGCGAACTTTGTCCGCCGGACTCGGAATGAGCCAAGACTTTGCCCACCCCCTCCCCATGACAAAAATAGGCTGTGGGCGCAGCCGCGCCCAAAAAAGAGCAGCCGAACCCCTTTGCGCCAAGTTCGTACTGCGGAAAAATGCCCAAAAAGGGGGTGGGCTATAGCCTTGGGGCGTGGGGCTGGCGCACTTCGTCCGCCGGACCCGGAATGGGCCGAGACTTTGTCCACCCCATCCCCGCGACAAACATAGGCCGCGGGCACAGCCGCGCCCAAAAAAGACGAGTCGAACTCCTTGGCGCCAAGTTCGTCCTGCGGAAAAATGCCCAAAAAAGGGGTGGGCTAAAGCCTTGGGGCGTGGGGCGGGCGAACTTCGTAGGCGGGACTTGGAATGGGCCGAGACTTTGCCCACGCCCTCCCCGCACCAAAAATAGGCCCCAGGCACAGCCACGCCCAAAAAAGAGCAGTCGAACCCCTTGGCACCAAGTTCGTCCTGTGGAAAAATGCCCAAAATAGGGGTGGCCTATAGCCTTGGGGCGTGGGGCTGGCAAAGTTCATCCGCCTTCCTCGGAATGGGCCGAGAATTTGCCCACCCCCTCCCCGCACCACAAAATAGGCCGCGGGCACAGCCGCGCCCAAAAAAGAGCAGTCGAACCCCTTGGCGCCAAGTTCGTCCTGCGGAAAGATACCCAAAAAAGGGGTGGGCTATAGCCCTGGGGCGTGGGGCGGGCGAACTTCGTCCGCCGGACTCAGAATGGGCCGAGACTTTGCCCACCCCCTCCCCGCGACAAAAATAGGCCGCGGGCACAGCCGTGCCCAAAAAAGAGCAGCCGAACCCCTTGGCGCCAAGTTCGTCCTGCGGAAAAATGCCCAAAAAAGGGGTGGGCTATAGCCTAAGGGCGTGGGGCTGGCACACTTCGTCCGCCTTCCTCGGAATGGGTCGAGAATTTACCCACCCCCTCCCTATGACAAAAATAGGCCGTGAGCACAGCCGCGCCCAAAAAAGAGCAGCTGAACACCTTGGCACAAAGTTCGTCCTACGGAAAAATGCCTAAAAAAGTTGTGTGCTAAAGCCTTGCGGCGTGGGGTTGCCGAAGTTCGTCCACCAGACTCGGAATGCGCCGAGACTATTTCCACCCCCTCCCCGCGACAAAAATAGGCCGTGGGCACAGCCGTGCCCAAAAAAGAGCAGCCGAACCCCTTGGCGCCAAGTTTGTCCTGCGGAAAAATGCCCAAAAAGGGGGAGGGCTATAGCCTTGGGGCGTGGGGCTGGCGAACTTCGTACGCCGGACTCGGAATGGACCGGGACTTATCCCACCGCCTCCCCGCGACAAAAATGGGCCGCGGAGACAGCCGCGCCCATAAAAGAGCGGCCGAACCCCTTGGCACCAAGTTCGTCCTGCGGAAAAATGCCCAAAAAGGGGGAGGGCTATAGCCTTGGGGCGTGGGGCTGGCGAACTTCGTACGCCGGACTCGGAATGGACCGAGACTTTGCCCACAACCTCCCCGTGACAAACATAGGCCGCGGGCACAGCCGTGCCCAAAAAAGAGCAGCCGAACCCCTTGGCGCCAAGTTCGTCCTGCGGAAAAATGCCCAAAAAAGGGGTGGGCTATAGCCTAAGGGCGTGGGGCTGGCGCACTTCGTACGCCGGACTCGGAATGGACCGAGACTTATCCCACCCCCTCCCCGTGACAAAAATGGGCCGCGGACACAGCCGCGACCATAAAAGAGCGGCCAAACCCCTTGGCGCCAAGTTCGTTCTGCGGAAAAATGCCCAAAAAGGGGGTGGGCGATTGCCTTGGGGCGTGTGGCTGGCGAACTTCGTACGCGGGACTCGGAATGGGCCGAGACTTTGCCCACCCCCTCCCCGCACCAAAAATCGGCCGCGGGCACAGCCGCGCCCAAAAAAGGGCAGTCGAACCCCTTGGCGCCAAGTTCGTCCTGCGGAAAAATGCCCAAAAAAGGGGTGGGCTATAGCCTTGGGGCGCGGGGCTGCCGAACTTTGTCCGCCGGACGCGGAATGGGCCAAGGCTTTGCCCAGCCCTCTCCATGACAAAAATAAGCCGCGGGCACAGCCGCGCCCAAAAACGAGCATCCGAACCCCTTTGCGCCAAGTTCGTACTGCGGAAAAATGCCGAAAAAGGGGGTGGGTTATAGCCTTGGGGCGTGGGGCGGGCGAACTTCGTCCGCCTTCCTTGGAATGGGCCGAGACTTTGGCCACAACCTCCCCGTGACAAACATAGGCCGTGGGGACAGCCGTGCCCAAAAAAGAGCAGCCGAACCCCTAGGCGCCAAGTTCGTCCTGCGGAAAAATGCCCAAAAAACGGGTGGGCTATAGCCTAAGGGCGTGGGGCTGGCGCACTTCGTCCGCCTTCCTCGGAATGGGTCGAGAATTTACCCACCCCCTCCCTGTGAAAAAAATAGGCCGCGAGCACAGCCGCGCCAAAAAAAGAGCAGCTGAACACCTCGGCCCAAAGTTCGTCCTGCGGAAAAATGCCTAAAAAAGTTGTGTGCTATAGCCTTGTGGCGTGGGGCTGCCGAAGTTCGTCTGCCGGACTCGGAATGGGCCGAGACTTTTCCCACCCCCTCCCCGTGAGAAAAATAGGCCGCGGGCAGAGCCGCGCCAAAAAAAGAGCTGCCGAACCCCTTGTTGCCAAGTTCGTCGTGCGGAAAAATGCCCGAAAAAGGGGTGGGATATAGCCTTGGGGCGTGGGGAGGGCGAACTTCGTCCGCCGGACTCGGAATGGGCCGAGACTTAGCCAACCCCCTCCCCGCGACAAAAATAGGCCGCGGGCACAGCCGCGCCCAAAAACGTGCCGCCGAACCCCGCGGCGCCATGTTCGTCCTGCGGAAAAATACCCAAAAAAGGGGTGGGCTATAGCCTTGGGGCGTGGGGCTGGCGAACTTCGTCCGCCGGACTCGGAATGGGCTGAGACTTTGGCCACCCCCTCCCCGCGATAAAAATAGGCCGCGGGCACAGCCGCGCCCAAAAACGTGCAGCCAAACCCCTTGGCGCCAAGTTCGTCCTGCGGAAAAATGCCCAAAAAAGGGGTGGGCTATAGCCTTGGGGCGCGTGGCTGCCGAACTTTGTCCGCCGGACGCGGAATGGGCCAAGGCTTTGCCCAGCCCTCTCCATGACAAAAATAGGCCGCGGGCACAGCCGCGCCCAAAAACGAGCATCCGAACCCCTTTGCGCCAAGTTCGTACTGCGGAAAAATGCCGAAAAAGGGGGTGGGTTATAGCCTTGGGGCGTGGGGCGGGCGAACTTCGTCCGCCTTCCTTGGAATGGGCCGAGACTTTGGCCACAACCTCCCCGTGACAAACATAGGCCGTGGGGACAGCCGTGCCCAAAAAAGAGCAGCCGAACCCCTAGGCGCCAAGTTCGTCCTGCGGAAAAATGCCCAAAAAACGGGTGGGCTATAGCCTAAGGGCGTGGGGCTGGCGCACTTCGTCCGCCTTCCTCGGAATGGGTCGAGAATTTACCCACCCCCTCCCTGTGAAAAAAAAAGGCCGCGAGCACAGCCGCGCCAAAAAAAGAGCAGCTGAACACCTCGGCCCAAAGTTCGTCCTGCGGAAAAATGCCTAAAAAAGTTGTGTGCTATAGCCTTGTGGCGTGGGGCTGCCGAAGTTCGTCTGCCGGACTCGGAATGGGCCGAGACTTTTCCCACCCCCTCCCCGTGAGAAAAATATGCCGCGGGCAGAGCCGCGCCAAAAAAAGAGCTGCCGAACCCCTTGTTGCCAAGTTCGTCGTGCGGAAAAATGCCCAAAAAAGGGGTGGGATATAGCCTTGGGGCGTGGGGAGGGCGAACTTCGTCCGCCGGACTCGGAATGGGCCGAGACTTAGCCAACCCCCTCCCCGCGACAAAAATAGGCCGCGGTCACAGCCGCGCCCAAAAACGTGCCGCCGAACCCCGCGGCGCCATGTTCGTCCTGCGGAAAAATACCCAAAAAAGGGGTGGGCTATAGCCTTGGGGCGTGGGGCTGGCGAACTTCGTCCGCCGGACTCGGAATGGGCCGAGACTTTGGCCACCCCCTCCCCGTGACAAAAATAGGCCGCGGGCACAGCCGCGCCCAAAAACGTGCAGCCAAACCCCTTGGCGCCAAGTTCGTCCTGCGGAAAAATGCCCAAAAAGGGGGTGGGCTATAGCCTTGGGGCGTGGGGCTGGCGAACTTCGTCTGCGGGACTCGGAATGGGCCGAGACTTTGCCCACCCCCTCCCCGTACCAAAAATAGGCCGCGGGCACAGCCGCGCTCAAAAAAGGGCAGTCGAACCCCTTGGCGCCAAGTTCGTCCTGCGGAAAAATGCCCTAAAAAGGGGTGGGCTATAGCCTTGGGGCGTGGGGCTGGCGAACTTCGTCTGCCGGGCTCGGAATGGGCCGAGACTTTTCCCACCCCCTCCCCGCGACAAAAATAGGCCGCGGGCAGAGCCGCGCCCAAAAAAGAGCTACCAAACCCCTTGTTGCCAAGTTCGTCGTGCGGAAAAATGCCCAAAAAAGCTGTGTGCTATAGCCTTTGGGCGTGGGGCCGGCAAAGTTCATCCGCCTTCCTCGGAATGGGCTGAGACTTTTCCCACCCCCTCCCCGCGCCAAAAATAGGCCGCGGGCACGGCCGCGCCCAAAAAAGAGCAGCCGAACCCTGTGGCGCCAAGTTCGTCCGGCGGAAAAATGCCCAAAAAAGGGGTGGGCTATAGCCTTGGGGCGCAGGGCTGCCGAACTTCGTCCGCCGGACGCGTAATGGGCCGAGGCTTTGCCCAGCCCTCTCCACGACAAAAATAGGATGCGGGCACAGCCGCGCCCAAAAACGAGCATCCGAACCCCTTTGCGCCAAGTTCGTACTGCGGAAAAATGCCCAAACAGGGGGTGGGTTATAGCCTTGGGGCGTGGGGCGGGCGAACTTCGTCCACCTTCCTTGGAATGGGCCGAGACTTTGGCCACAACCTCCCCGTGACAAACATAGGCCGTGGGGACAGCCGTGCCCCAAAAAGAGCAGCCGAACCCCTTGGCGCCAAGTTCGTCCTGCGGAAAAATGCCCAAAAAGCGGGTGGGCTATAGCCTAAGGGCGTCGGGCTGGCGCACTTCGTCCGCCTTCCTCGGAATGGGTCAAGAATTTACCCACCCCCTCCCTGTTACAAAAATAGGCCGCGAGCACAGCCGCGCCAAAAAAAGAGCAGCTGAACACCTTGGCACAAAGTTCGTCCTGCGGAAAAATGCCTAAAAAAGTTGTGTGCTATAGCCTTGCGGCGTGGGGCTGCCGAAGTTCGTCTGCCGGACTCGGAATGGCCCGAGACTTTTCCCACCCCCTCCCCGTGACAAAAATAGGCCGCGGGAAGAGCCGCGCCCAAAAAAGAGCTGCCGAACCCCTTGTTGCCAAGTTCGTCGGGTGGAAAAATGCCCAAAAAAGGGGTGGGATATAGCCTTGGGGCGTGGGGAGGGCGAACTTCGTCCGCCAGACTCGGAATGGGCCGAGACTTTGCCAACCCCCTCCCCGCGACAAAAATAGGCCGCGGGCACAGCCGCGCCCAAAAACGTGCCCCCGAACCCCGTGGCGCCAAGTTCGTCCTGCGGAAAAATACCCAAAAAGGGGTGGGCTATAGCCTTGGGGCGTGGGGCTGGCGAACTTCGTCCGCCGGACTCGGAATGGGCCGAGACTTTGCCCACCCCCTCCCAGCGACAAAAATAGGCAGCGGGCACAGCCGCGCCCAAAAACGTGCAGCCGAACCCCTTGGCGCCAAGTTCGGCCTGCGGAAAAATGCCCAAAAAGGGGGTGGGCTATAGCCTTGGGGCGTGGGCCTGGCGAACTTCGTTCGCGGGACTCGGAACGGGCCGAGACTGTGCCCACCCCCTCCCCGCACCAAAAATAGGCCGCGGACACAGCCGCGCCCAAAAAAGGGCAGTCGAACCCCTTGGCGCCAAGTTCGTCCTGCGGAAAAATGCCCAAAAAAGGGGTGGGCTATAGCCTTGGGGTGTGGGGCTGGCGAACTTCGTCTGCCGGACTCGGAATGGGCCGAGACTTTTCCCACCTCCTCCCCGCGACAAAAATAGGCCGCGGGCAGAGCCTCTCCCAAAAAAGAGCTGCCGAACCCCTTGTTGCCAAATTCGTCGTGCGGAAAAATGCCCAAAAAAGCTGTGTGCTATAGCCTTTGGGCGTGGGGCCGGCAAAGTTCATCCGCCTTCCTCGGAACGGGCCGAGACTTTGCCCACCCCCTCCCCGCGCCAAAAATAGGCCGCGGGCACGGCTGCGCCCAAAAAAGAGCAGCCGAACCCCTGGGCGCCAAGTTCGTCCTGCGGAAAAATGCCCAAAAAGGAGGTGGGCTATAGCCTTGGGGCATGGGGCTGGCGAACTTCGTCCGCCGGACTCGGAATGGGCCGAGACTTTGCCCACCCCACTCCCCACGACAAAAATAGACAACGGGCACAGCCGCGCCCAAAAAAGAGCAGCCGAACCACTTGGCGACAAGTTCGTCCTGCGGAAAAATACCCAAAAAAGGGGTGGGCTATAGCCTTGGGGCGTGGGGCTGGCAAACTTCGTCTGCCGGACTTGGAATGGGCCGAGACTTTGCCCACCCCCTCCCCGCGACAAAAAGAGGCCGCGGGCACAGCCGTACCCAAAAAAGAGCAGCCGAGCCCCTTGGCGCCAAGTTCGTCCTGCGGAAAAATGCTCAAAAAGGGGGTGGGCTATAGCCTTGGGGCGTGGCGCTGGCGGACTTCGTCCGCCGGACTCAGAATGGGCCGAGACTTTTCCCACCCTCTCCCCATGACAAAAATAGGCCGCGGGCGGAGCCGCGCCCAAAAAAGAGCAGCCGAACCCCTTGGCGCCAAGTTCGTCCTGTAGAAAAATGACCAAAAAAGGGGTGGGCTATAGCCTTGGGGTGTGGGGCTGGCGAACTTGGTCCGCCTTCCTCGGAATGGGCCGAGACTTTGTCCACCCTCTCCCCACAACAAAAATAGGCCGCTGGCACAGCCGCGCCCAAAAAAGAGCTGCGGAACCCCTTGGGGCCAAGTTCGTCCTGCGGAAAAATGCCCAAAAAAAGAGTGGGCTATAGCCTTGGGGTGTCGGGCTGGCGAACTTCGTCCGCCTTCCTCGGAATGGGCCGAGACTTTACCCACCCCCTCCCCGCGGCAAAAATAGGCTGCGGGCATTGCCGCGCCGAAAAAAGAACAGCCGAACCCCTTGGCGCCAAGTTCGTCCGCCGGAAAAATGCCCAAAAAAGGGGTGGGCTATAGCCTTGGGGCGTGGGGCTGGCGAACTTCGTCCGCCGGACTCGGAATGTGCCGAGACTTTGTCCACCCCCTCCCCGCAAGAAAAATAGGCCGCGGGCGCAGCCGTACCCAAAAAAGAGCAGCCGAACCCCTCGGCGCCAAGTTCGTTCTGTGGAAAAATACCCAAGAAGGGGGTGGGCTATAGCCTTGGGGCGTGGGGCTGGCGAACTTCGTCCGCCGGACACAGAATGGGCCGAGACTTTTCCCACCCTCTCCCCACGACAAAAATAGGCCGCTGGCACAGCCGCGCACAAAAAAGAGCAGCCGAACCCCCTGGCGCCAAGTTCGTCCTGCGGAAAAATGCCCGAAAAAGGGGTGTGCTGTAGCCTTGGGGCGTGGTGCCGGCAAAGTTCGTCTGCCGGACTCGGAATGGGCCGAGACTTTTCCCACCCCCGCCCCGCAACAAAAATAGGCCGCGGGCACAGCCGCGCCCAAAAAAGAGCAGCCGAACCCTTTGGGGCCAACTTCGTCCAGCGGAAAAATGCCCAAAAAAAGGGTGGGCTATAGACTTGGGTTGTGGGATGGCGAACTTCATCTGCCGGACTCGGAATGGGCCGAGACTTTGCCCACCCCGTCCCCACGACAAAAATAGGCCGCGGGCACAGCCGCGCCCAAAAAAGAGAAGCCCAACCCCTTGGCGCCAAGTTCGTCCTGCGGAAAAATGCCCAAAAGAGGGGTGTGCTATAGCCTTGGGGCGTGGGGCTGCCGAAGTTCGTCCGCCGGACTTGGAATGGGCCAAGACTTTCCCCACCCCCTCCCCGCAACAAAAATAGGCCGCTGGCACAGCCGCGCCCAAAAAAGAGCAGCAGAACCCCTTGGGGCCAAGTTCGTCCGCCGGAAAAATGCCCAAAAAAGGGTGGGCTATGGACCTGGGGCGTGGGGCGGGCGAACTTCGTCCGCCGGACTCGGAATGTGCCGAGACTTTGCCCACCCCCTCCCCGCGACAAAAATAGGCCGTGGGCGCAGCCGCGCCCAAAAAAGAGAAGCCGAACCCCTTGGCGCCAAGTTCGTCCTGCGGAAAAATGCCCAAAAAAGGGGTGTGCTATAGCCTTGGGGCGTGGGGCTGCCGATGTTCGTCCGCCAGACTCGGAATGGGCCGAGACTTTGCCCACCCCCTCCCCGCGACAAAAATAGGCCGCGGGCACTGCCACGCCCAAAAAAGAGCAGCCGAACCCCCTGGCGCCAAGTTCGCCCTACGAAAAAACGCCCAAAAAAGGGGTGGGCTGTAGCCTTGGGGCGTGGGGCTGGCGAAGTTCGTCTGCCGGACTCGGAATGGGCCGAGACTTTGATCACCCCCTTCCCGCGATGAAAATAGGCCGCGGGCACAGCGGCACCCAAAAAAGAGCATCTGAACCCCTTGGCGCCAGGTTCATCCTGCGGATAAATGCCCAAAAAAGGGGTGGGCTATAGCCTTGGGGCGTGGGGCGGGCGAACTTCGTCCGCCATCCTTGGAATGGGCAGAGACTTTGCCCGCCCCCTCCCCACGAAAAAAATAGGCCGCGGCCACAGCCGCTCCGAAAAAAGAGCAGCCGAACCCCTTGCGCCAAGTTCGTCCCGCGGAAAAATGCTCAAAAAAGGGGGTGGGCTATAGCCTTGGGACGTGGGGCTGGCGAGCTTCGTCCGCCGGACTCGGAATGGGCCGAGACATTGTCCACCCCCTCCCTGCGACAAAAATACGCCGCGGGCACAGGCGCGCCGAAAAAAGGACAGCCGAACCCCTTGGCGCCAAGTTCGTCCGGCGGAAAAATGCCCAAAAAGGGGGTGGGCTATAGCCTTGGGGCGTGGGGCTGGCGAACTTCGTCCGCCGGACTCGGAATGGGCCGAGACTTTCCCCACCGCCTCCCCGCGACAAAAATAAGCCGCGGTCACAGCCGCGCCCAAAAAAGAGCAGCCGAACCCCTTGGCGCCAAGCTCGTCTTGCGGAAAAATGCCCAAAAAAGGGGTGGGCTATACCCTTGGGGCGTCGGTCTAGCGAACTTCATCCGCCATCCTCGGAATGGGCAGAGACTTTGCCCGCCCCCTCCCCGCGAGCAAAATAGGCCGCGGGCACAGCCACTCCGAAAAAAGAGCAGCCGAACCCCTTGCGCCAAGTTCGTCCGACGGAAAAATGCCTGAAAAGGGGTTGGGCTATAGCCTTGGGGCGTGGGGCTAGCGAACTTCGTCCGCCATCCTGGGAATGGGCCGAGACTTTGCCCACCCGCTCCCCGCGATGAAAATAGGCCGCGGGCACAGCCGCACCCAAAAAAGAGCAGCCGAACCCCTTGGCGCCAGGCTCATCCTGCGGATAAATGCCCAAAAAGGGGGTGGGCTATAGCCTTGGGGCGTGGGGCGGGCGAACTTCGTCCGCCATCCTTGGAATGGGCAGAGACTTTGCCCGCCCCCTCCCCACGAAAAAAATTGGCCGCGGCCACAGTCGCTCCGACAAAAGAGCAGCCGAACCCCTTGGCGCCAAGTTCGTCCCGCGGAAAAATGCCTAAAAAAGGGGTAGGCTATAGCCTTGGGGCGTGGGGCTGGCGAACTTGATCCATCTTCCTCGGAATGGGCCGAGACTTTGCCCACCCCCTCCCCGTGACAAAAATAGGCCGCGGGCACAGCCGCGCCCCAAAAAGAGCGCCGAACCGCTCGGCGCCAACTTCATCCGGCGGAAAAATGCCCAAAAAGGGGGTGGGCTATAGCCTTGGGGCGTGGGGCTGTCGAACTTCATCCGCCGGGGTCGGAATGAGCCGAGACTTTGCCCACCCCCTCCCCGCGACAAAAATAGGCCACGGCCACAGCCACGCCCAAAAAAGAGCAGCCAAACCCCATGGCGCCAAGTTCGTCCTGCAGAGAATGCCCAAAAAGGGGGTGCACTATAGCCTTGGGGCCTGGGGCTGGCGAACTTCGTCCGCCTTCGTTGGAATGGGCCGAGACTTTGCCCACCCCCTCCCCGCGACAAAAATAGGCCGCAGGCGCAGCCGCGCCCAAAAAAGAGCAGCCGAACCCCTTGGCGCCAAGTTCGTCCTGCGGAAAAATGCCCAAAAAAGGGGTGTGCTATAGCCTTGGGGCGTTGGACCGGCAAAGTTCGTCCGCCGGGCTCGGAATGGGCGGAGATTTTTCCCACCCCCTCCCCGCGACAAAAGTAGGCCACGGGCACAGCCGTGCGCAAAAAAGAGCAGCCGAACCCCTTGGCGCCAAGTTCGTCCTGGAGAAAAATGCCCAAAAAAGGGGTAGGCTAGAGCCTTGGGGCGTGGGGCGGGCGAACTTCATCCGCCTTCCTCGGAATGGGCCGAGACTTTGCCCACCCCCTACCCGCGACAAAAGTAGGCCGCGGGCACAGCCACGCCCCAAAAAGAGCGGCCGAACCCCTTGGCGCCAAGTTCGTCCTGTGGAAAAATGCCCAAAAAGGGGGTCGGCTATAGCCTTGGGGCGTGGGGCTGGCGAACTTCGTCCACCGGACTCGGAATGGGCCGAGAATTTTCCCACCCCCTCCCCGTGACAAAAATAGGCCGCGGGCACAGCCACGCCCAAAAAAGAGCAGCCGAACCCTTTGGTGCCAAGTTCTTCCTGCGGAAAAATGCCCAAAAAGGGGGTGGGTTATAGCCTTGGGGCGTGGGGCTGGCGAACTTCGTCCACCGGGCTCGGAATGGGCGGAGATTTTTCCCACCCTCTCCCCGCGACAAAAATAGCCCGCGGGCACAGCCGCGCCCAAAAAAGAGCAGCTGAACCCCTTGGCGCCAAGTACGTCCTGCGGAAAAATGCCCAAAAAAGGGGTAGGCTATAGCCTTGGGGCGTGGGGCTGGCGAACTTCGTCCACCGGGCTCGGAATGGGCGGAGATTTTTCCCACCCTCTCCCCGCGACAAAAATAGCCCGCGGGCACAGCCGCGCCCAAAAAAGAGCAGCCGAACCCCTTGGCGCCCAGTACGTCCTGCGGAAAAATGCCCAAAAAAGGGGTAGGCTATAGCCTTGGGGCGTGGGGCTGGCGAACTTGATCCATCTTCCTCGGAATGGGCCGAGACTTTGCCCACCCCCTCCCCGTGACAAAAATAGGCCGCGGGCACAGCCGCGCCCCAAAAAATCGTCCGGCGGAAAAATGCCCAAAAAGGGGTAGGCTATAGCGTTGGGGCGTGGGGCTGGCGAACTTCATCCGCCTTCCTCGGAATGGGCCGAGACTTTGCCCACCCCCTCCCCGTGCCAAAAATAGGCCACGGGCACAGCCGCGCCCCGAAAAGAGCAGCCGAACCCCGTGGCGCCAAGTTCGTCCTGCGGAAAAATGACCAAAAAGGGGGTGCGCTATAGCCTTGGGGCGTGGGGCGGGCGAACTTCGTCCGCCGGACTCCGAATGGGCTGAGAGTTTTCCAACCCCCTCCCCGCAACAAAAATAGGCCGCGGGCACAGCCGCTCCCAAAAAAGAGCAGCCGAACCCCTTGGCGCCAAGTTCGTGTTGCGGAAAAATGCCCAAAAAAGGGTGGGCTATAGCCTTGGGGCGTGGGGCGGGCGAACTTCGTCCGCCGCACTCGGAATGGGCCGAGACTTTTCCCACCCCCACCCCGTGACAAAAATAGGCCGCGGGCACAGCTGCAACAAAAAAGAGCAGCCAAACCCCTTGCCGCCCAGTTCGTCCTGTGGCAAAATGCCCAAAAAAGGGGTGTGCTATAGCCTTTGGGCGTGGGGCCGGCAAAGTTCATCCGCCTTCCTCGGAATGGGCCGAGACTTTGCCCACCCCCTCCCCGCGCCAAAAATAGGCCATGGGCCCAGCCGCGCCCAAAAAAGAGCAGCCGAACCCCTTGGCGCCAAGTTCGTCCTGCGGCAAAATGCCCAAAAAAGGGGTGTGCCATAGCCTTTGGGCGTGGGGCCGGCGAACTTCGTCCGCCGGACTCAGAATGGACCGAGACTTTGCCCACCCCCTCCCCGCGACAAAAATAGCCCGCGGGCACGGCCGCGCCCAAAAAAAAGCAGCCGAACCCCTTGGCGCCAAGTTCGTCCGGCAGAAAAATGCCCAAAAAAGGGGTGTGCTATAGCCTTTGGGCGTGGGGCTGGCGCACTTCGTCAGCCTTGCTCGGAATGGGCAGAGACTTTGTCCACCCCCTCCCCATGATAAAAATAGGCCGCGGACACAGCCGCGCCCAAAAAAGAGCAGCCGAACCCCTTGGCGCCAAGTTCGTCTTGCGGGAAAATGCCCAAAAAAGGGGTGGGCTATAGCCTTGGGGCGTGGGGCGGGCGAACTTCGTCCGCCGGACTCGGAATGGGCCGAGACTTTGCCCACCCCCTCCGCACGACAAAAATAGGCCGCGGGCATAGCTGCGCCCAAAAAGGGCAGCCGAACCCCTTGGCGCCAAGTTCGTCCTGGGGAAAAATGCCCAAAAGGGGGTGGGCGATAGCCTAGGGGCGGAAGGCCGGCGCACTTCCTCCGCCGGACTCGGAATGGGCCGAGACTTTTCCCAGCCCCTCCCCGCGACAGAAATAGGCCGCGGGCACAGCCGCGCCCAAAAAAGAGTAGCCGAACCCCTTGGCGCCAAGTTCGTCCAGCAGAAAAATGCCAAAAAAGGGGGTGGGCTATAGCCTTGCGGCGTGGGGCTGGCGAACTTCGTCTGCCGGACTCGGAATGGGCCGAGACTTTGGCCAACCCCTCCCTGCGACAAAAATAAGCCGCGGGCACAGCTACGACAAAAAAGAGCAGCCGAACTCCTTGGCGCCAAGTTCGTCCTGAGGCAAAATGCCCAAAAAGGGAGTGTGCTATAGCCTTTGGGCGTGGGGCTAGCGAACTTCGTCCGCCGGACTCAGAATGGACCGAGACTTTACCCACCCCCTCCCCGCGACAAAAATAGGCTGCGGACACAGCCTCGCCCTAAAAAGAGCAGCCGAACCCCTTGGCGCCAAGTTCGTCCTGCGGCAAAATTTCCAAAAAATGGGTATGCTATAGCCTTTGGGTGTGGGGCCGGCAAAGTTCATCCCCCTTCCTCGGAATGGGCCGAGACTTTACCCCCCCCCCCCCTCCCCGCGACAAAAATAGGCAGCGGGCACAGCCGCGCCCAAAAAATAGCTGCCGAACCCCTTCGCGTCAAGTTCATCCTGCGGAAAAATGCCCAAAAAAGGGGTGGGCTATAGCCTTGGGGCGTGGGGCTGGCGAACTTCGTCAGCCGGGCTCGGAATGAGCCAAGACTTTGCCCACCCCCTCCCCGCGACAAAAATTGGCCGCGCACACAGCCGCGCCCAAAAAAGAGCAGCCGATCCCCCTGGCACCAAGTTCGCCTGCGGCAAAATCTCCAAAAAAGGGGGTGGGCTATAACCTTGGGGCGTGGGGCTGGCGAACTTCGTCCGCCGGACTCCGAATGGGCCGAGACTTTTCCCACCCGTCCCCGCGACAAAAATAGGCCGCGGGCACAGCCGCGCCCAAAAAAGAGCAGCTGAACCCCTTGGCGCCAAGTTCGTCCTGCGGAAAAATGCCCAAAATGGGGGTGCGCTCTAGCCTTGGGGCGTGGGGCTGGCAAATTTCGTCCGCCGGACTCCGAATGGGCGAAGACTTCTCCAACCCCCTCCCCATGACAAAAATAGGCCTCGGGCACAGCCGCGCCCAAAAAAGAGCAGCCGAACCCCTTGGCACCAAGTTCGTCCTGCGGAAAAATGTCCAAAAAGGGGGTGGGCTATATCCTTGGGGCGTGGGGATGGCGAACTTCGTCCGCCGGACTCGGAATGGGCCGAGACTTTGCCCACCCCCTCCCCTCGATAAAAATAGGCTGCGGGCACAGCCGCGCCCAAAAAAGAGAGCCGAACCCCTTGGCGCCAAGTTCGTCCTGCGGAAAAATGCCCAAAAAAATGGGTGGGCTATAGCCTTGGGGCGTGGGGATGGCGAACTTCGTCCGCCGGACTCGGAATGGGCCGAGACTTTGCCCACCCCCTCCACTCGATAAAAATAGGCTGCGGGCACAGCCGCGCCCAAAAAAGAGAGCCGAACCCCTTGGCGCCAAGTTCGTCCTGCGGAAAAATGCCCAAAAAAATGGGTGGGCTATAGCCTTGGGGCGTGGGGCTGGCGAACTTCATCCGCCTTCCACGGAATGGGCCGAGATATTGCCCGCCCCTTCCCCGCGACAAAAATAGGCCGCGGGCACAGCCGCGCCCCGAAAAGAGCAGCCGAACCCCGTGGCGCCAAGTTCGTCCTGCGGAAAAATGACCAAAAAGGGGGTGCGCTATAGCCTTGGGGCGTGGGGCGGGCGAACTTCGTCCGCCGGACTCCGAATGGGCCGAGAGTTTTCCAACCCCCTCCCCGCAACAAAAATAGGCCGCGGGCACAGCCACGCCCAAAAAAGAACAGCCGAACCCCTTGGCGCCAAGTTCGTCCTCCGGGAAAATGCCCAAAAAGGGGGTGGGCGATAGCCTTGGGGCTATGGCTGGCGACTTTTGTCCGCCGGACTCGGAATGGGCCGAGACTTTTCCCACCCCCTCCCTGCGACAAAAACAGGCCGCGGGCACGGCCGCGCAGAAAAAAGAGCAGCCAAACCCCTTGGCACCAAGTTCGTCCTGCGGAAAAATGCCCAAAAAGGGGGTGGGCTATAGCCTTGGGGCGTGGGGCTGCCGAACTTCGTCCGCCGGACTCGGAATGGGCCGAGACATTACCCACCCCCTCCCCGCGACAAAAATAGGCCGCGGGCACAGCCGTGCCCAAAAAACAGCAGCCGAACCCCTTGGCGCCAAGTTCGTCCTGCGGAAAAATTCCCAAAAAAGGGATGGGCTATAGCCTAAGGGCGTGGGGCTAGCGCACTTTGTCCGCCTTCCTCGGAATGGGTCGACAATTTACCCACCCCCTCCCTGTGACAAAAATAGGCCGTGACCACAGCCGCACCCAAAAAAGAGCAGCTGAACACCTTGGCACACAGTTCGTCCTGCGGAAAAATGCCTAAAAAAGTTGTGTGCTATAGCCTTGCGGCGTGGGGCTGCCGAAGTTCTTCCGCCGGACTCGGAATGGGCCGAGACTTTTCCCACCCCCTCCCCGCGACTAAAATGGGCCGTGGACACAGCCGCGCCCATAAAAGAGCAGCCGAACCCCTTGGCGCCAAGTTCGTTCTGCGGAAAAATGCCTAAAAAAGTTTTGTGCTATAGCCTTGGGGCGTGGGGCTGGCGAAGTTCGTCCGCCGGACTCGGAATGGGCCGAGACTTTTCCCACCCCCTCCCCACGACAAACATAGGCTGTGGGCACAGCCGCGCCCAAAAAAGAGCAGCCGAACCCCTTGGCGCCAAGTCCGTCCTGCGGAAAAATGCCCAAAAAGGGGGAGGGCTATAGCCTTGGGTCGTGGGGCGGGCGAACTTCGTACGCAGGACTCGGAATGCGCCGAGGCTATGCCCACCCCCTCCCCGCCACAAAAATAGGCCGCGGGCACAGCCGCGCCCAAAAAAGAGCAGCCGAACCCCTTGGCGCCAAGTTCGTCCTGCGGAAAAATGCCCAAAAAAGGGGTGGGCTATAGCCTTCGGGCGTGGGGCTGGCGAACTTCGTCCGCCTTCCTCGGAATGGGCCCAGAATTTGCCCACCCCCTCCCTGTGACAAAAATAGGCCGTGAGCACAGCCGCACCCAAAAAAGAGCAGCCGAACCCCTTTGCGCCAAGTTCGTACTGCGGAAAAATGCCTAAAAACGTTGTGTGCTATAGCCTTGCGGTGTGGGGCTGCCGAAGTTCGTCCGCCGGAATCGGAATGGGCCGAGAGTTTTCCCACCCCCTCCCCGCGACAAGAATAGGCTGTGGGCACAGCCGCGCCCAAAAAGGAGCAGCCGAATCCCTTGGCGCCAAGTTCGTCCTGCAGAAAAATGCCCAAAAAGGGGGAGGGCTATATCCATGGGGCGTGGGGCTGGCAAACTTCGTCCGCCAGGCTCGGAATGGGCCAAGACTTTGCCCACCCCCTCCCCGCGACAAAAATGGGCCGCGGACACAGCCGCGCCCAAAAAAGAGCAGCCGAACCCCTTGGCGCCAAGTTCGTCCTGCGGAAAAATGCCCAAAAAAGGGGTGGGCTATAACCTAGGGGCGTGGGGCTGGCGAACTGCGTCCGCTAGACTCGGAACGGGCCGAGACTTTGCCCACCCCCTCCCCTCGACAAAAATAGGCGGCAGGCACAGCCGCGCCCAAAAAAGAGCAGCCAAACCCCTTCGCGCCAAGTTCGTCGTGCGGAAAAAAGCCCAAAATAGGGGTGGCCTATAGCCTTGGGGCGTGGGGCTGGCGAAGTTCATCCGCCTTCCTCGGAATGGGCCGAGACTTTGCCCATCCCCTCCCCGCACCAAAAAATAGGCCGCGGGCGCAGCCGTGCCCAAAAAAGAGCAGTCGAACCCCTTGGCGCCAAGTTCGTCCTGCGGAAAAATACCCAAAAAAGGGGTGGGCTATAGCCACGGGGCGTGGGGCTGGGGAACCTCGTCCGCCGGAGTCGGAATTGGCCGAGACTTTGCCCACCCCCTCCGCGCGACAAAAATAGGCCGCGGCCGCAGCCGCGCCCAATAAAGAGCAGCCGAACCCCTTTGCGCCAAGTTGGTACTGCGGAAAAATGCCCAAAAAGGCGGTGGGCTATAGCCTTGGGGCGTGGGGCTGGCGCACTTCGTCCGCCTTCCTCGGAATGGGCCGAGACTTTGCCCACCCCCTCCCCGTGACAAAACTAGGCCACGGGCACAGCCGTGCCCAAAAAAGAGCAGCCGAACCCCTTGGCGCCAAGTTCGTCCTGCGGAAAAATGCCCAAAAAAGGGGTGGGCTATAGCCTAAGGGCGTGGGGCTAGCGCACTTCGTCCGCCTTCCTCGGAATGGGTCGAGAATTTACCCACCCCCTCCCTGTGACAAAAATAGGCCGTGACCACAGCCGCACCAAAAAAAGAGCAGCTGAACACCTTGGCACAAAGTTCGTCCTGCGGAAAAATGCCTAAAAAAGTTGTGTGCTATAGCCTTGCGGCGTGGGGCTGCCGAAGTTCGTCCGCCCGACTCGGAATGGGCCGAGACTTTTCCCACCCCCTCCCCGCAACAAAAATAGGCTGTGGGCACAGCCGCACCCAAAAAAAAGCAGCCGAACCCCTTGGCGCCAAGTCCGTCCTGCGGAAAAATACCCAAAAAGGGGGTCGGCTATAGCCTTGGGGCGTGGGGCTGGCGAACTTCGTCCGCCGGGCACAGAATGGGCCGAGACTTTTCCCACCCCCTCCCCACAACAAAAATAGGCCGCTGGCACAGCCGCGCACAAAAAAGAGCAGCCGAACCCCCTGGCGCCAAGTTCGTCCAACAGAAAAATGCCCGAAAAAGGGGTTTGCTATAGCCTTGGGGCGTGGGGCCAGCAAAGTTCGTCCGCCGGACTCGGAATGGGCCGAGAATTGTCCCACCCCCTCCCCGCGACAAAAATAGGCCGCGGGCACAGCTGCGTCCAAAAAAGAGTAGCCGAACCCCTAGGCGCCAAGTTCGTCCTGCGGAAAAATACCCAAAAAAGGGGTGGGCTATAGCCTCGGGGCGTGGGGCTGGGGAACCTCGTCCGCCGGAGTCGGAATTGGCCGAGACTTTGCCCACCCCCTCCCTGCGACAAAAATAGGCCGCGGGCGCAGCCGCGCCCAATAAAGAGCAGCCGAACCCCTTGGGGCCAAGTTCGTCCTGCGGAAAAATGCCCAAAAAAAGGGTGGGCTATAGACTTTGGGTGTGGGGCTGGCGAACTTTGTCCGCCGGACTCGGAATGGGCCGAGACTTTGCCCACCCCCTCCCCACGACAAAAATAGGCCGTGGGCACAGCCGCACCCAAAAAAGAGCAGCCGAACCCCTTGGCGCCAAGTTCGTCCGGCGGAAAAATGCCCAAAAAGGGGGTGGGCTATAGCCTTGGGGCGTGGGGCGGGCGAACTTCGTCCGCCGGACTCAGAATGGGCCGAGACTTTTCCACCGCCTCCCCGCGACAAAAATAAGCCACGACCACAGCCGCGCCCAAAAAAGAGCAGCCGAACCCCATAGCGTCAAGTTCGTCCTGCGGAAAAATCCCCAAAAACGGGGTGTGCTATAGCCTTTGGGCGTGGAGCTGGCAAAGTTCATCCGCCTTCCTCGGAATGGGCCGAGACTTTGACCACCCCCTCCCCGTGACAAAGGTAGGCCGCGGGCACAGCCGCGCCCAAAAAATAGCAGCCGACACCCTTGGCGCCAAGTTCTTCCTCCGGAAAAATGCCCAAAAAAGGGGTGTGCTATAGCCTTTGGGCGTGGGGCCAGCGAACTTTGTCCGCCTTCCTCGGAATGGGCCGAGACTTTGGCCACCCCCTCCCCGTGACAAAAATAGGCCGCGGGCACAGCTGCGCACAAAAAAGAGCAGTCGAACCCCTTGGCGCCAAGTTCGTCCTGCGGGAAAATGCCAAAAAAATGGGTGTGCTATAGCCTTTGGGCGTGGGGCCGGCAAAGTTCATCCGCCGGACTCAGAATGGACCGAGACTTTGCCCACCCCCTCCCCACGACAAAAGTTGGCCGCGGGCACAGCTGCGCCCAAAAAAGAGCAGCCGAACCCCTTGGCGTCAAGTTCGTCCTGCGGAAAAATGCCCAAAATGGGGGTGCGCTATAGCCTTGGGGCGTGGGGCTGGCCCACTTCGTCCGCCGGACTCGGAATGGGCCGAGACTTTTCCCACCCTGTCCCCGCGACAAAAATAGGCCGTGGGCACAGCCGCGCCCCAAAAAGAGCAGCCGAACCCCTTGGCGCCAAGTTCGTCCTGCGGAAAAATGCCCAAAAAAGGGGTGGGCTATAGCCTTGGGGTGTGGGGCGAGCGAACTTTGTCCGCCGGACTCGGAATGGGCCGAGACTTTTCCCACCCCCTCCCCGCGACAAAAATAGGCCACGGGCACTGCCGCGCCCAAAAAAAAGCAGCCGAACCCCTTGGCGCCAAGCTCGTCCTGCGGAAAAATGCCCAAAAAGGGGGTGCGCTATAGCCTTCGGGCGTGGGGCGGGCGAACATCGTCTGCCGGACTCCGAATGGGCCGAGACATTTCCAACCCCCTCCCCATGACAAAAATAGGCCACGGGCATAGCCTCGCCCAAAAAAGAGCAGTCGAACCCCTTGGCGTCAAGTTCGTCCTGCGGAAAAATGCCCAAAAAAGGGGTGTGCTATAGCCTTGGGGCGTTGGGCGGGCGCACTTCGTCCGCCGGACTCGGAATCGGCCGAGACTTTTCCCACCCCCTCCCCGCGACAAAAATAGGCCCCGGGCACAGCTTCGTCCAAAAAAGAGCAGCCGAACCCCTAGGCGCCAAGTTCGTCCTGCGGAAAAATGCCCAAAAAAGGGGTGTGCTATAGCCTTTGGGCATGGGGCTGGCAATGTTCATCTGCCTTCCTCGGAATAGGCCGTGACTCTGCCCATCCCCTCCCCGCACCAAAAATAGGCCGCAGGCACAGTCGCGCCCAAAAAAGTGCAGCCGAACCCCTTGGCGCCAAGTTCGTCCTACGGTAAAATGCCCAAAAAGGGGGTCGGCTATAGCCTTGGGGCGTGGGGCCGGCAAACTTCGTCCACCGGACTCGGAATGGGCCGAGACTTTTCCCATCCCCTCCCCATGACAAAAATAGGCTGCGGGCACAGCGCCGCCAAAAAAGAGCAGCCGAACCCCTTAGCGCCAAGTTCGTCCTGCGGAAAAATGCCCAAAAAGAGCTGTGCTATAGCCTTTGGGCGTGAGGCCAGCGAACTTCGTCCGCCTTCCTCGGAATGGGCCGAGACTTTGGTCACCCCCTCCCCGTGACAAAAATAGGCCGCGGGCACAGCCGCGCCCAAAAAAGAGCAGCCGAACCCCTTTGCACCAAGTTCGTCCAGCGGCAAAATGCCCAAAAAAGGGGTGTGCTATAGACTTTGGGCCTGGGGCCGGAAAACTTCATCCGCCTTCCTCGGAATTGGCCAAGACTTTGCCCACTCCCTCCCCGCGCCAAAAATACACCGAGGGCACAGCCGCGCCCAAAAAAGAGCAGCCGAACCCCTTGGCGCCAAGTTCGTCCTGCGGAAAAATGCCCAAAAAAGGGGTGTGCTATAGCCTTTGGGCGTGGGGCCGGCGAACTTCGTCCGCATTCCTCGGAATTGGCCGAGACTTTGCCCACCCCCTCCCCACGACAAAAATAGGCCGCGGGCACAGCCGCGCCCAAAAAAGAGCAGCCGAACCCCTGGGCGCCAAGTTCGTCCTGCGGCAATATGCCCAAAAAATGGGTGTGCAATAGCCTTTGGGCATGTGGCCGGCAAAGTTCATCCCCCTTCCTCGGAATGGGCCGAGACTTTGGCCACCCCCTCCCCGCACCAAAAATTGGCCGCGGGCACAGCCGCGCCCAAAAAAGCGCAGCCGATCCCCTTGGCACCATGTTCGTCCTGCGGAAAAATCCCCAAAAAGGGGGTGGGCTATAGCCTTCCGGCGTGGAGCCGGCGCACATCGTCCGCCATCCTCGGAATGGGCCAGGACTTCGCCCATCCCCTCCCCATGACAAAAATAGGCCGCAGGCACAGCCGCGCCCAAAAAAGAGCAGCCGAACCCCTTGGCGCCAAGTTCGTCCTGCGGAAAAATGCCCAAAAAAGGGGTGTGCTACTTTGCCCACCCCCTCCCCGCGACAAAAATAGGCCGCGGGCACAGCCGCGCCTAAAAAAGAGCAGCCAAACCCCTTGGTGCCAAGTTCGTCCTGCGGAAAAATGCCCAAAAAAGGGATGTGCTATAGCCTTTGGGCGTGGGGCCGGCGAACTTCATCCGCCTTCCTCGGAATGGGCTGAGACTTTGGCCACCCCCTCCGCGCGTCAAAAATAGGACGCGGGCATAGCCTCGTCCAAAAAAGAGCAGCCGAACCCCTTGGCGCCAAGTTCGTCCTGCGGAAAAATGCCCAAAAAAGGGGTGTGCTATAGCCTTTGGGCGTGGGGCTGGCGAACTTCGTCCGCTGGACTCGGAATGGGCCGAGACTTTGGCCACCCCCTCCCCGTGACAAAAATAGGCCGCGGGCACAGCCGCGCATTAAAAAGAGCTGCCAAACCCCTTGGCGCCATGTTCGTCCAGCGGCAAAATCCCCAAAAAATGGGCGTGCTATAGCCTTCGGGCGTGGGGCCGGCAAAGTTCATCCCCCTTCCTCGGAATGGGCCGAGACTTTGCCCACCACCTCCCAGTGACAAAAATAGGCCGCGGGCACAGCCGTGCCCTAAAAAGAGCAGCCGAACCCCTTGGCGCCATATTCGTCCTGCGGAAAAATACCCAAAAAAGGGGTGGGCTATATCCTTGGGGCGTGGGGCTGGCGAACTTCGTCTGCCGGACTCGGAATGGGCCGAGACTTTGCCCACCCCCTCCCCGCGACAAAAATAGGCCGCGGGCACAGCGCCGCCAAAAAAAGAGCAGCCGAACCCCTTAGCGCCAAGTTCGTCCTGCGGAAAAATGCCCAAAAAGAGCTGTGCTATAGCCTTTGGGCGTGAGGCCAGCGAACTTCGTCCGCCTTCCTCGGAATGGGCCGAGACTTTGGCCACCCCCTCCCCGTGACAAAAATAGGCCGCGGGCACAGCCGCGCCCAAAAAAGAGCAGCCGAACCCCTTTGCACCAAGTTCGTCCAGCGGCAAAATGCCCAAAAAAGGGGTGTGCTATAGACTTTGGGCCTGGGGCCGGAAAACTTCATCCGCCTTCCTCGGAATTGGCCAAGACTTTGCCCACTCCCTCCCCGTGCCAAAAATACACCGAGGGCACAGCCGCGCCCAAAAAAGAGCAGCCGAACCCCTTGGCGCCAAGTTCGTCCTGCGGAAAAATGCCCAAAAAAGGGGTGTGCTATGGCCTTTGCGCGTATGGCTGGTGAACTTCGTCCGCCGGACTCAGAATGGACCGAGACTTTGCCCACCCCCTCCCCGTGACAAAAATAGGCCGCGGGCACAGCCGCGCCTAAAAAAGAGCAGCCAAACCCCTTGGTGCCAAGTTCGTCCTGCGGAAAAATGCCCAAAAAAGGGATGTGCTATAGCCTTTGGGCGTGGGGCCGGCGAACTTCATCCGCCTTCCTCGGAATGGGCTGAGACTTTGGCCACCCCCTCCCCGCGTCAAAAATAGGACGCGGGCACAGCCTTGCCCAAAAAAGAGCAGCCGAACCCCTTGGCGTCAAGTTCGTCCTGCGGCAAAATCCCCGAAAAAGGGGTGTGCTATAGCCTTTGGGCGTGGGGCCGGCGAACTTCGTCCGCATTCCTCGGAATTGGCCGAGACTTTGCCCACCCCCTCCCCACGACAAAAATAGGCCGCGGGCAAAGCCGCGCCGAAAAAAGAGCAGCCGAACCCCTGGGCGCCAAGTTCGTCCTGCGGCAATATGCCCAAAAAATGGGTGTGCAATAGCCTTTGGGCGTGGGGCCGGCAAAGTTCATCCCCCTTCCTCGGAATGGGCCGAGACTTTGGCCACCCCCTCCCCACACCAAAAATTGGCCGCGGGCACAGCCGCGCCCAAAAAAGCGCAGCCGAACCCCTTGGCGCCATGTTCGTCCTGCGGAAAAATCCCCAAAAAGGGGGTGGGCTATAGCCTTCCGGCGTGGAGCCGTCGCACATCGTCCGCCATCCTCGGAATGGGCCAGGACTTCGCCCATCCCCTCCCCATGACAAAAATAGGCCGCAGGCACAGCCGCGCCCAAAAAAGAGCAGCCGAACCCCTTGGCGCCAAGTTCGTCCTGCGGAAAAATGCCCAAAAAAGGGGTGTGCTACTTTGCCCACCCCCTCCCCACGACAAAAATAGGCCGCGGGCACAGCCGCGCCTAAAAAAGAGCAGCCAAACCCCTTGGTGCCAAGTTCGTCCTGCGGAAAAATGCCCAAAAAAGGGATGTGCTATAGCCTTTGGGCGTGGGGCCGGCGAACTTCATCCGCCTTCCTCGGAATGGGCTGAGACTTTGGCCACCCCCTCCCCGCGTCAAAAATAGGACGCGGGCATAGCCTCGTCCAAAAAAGAGCAGCCGAACCCCTTGGCGCCAAGTTCGTCCTGCGGAAAAATGCCCAAAAAATGGGTGTGCTATAGCCTTTGGGCGTGGGGCTGGCGAACTTCGTCCGCTGGACTCGGAATGGGCCGAGACTTTGGCCACCCCCTCCCCGTGACAAAAATAGGCCGCGGGCACAGCCGCGCATTAAAAAGAGCTGCCAAACCCCTTGGCGCCATGTTCGTCCAGCGGCAAAATCCCCAAAAAATGGGCGTGCTATAGCCTTCGGGCGTGGGGCCGGCAAAGTTCATCCCCCTTCCTCGGAATGGGCCGAGACTTTGCCCACCACCTCCCAGTGACAAAAATAGGCCGCGGGCACAGCCGTGCCCGAAAAAGAGCAGCCGAACCCCTTGGTGCCATATTCGTCCTGCGGAAAAATGCCCAAAAAAGGGGTGGGCTATATCCTTGGGGCGTGGGGCTGGCGAACTTCGTCTGCCGGACTCGGAATGGGCCGAGACTTTGCCCACCCCCTCCCCGCGACAAAAATAGGCCGCGGGCACAGCGCCGCCAAAAAAAGAGCAGCCGAACCCCTGAGCGCCAAGTTCGTCCTGCGGAAAAATGCCCAAAAAGAGGTGTGCTATAGCCTTTGGGCGTGAGGCCAGCGAACTTCGTCCGCCTTCCTCGGAATGGGCCGAGACTTTGGCCACCCCCTCCCCGTGACAAAAATAGGCCGCGGGCACAGCCGCGCCCAAAAAAGAGCAGCCGAACCCCTTTGCACCAAGTTCGTCCAGCGGCAAAATGCCCAAAAAAGGGGTGTGCTATAGACTTTGGGCCTGGGGCCGGAAAACTTCATCCGCCTTCCTCGGAATTGGCCAAGACTTTGCCCACTCCCTCCCCGTGCCAAAAATACACTGAGGGCACAGCCGCGCCCAAAAAAGAGCAGCCGAACCCCTTGGCGCCAAGTTCGTCCTGCGGAAAAATGCCCAAAAAAGGGGTGTGCTATGGCCTTTGCGCGTATGGCTGGTGAACTTCGTCCGCCGGACTCAGAATGGACCGAGACTTTGCCCACCCCCTCCCCGTGACAAAAATAGGCCGCGGGCACAGCCGCGCCTAAAAAAGAGCAGCCAAACCCCTTGGTGCCAAGTTCGTCCTGCGGAAAAATGCCCAAAAAAGGGATGTGCTATAGCCTTTGGGCGTGGGGCCGGCGAACTTCATCCGCCTTCCTCGGAATGGGCTGAGACTTTGGCCACCCCCTCCCCGCGTCAAAAATAGGACGCGGGCACAGCCATGCTCCAAAAAAGAGCAGCCGAACCCCTTGGCGCCAAGTTCGTCCTGCGGAAAAATGCCCAAAAAATGGGTGTGCTATAGCCTTTGGGCATGGGGCTGGCGAACTTCGTCCCCCTACCTCGGAATGGACGAGACTTTGGCCACCCCCTCCCCGCGACAAAATTAGGCCGCGGGCACAGCCGCGCCCAAAAAATAGCAGCCGAACCCCTTGGCGTCAAGTTCGTCCTGCGGAAAAATGCCCAAAAAAGGGGTGCGCTATAGCCTTGGGGCGTGGGGCTGGCGAACTTCATCTGCCGGACTCGGAATGGGCCGAGACTTTGCCCACCCCCTCGCCTCGACAAAAATAGGCCGCAGGCACAGCTTCGTCCAAAAAAGAGCAGCCGCACCCCTTGGCACCCAGTTCGTCCGGCGGCAAAATGCCCAAAAAATGGGTGTGCTATAGCCTTTGGGCGTTGGGCCGGCAAAGTTCATCCCTCTTCCACGGAATGGGCCGAGACTTTGGCCACCCCCTCTCCGTGACAAAAATAGGCCGCGGGAACAGCCTCGCCCAAAAATGAGCAGCCGAACCCTTGGCGCCAAGTTCGTCCTGCGGTAAAATGCCCAAAAAATGGGTGTGCTATAGCCTTTGGGCGTGGGGCCGGCGAACCTCATCCGCCTTCCTCGGAATGCGCCGAGACTCTGCCCACCCCCTCCCCGCGACAAAAATAGGCCGCGGCCACAGCCGCGCCAAAAAAGAGCAGCCAAACCCCTTGGCGCCAAGTTCGTCCTGCGGCAAAATGCCCAAAAAAGGGGTGTTCTATAGCCTTTGCGCGTGGGGCCGGCAAAGTTCATCCCCCTTCCTCGGAATGGGCCGAGACTCTGCCCACCCCCTCCCCGCGTCAAAAATAGGCCGCGGGCACAGCCTCGCCCAAAAAAGAGCAGCCGAACCCCTTGGCGCCAAGTTCGTCCTGCGGCAAAATGCCCAAAAAATGGGTGTGCTATAGCCTTTGGGCGTGGGGCTGGCAAAGTTCATCCCCCTTCCTCGGAATGGGCCGAGACATTGCCCATCCCCTCCCCACGGCAAAAATAGGCCGCGGGCACAGCCGCGCCCAAAAAAGAGTAGCCGAAACCCTTGGCGCCAAGTTCGTCCTGCGGAAAAATGCCCAAAAAAGGGGTGGGCTATAGCCTTGGGGCGTGGGGCTGGCGAATTTCGTCTGCCGGACTCGGAATGGGCCGAGACTTTACCCACCCCATCCCCGCGACAAACATAGGCCGCGGGCACAGCCTCGCCCAAAAAAGAGCAGCCGAACCCCTTGGCGTCAAGTTCGTCCTGCGGCAAAATGCCCAAAAAATGGGTGTGCTATAGCCTTTGGGCGTGGGGCCGGCAAAGTTCATCCCCCTTCCTCGGAATGGGCCGAGACATTGCGCACCCCCTCCCCGCGATAAAAATAGGCCGCGGGCACAGCCGCGCCAAAAAAGAGCAGCCGAACCCCATGGCGCCAAGTTCTTCCTGCGGAAAAATTCCCAAAAAATGGGCGTGCTATAGCCTTTGGGTGTGGGGCTGGAATAGTTCATCCCCCTTCCTCAGAATGGGCCGAGACTTTGGCCACCCCCTCCCCGCGGTAAAAAATGGCCGCGGCCACAACCGCGCCCAAAAATGAGCAGCCGAACCCCTTGGCGCCAAGTTCGTCCTGGGGAAAAATGACCAAAAAAGGGGTGCGCTATAGCCTTGGGGCGTCGGGCTGGCGCACTTCGTCTGCCGGACTCGGAATGGGCCGAGACTTTGGCCACCCCCTCCCACGACAAAAATAGGCCGCGGGCATAGCCGCGCCAAAAAAAGAACAGCAGAACCCCTTGGCGCCAAGTTCGTCCTACGGAAAAATGCCCAAAAAAGGGGTGGGCTATAGCCTTGGGACGTGGGGCTGGCGAACTTCATCTGCCGGACTCGGAATGGGCCGAGACTTTGGCCACCCCATCCCCGCGACAAACATAGGCCGCGGGCACAGCCTCGCCCAAAAAAGAGCAGCCGAACCCCTTGGCACCAAGTTCGTCGCGCGGAAAAATGCCCAAAAAATGGGCGTGTTATAGCCTTCGGGCGTGGGGCCAGAATAGTTCATCCCCCTTCCTCGGAATGGGCCGAGACATTGCCCATCCCCTCCCCATGGCAAAAATAGGCCGCGGGCGCAGCCGCGCCCAAAAAAGAGTAGCCGAAAACCTTGGCGCCAAGTACGTCCTGCGGAAAAATACCCAAAAAAGGGGTGGGCTATAGCCTTGGGGCGTGGGGCTGGCCAACTTCGTCTGCCGGACTCGGAATGGGCCGTATATTGCCCACCCCCTCCCCGGGACAAAAATAGGCCGCGGGCACAGCCTCGCCAAAAAAAGAGCAGCCGAACCCCTTGGCGCCAAGTTCGTCCGGCGGCAAAATGCCCAAAAAATGGGTGTGCTATAGCCTTTGGGCGTGGGGCCGGCAAAGTTCATCCCCCTTCCTCGGAATAGGCCGAGACTTTGCACACCCCCTCCCCGCGTCAAAAATAGGACGCGGGCACAGCCTCGCCCAAAAAAGAGCAGCCGAACCCCTTGGCGCCAAGTACGTCCTGCGTCAAAATGCCCAAAAAATGGGTGTGCTATAGCCTTTGGGCGTGGGGCCGGCAAAGTTCATCCCCCTTCCTCGGAATGGGCCGAGACTTTGCCCACCCCCTCCCCGCGACAAAAATAGGCCGCGGGCACAGCCTCGCCCAAAAAAGAGCAGCCGAACCCCTTGGCGTCAAGTTCGTCCTGCGGCAAAATCCCCGAAAAAGGGGTGTGCTATAGCCTTTGGGCGTAGGGCCGGCGAACTTCATCCGCCTTCCTCGGAATGTGCCGAGACACTGCCCACCCCCTCCCCGCGAGAAAAATAGGCCGCGGCCACAGCCGCGCCAAAAAAGAGCAGCCGAACCTCTTGGCGCCAAGTTCGTCTGGCGGCAAAATGCCCAAAAAAGGGGTGTGCTATAGCCTTTGGGCGTGGGGCTGGCGAACTTCGTCCGCCGGACTCGGAATGGGCCGAGACTTTGGCCACCCCGTCCCCGCGGCAAAAATATGCCGCGGGTACAGCCGCGCCAAAAAAAGAACAGCTGAACCCCTTGGCGCCAAGTTCGTCCTGCGGAAAAATGCCCAAAAAAGGGGTGAGCTATAACCTTGGGGCGTGGGGCTGGTGAACATCGTCCGCCAGACTCGGAATGGGCCGAGACATTTCCCACCCCCTCCCCGCAACAAAAATAGGCTGCGGGCACATCCGCGCCCAAAAAAGAGCAGCCGAACCCCTTGGCGCCAAGTTCGTCCTGCGGAAAAATGCCCAAAAAAGGGGTATGCTATAGCCTTTGGGCGTGGGTCTGGTGAACTTCGTCCGCCGGACTCAGAATGGACCGAAACTTTGTCCACCCCCTCCCCGCGACAAAAATAGGCTGCGGGCACAGCCGCGCCCAAAAAAGAGCAGCCGAACCCCTTGGCACCAAGTTCGTCCTGCGGAAGAATGCCCAAAAAAAGGGTGTGCTATAGCCTTGGGGCGTCGGGCTGGCGCACTTCGTCCGCCTTCCTCGGAATGGGCCGAGACTTTGGCCACCCCCTCCCCACGACAAAAATAGGCCGCGGGCACAGCCGCGCACAAAAAAGAGCAGCCGAACTCCTTGGCGCCAAGTTTGTCCTGCGTAAAAATGCCCAAAAAAGGGGTGGGCTATAGCCTTGGGGCGTGGGGCTGGAGAACTTCGTCCGCCGAACTCGGAATGGGCCGAGACTTTGCCCACCCCCTCCCTGTCCCGGCGACACAAAATGCCGCGGGCACAGCCACGCCCAAAAAAGTGCAGCCGAACCCCTTGGCGCCAAGTTCGTCCTGCGGAAAAATGCCCAAACAAGGGGTGGGTTATAGCCTTGGGGCGTGGGGCTGGCGAACTTCGTCCGCCGGAATGGGAATGGGCCGAGGCTTTGCCCACCCCCTCCCCACGCCAAAAGTAGGCCGCGGGCACAGCCGCGCCCAAAAAAGAGCTGGAGAACCCCTTGGCGCAAAATTCGTCCTGCGGAAAAATGCCCAAAAAAGGGGTGTGCTATAGCCTTTGGGCATGGGGCCGGTAAAGTTCATCTGCCGGACTCGGAATGGGCCGAGACTTTGGCCACCCCCTCCCCGCGCCAAAAATAGGCTGTGGGCACAGCCACGCCCAAAAAAGGGCAGCCGAACCCCTTGACCCCAAGTTCGTCCTGCGGAAAAATGCTCAAAAAAGGGTGGGCTATAGCCTTGGGGCGTTGGACTGGCGCACTTCGTCCGCCTTCCTCGGAATGGGCGGAGACTTTGCCCACCCCCTCCCCACGAAAAAAATAGGCCACGGACACAGCCGCACCCAAAAAAGAGCAGGCGAACCCCTTGGCGCCAAGTTCGTGCTGCGGAAAAATGCCCAAAAAAGGGGTGTGCTATAGCCTTGGGGCGTGGGGCTGCCGAAGTTCGTCCGCCGGACTCGGAATGGGCTGAATTTTTTTCCCACCCCCTCCCCATGACAAAAATAGGCCGCGGGCACAGCCGCGCCCAAAAAAGAGCAGCCGAACCCGTTGGCGCCAAGTTCGTCCTGCGAAAAAATGCCCAAAAAAGGGGTGGGCTATAGCCTTGGGGCGTGGGGCTGGCGAACTTCGTCCGCCTTCCTCGGAATGGGCGGAGACATTGCCCACCCCCTTCCCACGAAAAAAATAGGCCACGGATACAGCCGCGCCCAAAAAAGAGCAGGCGAACCCCTTGGCGCCAAGTTCGTGCTGCGGAAAAATGGCCAAAAAAGGGGTGTGCTATAGCCTTGGGGCGTGGGGCTGCCGAAGTTCGTCCGCCGGACTCGGAATGGGCCGAATTTTTTCCCACCCCCTCCCCGTGACAAAAATGAGCCGCGGGCACAGCCGCGCCCAAAAAAGAGCAGCCGAACCCGTTGGCGCCAAGTTCGTCCTGCGGAAAAATGCCCAAATAAGGGGTGTGCTATAGCCTTGGGGCGTGGGGCTGGCGAACTTCGTCCGCCGGACTCGGAATGAGCCGAGGCTTTGCCCACCCCCTCCCCACGGCAAAAAATGCCGCGGGCACAGCCTTGTCCAAAAAATAGGAGCCGAACCCCTTGGCGCCAAGTTCGACCTGCGGAAAAATGCCCAAAAAAGGGGTGCACTATAGCCTTGGGGCGTGGGGCTGCCGAAGCTTGTCTGCCGGACACGGAATGGGCCGAGACTTTTCCCACCCCCTCCCCGCGACAAAAATAGGCCTCGGGCACAGCCGTGCCCAAAAAAGAGCAGCCGATCCCCTAGGCACTAAGTTCGTCCTGCGGAAAATGCCCAAAAAAGGGGTGTGCTATAGCCTATGGGCGTGGGGCCGGTAAACTTCGTCCGCCTTCCTCGGAATAGGCCGAGACTTTGGCCGCCCCCTCCCCACGACAAAACTAGGCCGTGGGCACAGCCGCGCCCAAAAAAGAGCAGCCGAACCCCTTGGCGCCAAGTTCGTGCTGCGGAAAAATGCCCAAAAAAGGGGTGTGCTATAGCCTTGGGGCGTGGGGCTGCCGAAGTTCGTCCGCCGGACTAGGAATGGGCCGAATTTTTTCCCACCCCCTCCCTGTGACAAAAATAGGCCGCGGGCACAGCCGCGCCCAAAAAAGAGCAGCCGAACCCGTTGGCGCCAAGTTCGTCCAGCGGAAAAATGCCCAAAAAAGGGGTGTGCTATAGCCTTCGGGCGTGGGGCTGGCGAACTTCTTCCGCCGGACTCGGAATGATCCGAGACTTTGCCCACCCCCTCCCCACGACAAAAAATTCTGCGGGCACAGCCGCACCCAAAAAAGAGCAGCCGAACCCGTTGGCGCCAAGTTCGTCCTGCGGAAAAATGCCCAAAAAAGGGGTGTGCTATAGCCTTGGGGCGTGGGGCTGACGAACTTCTTCCGCAGGACTCGGAATGAGCCGAGACTTTGCCCACCCCCTCCCCACGCCAAAAATTTCCGCGGGCACAGCCGCGCCCCAAAAAGAGCAGCCGAACCACTTGGCGCCAAGTTCGTCCTCTGGAAAAATGCCCAAAAAAGGGGTGCACTATAGCCTTGGGGCGTGGGGCTGCCGAAGCTTGTCTGCCGGACTCGGAATGGGCCGAGACTTTTCCCACCCCCTCCCCGCGACAAAAATAGGCCTCGGGCACAGCCGCGCCCAAAAAAGAGCAGCCGATCCCCTAGGCACTAAGTTCGTCCTGCGGAAAATGCCCAAAAGAGGGGTGTGCTATAGCCTTTGGGCGTGGGGCCGGTAAACTTCGTCCGCCTTCCTCGGAATGGGCCGAGACTTTGGCCGCCCCCTCCCCACAACAAAACAAGGCCACGGACACAGCCGCGCCCAAAAAAGAGCAGCCGAACCCCTCGGCGCCAAGTTCGTCCTGCGGAAGAAAGCCCAAAAAAGGGGTGGGCTATATCCTTGGGGCGTGGGGCTGGCGAACTTCGTCCGCCGGACTTGGAATGGGCCGAGACTTTTCCCACCCCCTCCCCGCGCCAAACATAGGTTGCGGGCCCAGCCGCGCACAAAAAAGAGCAGCCGAACCCCTTGGCGCCAAGTTCGTCTTGCGAAAAACTGCCCAAAAAGGGGGTGGGCTATAGCCTTGGGGCGTGGGGCCGGCGAACTTCGTCCCCCAGACTCGGAATGGGCCGAGACTTTTCCCACCCCCTCCACGCGCAAAAAATTGGCCGCGGGCACAGCCATGACCAAAAAAGAGCTGCCGAACCCCTTGGTGCCAAGTTCGTCCTGTGGAAAAATGCCCAAAAAAGGGGTGGGCTATACCCTTGGGGCGTGGGGCAGGCGAACTTCGTCCACCGGACTCGGAATGGGCCGAGACTTTTCCCACCCTTCCCCGTGCAAAAAATAGGCCGCGGGCACAGCCATGCCCAAAAAAGTGCAGCCGAACCCCTTGGTGCCAAGTTCGTCCTGTGGAAAAATGCTCAAAAAAGGGGTGGGCTATAGCCTTGGGGCGTGGGGCGGGCGAACTTCGTCCGCCGGACTTGGAATGGGCCGAGACATTGACCACCCCATCCCCGCGACAAAAATAGGCGGCGGGAACAACCGCGCCCAAAAAAGAGCAGCCGAACCCCTTGGCGCCAAGTTCGTCCTGCGGAAGAAAGCCCAAAAAAGGGGTGTGCTATAGCCTTGGGGCGTGGGGCTGGCGAACTTTGTCCGCCGGACTCGGAATGGGCCGAGACTTTTCCCACCCCCTCCCCGCGCCAAACATAGGCCGCGGGCACAGCCGCGCACAAGAAAGAGCAGCCGAACCCCTTGGCGCGAAGTTCGTCATGCGAAAAACTGCCCAAAAAGGGGTTGGGCTATAGCCTTGGGGCGTGGGGCTGACGAACTTCTTCCGCAGGACTCGGAATGAGCCGAGACTTTGCCCACCCCCTCCCCACGCCAAAAATTTCCGCGGGCACAGCCGCGCCCAAAAAAGAGCAGCCGAACCACTTGGCGCCAAGTTCGTCCTCTGGAAAAATGCCCAAAAAAGGGGTGCACTATAGCCTTGGGGCGTGGGGCTGCCGAAGCTTGTCTGCAGGACTCGGAATGGGCCGAGACTTTTCCCACCCCCTCCCCGCGACAAAAATAGGCCTCGGGCACAGCCGCGCCCAAAAAAGAGCAGCCGATCCCCTAGGCACTAAGTTCGTCCTGCGGAAAATGCCCAAAAAAGGGGTGTGCTATAGCCTTTGGGCGTGGGGCCGGTAAACTTCGTCCGCCTTCCTCGGAATGGGCCGAGACTTTGGCCGCCCCCTCCCCACGACAAAACTAGGCCGTGGGCACAGCCGCGCCCAAAAAAGAGCAGCCGAACCCCTTGGCGCCAAGTTCGTCCTGCGGAAGAAAGCCCAAAAAAGGGGTGTGCTATAGCCTTGGGGCGTGGGGCTGGCGAACTTCGTCCACCGGACTCGGAATGGGCCGAGACTTTTCCCACCCCCTCCCCGCGCCAAACATAGGCCGCGGGCACAGCCGCGCACAAGAAAGAGCAGCCGAACCCCTTGGCGCGAAGTTCGTCATGCGAAAAACTGCCCAAAAAGGGGGTGGGCTATAGCCTTGGGGCGTGGGGCCGTGAACTTCGTCCGCCGGCCTCGGAATGTGCCGAGACTTTGCCCACCCCCTCCCCGCGACAAAAATAGGCCGTGGTCGCAGCCGCGCCCAAAAAAGAGAAGCCGAACCCCTTGGCGCCAAGTTCGTCATGCGGAAAAATGCCCAAAAAAGGGGTGTGCTATAGCCTTGGGGCGTGGGGCTGGCGAAGTTCGTCTGCCGGACTCGGAATGGGCCGAGACATTATCCACCCCCTCCCTGCGACAAAAATACGCCGCAGGCACAGGCGCGCCGAAAAAAGGACAGCCGAACCCCTTGGCGCCAAGTTCGTCCGGCGGAAAAATGCCCAAAAAGGGGGTGGGCTATAGCCTTGGAGCGTGGGGCTGGCGAACTTCGTCCGCCGGACTCGGAATGGGCCGAGACTTTCCCCACCGCCTCCCCGCGACAAAAATAAGCCGCGGTCACAGCCGCGCCCAAAAAAGAGCAGCCGAACCCCTTGGCGCCAAGCTCGTCTTGCGGAAAAATGCCCAAAAAAGGGGTGGGCTATACCCTTGGGGCGTCGGTCTAGCGAACTTCGTCCGCCATCCTCGGAATGGCCAGAGACTTTTCCCGCCCCCTTCCCGCGATGAAAATAGGCCGCGGGCACAGCGGCACCCAAAAAAGAGCATCCGAACCCCTTGGCACCAGGTTCATCCTGCGGATAAATGCCCAAAAAAGGGGTGGGCTATAGCCTTGGGGCGTGGGGCGGGCGAACTTCGTCCGCCATCCTTGGAATGGGCAGAGACTTTGCCCGCCCCCTCCCCACGAAAAAAATAGGCCGCGGCCACAGCCGCTCCGAAAAAAGAGCAGCCGAACCCCTTGGCGCCAAGTTCGTCCCGCGGAAAAATGCCCAAAAAAGGGGGTGGGCTATAGCCTTGGGGCGCGGGGCTGGCGAGCTTCGTCCGCCGGACTCGGAATGGGCCGAGACATTGTCCACCCCTTCCCTGCGACAAAAATATGCCGCGGGCACAGGCGCGCCAAAAAAAGGACAGCCGAACCCCTTGGCGCCAAGTTCGTCCGGCGGAAAAATGCCCAAAAAGGGGGTGGGCTATAGCCTTGGGGCGTGGGGCTGGCGAACTTTGTCTGCCGGACTCGGAATGGGCCGAGACTTTCCCCACCGCCTCCCCGCGACAAAAATAAGCCGCGGTCACAGCCGCGCCCAAAAAAGAGCAGCCGAACCCCTTGGCGCCAAGCTCGTCTTGCGGAAAAATGCCCAAAAAAGGGGTGGGCTATACCCTTGGGGCGTCGGTCTAGCGAACTTCGTCCGCCATCCTCGGAATGGGCAGAGACTTTGCCCGCCCCTTCCCCGCGAACAAAATAGGCCGCGGGCACAGCCACTCCGAAAAAAGAGCAGCCGAACCCCTTGCGCCAAGTTCGTCCGACGGAAAAATGCCTGAAAAGGGGTTGGGCTATAGCCTTGGGGCGTGGGGCCAGCGAACTTCGTCCGCCATCCTGGGAATGGGCCGAGACTTTGCCCACCCGCTCCCCGCGATGAAAATAGGCCGCGGGCCCAGCCGCACCCAAAAAAGAGCAGCCGAACCCCTTGGCGCCAGGCTCATCCTGCGGATAAATGCCCAAAAAGGGGGTGGGCTATAGCCTTGGGGCGTGGGGCTGGCGAACTTCGTCCGCCGGACTCGGAATGGGCCGAGACTTTCCGCACCGCCTCCCCGCGACAAAAATAAGCCGCGGTCACAGCCGCACCCAAAAAAGAGCAGCCGAACCCCTTGGCGCCAAGCTCGTCTTGCGGAAAAATGCCCAAAAAAGGGGTGGGCTATACCCTTGGGGCGTCGGTCTAGCGAACTTCGTCCGCCTTCCTCGGAATGGGCCGAGACATTGCCCACCCCCTCCCTATGACAAAAATAGGCCGCGGGCACAGCCGCACCCAAAAAAGAGCAGCCGATCCCCTTGGCGCCAAGTTCGTCCAGCGGAAAAATGCCCAAAAAAGGGGTGGGCTATAGCCTTGGGGCGTGGGGCTGGCGATCTTCGTCCGCTGGACTCGGAATGGGCCGAGACTATTCCCACCCCCTCCCTGCGACAAAAATAGGGTGCGCCCATGGCCGCGGCCAAAAAACAGCAGCCGAACCCCTTGGCGCCATGTTCGTCCTGCGGAAAAATTCCCAAAAAGGGGGTGGGCTATAGTCTTGGGGCGTGGGGCTGGCGAACTTCGTCCGCTGGACTCGGAATGGGCCGAGACTTTTCCCACCCCCTCCCTGCGACAAAAATAGGGGCCGCGCCCAAAAAAGAGCAGCCGAACCCCTTGACGCCATGTTCGTCCTGCGGAAAAATTCCCAAAAAGGGGGTGGGCTATAGTCTTGGGGCGTGGGGCTGGCGAACTTCGTCCGCCGGACTCGGAATAGGCCGAGACTTTTCCCACCCCCTCCCTGCGACAAAAATAGGGTGCAGCCACAGCCGCACCCAAAAAAGAGCAGCCGAACCCCTTGGCGCCAAGTTCGTCCTGCGGAAAAATGCCCAAAAAAGGGGTGGGCTATAGCCCTGTGGCGTGGGGCCGGCGAAGTTCGTCCGCCGGACTCGGAATGGGACGAGACTTTGACCACCCCCTCCCCGCGACAAAAATTGGCCGCGGGCACAGCCACGTCCAAAAAAGAGCAGCCGAAACCCTTGGCGCCAAGTTCGTACGGCGCAAAAATGCCCAAAAATGGGGTGGGCTATAGCCATGGGGCGTGGGGCTGGCGAACTTCGTCCGCAGGACTCGGAATGGGCCGAGACTTTGCCCACCCCCTCCCCGTGACAAAAATAGTCCGCGGGCACAGCCGCGTCCAAAAAAGAGCAGCCGAACTCCTTGGCGCCAAGTTCGTCCTGCGGAAAAATGAAAAAAAAGGGGGTGGGCTATAGCCTTGGGGCGTGGGGCTGCCGAACTTCGTCCGCCGGACTCGGAATGGGCCGAGCTTTTTCCCCCCCTCTCCCCGTGACAAAAATAGCCCGCAGGCACAGCCGCGCCCAAGAAAGAGCAGCCGAACCCCTTGGCGCCAAGTTCGTCCTTCCGAAAAATGACGAAAAAAGGGGTGGGCTACAGCCTTGGGGCGTGGGGCTGGCGAACTTTGTCCGCCGGACTCGGAATGGGCCGAGACTTTGTCCACCCCCTTCCCGCGACAAAAATAGGCCGCGGGCACAGCCGCGCCCAAAAAAGAGCAGCCGACCCCTTGGCGCCAAGTTCGTCCTGCGGAAAAATGCCCAAAAAAGGGGTGTGCTATAGCCTTGGGGCGTTGGACCGGCAAAGTTCGTCCGCCGGACTCGGAATGGGCCAAGACTTTTCCCACCCCCTCCCCACGACAAAAATAGGCCGTGGGCACAGCCGCGCCCAAAAAAGAGCAGCCGACCCCTTGGCGCCAAGTTCGTCCTGCGGAAAAATGCGCAAAAAAGGGGTGGGCTATAGCCTTGGGGCGTGGGGCTGGCGAACTTCGTCCGCCTTCCTCGGAATGGGCCGAGACTTTTCCCAAACCCTCCCCGTGACAAAAGTAGGCCACGGGCACAGCCGCGCCCAAAAAAGAGCAGCCGAACCCCTTGGCGCCAAGTTCCTCCTGGAGAAAAATGCCCAAAAAAGGGGTAGGCAATAGCCTTCGGGCGTGGGGCCGGCAAAGTTCGTACGCCGGACTCGGAATGGGCCAAGACTTTGCCCACCCCCTCCCCACGACAAAAATAGGCTGCGGGCACAGCCGCGCCCAAAAAAGAGCAGCCGAACCCCTTGGCGCCAAGTTCGTCCTGTGGAAAAATGCCCAAAAAAGGGGTGGGCTATAGCCCTGTGGCGTGGGGCTGGCGAAGTTCATCCGCCGGACTCGAAATGGGACGAGACTTTGACCACCCCCTCCCCGCGACAAAAATTGGCCGCGGGCACAGCCACGTCCAAAAAGAGCAGCCGAGCCCCTTGGCGCCAAGTTCGTCCTGCAGAAGAATGCCCAAAAAGGGGGTGGGCTACAGCCTTGGGGCGTGGGGCTGCCGAACTTCGTCCGCCTTCCTCGGAATGGGCCGAGACTTTTCCCACCCCCTCCCCGCGACAAAAGTAGGCCACGGGCACAGCCGTGCCCAAAAAAGAGCAGCCGAACCCCTTGGCGCCAAGTTCGTCCTGGAGAAAATTGCCCAAAATAGGGGTAGGCTAGAGCCTTGGGGCGTGGGGCTGGCGAACTTCATCCGCCTTCCTCGGAATGGGCTGAGACTCTGCCCACCCCCTACTCGCGACAAAAATAGGCCGCGGGCACAGCCGCGCCCCAAAAAGAGCGGCCGAACCCCTTGGCGACAAGTTCGTCCTGTGGAAAAATGCCCAAAAAGGGGGTGGGCTATAGCCTTGGGGCGTGGGGCTGGCGAACTTCGTCCGCCCTCCTTCGAATGGGCCGAGACTTTGCCCACCCCCTCCCTGCGACAAAATAGGCCGCGGGCACAGCCGCGCCCAAAAAAGAGCGGCCGAACCCCTTGGCGCCAAGTTCGTCCTGCGGAAAAATGCCCAAAAAGGGGGTGGGCTATAGCCTTGGGGCGTGGGGCTGGCGAACTTCGTCCGCCGGACTCAGAATGGGCCGAGACTCTTCCCACCCCCTCCCCGTGACCGAAATAGGCCGCGGGCGCAGCCGCGTCCAAAAAAGAGCAGCCGAACCCCTTGGCGCCAAGTACGTCCTGCGGAAAAATGCCCAAAAAAGGGGTAGGCTATAGCCTTGGGGCGTGGGGTTGGCGAACTTGATCCATCTTCCTCGGAATGGGCCGAGACTTTGCCCACCCCCTCCCCGTGACAAAAATAGGCCGCGGCCACAGCCGCGCCCCAAAAAGTGCGCCGAACCCGTCGGCGCCAAGTTCATCCAGCGGAAAAATGCCCAAAAAGGGGGTGGGCTATAGCCTTGGGGCGTGGGGCTGGCGAACTTCATCCGCCGGGCTCGGAATGAGCCGAGACTTTGCCCACCCCCTCCCCGCGACAAAAATAGGCCACGGCCACAGCCACGCCCAAAAAAGAGCAGCCAAACCCCAGGGCGCCAAGTTCGTCCTGCAGAGAATGCCCAAAAAGGGGGTGCACTATAGCCTTGGGGCCTGGGGCTGGCGAACTTCGTCCGCCTTCGTTGGAATGGGCCGAGACTTTGCCCATCCCCTCCCCGTGACAAAAATAGGCTGCAGGCACAGCCGCGCCCAAAAAAGAGCGGCCGAACCCCTTGGCGCCAAGTTCGTCCTGCAGAAAAATGCCCAAAAAGGGGGTGGGCTATATCCTTTGGGCGTGGGGCCGGCGCACTTCGTCCGCCTTCCTCGGAAAGGGCCGAGACTTTGCCCACCCCCTCCCCGCGACAAAAATAGGCCGTGGGCACAGCCGCACCAGAAAAGAGCAGCCGAACCCCTTGGCGCCAAGTTCGTCCTGCGGCAAAATGCCCAAAAATGGGGTGTGTTATAGCCTTTGGGCGTGCGGGCACAGCCTGGACCGAGACTTTGGCCAACCCCTCCCCGCGACAAAAATAGGCCGCGGGCACAGCCTCACCCAAAAAATAGCAGCCGAACCCCTTGGCGCCAAGTTCGTCCTGCGGAAAAATGCCCAAAAAATGGGCGTGCTATAGCCTTTGGGCATGGGGCCGGCAAAGTTCATCCGCCTTCCTCGGAATGGGCCGAGACTTTGCCCACCACCTCCCCGCGCCGAAAATGGGCCGTGGCCACAGCCGCGCCAAAAAAAGAGCAGGCGAACCCCTTCGCGCCAAGTTCGTCCTGCGGAAAAATGCCCAAAAAAGGGGTGTGCTATAGCCTTGGGGCGTGGGGCTGGCGAACTTCGTCCGCCGGAGTCGGAATGTGCTGAGACTTTGCCCACCCCCTCCCCGCGCCAATAATAGGCCACGGGCACAGCCGCGCCCAAAAAAGAGCAGCCGAACCCCTTGGCGCCAAGTTCGTCATGCGGAAAAATGCCCAAAAAAGGGGTGCACTATAGCCTTGGGGCGTGGGGCTGCCGAACTTCGTCCGCCTTCCTCGGAATGGGCCGAGACATTGCCCACCCCCTCCCCGCGACAAAAATAGGCCGCGGGAACAGCCGCGCCCCAAAAAGAGCGGCCGAACCCCTTGGCGCCAAGTTCGTCCTGTGGAAAAATGCCCAAAAAGGGGGTGGGCTATAGCCTTGGGGCGTGGGGCTGGCGACCTTCGTCCACCGGGCTCGGAATGGGCGGAGATTTTTCCCACCCTCTCCCCGCGACAAAAATAGCCCGCAGGCACAGCCGCGCCCAAAAAAGAGCAGCCGAACCCCTTGGCGCCAAGTTCGTCCAGCCGAAAAATGACGAAAAATGGGGTGGGCTACAGCCTTGGGGCGTGGGGCTGGCGAACTTTGTCCGCCGGACTCGGAATGGGCCGAGAATTTGCCCACCCCCTTCCCGCGACAAAAATAGGCTGCGGGCACAGCCGCGCCCAAAAAAGAGCAGCCGAACCCCTTGGCGCCAAGTTCGTCCTGCGGAAAAATGCCCAAAAAAGGGGTGTGCTATAGCCTTGGGGCGTTGGACCGGCAAAGTTCGTCCGCCGGGCTCGGAATGGGCGGAGATTTTTCCCACCCCCTCCCCGGGACAAAAGTAGGCCACGGGCACAGCCGTGCGCAAAAAAGAGCAGCCGAACCCCTTGGCGCCAAGTTCGTCCTGGAGAAAAATGCCCAAAAAAGGGGTAGGCTAGAGCCTTGGGGCGTGGGGCTGGGGAACTTCATCCGCCTTCCTCGGAATGGGCGGAGACTTTGCCCACCCCCTCCCCGCGACAAAAATAGGCCGCGGGCACAGCCGCACCCCAAAAAGAGCGGCCGAACCCCTTGGCGCCAAGTTCGTCCTGTGGAAAAATGCCCAAAAAGGGGGTGGGCTATAGCCTTGGGGCGTGGGGGCTGGCGAACTTGCCCACCCCATCCCCGCGTCCGCCGAACCCGTTGGCGCCAAGTTCGTCCTGCTCCAAAAAGGGGGTGGGAATGGGCCGAGACTTTGCCCACCCCCAAGTTCGTCCACCCGCGACAAAAATAGGCCGCGGGCACAGCCGCGCCCAAAAAAGAGCAGCCGAACCCCTTGGCGCCAAGTTCGTCAAGCCGAAAAATGACGAAAAAAGGGGTGGGCTACAGCCTTGGGGCGTGGGGCTGGCGAACTTTGTCCGCCGGACTCGGAATGGGCCGAGACTTTGCCCACCCCCTTCCCACGACAATAATAGGCCGCGGGCACAGCCGCGTCCAAAAAAGAGCAGCCGAACCCCTTGGCGCCAAGTTCGTCCTGCGGAAAGATGCCCAAAAAAGGGGTGTGCTATAGCCTTGGGGCGTTGGACCGGCAAAGTTCGTCTGCCGGGCTCGGAATGGGCGGAGATTTTCCCACCCCCTCCCCGCGACAAAAGTAGGCCACGGGCACAGCCGTGCGCAAAAAAGAGCAGCCGAACCCCTTGGCGCCAAGTTCGTCCTGAAGAAAAATGCCCAAAAAAGGGTAGGCTAGAGCCTTGGGGCGTGGGGCTGGCGAACTTCATCCGCCTTCCTCGGAATGGGCCGAGACTTTGCCCACCCCCTACCAGCGACAAAAATAGGCCGCGGGCACAGCCGCGCCCCAGAAAGAGCGGCCGAACCCCTTGGCGCCAAGTTCGTCCTGTGGAAAAATGCCCAAAAAGGGGGTGGGCTATAGCCTTGGGGCGTGGGGTTGGCGAACTTCGTCCACCGGACTCGGAATGGGCCGAGAATTTTCCCACCCCCTCCCCGTGACAAAAATAGGCCGCGGGCACAGCCGCGCCCAAAAAAGAGCAGCCGAACCTTTTGGGGCCAAGTTCGTCCGGCGGAAAAATGCCCAAAAAAGGGGTGTGCTATAGCCGTTGGGCGTGGGGCCGGCGAACTTCGTCCGCCTTCCTTGGAATGGGCCGAGAATTTGCCCACCCCCTCCCCGCGACAAAAATAGGCCGCGGGCACAGCTGCGCCCAAAAAAGAGCGGCCGAACCCCTTGGCGCCAAGTTCGTCCTCCGGAAAATTCCAAAAAAGGGGGTGGGCTATAGCCTTGGGGCGTGGGGCTGGCGAACTTCGTCCGCCGGACTCGGAATGGGCCGAGACTTTTCCCACCCCCTCCCCATGACAAAAATAGGCCACGGGCACAGCCGCGCCCAAAAAAGAGCGGCCGAACCCCTTGGCGCCAAGTTCGTCCTACGGAAAAATGCCTAAAATGGGGGTGCGCTATAGTCTTGGGGCGTGGGGCTGGCGAACTTCGTCCGCCTTCGTTGGAATGGGCCGAGACTTTGCCCACCCCCTCCCCGTGACAAAAATAGGCCGCAGGCACAGCCGCGCCCAAAAAAGAGCGGCCGAACCCCTTTGCGCCAAGTTCGTCCTGCAGAAAAATGCCCAAAAAGAGGGTGGGCTATATCCTTTGGGCGTGGGGCCGGCGCACTTCGTCCGCCTTCCTCGGAATGGGCCTAGACTTTGCCCACCCCCTCCCCGCGACAAAAATAGGCCGTGGGCACAGCCGCCCCCAAAAAAGAGCAGCCGAACCTCTTGGTGCCAAGTTCGTCCTGCGGCAAAATGCCCAAAAATGGGGTGTGCTATAGCCTTTGGGCGTGCGGCGGGCGAACTTCGTCCGCCGGACTCAGAATGGACCAAGACTTTGGCCACCCCCTCCCCGCGACAAAAATAGGCCGCGGGCACAGCCGAACCCCTTGGCGCCAAGTTCGTCCTGCGGAAAAATGCCCAAAAAATGGGCGTGCTATAGCCTTTGGGCATGGGGCCGGCAAAGTTCATCCGCCTTCCTCGGAATGGGCCGAGACTTTGCCCACCACCTCCCCGCGCCGAAAATAGGCCGCGGGCACAGCCGCGCCCAAAAAAAGAGCAGTCGAACCCCTTCGCGCCAAGTTCGTCCTGCGGAAAAATGCCCAAAAAAGGGGTGTGCTATAGCCTTGGGGCGTGGGGCTGGCGAACTTCGTCCGCCGGAGTCGGAATGTGCTGAGACTTTGCCCACCCCCTCCCCGCGCCAATAATAGGCCACGGACACAGCCGCACCCAAAAAAGAGCAGCCGAACCCCTTGGCGCCAAGTTCGTCCTGCGGAAAAATGCCCAAAAAAGGGGTGCACTATAGCCTTGGGGTGTGGGGCTGCCGAAGCTTCTCTGCCGGACTCGGAATGGGCCGAGACTTTTCCCACCCCCTCCCCGTGAGAAATATAGGCCTCGGGCACAGCCGCGGCCAAAAAAGAGCAGACGAACCCCTAGGCACTAAGTTCGTCCTGCGGAAAATGTCCAAAAAAGGGGGTGTGCTATAGCCTTTGGGCGTGGGGCCGGTGAACTTCGTCCGCCTTCCTCGTAATGGGCCGAGATTTTGCGCACCCCCTACCCGCGCCAAAAATAGGCCACGGGCACAGCCCGCGCCCAAAAAAGAGCAGGCGAACTCCTTGGCGTCAAGGTCGTCCTGCGGAAAAATGCCCAAAAAAGGGGTGTGCTATAGCCTTGGGGCGTGGGGCTGCCGAAGTTCATCTGCCGGACTCGGAATGGGCCGAGACTTTTCCCACCCACTCCCCGCGCCAAAAACAGGACATGGGCACAGCCGCACCCAAAAAAGAACAGCCGAACCTCAAGGCGCCAAGTTCGTCCTGCGGAAGAATGGCCAAAACGGGGGTGGGCTATAGCCTTGGGGCGTGGGGCGGGCGAAGTTCGTCCGCTGGCTCGGTATGTGCCGAGAGTTTGCCCACCCCCTCGCCATGACAGAAATACGCCGCGGGCACAGCCGTACACAAAAAAGAGCAGGCGAACCCCTTGGCGCCAAGTTCGTCCTGCGGAAAAATGCCCAAAAAAGGGGTGTGCTATAGCCTTGGGGCGTGGGGCCGGCTAAGATCGTCCGCCGGACTCGGGAATGGGCCGAGACGTTTCCCACCCCCTCCCCGCGACAAAAATAGGCCGCGGGCGCAGCCGCGTCCAAAAAAGAGCAGCTGAAACCCTTGGCGCCAAGTTCGTACGGCGCAAAAATGCCCAAAAATGGGGGTGGGCTATAGCCATGGGGCGTGGGGCTGGCGAACTTCGTCCGCAGAACTCCGAATGGGCCGAGACTTTGCCCACCCCCTCCCCGTGACAAAAATAGGCCGCGGGCACAGCCGCGTCCAAAAAAGAGCAGCCGAACTCCTTGGCGCCAAGTTCGTCCTGCGGAAAAATGAACAAAAAGGGGGGTGGGCTATAGCCTTGGGGCGTGGGGCGGGGCGAACTTCGTCCGCCGGACTCGGAATGGGCCCGAGACTTTGCCCACCCCCTCCCAGCGATAAAAAAATGCCGCGGGCACAGCCGCACCCAAAAAAGAGCAGCCGAACCCCTTGGCGCCAAGTTCGTCCTGCGAAAAAATGCCCAAAAAAGGGGTGTGCTATAGCCTTGGGGCGTGGGGCGGGCGAACTTCGTCCACCGGAGTCGGAATGGGACGAGACTTTGGCCACCCCCTCCCCCGCGACAAAAATAGCCCGCGGGCACAGCTGTACCCAAAAAAGAGCAGCCGAACCCCTTGGCGTCAAGTTCGTCCTGCGGAAAAATGAACAAAAAAGGGGTGGGCTATAGCCTTGGGGCGTGTGGCTGGCGAACTTCGACTGCCGGACTCGGAATGGGCCGAGACTTTGGCCACCCCCCTCCCCGTGACAAAAATAGGCCGTGGGCACAGCCGCGTCCAAAAAAGTGCAGCCGAAACACTTAGCGCCAAGTTCGTACGGCGCAAAAATGCCCAAAAAATGGGGTGGGCTATAGCCATGGGGCGTGGGGCTGGCGAACTTCGTCCGCAGGACTCGGAATGGAGCGACACTTTTGCCCACACCCTCCCCGCGGCAAAAATAGGCCGAGGACACAGCCGCGCCCAAAAAAGAGCAGCCGAACCGCTTGGCGCCAAGTTCGTCCGGAGGAAAAATGCCCAAAAAAGGGATGTGCTATAGCCTTTGGGCGTGTGGCCGGCGAACTTCATCCGCCTTCCTCGGAATGGGCCGAGACTTTGCCCACCCCCTCCCCGCGACAAAAATAGGCCGCGGGCACAGCCGGGCCCAAAAAAAGAGCAGCCTGAACCCCTTGGCGTCAAGTTCGTCCCGCAGAAAAATGCCCAAAAAAGGGGTGGGCGATAGCCTTGGGGCGTGGGGCTGGCGAAATTCGTCAGCCGGACTCAGAATGGGCCGAGACTTTGGCCACCCCCTCCCCGCGACAAAATTAGGCCGCGGGCACAGTCTCACCCAAAGAAGAGCAGCCGAACCCCTTGGCGCCAAGTTCGGTCCTGCGGCAAAATGCCCAAAAATGGGGTGTGCTATAGCCTTTGGGCGTGGGGCTGGCGAACTTCGTCCGCTGGACTCAGAATTGACCGAGAATTTTTCCACCCCATCCCCCGCGACAAAAAATAGGCCGCGGGCACAGCTGCGACAAAAAAGAGCAGCCAAACCCCTTGGCGCCAAGTTCGTCCTGAGGCAAAATGCCCAAAAAAGGGGGTGTGCTATAGCCTTTGGGCGTGGAGCAGCCGAAATTCGTCCGCCGGACTCAGAATGGACCGAGACTTTGCCCACCCCCTCCCCGCGGCAAAAATAGGCCGAGGGACACAGCCGCGCCCAAAAAAGAGCAGCCGAACCGCTTGGCGCCAAGTTCGTCCGGAGGAAAAATGCCCAAAAAAGGGATGTGCTATAGCCTTTGGGCGTGTGGCCGGCGAACTTCATCCGCCTTCCTCGGAATGGGCCGAGACTTTGCCCACCCCCTCCCCGCGGCAAAAATAGGCCGAGGACACAGCCGCGCCCAAAAAAGAGCAGCCGAACTGCTTGGCGCCAAGTTCGTCCGGCAGAAAAATGCCCAAAAAAGGGGTGTGCTATAGCCTTTGGGCGTGGGGCCGGCGCACTTCGTCTGCCTTCCTCGGAATGGGCAGAGACTTTGTCCACCCCCTCCCCATGATAAAAATAGGCCGCGGACACAGCCGCGCCCAAAAAAGAGCAGCCGAACCCCTTGGCGCCAAGTTCGTCTTGCGGGAAAATGCCCAAAAAAGGGGTGGGCTATAGCCTTGGGGCGTGGGGCGGGCGAACTTCGTCTGCCGGACTCGGAATGGGCCGAGACTTTGGCCACCCCCTCCCCGCGACAAAAATAGGCCGCGGGCACAGCTACGACAAAAAAGAGCAGCCGAACTCCTTGGCGCCAAGTTCGTCCTGAGGCAAAATGCCCAAAAAGGGAGTGTGCTATAGCCTTTGGGCGTGGGGCTAGCGAACTTCGTCCGCCGGACTCAGAATGGACCGAGACTTTACCCACCCCCTCCCCGCGACAAAAATAGGCTGCGGACACAGCCTCGCCCTAAAAAGAGCAGCCGAACCCCTTGGCGCCAAGTTCGTCCTGCGGCAAAATTTCCAAAAAATGGGTATGCTATAGCCTTTGGGCGTGGGGCCGGCAAAGTTCATCCCCCTTCCTCGGAATGGGCCGAGACTTTACCCCCCCCCCCCCCTCCCCGCGACAAAAATAGGCAGCGGGCACAGCCGCGCCCAAAAAATAGCAGCCGAACCCCTTCGCGTCAAGTTCATCCTGCGGAAAAATGCCCAAAAAAGGGGTGGGCTATAGCCTTGGGGCGTGGGGCTGGCGAACTTCGTCAGCCGGGCTCGGAATGAGCCAAGACTTTGCCCACCCCCTCCCTGCGACAAAAATAGGCCGCGGGCACAGCCTCGCCCAAAAAAGAGCAGCCGAACCCCTTGGCACCAAGTTCGTCCTGCGGAAAAATGCCCAAAAATGGGGTGTGCTATAGCCTTTGGACGTGGGGCCGGCGAACTTCGTTTGCCTTCCTCGGAATGGGCCGAGACCTTGGCCACCCCCTCCCCGCGACAAAAATTGGCCGCGCACATAGCCGCGCCCAAAAAAGAGCAGCCGATCCCCCTGGCACCAACTTCGCCTGCGGCAAAATGCCCAAAAAAGGGGTGTGCTATAGCCTTTGGGCGTGGGGCTGGCGAACTTCGTCTGCCGGACTCGGAATGGGCCGAGGCTTTGCCCACCCCCTCCCCGCGACAAAAATAGGCCGCGGGCATAGCCGCGCCCAAAAAATAGCACCCGAACCCCTTGGCGCCAAGTTCGTCCTGCGGAAAAATGCCCAAAAAAGGGATGTGCTATAGCCTTTGGGCGTGTGGCCGGCGAACTTCATCTGCCTTCCTCGGAATGGGCCGAGACTTTGCCCACCCCCTCCCCGCGATAAAAATAAGCCGCGGGCACAGCCGCGCCCACAAAAGAGCAGCCGAACCCCTTGGGGCCAAGTTCGTCCTGCGGCAAAATGCCCAAAAAGAGGTGTGCTATAGCCTTTGGGCGTGGGGCCGGCGAACTTCGTCTGCCTTCCTCGGAATGGGCCGAGACTTTGGCCACCCCCTCCCCGCGACAAAAATAGGCCGCGGGCACAGCCGGGCCCAAAAAAGAGCAGCCGAATCCCTTGGCGCCATGTTTGTCCTGCGGAAAAATGCCCAAAAAGGGGGTGGGTTCTAGCGTTGTGGCGTGGGGCTGGCGAACTTCGTCCGCCGGACTCAGAATGGGCCGAGGCATTGCCCACCCCCTCCCCACGACAAAAATAGGCCACGGCCACAGCCGCGCCCAAAAACGAGCAGCCGAACCCCTTGGTGCCAAGTTCGACCTGCGGAAAAATGCCCAAAAAGGGGGTGGGTTATAGCCTTGGGGTGAGGGCCAGGCGAACTACGTCCGCCGGACTCGGAATGGGCCGAGACTTTGCCCACCCCCTCCCCATGACAAAAATAGGCCACTGGCACAGTCGCGCCCAAAAAAGAGCAGCCGAACCCCTTGGCGCAAAGTTCGTCCTGCGGAAAAATTCCCAAAAAGGGGGTGGGCTATAGCCTTGGGGCGTGGTGCAGGCGAACTACGTCCGCCGGACTCGGAATGTGCCGTGACATTGACCACACCCACCCCGTGACAAAAATAGGACGCGGGCGCAGCCGCGCCCGAAAAAGAGCAGACGAACCCCTTGGCGCCAAATTCGTCCCACGGAAAAATGCCCAAAAAGGGGGTTGGCTATAGCCTTGGGGCGTGGGGCTGGCGAACTTCGTCCTCTGGACTCGGAATGGGCCGAGACTTTGCCCCTTCCCTTCCCGCAACAAAAATAGGCCGCGGCCGCAGCCGCGACCAAAAAAGAGCAGCCGAACCCCTTGGCGCCAAGTTCGTCCTGCGGAAAAATGCCCAAAAAAGGGGTGGGCTATAACCTTGGGGCGTGGGGCTGGCGAACTTCATCCTCCGGACTCGGAATGGGCCTAGACTTTGCCCACTCCCTCCCCGAAACAAAAATATGCCGCGGCCGCAGCCGCGTCCAAACAAGAGCAGACGAACCCCTTGGCGCCTAGTTCGTCCTGCAGAAAAATGCCCAAAAAAGGGGTGGGCTATATCCTTGGGGCGTCGGGCTGCCGAACTTCATCCGCCGGACTCGGAATGGGCCGAGACATTACCACCCCCAGCCCGCGATAAAAATAGGCCGCGGGCAAAGCCGCGCCCAAAAAAGAGCTGCCGAACCCCTTGGCGCCACGTTCGTCCTTCGGAAAAATGCGCAAAAAAAGGGTGTGCTATAGCCTTTGGGCGTGGGGCCGACAAACTTCCTCCGCCTTCCTCGGAATGGGCCGGGACTTTGCCAACACCCTCCCCCCGCCAAAAATAGGCCGCGGGCACAGCCGCGCCCAAAAAAGAGCAGTCGAACCCCTTGGCGCCAAGTTCGTCCTGCGGAAAAATGCCCAAAAAAGGGGTGTACTATAGCCTTGGGGCGTGGGGCTGCCGATGTTCGTCCGCTGGACCCGGAATGGGCCGAGACTTTTCCCACCCCCTCCCCACGACAAAAAAGGCCGTGGGCACAGCCGCGCCCAAAAAAGAGCAGCCGAACCCCTAGGCGCCAAGTTCGTCCTGCGGAAAAATGCCCAAAAAAGGGGTGTGCTATAGCCTTTGGGTGTGGGGCTGGCGAACTACGTCCGCTGGACTCGGAATGGGCCGAGACTTTGCCCACCCCCTCGCCGTGACAAAAATACACCGCGGGCACAGCCGTACCCAAAAAAGAGCAGCCGAACCCCTTGGCGCCAAGTTCGTCCTGCGGAAAAATGCCCAAAAAAGGGGTGGGCTATAGCCTTGGGGCGTGAGGCTGGCAAACTTCGTCAGTCCGCTGGACTCGGAATGGGCCGAGACTTTGCCCACCGCCTCCCCGCGACAAAAATAGGCCGTGGGCACAGGCGCGTCCAAAAAAGAGCAGCCGAACCACTTGGCGCCAAGTTCGTCCAGCGGAAAAATTCCGAACTAGGGGGTGGGCTATAGCCTTGGGGCGTGGGTTCGTCCGCCAAACTCGGAATTGACCGAGACTTTGCCCACCCCCTCCCCGCGACCAAAATAGGCCACAGGCACAGCCGCGCACAAAAAAGAGCAGCCGAACCCCTTGGCGCAAACTTCGTCCTGCGGAAAAATGCCCAATAAAGGGGTGGGCTATAGCCTTGGGGTGTGGGGCGGGCGAACATCGTCCGCCGGACTCAGAATGGGCCGAGACTTTCCCCACCCCCTCCCTGCGACAAATATAGGCCGCTGGCACAGCCGCGTCCAAAGAAGAGTAGCCGAACGCCTTTGCGCCAAGTTCGTCCTGCCGAAAAATGCCCAAATAGGGGGTGGGCTATAGCCTTGGTGCGTGGGGCAGGCGAACTTCGTCCGCCGGACTCGGAATGGGCCGAGACATTGACCACCCCCTCCGTGCAACTAAAATAGGCCGCGGCCACCACCGCGCCCAAAAAAGAGCAGCCGAACCCCTTGGCGCAAACTTCGTCCTGCGGAAAAATGCCCAAAAAAGGGGTGGGCTATAGCCTTGGGGTGTGGGGCGGGCGAACTTCGTCCGCCGGACTCGGAATGGGCCGAGACATTGACCACCCCGTCCGCGCGACTAAAATAGGCCGCGGGCACAGCCGCGCCCAAAAAAGAGCAGCCGAACCCCTTGGCGCCAAGATCGTCCTGCGGAAAAATGCCCAAAAAAAGGGTGTGCTATAGCCTTTGGGCGTGGGGCTGGCGAACTTCGTCCTCCGGACTCGGAATGGGCCGAGACTTTGCCCCTTCCCTCCCCGCAACAAAAATAGGCCGCGGCCGCAGCCGCGACTGAAAAAGAGCGGCCGAACCCCTTGGCGCCAAGTTCGTCCTGCGGAAAAATGCCCAAAAAAGGGGTGGGCTATAACCTTGGGGCGTGGGGCTGGCGAACTTCATCCTCCGGACTCGGAATGGGCCGAGACTTTGCCCACTCCCACCCCGCAACAAAAATAGGCCGCGGACGCAGCCGCGCCCAAAAAAGAGCAGACGAACCCCTTGGCGCCAAGTTCGTCCTGCAGAAAAATGCCCAAAAAAGGGGTGGGCTATAGCCTAGTGGCGTGGGGCTGGCGAACTTCGTCCTCCGGACTTGGAATGGGACGAGACTTTGCCCACTCCCTACCCGCAACAAATATAGACTGCGGCTGCAGCCGCGCCCAAAAAAGAGCAGCCGAACCCCTTGCCGCCAAGTTCGTCCTGCGGAAAAATGCCCAAAAAGGGGGTGGGCTATATCCTTGGGGCGTCGGGCTGCCGAACTTCATCCGCCGGACTCGGAATGGGCCGAGACAATACCCACCCCCTCCCCGCCACAAAAATAGGCCGCGGGCACAGCCGCGCCCAAAAAAGAGCAGCCGAACCCCTTGGCGCCATGTTCGTCCTGCGGAAAAATGCCCAAAAAAAGGGTGTGCTATAGCCTTTGGGCGTGGGGCCGGCAAACTTCCTCCGCCTTCCTCGGAATGGGCCGGGACTTTGCCAACACCCTCCCCCCGCCAAAAATAGGCCGCGGGCACAGCCGCGCCCAAAAAAGCGCAGTCGAACCCCTTGGCGCCAAGTTCGTCCTGCGGAAAAATGCCCAAAAAAGGGGTGTACTATAGCCTTGGGGCGTGGGGCTGCCGATGTTCGTCCGCTGGACTCGGAATGGGCCGAGACTTTTCCCACCCCCTCCCCGCGACAAAAATAGGCCGTGGGCACAGCTGCGCCCAAAAAAGAGCAGCCAAACCCCTTGGCGCCAAGTTCGTCCTGCGGAAAAATGCCCAAAAAAGGGGTGTGCTATAGCCTTTGGGTGCGGGGCTGGCGAACTTCGTCCGCTGGACTCGGAATGGGCCGAGACTTTGCCCACCCCCTCGCCATGACAAAAATACACCGCGGGCACAGCCGCACCCAAAAAAGAGCAGCCGAACCCCTTGGCGCCAAGTTCGTCCTGCGGAAAAATGCCCAAAAAAAGGGTGTGCTATAGCCTTTGGGCGTGGGGTCGGCAAACTTCCTCCGTCTTCCTCGGAATGGGCCGGCACTTTGCCAACACCCTCCCCCCGCCAAAAATAGGCCGCGGGCACAGCCGCGCCCAAAAAAGAGCAGTCGAACCCCTTGGCGCCAAGTTCGTCCTGCGGAAAAATGCCAAAAAAAGGGGTGTACTATAGCCTTGGGGCGTGGGGCTGCCGATGTTCGTCCACTGGACTCGGAATGGGCCGAGACTTTTCCCACCCCCTCCCCGCGACAAAAATAGGCCGTGGGCACAGCCGCGCCCAAAAAACAGCAGCCGAATCCCTTGGCGCCAAGTTCATCCAGCGGAAAAATGCGCAAAAAAGGGGTGTGCTATAGCCTTTGGGTGTGGGGCTGGCGAACTTCGTCCGCTGGACTCGGAATGGGCCGAGACTTTGCCCACCCCCTCGCCGCGACAAAAATACACCGCGGGCACAGCCGCACCCATAAAAGAGCAGCCGAACCCCTTGGCGCCAAGTTCGTCCTGCGGAAAAATGCCCAAAAAAGGCGTGGGGTATAGCCTTGGGGCGTGGGGCTGGCAACCTTCGTCCGTCCGCTGGACTCGGAATGGGCCGAGACTTTGCCCACCCCCTCGCCGCGACAAAAATACACCGCGGGCACAGCCGCACCCATAAAAGAGCAGCCGAACCCCTTGGCGCCAAGTTCGTCCTGCGGAAAAATGCCCAAAAAAGGGGTGGGTTATAGACTTGGGGTGTGGGGCTGGCGAACTTCGTCCGCTGGACTCGGAATGGGCCGAGACTTTGCCCACCCCCTCGCCGCGACAAAAATACACCGCGGGCACAGCCGCACCCAAAAAAGAGCAGCCGAACCCCTTGTCACCAAGTTCGTCCTGCGGAAAAATGCCCAAAAAAGGGGTGGGCTATTGCCTTGGGGTGTGGGGCTGGCAACCTTCGTCCGTCCGCTGGACTCGGAATGGGCCGAGACTTTGCCCACCGCCTCCCCGCGACAAAAATAGGCCGTGGGCACAGCCGCGTCCCAAAAAGAGCAGCCGAACCACTTGGCGCCAAGTTCGTCCTGCGGAAAAATGTCCAAAAAAGGGGTGGGCTATAGCCTTGGGGCGTGGGGCTGGCAAACTTCGACCGCTAAATTCAGAATGGGCCGAGGCTTTGCCCACCCCCTCCCCGCGACAAAAATAGGCCGCGGGCATAGCCGCACCCAAAAAATAGCGGCCGACCCCCTTGGCGCCAAGTTCGTCCAGCGGAAAAATGCCCAAAAAAGGGGCGTGCTATAGCCTTTGGGCGTGGGGCCGGCGCACTTCGTCCGCCTTCCTCGGAATGGGCTGAGACTTTGGCCACCCCCTCCCCACGACAGAAATAGGCCGCGGGCACAGCCTCGCCCAAAAAAGAGCAGCCGAACCCGTTGGCGCCAAGTTCGTCCTGCGGAAAAATGCCTAATAAAGAAGAGTGCTATAGCCTTGGGGCGTGGGGCCGCCGGAGTTCGTCCGCCGGACTCGGAATGGGCCGAGACTTTGACCACCCCTCCCCACGACAAACATAGGCCGCGGGGACAGCCGCGCCAAAAAAAGAGCAGTCGAACCCCTTGGCGCCATGTTCGTCCTGCGGAAAAAAGCCCAAAAAAGGGGTGTAGTATAGCCTTGGGGCGTGGGGCTGCCGAAATTCGTCCGCTGGACTCGAAATGGGCCGAGACTTTTCCCACCCGTCCCCACGACAAAAATAGGCCGCGGGGACAGCCGCGCCCAAAAAAGAGCAGTCGAACCCCTTGGCGCCAAGTTCTTCCTGCGGAAAAAAGCCCAAAAAAGGGGTGTACTATAGCCTTGGGGCGTTGGGCTGCCGAAGTTCGTCCGCCGGACTCGGAATGGGCCGACACTTTTCCCACCCCCTCCCCGCGAAACAAATAGACCGCGGGCACAGCCGCGCCCAAAAAAGAGTAGCCGAACCCCTTGGCGCCAAGTTTGTCCTGCTGAAAAATGTCCAAAAAAGGGGGTGCGCTATAACCTTGGGGCGTGGGGCTGGCGAACTTCGTCCGCCGGACTCCGAATGGGCCGAGACTTTTCCCACCCGTCCCCGCGACAAAAATAGGCCGCGGGCACAGCCGCGCCCAAAAAAGAGCAGCTGAACCCCTTGGCGCCAAGTTCGTCCTGCGGAAAAATGCCCAAAATGGGGGTGCGCTCTAGCCTTGGGGCGTGGGGCTGGCAAACTTCGTCCGCCGGACTCCGAATGGGCCAAGACTTCTCCAACCCCCTCCCCACGACAAAAATAGGCCTCGGGCACAGCCGCGCCCAAAAAAGAGCAGCCGAACCCCTTGGAGCCAAGTTCGTCCTGCGGAAAAATGCCCAAAGAGGGGATGGGCTATAGCCTTGGGGCGTGGGGCTGGCGAACTTCGTCCGCCGGACTCGGAATGGGCCGAGACTTTGCCCACCCCCTCCCCTCGATAAAAATAGGCCGCGGGCACAGCCGCGCCCAAAAAAGAGAGCCGAACCCCTTGGTGCCAAGTTCGTCCTGCGGAAAAATGCCCAAAAAAATGGGTGGGCTATAGCCTTGGGGCGTGGGGCTGGCGAACTTCATCCGCCTTCCTCGGAATGGGCCGAGACATTGCCCACCCCTTCCCCGTGACAAAACTAGGCCGCGGGCACAGCCGCGCCCCGAAAAGAGCAGCCGAACCCCGTGGCGCCAAGTTCGTCCTGCGGAAAAATGACCAAAAAGGGGGTGCGCTGTAGCCTTGGGGCGTGGGGCGGGCGAACTTCGTCCGCCGGACTCCGAATGGGCCGAGAGTTTTCCAACCCCCTCCCCGCAACAAAAATAGGCCGCGGGCACAGCCACGCCCAAAAAAGAACAGCCGAACCCCTTGGCGCCAAGTTCGTCCTCCGGGAAAATGCCCAAAAAGGGGGTGGGCGATAACCTTGGGGCTATGGCTGGCGACTTTCGTCCGCCGGACTCGGAATGGGCCGAGACTTTTCCCACCCCCTCCCCGCGACAAAAATAGGCCACGGGCACGGCCGCGCCCAAAAAAGAGCAGCCAAACCCCTTGGCACCAAGTTCGTCCTGCGGAAAAATGCCCAAAAAGGGGGTGGGCTACAGCCTTGAGGCGTGGGGCTGCCGAACTTCGTCCGCCGGACTCGGAATGGGCCGAGACATTGCCCACCCCCTCCCCGCGACAAAAATAGGCCGTGGGCACAGCCGCGCCCAAAAAAGAGCAGCCGAACCCCTTGGCGCCAAGTTCGTCCAGCGGAAAAATGCCCAAAAAAGGGGCGTGCTATAGCCTTTGGGCGTGGGGCCGGCGCACTTCGTCCGCCTTCCTCGGAATGGGCTGAGACTTTGGCCACCCCCTCCCCACGACAGAAATAGGCCGCGGGCACAGCCTCGCCCAAAAAAGAGCAGCCGAACCCGTTGGCGCCAAGTTCGTCCTGCGGAAAAATGCCTAATAAAGAAGAGTGCTATAGCCTTGGGGCGTGGGGCCGCCGGAGTTCGTCCGCCGGACTCGGAATGGGCCGAGACTTTGACCACCCCTCCCCACGACAAAAATAGGCCGCGGGGACAGCCGCGCCAAAAAAAGAGCAGTCGAACCCCTTGGCGCCATGTTCGTCCTGCGGAAAAAAGCCCAAAAAAGGGGTGTAGTATAGCCTTGGGGCGTGGGGCTGCCGAAATTCGTCCGCTGGACTCGAAATGGGCCGAGACTTTTCCCACCCGTCCCCACGACAAAAATAGGCCGCGGGGACAGCCGCGCCCAAAAAAGAGCAGTCGAACCCCTTGGCGCCAAGTTCTTCCTGCGGAAAAAAGCCCAAAAAAGGGGTGTACTATAGCCTTGGGGCGTTGGGCTGCCGAAGTTCGTCCGCCGGACTCGGAATGGGCCGACACTTTTCCCACCCCCTCCCCGCGAAACAAATAGACCGCGGGCACAGCCGCGCCCAAAAAAGAGTAGCCGAACCCCTTGGCGCCAAGTTTGTCCTGCTGAAAAATGTCCAAAAAAGGGGGTGCGCTATAACCTTGGGGCGTGGGGCTGGCGAACTTCGTCCGCCGGACTCCGAATGGGCCGAGACTTTTCCCACCCGTCCCCGCGACAAAAATAGGCCGCGGGCACAGCCGCGCCCAAAAAAGAGCAGCTGAACCCCTTGGCGCCAAGTTCGTCCTGCGGAAAAATGCCCAAAATGGGGGTGCGCTCTAGCCTTGGGGCGTGGGGCTGGCAAACTTCGTCCGCCGGACTCCGAATGGGCCAAGACTTCTCCAACCCCCTCCCCACGACAAAAATAGGCCTCGGGCACAGCCGCGCCCAAAAAAGAGCAGCCGAACCCCTTGGAGCCAAGTTCGTCCTGCGGAAAAATGCCCAAAGAGGGGATGGGCTATAGCCTTGGGGCGTGGGGCTGGCGAACTTCGTCCGCCGGACTCGGAATGGGCCGAGACTTTGCCCACCCCCTCCCCTCGATAAAAATAGGCCGCGGGCACAGCCGCGCCCAAAAAAGAGAGCCGAACCCCTTGGCGCCAAGTTCGTCCTGCGGAAAAATGCCCAAAAAAATGGGTGGGCTATAGCCTTGGGGCGTGGGGCTGGCGAACTTCATCCGCCTTCCTCGGAATGGGCCGAGACATTGCCCACCCCTTCCCCGTGACAAAACTAGGCCGCGGGCACAGCCGCGCCCCGAAAAGAGCAGCCGAACCCCGTGGCGCCAAGTTCGTCCTGCGGAAAAATGACCAAAAAGGGGGTGCGCTGTAGCCTTGGGGCGTGGGGCGGGCGAACTTCGTCCGCCGGACTCCGAATGGGCCGAGAGTTTTCCAACCCCCTCCCCGCAACAAAAATAGGCCGCGGGCACAGCCACGCCCAAAAAAGAACAGCCGAACCCCTTGGCGCCAAGTTCGTCCTCCGGGAAAATGCCCAAAAAGGGGGTGGGCGATAACCTTGGGGCTATGGCTGGCGACTTTCTTCCGCCGGACTCGGAATGGGCCGAGACTTTTCCCACCCCCTCCCCGCGACAAAAATAGGCCACGGGCACGGCCGCGCCCAAAAAAGAGCAGCCACACCCCTTGGCACCAAGTTCGTCCTGCGGAAAAATGCCCAAAAAGGGGGTGGGCTACAGCCTTGAGGCGTGGGGCTGCCGAACTTCGTCCGCCGGACTCGGAATGGGCCGAGACATTGCCCACCCCCTCCCCGCGACAAAAATAGGCCGTGGGCACAGCCGCGCCCAAAAAAGAGCAGCCGAACCCCTTGGCGCCAAGTTCGTCCTGCGGAAAAATGCCCAAAAAAGGGGTGGGCTATAGCCTTCGGGCGTGGGGCGGGCGAACTTCGTCCGCCGGATTCGGAATGGGCTGAGACTTTGCCCACCCCCTCCCCGCGACAAAAATAGGCCGCGGGCACAGCCGCGCCCAAAAAAGAGAGCCGAACCCCTTGGCGCCAAGTTCGTCCTGCGGAAAAATGCCCAAAAAGGGGGTGGGCCATAGCCTTGGGGCGCGGGGCTGGCGAACTTCGTCCGCCGGACTAGGAATGGGCCGAGACTTTTCCCACCCCCTCCCTACCACAAAAATAGGCCGCGGGCATAGCCGCACCCAAAAAAGAGCCGCCGAACCCCTTGGCGCCAAGGTCGTCCTGCGGAAAAATGCCCAAAAAAGGGGTGTGCTATAGCCCTTGGGCGTGGGGCCGGCGTACTTCGTCCGCATTCCCTGGAATGGGCCGAGACTTTGGCCACGCCCTCCCTGCTACAAAAATAGGCCGCGGTCGCAGCCGCGCCCAAAAAACAGCAGCCAAACCCCTTGGCGGCAAGTTCGTCCTGCGGCAAAATCCCCAAAAAAGGGGTGTGCTATAGCCTTGGGGCGTGGGCGGCAAAGTTCATCCGCCTTCCTCTGAATGGGCCGAGACTTTTCCCACCCCCTCCCCGCGACAAAAATAGGCCGCGGGCACAGCCGCGCCCAAAAAAGAGCAGCCGAACCCCTTGGCACCTTGTTCGTCCTGCGGAAAAATGCCCAAAATGGGGGTGCGCTATAGCCTTGGGGCGTGGGGCATGCGAACTTCGTCCGCCGGACTCCGATTCGGCCAAGAATTCTCCAACCCCCTCCCCGCGACAAAAATAGGCCGCGGGCACAGGCGCGCGCAAAAAAGAGCAGCCGAACCAATTGGCGCCAAGTTCGTCCTGCGGAAAAATGCCCAAAAAGGGGGTGGGCTCTAGCCTTGGGGCGTGGGGCCGGCGAACTTTGTCCGCCGGACTCGGAATGGGCCGAGACTTTTCCCACCCCCTCCCCGCGAAAAAAATAGGCCGCGGGCACAGCCGCCCCAAAAAAGAGCCGCCGAACCCCTTGGCGCCAAGTTCGTCCTGCAGAAAAATGCCCAAAAAAGGGGTGTGCTATAGCCTTGGGGCGTGGGGCGGCAAAGTTCATCCGCCTTGCTCAGAATGGGCCGAGACTTTTCCCACCCCCTCCCCGTGCAAAAAATAGGCCATAGGCACAGCCGCGCCCAAAAAAGAACTGCGGAACCCCTTGGCGCCTAGATCATCATGCGGAAAACATCCCAAAAAGGGGGTGGGCTATAGCCTTCGGGCGTGGGCCGGCAAAGTTCATCCGCCTCCCTCGGAATGGGCCGAGACTTTACCCACCCCCTCCCCGCGCCAAAAATAGGCCGCGGGCACAGGCGCGCCCAAAAAAGAGCAGCCAAACCCATTGGCGCCAAGTTCGTCCTGCGGAAAATTGTCCAAAAAGGGGGTGGGCTCTAGCCTTGGGGCGTGGGGCCGGCGAACTTTGTCCGCGGGACTCGGAATGGGCCGAGACGTTTCCCACCCCCTCCCCGCGACCAAAATAGACCGCGGGCACAGCCGCGCCCAAAAAAGAGCAGCCAAACCCCGTGGCGCCAAGTTCGTCCTGCGGAAAAATGCCCAAAAAAGGGGTGTGTTATAGCCTTTGGGCGTGGGGCCGGCAAAGTTCATCCGCCTTCCTCGAAAAGGGCCGAGACTTTGCCCACCCCTTCCCCGCACCAAAAATAGGCCGCAGGCACAGTCGCGCCCAAAAAAGAGCAGCCGAACCACTTGGCGCCAAGTTCGTCCTACGGAAAAATGCCCAAAAAGGGGGTGGGCTATAGCCTTGGGACGTGGGGACGGCGCACTTCGTCCGCCTTCCTCGAAATGGGCCAAGACTTTGGGCACCCACTCCCCACGACAAAAATAGACCGTGGGCACAGCCGCACCCAAAAAACAGCAACCGAATCCCTTGACGCCAAGTTCGTCCTGCGGCAAAATGCCCAAAAAAGGGGTGTGCTATAGCCTTTGGGCGTGGGGCCGGAAATGTTCATCCGCCTTCCTCGGAATGGGCCGAGACTTTGCCCACCCCCTCCCCGCATCCAAAATAGACCGCGGGCACAGCCGCGCTCAAAAAATAGTAGCCGAACCCCGTGGCACCAAGTTCGTCCTGCGGAAAAATGCCCAAAAAAGGGGTGTGCTATAGCCTTTGGGCGTGGAGCCGGCAAAGTTCATCCGCCTTCCTCGGAATGGGACGAGACTTTGCCCACCCCTTCCCCGCACCAAAAATAGGCCGCAGGCACAGTCGCGCTCAAAAAAGAGCAGCCGAACCCCTTGGCACCAAGTTCGTCCTACGGAAAAATGCCCAAAAAGGGGGTGGGCTATAGCCTTGGGACGTGGGGACGGCGCACTTCGTCCGCCGGACTCGGAATGGGCCGACACTTTTCCCACCCCCTCGCCACGACAAAAATAGGCCGCGGGCACAGCCGCGCCCAAAAAAGAACAGCCGAACCCCTTAGCGCCATGTTCGTCCAGCGGCAAAAGGCCCAAAAAATGGGTGTGCTACAGCCTTTGGGCGTGGGGCCGGCGAACTTCGTCCGCCTTCCTCGAAATGGGCCAAGACTTTGGGAACCCACTCCCCATGACAAAAATAGACCGTGGGCACAGCCGCACCCAAAAAACAGCAACCGAATCCCTTGGCGCCAAGTTCGTCCTGCGGCAAAATGCCCAAAAAAGGGGTGTGCTATAGCCTTTGGGCGTGGGGCCGGAAAAGTTCATCCGCCTTCCTCAGAATGGGCCAAGACTTTGCCCACCCCCTCCCCGCGTCCAAAATAGACCGCGGGCACAGCCGCGCCCAAAAAATAGTAGCCGAACCCCGTGGCGCCAAGTTCGTCCTGCGGAAAAATGCCCAAAAAAGGGGTGTGTTATAGCCTTTGGGCGTGGAGCCGGCAAAGTTCATCCGCCTTCCTCGGAATGGGCCGAGACTTTGCCCACCCCTTCCCCGCACCAAAAATAGGCCGCAGGCACAGTCGCGCCCAAAAAAGAGCAGCCGAACCCCTTGGCACCAAGTTCGTCCTACGGAAAAATGCCCAAAACAGGGGTGTGCTATTGCCTTTGGGCGTGGGGCCGGAGAACTTCGTCCGCCTTCCTCGGAATGGGCCGAGACTTTGGCCACCCCCTCCCCGTGACAAAAATAGGCCGCGGGCACAGCCGCGCCCAAAAAAGAGCAGCCGAACCCCTAGGCGCCAAGTTCGTCCAGCGGAAAAATGCCCAAAAAAGGGGTGTGCTATTGCCTTTGGGCGTGGGGCCGGAGAACTTCGTCCGCCTTCCTCGGAATGGGCCGAGACTTTGGCCACCCCCTCCCCGTGACAAAAATAGGCCGCGGGCACAGCCGCGCCCAAAAAAGAGCAGCCGAATCCCATGGCGCCAAGTTCGTCTTGCGGAAAAATGCCCAAAAAGGGGGTCGGCTATAGCCTTTGGGCGTGGAACCGGCGAAGTTCATCCACCTTCCCCGGAATGGGCTGAAACTTTTCCCACCCCCTCCCCGCGCCAAAAATAGGCCGCGGGCACAACCGCGCCCAAAAAAGAGCAGCCGAACCCCTTGGCGCCAAGTTCATCCTGCGGAAAAATGCCCAAAAAAGGGGTGGGCTATAGCCTTGGGGCGTGGGGCTGGCGAACCTCATCTGCCGGACTCGGAATGGGCCGAGACTTTGGCCACCCCCTCCCCGCGTCAAAAATAGGCCGCGGGCACAGCCGTACCCATAAACGAGCAGCCGAACCCCTAGGCGCCATGTTCGTCCGGCGGAAAAATGCCCAAAAAAGGGGTGTGCTATTGCCTTTGGGCGTGGGGCCGGAGAACTTCGTCCGCCTTCCTCGGAATGGGCCGAGACTTTGCCCACCCTCTCCCCGAGACAAAAATAGGCCGCGGGCACTGCCGCGCCCAAAAAAGAGCGGCCGAACCCCTTGGCGCCAAGTTCGTCCTGTGGAAAAATGCCCAAAAGGGGGTGGGCTATAGCCTTGGGGCGTGTGGCTGGCGAACTTCGTCCGCCGGGCTTGGAATGGGCCGAGACTTTGGCCACCCCCTCCCTGGGACACAAATAGGCCGCGGGCACAGCCGCGCGTGAAAAAGAGCTGCCAAACCCCTTGGCGCCAAATTCGTCCAGCGGAAAAATGCCCAAAAAGGGGGTGGGCTATAGCCTTGGGGCGTGGGGCTGGCGAACTTCGTCCGCCTTCCTCGAAATGGGCCGAGACATTGCCGACCCCCTCCTGTCAACAAAAATAGGCCGTGTGTGCAGCCGCGCCCAAAAAAGAGCAGCCGAACCCTGTAGCGCCAAGTTTGTCCCGCGGAACAATGCCCAAAAAAGGAGTGTGCTATAGCCTTTGGGCGTGGGGCCGGCAAAGTCCATCCCCCTTCCTCGGAATGGGCCGAGACTTTGCCCACCCCCTCCCCGCGCCAAAAATAGGCCGCGGCACAGCCGTACCCAAAAAAGAGCAGCCGAACCCCTTGGCCCCAAGTTCGTCCTGCGGAAAAATGCCCAAAAAGGGGGGGGGGGGGCTATAGCCCTGGGGCTTGGAGCCGGCGTACTTCGTCCGCCTTCCTCGGAATGGGCCGAGACTTTGGCCACCCCCTCCACACAAGAAAAATAGGCCACGGACACAGCCCCGCCCAAAAAATTGGCGTGCTATAGCCTTTGGGAGTGGGGCCGGCAAAGTTCATCCGCCTTCCTCGGAATGGGCTGAGCCTTTGCCCACCCCCTCCCCGCGCCAAAAATAGGCCGCGGGCACAGCCGCGCCAAAAAAGAGCAGCCGAACACCTTGGCGCCAAGTTCATCCTGCGGCAAAATGCCCAAAAAAGGGGTGTGCTATAGCCTTTGGGCGTGGGGCTGGCGAACTTCGTCCCCCGGACTCATAATGGACTGAGACTTTGGCCACCCCCTCCCCGCGACAAAAATAGGCCGCGGGCACAGCCTCGCCCAAAAAAGAGCAGCCGAACCCCTTGGCACCAAGATCGTCCTGCGGCAAAATGCCCAAAAAATGGGTGTGCTATTGCCTTTGGGCGTGGGGCCGGAGAACTTCGTCCGGCTTCCTCGGAATGGGCCGAGACTTTGCCCACCCCCTCCCCGAGACAAAAAAAGGCCGCGGCCACTGCCGCGCCCAAAAAAGAGCGGCCGAACCCCTTGGCGCCAAGTTCGTCCAATGGAAAAATGCCCAAAAGGGGGTGGGCTATAGCCTTGGGGCGTGTGGCTGGCGAACTTCGTCCGCCGGGCTTGGAATGGGCCGAGACTTTGGCCACCCCCTCCCCGTGACAAAAATATGCCGCGGGCACAGTCTCGCCCAAAAAATAGCAGCCGAACCCCTTGGCGCCAAGTTCGTCCTGCGGAAAAATGCCAAAAAAGGGGGTGGGCTATAGCCTTGGGGCGTAGGGCTGGCGAACTTCATCCGCCATCCTCGGAATGGGTCGAGACTTTGCCCACCCCCTCCCCGCACCAAAAATAGGGGGCGGGCATAGCCACGCCAAAAAAAGAGCAGCCGAACCCCTTGGCGCCATGTTCGTCCTACGGCAAAATGCCCAAAAAAGGGATGTGCTATAGCCTTTGGGCGTGGAGCTGGCGAACTTCGCCCGCCGGACTCAGAATGGACCGAGACTTTGCCCACCCCCTCCCCGTGACAAAAATAGGCCGCGGGCACAGCCGCGCCCAAAAAAGATCAGCCGAAGCCCTTGGCGCCAAGTTCGTCCTGCGGAAAAATGCCCAAAAAAGGGGTGGGCTATAGCCTTGGGGCGTGGGACTGGCACTCTCCGTCCGCCGGACTCGGAATGGGCCGAGGCTTTTCCCACCCCCTCCCTGTGACAAAAATAGGTGGCGGGCACAGCCACACCCAAAAAAGGGCAGCCGAACCCCTCGGCGCCAAGTTCGTCCTGCGGAAAATGCCCAAAAAAGGGGTGTGCTATAGCCTTTGGGCGTGGGGCCGGCGCACTTCGTCCGCCTTCCTCGGAATGGGCTGAGACATTGACCACCCCCTCCCCGTGACAAAAATAGGCTGCGGGCACAGCCACGCCCAAAAAAGAGCAGCCGAAGCCCTTGGCGCCAAGTTCGTCCTGCGGCAAAATGCCCAGAAAAGGGGTGTGCTATAGCCTTTGGACGTGGGGCTGGCGAACTTCGTCCGCCGGGCTCGGAATGGGCCGAGACTTTGCCCACCCCCTGCCCGCGACAAAAATTGGCCGCGGGTACGGCCGCGCCGAAAGAAGAGCAGCTGAACCCCTTGGCGCCAAGTTCGTCCTGTGGAAAAATGCCCAAAAGGGGTGTTGGCTATAGCCTTTGGGCGTGGGGCCGGCAAACTTCGTTTGCCTTCCTCGGAATTGGCCGAGACTTTGGCCACCCCCTCCCCGTGACAAAAATAGGCCGCGGACACAGTCGCGCCCAAGAAAGAGCTGCCAAACCCCTTGGCGCCAAGTTCATCCTGTGGCAAAATTCCCAAAAAATGGGTGTGCTATAGCCTTTGGGCCTGGGGCCGACAATGTTCATCCACCTTCCTCGGAATGGGCCGAGACTTTGCCCACCCCCTCCCCGTGCCAAAAATAGGTCGCGGGCACAGCCGCGCTCAAAAAAGAGCAGCCGAACCCCTTGGCGCCAAGTTCATCCTGCGGAAAAATGCCCAAAAAAGGGGTGTGCTATAGCCTTTGGGCGTGGGGCCGGTGCAATTCGTCTGCCTTTCTCGGAATGGGCCGAGACATTGCCCACTCCCTCGCCACGACAAAAATAAGCCGCGGGCACAGCCGAGCCAAAAAAAGAACAGCCGAACGCCTTGGCTCCAAGTTCGTCCTGCGGAAAATGCCCAAAAAAGGGGTGTGCTATAGCCTTTTGGCGTGGGGCCGGCGAACTTCGTCCGCCTTCCTCGGAATGGGCCGAGACATTGACCACCCCCTCCCCGTGACAAAAATAGGCCGCGGGCACAGCCGCCCCCAAAAAAGAGCAGCCGAAGCCCTTGGCGCCAAGTTCGTCCTGCGGCAAAATGCCCAGAAAAGGGGTTTGCTATAGCCTTTGGGCGTGGGGCTGGCGAACTTGATCCGCCGGGCTCGGAATGGGTCGAGACTTTGCCCACCCCCTCCCCGCGACAAAAATAGGCCGCGGGCACAGCCGCGCCCAAAGAAGAGCAGCCGAACCCCTTGGCACCAAGTTCGTCCTGCGGAAAAATGCCCAAAAAAGGGGTGTTCTATAGCCTTTGGGCGTGGGGCCGGTGAACTTCGTTTGCCTTCCTCGGAATGGGCCGAGACTTTGGCCACCCCCTCCGCGCGACAAAAATAGGCCGCGGGCACAGCCACGCCCACAAAAGAGCAGCCGAACCCCTTGGTGCCAAGTTCGTCCTGCGGAATAGTGCCCAAAAAAGGGGTGTGCTATAGCCTTTGGGCGTGGGGCCTGCAAAGTTCATCCGCCTTCCTCCAAATGAGCCGAGACTTTGCCCACCCCCTCCCCGCGGCAAAAATAGGCCGCGGACACAGCCGCGCCCAAGAAAGAGCAGCCGAACCCCTTGGCGCCAAGTTCATCCTACGGAAAAATGCCCAAAATGTTGGTGGGCTATAGCCTAGGGGCGTGGGGCTGGTTAACTATGTCCGCCGGGCTCGGAATGGGCCGAGACTTTTCCCAACCCCTCCCCGCGACACAAATAGGCCGCGGGCACAGCCGCGCCCAAAAAAGAGCAGCCAAACCCCGTGGCGCCAAGTTCATCCTGCGGAAAAATGCCCAAAAAGGGGGTGGGCTATGGCCTTGGGGCGTGGGGCTGGCGAACATCGTCCACCTTCCTCGGAATGGGCCGAGACTTTGCCCACCCCCTCCCCGCGACAAAAATAGGCCACGGACACCGCCGCGCCAAAAAAGGAGCAGCCGAAGCCCTTGGCGCCAAGTTCGTCCTGCGGCAAAATGCCCAGAAAAGGGGTTTGCTATAGCCTTTGGGCGTGGGGCTGGCGAACTTGATCCGCCGGGCTCGGAATGGGTCGAGACTTTGCCCACCCCCTCCCCGCGACAAAAATAGGCCACGGACACCGCCGCGCCCAAAAAAGAGCAGCCAAACCCCTTGGCGCCAAGTTCGTCCTGCGGAAAAATGCCCAAAAAGGGGGTGGGCTATCGCCTTGGGGCGTGCGGATGTCGAACTTCGTCCCCCGCACTCGGAACGGGCCGAGACTTTTCCCACCCCCTCCCCGTGACAAAAACAGGCAGCGGACACAGCCGCGCATAAAAAAGTGCAGCCGAACCCCTTGGCCCCACGTTCATCCTGCGGAAAAATGCCCAAATAAGGGGTGGGCTATAGCCTTGGGGCGTGGGGCTGGCGAACTTCGTCCGCCTTCCTCGGGATGGGCCGAGACTTTGCCCGACCCCTCCCCACGACAAAAATAGACCGCGGGTACAGCCGCGCTCAAAAAAGAGCAGCCGAACCCCTTGGCGCCAAGTTCGTCCTGCGGAAAAATGCCCAAAAAAGGGGTGTGCTATAGCCTTTGGGCGTGGGGCCGGCGAACTTCGTCCAGCTTCCTCGGAATGGGCTGAGACTTTGGCCACCCCCTCCCCGTGCCAAAAATGGGCCGCGGGCTCAGCCGCGCCCAAAAAAGAGCAGCCGAACCCCTTGCCGCCAAGTTCGTCCGGCGGAAAAATGCCCAAAAATGGGGTGTGCTACAGCCTTGGTGCGTGGGGCTGCCGAAGTTCGTCCGCCGTACTCGGAATGGGCCGCAACTTTTCTCAGCCCCTCCCCGCGACAAAAATAGGCTGCGGGCACAGCCGCGCCCAAAAAATAGTAGCCGACCCCCTTGGTGCCAAGTTCGTCCTGCGAAAACATGCCCAAAAAGGGGATGGGCAATAGCCTTGTGGCGTGGGGCCGGCGTACTTCGTCCGCCGGACTTGGAATCGGCCGAGGCTTGGTCCACCACCTCCCCGCGACAAAAATAGGCCGCGGACACAACCGCGCCCAAAAAAGAGCAGCCGAACCCCCTGGCGCCAGGTTCGTCCTGCGGAAAAATGCCCAAAAAGGGGCTGGGCTATAGCCTTGGGGCGTGGGGCCGACGCACTTCGTCCGCCGGACTCGGAATGGGCCGAGGCTTTGCCCACCCGCTCCCCACGAGAAAAATAGGTCGCGGGCACAGCCGCGCCTAAAAAAGAGCAGCCGAAACCCTTGGCGCCAAGTTCGTACGGCGCAAAAATGCCCAAAAAGGGGGTGGGCTATAGCCTTGGGGCGTGGGGCGGGCGAACTTCGTCCGCCTTCCTTGGAATAGGCCGAGACTTTGTCCATCCCCTCCCCACGACAAAAATAGGCCGCGGCAAAAGCCGTGCCCAAAAAAGAGCAGCCGAAACCCTTGGCGCCTAGTTCATCCTGCGGAAAAATGCCCAAAAAAGGGGTGGGCTATAGCCTTGGGGCGTGGGGCTGGCGAACTTCGTCCGCCTTCCTCGGAATGGGCCGAGACTTTGCCCACCCTCTCCCCGCGACAAAAATAGCCCGCGGGCACAGCCACGCCCAGAAAAGAGCAGCCGAACCCCTTGGCGCCAAGTTCGTCCTGCGGAAAAATGCCCAAAAAAGGGGTGTGCTATAGCCTTGGGGCGTGGGGCTGCCGAAGTTTGTCCGCCGGACTCGGAATGGCCGAGACATTTCTCACCCCCTCCCCGCGACAAAAATAGGCCGCGGGCACAGCCGCGCCCAAAAAATAGCAGCCGAACCCCTTGGCGCCAAGTACGTCATGTGGAAAAATGCCCAAAAAGGGGGTGGGCTATATCCTTGGGTCGTGGGGCCGGCAAACTTCGTCCGCCGGACTCGGAATGGGCCGAGGCTTTGCCCATCCCCTCCCCGCGACAAAAATAGGCCGCGGACTCAGCCGCTCCCAAAAAAGAGCAGCCGAACCCCTTGGCGAGAAGTTCGCCCTGCGGAAAAATGCACAAAAAAGGGGTGGGCTATAGCCTTGGGGTACGGGGCTGGCGAACTTCGTCCGCCTTACTCGGAATGGGCGGAGACTTTGCCCACCCCCTCCCAGCGGCAAAAATAGGCCACGGGCACAGCCTCGACCAAAATATAGCAGCCGAACCCGTTGGCGCCAAATTCGTCCTACGGAAAAATGCCCAAAAAGGGGGTAGGCTATAGCCTTGGAGCGTGGGGATGGGGAACTTCGTCCGCCGGACTTGGAATGGGCCGAGACTTTTCCCACCTCCTCCCCGCGACAAAAATAGGCCGCGGGAACAGCCGTGCCCAAAAAAGAGCAGCCGAACCCCTTGCCGCCAAGTTCGTCCTGCGGAAAAATGCCCAAAAAGTGGGTGGGCAATAGCCTTGGGGCGTGGGGCGGACGAACTTCGTCCGCCGGACTCGGAATGTGCCGAGACTTTGACCACCCCCTGCCCACAACAAAAATAGGCCGCGGGCACAGCGGCGTCCAAAGAAGAGCAGCCGAGCCCCTTGGCACCAAGTTCGTCCTACGGAAAAATGCCCAAAAAGTGGGTAGGCTATAGCCTTGGGGCGTGGGTCGGGCGAACTTCGTCCGCCGGACTCGGAATGGGCCGACACTTTCCCCACCCCCTCCCCGCGACAAAAATAGGCCGCGGGACAGCCGCACCCAAAAAAGAGCAGCCGAACCCCTTGGCTTCAAGTTCATCCTGCGGAAAAATGCCCAAAAAAGGGGCGGGCTATAGCCTTGGGGCGTGTGGCTGGCGAACTTCGTCCGCCTTCTTCGGAGTGGGCCTAGACTTTCCCATCCCCTCCCCACAACAAAAATAGGCCACGGGCACTGCCGTGCCCAAAAAAGAGCAGCCGACCCCTTGGCGAGAAGTTCGCCCTGCGGAAAAATGCACAAAAAAGGGGTGGGCTATAGCCTTGGGGTGCGGGGCTGGCGAACTTCGTCCGCCTTGCTCGGAATGGGCGGAGACTTTGCCCACCCCCTCCCCGCGGCAAAAATAGGCCACGGGCACAGCCTAGACCAAAATATAGCAGCCGAACCTGTTGGCGCCAAGTTCGTCCTGCGGAAAAATGCCCAAAAAGAGTATGGGCAATAGCCTTGGGGCGTGGTGCCGGCGCACTTCGTCCGCCGGACTAGGAATGGGCCGAGGCTTTGCCCACCCCCTCCCTGCAACAAATATAGGCCGCGGGCACCGCCGCGCCCAAAAAAGAGCAGCCGAACCCCTTGGCGCGAAGTTCGTCCTGCGGAAAAATGCCCAAAATGGGGGTGGGCTATAGCCTTGGGGCGTGGGGCTGGCGAACTTCGTCCGCCTTCCTCGGAATGGGCCGAGACTTTGACCACCCCCTCCCCGCAACGAAAATAGGCCGCGGGCAAAGCCGCGCCCAAAAAAGAGCAGCCGAGCCCCTTGGCGCCAAATTCGTCCTACGGAAAAATGCCCAAAAAGGGGGTAGGCTATAGCCTTGGAGCGTGGGGATGGGGAACTTCGTCCGCCGGACTTGGAATGGGCCGAGACTTTTCCCACCTCCTCCCCGCGACAAAAATAGGCCGCGGGAACAGCCGTGCCCAAAAAAGAGCAGCCGAACCCCTTGGCGCCAAGTTCGTCCTGCGGAAAAATGCCCAAAAAGTGGGTGGGCAATAGCCTTGGGGCGTGGGGCGGACGAACTTCGTCCGCCGGACTCGGAATGTGCCGAGACTTTGACCACCCCCTGCCCACGACAAAAATAGGCCGCGGGCACAGCGGCGCCCAAAGACGAGCAGCCGACCCCCTTGGCACCAAGTTCGTCCTACGGAAAAATGCCCAAAAAGTGGGTAGGCTATAGCCTTGGGGCGTGGGTCGGGCGAACTTCGTCCGCCGGACTCGGAATGGGCCGACACTTTTCCCACCCCCTCCCCGCGACAAAAATAGGCCGCGGGACAGCCGCACCCAAGAAAGAGCAGCCGAACCCCTTGGCTTCAAGTTCATCCTGCGGAAAAATGCCCAAAAAAGGGGCGGGCTATAGCCTTGGGGCGTGTGGCTGGCGAACTCCGTCCGCCTTCTTCGGAGTGGGCCTAGACTTGCCCACCCCCTCCCAACAACAAAAATAGGCCGCGGGCACAGCCGCGCCCAAAAAAGAGCAGCCGAACCCCTTGGCGCCAAGTTCGTCCTGCGGAAAAATGCCCAAAAAGTGGGTGGGCTATAGCCTTGGGGCGTGGGGCCGGCGCACTTCGTCCGCCGGATTCGGAATGCGCCGAGGCTATGCCCACCCCCTCCCCGCCACAAAAATAGGCCGCGGGCACAGCCGCGCCCCAAAAAGAGCAGCCGAACCCCTTGGCGCCAAGTTCGTCCTGCAGAAAAATTCCCAAAAAAGGGGTGTGCTATAGCCATTGGGCGTGGGGCCGGCGAAATTCGTCAGCCTTCCTCGGAATGGGCCGTGACTTTGGCCACCCCCTCCCCGCACCAGAAATAGGCCGCGGGCACAGCCGCGCCCAAAAAAGAGCATCCGAACCCCTTGGCGCCAAGTTCGTCCTGCTGAAAAATGCCGAAAAAGGGGGTGGGCTATAGCCTTGGGGCGTGGGGCAGGCGAACTTCTTCCGCCTTCCTCGGAATGGGCCGAAAGTTTGCCCACCCCCTCCCAGCGACAAAAATAGGCCGCGGGCACTGCCGTGCCCAAAAAACAGCAGCCGAACCCGTTGGCGCCAAGTTCGTCCTGCCGAAAATGCCCAAAAAGGGGGTGGGCTATAGCCTTGGGGCGTGGGGCGGGCGAACTTCGTCCGCCGGACTCGGAATGGGCCGAGAATTTTCCCACTCCCTCCCCGTGACAAAAATAGGCCGCGGGCACAGCCGCGCCCAAAAAAGAGCAGCCGAACCCCCTGGTGCCATGTTCGTCCTGCGGAAAAATGCCCAAAAAAGGGGTGTACTATAGCCTTTGCGCGTGGGGCGGGCGAACTTCGTCCGCCGGACTCGGAATGAGCTGAGACTTTTCCCACCCCCTCCCTGCAACCAAAATAGGCCGCGGGCACAGCCGCGCCCAAAAAAGAGCAGCGGAACCCCTTGGCGCCAAGTTTGCCCTCTGAAAAAATGGCCAAAAAAGGGGTGTGCTATAGCCTTTGGGCGTGGGGCTGGCGAACTTCGTCCGCCGGACTCGGAATGGGCTGAGACTTTGCCCACCCCCTCCCCACGGCAAAAATAGGCCGCGGGCACAGGCGCGCCCAAAAAAGAGCAGCCGACCCCTTTGCGCCAAGTTCGTACTGCAGAAAAATGCCCAAAAAGGGGGTGGGCTATAGCCTTGGGGCGTGGGGCTGGCGCACTTCTTCCGCCGGACTCGGAATGGGCCGAGAGGTTGACAACCCCTCCCCGCGACAAAAATAGGCAGCGGGCACAGGCGCGCCGAAAAAAGAGCAGCCGAACCCCTTGGCGCGAAGTTCGTCCTGCGGAAAAATGCCCAAAAAGTGGGTGGGCTATAGCCTTGGGCCGTGGGGCTGGCAAACTTCGTCCGCCGGACTCGGAATGGGTCTTGCCCACCCCCTCCCCACAACAAAATAGGCAGCGGGCACAGCCGCGCCCAAAAAAGAGCAGCGGAACCCCTTGGCGCCAAGTTTGTTCTGTGCAAAAATGCCCAAAAAAGGGGTGTGCTATAGCCTTTGGGCGTGGGGTTGGCGAACTTCGTCCGCCTTCTTTGGTGTGGGCCGAGACTTTGCCCAGCCCCTCCCCGGGAGAAAAATAGGCCGCGGGCACAGCCGTGCCCAAAAAAGAGCAGCCGAACCCCCTGGCGCCAAGTTCGCCCTGCGGAAAAATGCCCAAAAAAGGGGTGTGCTATAGTGTTTGGGCATGGGGCCGGCAAAGTTCATCCGCGTTCCTCGGAATGGGCCTTGGCCACCCCCTCCCCACAACAAAAATAGGCCGCGGGCACAGCCGCGCCCACAAAAGAGCAGCCAAACCCCTTGGCGCCAAGTTCGTCCTGCGGAAAAATGCCCAAAAAGGGGGTGGGCTATAGCCTTGGGGCGTGGGGCTGGCGCACTTCGTCCGCCGGACTCGGAATGGGCTGAGAGGTTGACAACCCCTCCCCACGACAAAAATAGGCAGCGGGCACAGCCGCGCCGAAAAAAGAGCAGCCGAACCCCTTGGCGCGAAGTTCGTCCTGCGGAAAAATGCCCAAAAAGTGGGTGGGCTATAGCCGTGGGGCGTGGGGCTGGCAAACTTCGTCTGCCGGACTCGGAATGGGCCTTGCCCACCCCCTCCCCACAACAAAAATAGGCAGCGGGCACAGCCGCGCCCAAAAAAGAGCAGCGGGACCCCTTGGCGCCAAGTTTGTCCTGTGCGGAAAAATGCCCAAAAAAGGGGTGTGCTATAGCCTTTGGGCGTGGGGTTGGCGAACTTCGTCCGCCTTCTTCGGTGTGGGCTGAGACTTTGCCCAGCCCCTCCCCGTGAGAAAAATAGGCCGCGGGCACAGCCGTACCCAAAAAAGAGCAGCCGAACCCCCCGGCGCCAAGTTCGTCCTGTGGAAAAATGCCCAAAAAAGGGGTGTGCTATAGCCTTTGGGCATGGGGCCGGCAAAGTTCATCCGCGTTCCTCGGAATGGGCCTTGCCCACCCCCTCCCAACAACAAAAATAGGCCGCGGGCACAGCCGCGCCCAAAAAAGAGCAGTCGAACCCCTTGGCGCCAAGTTCGTCCTGCGGAAAAATGCCCAAAAAGTGGGTGGGCTATAGCCTTGGGGCGTGGGGCTGGCAAACTTCGTTTTCCGGACTCGGAATGGGCCAAGACTTTGCCCACCCCCTCCCCACGACAAAAATAGGCCGCGGGCATAGCCGCGCCCAAAAAAGAGCAGCCGAACCCCTTGGCACCAAGTTCGTCCTGCGGAAAAATGCCCAAAAAGGGGGTGGGCTATAGCCTGGGGGCGTGGGGCCGGCGAACTTCGTACGCGGGACTAGGAATGGAACGAGACTTTGCCCACCTCCTCCCCGCACCAAAAATAGGCCGCGGGCACAGCCGCTCCCAAAAAATAGCAGCCGAACCCCTTGGCGCCAAGTTCGTCCTGCGGAAAAATGCCCAAAAAAGGGGTGTGCTATAGCCTTTGGGCGTGGGGCCGGCAAAGTTCATCCGCCCTCCTCGGAATTGGCCGAGACTTTGACCACCCCCTCCCCGCGCCAAAAATAGGCTGCGGACACAGCCGCGCCCAAAAAAGAGCAGCCGAACCCCTTGGCGCCAAGTTCGTCATGGGCTATAGCCTTGGGGCGTGGGGCTGGCGATATTCGTCCGCAGGACTCGGAATGGGCCGAGACTTTTCCCACCCCCTCCCCGTGACAAAAATAGGCCCCGGGCACAGCTGCGCCCAAAAAAGAGCAGCCGAGCCCCTTGGCGCCAAGTTCGTCCTGCGGAAAAATGCCCAAAAAAGGGGTGGGCTATTGCCTTGGGGCGTGGGGCTGGCGAACTTCGTCCGCGGGACTCGGAATGGGCCGAGACTTTGCCCACCCCTTCCCCGCACCAAAAATAGGCCGCGGACACAGCGGCGCCCAAAAGAGAGCAGTCGAACCCCTTGGCGCCAAGTTCGTCCAGCGGAAAAATACCCAAAAAAGGGGTGGGCTATAGCCTTGGGGTGTGGGGCTGGCGAACTACGTCCGCTAGACTCGGAACGGGCCGAGACTTTGGCCACCCCCTCCCCTCAACAAAAATAGGCCGCGGGCACAGCCGCGCCCAAAAAAGAGCAGCCAAACCCCTTGGAGCCAAGTTCGTCCTGCGGAAAAATACCCAAAATAGGGGTGGGCTATAGCCTTGGGGCGTGGGGCTGGCGAACTTCGTCCGCCGGAGTCGGAATGGGCCGAGATTTTGCCCACCCCCTCCCCGCGACAAAAATAGGCCGCGGGCACAGCCGCGCCCAAAAAAGAGCAGCCGAACCCCTTTGTGCCAAGTTCGTACTGCGGAAAAATGCCCAAAAAGGTGGTGGGCTATAGCCTTGGGGCGTGGGGCTGGCGCACTTCGTCTGCCTTCCTCAGAATGGGCCGAGACTTTGCCCACCCCCTCCCCGCGACAAAAATAGGCCGTGACCGCAGCCGCACCCAAAAAAGAGCAGCTGAACACCTTGGCACAAAGTTCGTCCTGCGGAAAAATGCCTTAAAAAGTTGTGTGCTATAGCCTTGCGGCGTGGGGCTGCCGAAGTTCGTCCGCCGGAATCGGAATGGGCCGAGACTTTTCCCACCCCCTCCCCGCGACAGAAATAGGCTGTGGGAACATCCGTGCCCAAAAAAGAGCAGCCGAACCCCTTCGCGCCAAGTTCGTCCTGCGGAAAAATGCCCGAAAAGGGGGAGGGCTATAGCCTTCGGGCGTGGGGCTGGCAAACTTCGTCCGCCAGACTCGCAATGGGCCGAGACTTTTCCCACCTCCTCCCCGCAACAAAAATTGGCCGCGGACACCACCGCGCCCAAAAAAGAGCAGCCAAACCCTTGGCGGCAAGTTCGTCATGCGGAAAAATGCCCAAAAAAGGGGTGGGCTATAGCCTTGGGGCATGGGGCTGGCGAACTTCGTACGCGGGACTCGGAATGCGCCGAGGCTATGCCCACCCCCTCCCAGCCACACAAATAGGCCGCGGGCACAGCCGCCCCAAAAAAAGAGCAGCCGAACCCCTTGGCGCCAAGTCCGTCCTGCGGAAAAATGCCTAAAAAAGTTGTGGGCTATAGCCTTGGGGCATGGGGCTGGCGAACTTCGTACGCGGGACTCGGAATGCGCCGAGGCTATGCCCACCCCCTCCCCGCGACAGAAATAGGCTGTGGGAACAGCGGCGCCCAAAAGAGAGCAGTCGAACCCCTTGGCGCCAAGTTCGTCCAGCGGAAAAATACCCAAAAAAGGGGTGGGCTATAGCCTTGGGGTGTGGGGCTGGCGAACTACGTCCGCTAGACTCGGAACGGGCCGAGACTTTGGCCACCCCCTCCCCTCAACAAAAATAGGCCGCGGGCACAGCCGCGCCCAAAAAAGAGCAGCCAAACCCCTTGGAGCCAAGTTCGTCCTGCGGAAAAATACCCAAAATAGGGGTGGGCTATAGCCTTGGGGCGTGGGGCTGGCGAACTTCGTCCGCCGGAGTCGGAATGGGCCGAGATTTTGCCCACCCCCTCCCCGCGACAAAAATAGGCCGCGGGCACAGCCTCGCCCAAAAAAGAGCAGCCGAACCCCTTGGCGCCAAGTTCGTCCTGCGGAAAAATGCCCAAAAAATGGGTGTGCTATAGCCTTTGGGCGTGGGGCCGGTAAAGTTCATCCGCCTTCCTCGGAATGGGCCGAGACTTTTCCCACTCCCTCCCCGCAACAAAAATAGGCTGTGGGCAGAGCCGCGCCCAAAAAAGAGCAGCCAAACCCCTTGACGCCAAGTTCGTCCTGCGGAAAAATGCCCAAAAAAGGGGTGGGCTATAGCCTTGGGGCGTGGGGCTGGCGAACTTCGTCCGCCTTCCTCGGAATGGGCCGAGAATTTTCCCACCCCCTCCCTGTGACAAAAATAGGCCGTGAGCACAGCCGCACCCAAAAAAGAGCAGCCGAACCCCTTTGCGCCAAGTTCGTACTGTGGAAAAATGCCAAAAAACGTTGTGTGCTATAGCCTTGCGGCGTGGGGCTGCCGAAGTTCGTCCGCCGGAATCGGAATGGGCCGAGAGTTTTCCCACCCCCTCCCCGCGACAAGAATAGGCTGTGGGCACAGCCGCGCCCAAAAAAGAGCAGCCGAATCCCTTGGCGCCAAGTTCGTCCTGCGGAAAAATGCCCAAAAAGGGGGAGGGCTATAGCCATGGGGCGTGGGGCTGGCAAACTTCGTCCGCCAGGCTCGGAATGGGCCGAGACATAGCCCACCCCCTCCCCGCGACAAAAATGGGCCGCGGAAACAGCCGCGCCCAAAAAAGAGCAGCCGAACCCCTTGGCGCCAAGTTCGTCCAGCGGAAAAATGCCCAAAAAAGGGGTGGGCTATAGCCTAGGGGCGTGGGGCTGGCGAACTGCGTCCGCTAGACTCGGAACGGGCCGAGACTTTGCCCACCCCCTCCCCTCGACAAAAATAGGCCGCGGGCACAGCCGCGCCCAAAAAAGAGCAGCCAAACCCCGTCGTGCCAAGTTCGTCGTGCGGAAAAAAGCCCAAAATAGGGGTGGGCTATAGCCTTGGGGCGTGGGGCTGGCGAAGTTCATCCGCCTTCCTCGGAATGGGCCGAGACTTTGCCCACCCCCTCCCCGCACCAAAAAATAGGCCGCGGGCGCAGCCGTGCCCAAAAAAGAGCAGTCGAACCCCTTGGCGCCAACTTCGTCCTGCGGAAAAATACCCAAAAAGGGGGTGGGCTATAGCCTCGGGGCGTGGGGCTGGGGAACCTCGTCCGCCGGAGTCGGAATGGGCCGAGACTTTACCCACCCCCTCCCCACGACAAAAATAGGCCGCGGGCGCAGCCGCGCCCAATAAAGAGCAGCCGAACCCCTTTGCGCCAAGTTGGTACTGCGGAAAAATGCCCAAAAAGGCGGTGGGCTATAGCCTTGGGGCGTGGGGCTGGCAAACTTCATCCGCCTTCCTCGGAATGGGCCGAGACTTTACCCACCCCCTCCCCGTGACAAAAATAGGCCGCGGGCACAGCCGTGCCCAAAAAAGAGCAGCCGAACCCCTTGGCGCCAAGTTCGTCCTGCGGAAAAATGCCCAAAAAAGGGATGGGCTATAGCCTAAGGGCGTGGGGCTAGCGCACTTCGTCCGCCTTCCTCGGAATGGGTCGAGAATTTACCCACCCCCTCCCTGTGACAAAAATAGGCCGTGACCACAGCCGCATCCAAAAAAGAGCAGCTGAACACCTTGGCACAAAGTTCGTCCTGCGGAAAAATGCCTAAAAAAGTTGTGTGCTATAGCCTTGCGGTGTGGGGCTGCCGAAGTTCGTCCGCCGGACTCGGAATGGGCCGAGACTTTTCCCACCCCCTCCCCGCGACTAAAATGGGCCGCGGACACAGCCGCGCCCATAAAAGAGCAGCCGAACCCCTTGGCGCCAAGTTCGTTCTGCGGAAAAATGCCTAAAAAAGTTTTGTGCTATAGCCTTGGGGCGTGGGGCTGGCGAAGTTCGTCCGCCGGACTCGGAATGGGCCGAGTTTTTTCCCACCCCCTCCCCACGACAAAAATAGGCTGTGGGCACAGCCGCGCCCAAAAAAGAGCTGCCGAACCCCTTGGCGCCAAGTCCGTCCTGCGGAAAAATGCCCAAAAAGGGGGAGGGCTATAGCCTTGGGCGTGGGGCGGGCGAACTTCGTACGCGGGACTCGGAATGCGACGAGGCTATGCCCACCCCCTCCCCGCCACAAAAATAGGCCGCGGGCACAGCCGCGCCCAAAAAAGAGCAGCCGAACCCCTTGGTGCCAAGTTCGTCCTGCGGAAAAATGCCGAAAAAAGTGGTGGGCTATAGCCTTGGGGCGTGGGGCTGGCGAACTTCGTCCGCCTTCCTCGGAATGGGCCGAGAATTTGCCCACCCCCTCCCAGTGACAAAAATAGGCCGTGAGCACAGCCGCACCCAAAAAAGAGCAGCCGAACCCCTTTGCGCCAAGTTCGTACTGCGGAAAAATGCCTAAAAACGTTGTGTGGTATAGCCTTGCGGTGTGGGGCTGCCGAAGTTCGTCCGCCGGAATCGGAATGGGCCGAGAGTTTTCCCACCCCCTCCCCGCGACAAGAATAGGCTGTGGGCACAGCCGCGCCCAAAAAGGAGCAGCCGAATCCCTTGGCGCCAAGTTCGTCCTGCGGAAAAATGCCCAAAAAGGGGGAGGGCTATATCCATGGGGCGTGGGGCTGGCAAACTTCGTCCGCCAGGCTCGGAATGGGCCGAGACTTTGCCCACCCCCTCCCCGCGACAAAAATGTGCCGTGGACACAGCCGCGCCCAAAAAAGAGCAGCCGAACCCCTTGGCGCCAAGTTCGTCCTGCGGAAAAATGCCCAAAAAAGGGGTGGGCTATAGCCTAGGGGCGTGGGGCTGGCGAACTGCGTCCGCTAGACTCGGAATGGGCCGAGACTTTGCCCACCCCCTCCCCTCGACAAAAATAGGCCGCGGGCACAGCCGCGCCCAAAAAAGAGCAGCCAAACCCCTTCGCGCCAAGTTCGTCGTGCGGAAAAAAGCCCAAAATAGGGGTGGGCTATAGCCTTTGGGCATGGGGCTGGCGAAGTTCATCCGCCTTCCTCGGAATGGGCCGAGACTTTGCCCATCCCCTCCCCGCACCAAAAAATAGGCCGCGGGCGCAGCCGTGCCCAAAAAAGAGCAGCTGAACCCCTTGGCGCCAAGTTCGTCCTGCGGAAAAATACCCAAAAAAGGGGTGGGCTATAGCCACGGGGCGTGGGGCTGGGGAACCTCGTCCGCCGGAGTCGGAATTGGCCGAGACTTTGCCCACCCCCTCCCCGCGACAAAAATAGGCCGCGGGCGCAGCCGTGCCCAATAAAGAGCAGCCGAACCCCTTTGCACCAAGTTGGTACTGCGGAAAAATGCCCAAAAAGGCGGTGGGCTATAGCCTTGGGGCGTGGGGCTGGCGCACTTCGTCCGCCTTCCTCGGAATGGGCCGAGACTTTCCCACCCCCTCTCCGCAACAAAAATAGGCTGTGGGCACAGCCGCACCCAAAAAAGAGCAGCCGAACCCCTTGGCGCCAAATTCGTCCTGCGGAAAAATACCCAAAAAGGGGGTCGGCTATAGCCTTGGGGCGTGGGGCTGGCGAACTTCGTCCGCCGGGCACAGAATGGGCCGAGACTTTTCCCACCCCCTCCCCACAACAAAAATAGGCCGCTGGCACAGCCGCGCACAAAAAAGAGCAGCCGAACCCCCTAGCGCCAAGTTCGTCCAACGGAAAAATGCCCGAAAAAGGGGTTTGCTATAGCCTTGGGGCGTGGGGCCAGCAAAGTTCGTCCGCCGGACTCGGAATGGGCCGAGAATTGTCCCACCCCCTCCCCGCGACAAAAATAGGCCGCGGGCACAGCTGCGTCCAAAAAAGAGCAGCCGAACCCCTAGGCGCCAAGTTCGTCCTGCGGAAAAATACCCAAAAAAGGGGTGGGCTATAGCCTCGGGGCGTGGGGCTGGGGAACCTCGTCCGCCGGAGTCGGAATTGGCCGAGACTTTGCCCACCCCCTCCCCGCGACAAAAATAGGCCGCGGGCGCAGCCGCGCCCAATAAAGAGCAGCCGAACCCCTTGGGGCCAAGTTCGTCCATCGGAAAAATGCCCAAAAAAAGGGTGGGCTATAGACTTTGGGTGTGGGGCTGGCGAACTTCGTCCGCCGGACTCGGAATGGGCCGAGACTTTGCCCACCCCCTCCCCATGACAAAAATAGGCCGTGGGCACAGCCGCACCCAAAAAAGAGCAGCCGAACCCCTTGGCGCCAGGTTCATCCTGCGGATAAATGCCCAAAAAGGGGGTGGGCTATAGCCTTGGGGCGTAGAGCGGGCGAACTTCGTCCGCCGGACTCGGAATGGCCCGAGACTTTTCCCACCGCCTCCCCGCGACAAAAATAAGCCGCGGCCACAGCCGCGCCCAAAAAAGAGCAGCCGAACCTCATAGCGCCTAGTTCGTCCTGCGGAAAAATCCCCAAAAAAGGGGTGTGCTATAGCCTTTGGGCGTGGGGCCGGCAAAGTTCAACCGCCTTCCTCGGAATGGGCCGAGACTTTGACCACCCCCTCCCCATGACAAAGGTAGGCCGCGGGCACAGCCGCGCTCAAAAAAGAGCTGCCGAGCCCCTTGGCGCCAAGTTCGTCCGGCGGAAAAATGCCCAAAAAGGGGGTGGGCTATAGCCTTGGGGCGTGGGGCGGGCGAACTTCGTCCGCCGGACTCAGAATGGGCCGAGACTTTTCCCACCGCCTCCCCGCGACAAAAATAAGCCACGACCACAGCCGCGCCCAAAAAAAAGCAGCCGAACCCCATAGCGTCAAGTTCGTCCTGCGGAAAAATCCCCAAAAAAGGGGTGTGCTATAGCCTTTGGGCGTGGAGCTGGCAAAGTTCATCCGCCTTCCTCGGAATGGGCCGAGACTTTTACCACCCCCTCCCCGCGACAAAGGTAGTCCGCGGGCACAGCCGCGCCCAAAAAAGAGCAGCCGACACCCTTGGCGCCAAGTTCTTCCTCCGGAAAAATGCCCAAAAAAGGGGTGTGCTATAGCCTTTGGGCGTGGGGCCGGCAATGTTCATCTGCCTTCCTCGGAATGGGCCGAGACTCTGCCCATCCCCTCCCCGCACCAAAAATAGGCCGCAGGAACAGTCGCGCCCAAAAAAGTGCAGCCGAACCCCTTGGCGCCAAGTTCGTCCTACGGTAAAATGCCCAAAAAGGGGGTCGGCTATAGCCTTGGGGCGTGGGGCCGGCAAACTTCGTCCACCGGACTCGGAATGGGCCGAGACTTTTCCCATCCCCTCCCCATGACAAAAATAGGCTGCGGACACAGCGCCGCCAAAAAAGAGCAGCCGAACCCCTTAGCGCCAAGTTCGTCCTGCGGAAAAATGCCCAAAAAGAGGTGTGCTATAGCCTTTGGGCGTGAGGCCAGCGAACTTCGTCCGCCTTCCTCGGAATGGGCCGAGACTTTTGCCACCCCCTCCCCGTGTCAAAAATAGGCCGTGAGCACAGCCGCACCCAAAAAAGAGCAGCCGAACCCCTTTGCGCCAAGTTCGTACTGCGGAAAAATGCCTAAAAACATTGTGTGGTATAGCCTTGCGGTGTGGGGCTGCCGAAGTTCGTCCGCCGGAATCGGAATGGGCCGAGAGTTTTCCCACCCCCTCCCCGCGACAAGAATAGGCTGTGGGCACAGCCGCGCCCAAAAAGGAGCAGCCGAATCCCTTGGCGCCAAGTTCGTCCTGCGGAAAAATGCCCAAAAAGGGGGAGGGCTATATCCATGGGGCGTGGGGCTGGCAAACTTCGTCCGCCAGGCTCGGAATGGGCCGAGACTTTGCCCACCCCCTCCCCGCGACAAAAATGGGCCGTGGACACAGCCGCGCCCAAAAAAGAGCAGCCGAACCCCTTGGCGCCAAGTTCGTCCTGCGGAAAAATGCCCAAAAAAGGGGTGGGCTATAGCCTAGGGGCGTGGGGCTGGCGAACTGCGTCCGCTAGACTCGGAACGGGCCGAGACTTTGCCCACCCCCTCCCCTCGACAAAAATAGGCCGCGGGCACAGCCGCGCCCAAAAAAGAGCAGCCAAACCCCTTCGCGCCAAGTTCGTCGTGCGGAAAAAAGCCCAAAATAGGGGTGGGCTATAGCCTTGGGGCATGGGGCTGGCGAAGTTTATCCGCCTTCCTCGGAATGGGCCGAGACTTTGCCCATCCCCTCCCCGCACAAAAAAATAGGCCGCGGGCGCAGCCGTGCCCAAAAAAGAGCAGTCGAACCCCTTGGCGCCAAGTTCGTCCTGCGGAAAAATACCCAAAAAAGGGGTGGGCTATAGCCACGGGGCGTGGGGCTGGGGAACCTCGTCCGCCGGAGTCGGAATTGGCCGAGACTTTGCCCACCCCCTCCCCGCGACAAAAATAGGCCGCGGGCGCAGCCGCGCCCAATAAAGAGCAGCCGAACCCCTTGGGGCCAAGTTCGTCCATCGGAAAAATGCCCAAAAAAAGGGTGGGCTATAGACTTTGGCTGTGGGGCTGGCGAACTTCGTCCGCCGGACTCGGAATGGGCCGAGACTTTGCCCACCCCCTCCCCATGACAAAAATAGGCCGTGGGCACAGCCGCACCCAAAAAAGAGCAGCCGAACCCCTTGGCGCCAGGTTCATCCTGCGGATAAATGCCCAAAAAGGGGGTGGGCTATAGCCTTGGGGCGTAGGGCGGGCGAACTTCGTCCGCCGGACTCGGAATGGGCCGAGACTTTTCCCACCGCCTCCCCGCGACAAAAATAAGCCGCGGCCACAGCCGCGCCCAAAAAAGAGCAGCCGAACCTCATAGCGCCTAGTTCGTCCTGCGGAAAAATCCCCAAAAAAGGGGTGTGCTATAGCCTTTGGGCGTGGGGCCGGCAAAGTTCAACCGCCTTCCTCGGAATGGGCCGAGACATTGACCACCCCCTCCCCATGACAAAGGTAGGCCGCGGGCACAGCCGCGCTCAAAAAAGAGCTGCCGAGCCCCTTGGCGCCAAGTTCGTCCGGCGGAAAAATGCCCAAAAAGGGGGTGGGCTATAGCCTTGGGGCGTGGGGCGGGCGAACTTCGTCCGCCGGACTCAGAATGGGCCGAGACTTTTCCCACCGCCTCCCCGCGACAAAAATAAGCCACGACCACAGCCGCGCCCAAAAAAGAGCAGCCGAACCCCATAGCGTCAAGTTCGTCCCGCGGAAAAATCCCCAAAAAAGGGGTGTGCTATAGCCTTTGGGCGTGGAGCTGGCAAAGTTCATCCGCCTTCCTCGGAATGGGCCGAGACTTTTACCACCCCCTCCCCGCGACAAAGGTAGTCCGCGGGCACAGCCGCGCCCAAAAAAGAGCAGCCGACACCCTTGGCGCCAAGTTCTTCCTCCGGAAAAATGCCCAAAAAAGGGGTGTGCTATAGCCTTTGGGCGTGGGGCCGGCAATGTTCATCTGCCTTCCTCGGAATGGGCCGAGACTCTGCCCATCCCCTCCCCGCACCAAAAATAGGCCGCAGGAACAGTCGCGCCCAAAAAAGTGCAGCCGAACCCCTTGGCGCCAAGTTCGTCCTACGGTAAAATGCCCAAAAAGGGGGTCGGCTATAGCCTTGGGGCGTGGGGCCGGCAAACTTCGTCCACCGGACTCGGAATGGGCCGAGACTATTCCCATCCCCTCCCCATGACAAAAATAGGCTGCGGACACAGCGCCGCCAAAAAAGAGCAGCCGCACCTCTTGGCACCCAGTTCGTCCGGCGGCAAAATGCCCAAAAAATGGGTGTGCTATAGCCTTTGGGCGTGGGGCCGGCAAAGTTCATCCCTCTTCCTCGGAATGGGCCGAGACTTTGGCCACCCCCTCTCCGTGACAAAAATAGGCCGCGGGAACAGCCTCGCCCAAAAATGAGCAGCCGAACCCCTTGGCGCCAAGTTCGTCCTGCGGTAAAATGCCCAAAAAATGGGTGTGCTATAGCCTTTTGGCGTGGGGCCGGCGAACTTCATCCGCCTTCCTCGGAATGCGCCGAGACTCTGCCCACTCCCTCCCCGCAACAAAAATAGGCCGCGGGCACAGCCGCGCCAAAAAAGAGCAGCCGAACCCCTTGGCGCCAAGTTCGTCCTGCGGCAAAATGCCCAAAAAAGGGGTGCGCTATAGCCTTGGGGCGTGGGGCTGGCGAACTTCGTCTGCCGAACTCGGAATGGGCCGAGACTTTGCCCACCCCCTCCCCACGACAAAAATAGGCCGCAGGCACAGCTTCGCCCAAAAAAGAGCAGCCGCACCCCTTGGCACCCAGTTCGTCCGGCGGCAAAATGCCCAAAAAATGGGTGTGCTATAGCCTTTGGGCGTGGGGCCGGCAAAGTTCATCCCTCTTCCTCGGAATGGGCCGAGACTTTGGCCACCCCCTCTCCGTGACAAAAATAGGCCGCGGGAACAGCCTCGCCCAAAAATGAGCAGCCGAACCCCTTGGCGCCAAGTTCGTCCTGCGGTAAAATGCCCAAAAAATGGGTGTGCTATAGCCTTTGGGCATGGGGCCGGCGAACTTCATCCGCCTTCCTCGGAATGCGCTGAGACTCTGCCCACTCCCTCCCCGCGACAAAAATAGGCCGCGGGCACAACCGCGCCAAAAAAGAGCAGCTGAACCCCTTGGCGCCAAGTTCGTCCTGCGGCAAAATGCCCAAAAAAGGGGTGTTCTATAGCCTTTGCGCGTGGGGCCGGCAAAGTTCATCCCCCTTCCTCGGAATGGGCCGAGACTCTGCCCACCCCCTCCCCGCGTCAAAAATAGGCCGCGGGCACAGCCTCGCCCAAAAAAGAGCAGCCGAACCCCTTGGCGCCAAGTTCGTCCTGCGGCAAAATGCCCAAAAAATGGGTGTGCTATAGCCTTTGGGCGTGGGGCCGGCAAAGTTCATCCCCCTTCCTCGGAATGGGCCGAGACATTGCCCATCCCCTCCCCACGGCAAAAATAGGCCGCGGGCAGAGCCGCGCCCAAAAAAGAGTAGCCGAAACCCTTGGCGCCAAGTTCGTCCTGCGGAAAAATGCCCAAAAAAGGGGTGGGCTATAGCCTTGGGGCGTGGGGCTGGCGAATTTCGTCTGCCGGACTCGGAATGGGCCGAGCCTTTACCCACCCCATCCCCGCGACAAACATAGGCCGCGGGCACAGCCTCGCCCAAAAAAGAGCAGCCGAACCCCTTGGCGCCAAGTTCGTCCTGCGGCAAAATGCCCAAAAAATGGGTGTGCTATAGCCTTTGGGCGTGGGGCCGGCAAAGTTCATCCCCCTTCCTCGGAATGGGCCGAGACATTGCGCACCCCCTCCCAGCCAAAAAATAGGCCGCGGGCACAGCCGCGCCAAAAAAGAGCAGCCGAACCCCATGGCGCCAAGTTCGTCCTGCGGAAAAATTCCCAAAAAATGGGCGTGCTATAGCCTTTGGGTGTGGGGCCGGAATAGTTCATCCCCCTTCCTCAGAATGGGCCGAGACTTTGGCCACCCCCTCCCCGCGGTAAAAAATGGCCGCGGGCACAAACGCGCCCAAAAATGAGCAGCCGAACCCCTTGGCGCCAAGTTCGTCCTGGGGAAAAATGACCAAAAAAGGGGTGCGCTATAGCCTTGGGGGGTCGGGCTGGCGCACTTCGTCTGCCGGACTCGGAATGGGCCGAGACTTTGGCCACCCCCTCCCACGACAAAAATAGGCTGCGGGCATAGCCGCGCCAAAAAAAGAACAGCAGAACCTCTTGGCGCCAAGTTCGTCCTACGGAAAAATGCCCAAAAAAGGGGTGGGCTATAGCCTTGGGGCGTGGGGCTGGCGAACTACATCTGCCGGACTCGGAATGGGCCGAGACTTTACCCACCCCATCCCCGCGACAAACATAGGCCGCGGGCACAGCCTCGCCCAAAAAAGAGCAGCCGAACCCCTTGGCGCCAAGTTCGTCCTGCGGCAAAATGCCCAAAAAATGGGTGTGCTATAGCCTTTTGGCGTGGGGCCGGCAAAGTTCATCCCCCTTCCTCGGAATGGGCCGAGACATTGCGCACCCCCTCCCCGCGATAAAAATAGGCCGCGGGCACAGCCGCGCCAAAAAAGAGCAGCCGAACCCCATGGCGCCAAGTTCGTCCTGCGGAAAAATTCCCAAAAAATGGGCGTACTATAGCCTTTGGGTGTGGGGCCGGAATAGTTCATCCCCCTTCCTCAGAATGGGCCGAGACTTTGGCCACCCCCTCCCCGCGGTAAAAAATGGCCGCGGGCACAACCACGCCCAAAAATGAGCAGCCGAACCCCTTGGCGCCAAGTTCGTCCTGGGGAAAAATGACCAAAAAAGGGGTGCGCTATAGCCTTGGGGGGTCGGGCTGGCGCACTTCGTCTGCCGGACTCGGAATGGGCCGAGACTTTGGCCACCCCCTCCCACGACAAAAATAGGCTGCGGGCATAGCCGCGCCAAAAAAAGAACAGCAGAACCCCTTGGCGCCAAGTTCGTCCTACGGAAAAATGCCCAAAAAAGGGGTGGGCTATAGCCTTGGGGCGTGGGGCTGGCGAACTTCATCTGCCGGACTCGGAATGGGCCGAGACTTTACCCACCCCATCCCCGCGACAAACATAGGCCGCGGGCACAGCCTCGCCCAAAAAAGAGCAGCCGAACCCCTTGGCGCCAAGTTCGTCCTGCGGCAAAATGCCCAAAAAATGGGTGTGCTATAGCCTTTTGGCGTGGGGCCGGCAAAGTTCATCCCCCTTCCTCGGAATGGGCCGAGACATTGCGCACCCCCTCCCAGCGATAAAAATAGGCCGCGGGCACAGCCGCGCCAAAAAAGAGCAGCCGAACCCCATGGCGCCAAGTTCGTCCTGCGGAAAAATTCCCAAAAAATGGGCGTACTATAGCCTTTGGGTGTGGGGCCGGAATAGTTCATCCCCCTTCCTCAGAATGGGCCGAGACTTTGGCCACCCCCTCCCCGCGGTAAAAAATGGCCGCGGGCACAACCACGCCCAAAAATGAGCAGCCGAACCCCTTGGCGCCAAGTTCGTCCTGGGGAAAAATGACCAAAAAAGGGGTGCGCTATAGCCTTGGGGGGTCGGGCTGGCGCACTTCGTCTGCCGGACTCGGAATGGGCCGAGACTTTGGCCACCCCCTCCCACGACAAAAATAGGCTGCGGGCATAGCCGCGCCAAAAAAAGAACAGCAGAACCCCTTGGCGCCAAGTTCGTCCTACGGAAAAATGCCCAAAAAAGGGGTGGGCTATAGCCTTGGGGCGTGGGGCTGGCGAACTTCATCTGCCGGACTCGGAATGGGCCGAGACTTTACCCACCCCATCCCCGCGACAAACATAGGCCGCGGGCACAGCCTCGCCCAAAAAAGAGCAGCCGAACCCCTTGGCGCCAAGTTCGTCCTGCGGCAAAATGCCCAAAAAATGGGTGTGCTATAGCCTTTGGGCGTGGGGCCGGCAAAGTTCATCCCCCTTCCTCGGAATGGGCCGAGACATTGCGCACCCCCTCCCAGCCAAAAAATAGGCCGCGGGCACAGCCGCGCCAAAAAAGAGCAGCCGAACCCCATGGCGCCAAGTTCGTCCTGCGGAAAAATTCCCAAAAAATGGGCGTGCTATAGCCTTTGGGTGTGGGGCCGGAATAGTTCATCCCCCTTCCTCAGAATGGGCCGAGACTTTGGCCACCCCCTCCCCGCGGTAAAAAATGGCCGCGGGCACAAACGCGCCCAAAAATGAGCAGCCGAACCCCTTGGCGCCAAGTTCGTCCTGGGGAAAAATGACCAAAAAAGGGGTGCGCTATAGCCTTGGGGGGTCGGGCTGGCGCACTTCGTCTGCCGGACTCGGAATGGGCCGAGACTTTGGCCACCCCCTCCCACGACAAAAATAGGCTGCGGGCATAGCCGCGCCAAAAAAAGAACAGCAGAACCTCTTGGCGCCAAGTTCGTCCTACGGAAAAATGCCCAAAAAAGGGGTGGGCTATAGCCTTGGGGCGTGGGGCTGGCGAACTACATCTGCCGGACTCGGAATGGGCCGAGACTTTACCCACCCCATCCCCGCGACAAACATAGGCCGCGGGCACAGCCTCGCCCAAAAAAGAGCAGCCGAACCCCTTGGCGCCAAGTTCGTCCTGCGGCAAAATGCCCAAAAAATGGGTGTGCTATAGCCTTTTGGCGTGGGGCCGGCAAAGTTCATCCCCCTTCCTCGGAATGGGCCGAGACATTGCGCACCCCCTCCCCGCGATAAAAATAGGCCGCGGGCACAGCCGCGCCAAAAAAGAGCAGCCGAACCCCATGGCGCCAAGTTCGTCCTGCGGAAAAATTCCCAAAAAATGGGCGTACTATAGCCTTTGGGTGTGGGGCCGGAATAGTTCATCCCCCTTCCTCAGAATGGGCCGAGACTTTGGCCACCCCCTCCCCGCGGTAAAAAATGGCCGCGGGCACAACCACGCCCAAAAATGAGCAGCCGAACCCCTTGGCGCCAAGTTCGTCCTGGGGAAAAATGACCAAAAAAGGGGTGCGCTATAGCCTTGGGGGGTCGGGCTGGCGCACTTCGTCTGCCGGACTCGGAATGGGCCGAGACTTTGGCCACCCCCTCCCACGACAAAAATAGGCTGCGGGCATAGCCGCGCCAAAAAAAGAACAGCAGAACCCCTTGGCGCCAAGTTCGTCCTACGGAAAAATGCCCAAAAAAGGGGTGGGCTATAGCCTTGGGGCGTGGGGCTGGCGAACTTCATCTGCCGGACTCGGAATGGGCCGAGACTTTACCCACCCCATCCCCGCGACAAACATAGGCCGCGGGCACAGCCTCGCCCAAAAAAGAGCAGCCGAACCCCTTGGCGCCAAGTTCGTCCTGCGGCAAAATGCCCAAAAAATGGGTGTGCTATAGCCTTTTGGCGTGGGGCCGGCAAAGTTCATCCCCCTTCCTCGGAATGGGCCGAGACATTGCGCACCCCCTCCCAGCGATAAAAATAGGCCGCGGGCACAGCCGCGCCAAAAAAGAGCAGCCGAACCCCATGGCGCCAAGTTCGTCCTGCGGAAAAATTCCCAAAAAATGGGCGTACTATAGCCTTTGGGTGTGGGGCCGGAATAGTTCATCCCCCTTCCTCAGAATGGGCCGAGACTTTGGCCAGCCCCTCCCCGCGGTAAAAAATGGCCGCGGGCACAACCGCGCCCAAAAATGAGCAGCCGAACCCCTTGGCGCCAAGTTCGTCCTGGGGAAAAATGACCAAAAAAGGGGTGCGCTATAGCCTTGGGGGGTCGGGCTGGCGCACTTCGTCTGCCGGACTCGGAATGGGCCGAGACTTTGGCCACCCCCTCCCACGACAAAAATAGGCTGCGGGCATAGCCGCGCCAAAAAAAGAACAGCAGAACCCCTTGGCGCCAAGTTCGTCCTACGGAAAAATGCCCAAAAAAGGGGTGGGCTATAGCCTTGGGGCGTGGGGCTGGCGAACTTCATCTGCCGGACTCGGAATGGGCCGAGACTTTGGCCACCCCATCCCCGCGACAAACATAGGCCCCGGGCACAGCCTCGCCCAAAAAAGAGCAGCCGAACCCCTTGGCACCAAGTTCGTCGCGCGGAAAAATGCCCAAAAAATGGGCGTGCTATAGCCTTCGGGCGTGGGGCCAGAATAGTTCATCCCCCTTCCCCGGAATGGGCCGAGACATTGCCCATCCCCTCCCCACGGCAAAAATAGGCCGCGGGCGCAGCCGCGCCCAAAAAAGAGTAGCCGAAACCCTTGGCGCCAAGTACGTCCTGCGGAAAAATGCCCAAAAAAGGGGTGGGCTATAGCCTTGGGGCGTGGGGCTGGCCAACTTCGTCTGCCGGACTCGGAATGGGCCGTGACATTGCCCACCCCTTCCCCGGGACAAAAATAGGCCGCGGGCACAGCCTCGCCAAAAAAAGAGCAGCCGAACCCCTTGGCGCCAAGTTCGTCCGGCGGCAAAATGCCCAAAAAATGGGTGTCCTATAGCCTTTGGGCGTGGGGCCGGCAAAGTTCATCCCCCTTCCTCGGAATAGGCCGAGACTTTGCCCACCCCCTCCCCGCGTCAAAAATAGGACGCGGGCACAGCCTCGCCCAAAAAAGAGCAGCCGAACCCCTTGGCGCCATGTTCGTCCTGCGTCAAAATGCCCAAAAAATGGGTGTGCTATAGCCTTTGGGCGTGGGGCCGGCAAAGTTCATCCCCCTTCCTCGGAATGGGCCGAGACTTTGCCCACCCCCTCCCCGCGACAAAAATAGGCCGCGGGCACAGCCGTGCCCAAAAAAGAGCAGCCGAACCCCTTGGCGCCAAGTTCATCCTGCGGAAAAATGCCCCAAAAAGGGGTGGGCTATAGCCTTGGGGCGTGGGGCTGGCCAACTTCGTCTGCCGGACTCGGAATGGGCCGTGACATTGCCCACCCCCTCCCCGGGACAAAAATAGGCCGCGGGCACAGCCTCGCCAAAAAAAGAGCAGCCGAACCCCTTGGCGCCAAGTTCGTCCGGCGGCAAAATGCCCAAAAAATGGGTGTCCTATAGCCTTTGGGCGTGGGGCCGCCAAAGTTCATCCCCCTTCCTCGGAATAGGCCGAGACTTTGCCTACCCCCTCCCCGCGTCAAAAATAGGACGCGGGCACAGCCTCGCCCAAAAAAGAGCAGCCGAACCCTTTGGCGCCATGTTCGTCCTGCGTCAAAATGCCCAAAAAATGGGTGTGCTATAGCCTTTGGGCGTGGGGCCGGCAAAGTTCATCCCCCTTCCTCGGAATGGGCCGAGACTTTGCCCACCCTCTCCCCGCGACAAAAATAGGCTGCGGGCACAGCCGTGCCCAAAAAAGAGCAGCCGAACCCCTTGGCGCCAAGTTCATCCTGCGGAAAAATGCCCAAAAAAGGGGTGGGCAATAGCCTTGGGGCGTGGTGCGGGCGAACTTCGTCTGCCGGACTCGGAATGGGCCAAGACTTTGCCCACCCCGTCCCCATGACAAAAATAGGCCGCGGGCACAGCCGTGCCCAAAAAAGAGCCGCCGAACCCCTTGGCGCCAAGTTCGTCCTCCGGCAAAATCCCCGAAAAAGGGGTGTGCTATAGCCTTTGGGCGTAGGGCCGGCGAACTTCATCCGCCTTCCTCGGAATGTGCCGAGACACTGCCCACCCCCTCCCCGCGACAAAAATAGGCCGCGGCCACAGCCGCGCCAAAAAAGAACAGCCGAACCTCTTGGCGCCAAGTTTGTCCGGCGGCAAAATGCCCAAAAAAGGGGTGTGCTATAGCCTTTGGGCGTGGGGCTGGCAAACTTCGTCCGCCGGACTCAGAATGGACCGAGACTTTGCCCACCCCCTCCCCACGACGAAAATAGGCTGCGGGCACAGCCGCGCCCAAAAATGAGTAGCCGAACCCCTTGGCGCCATGTTCGTCATGGGGAAAAATGACCAAAAAAGGGGTGTGCTATAGCCTTGGGGCGTGGGGCGGGCGAACTTCGTCCGCCGGACTCGGAATGGGCCGAGACTTTGGCCACCCCCTCCCCGCGACAAAAATACGCCGCGGGTACAGCCGCGCCAAAAAAAGAACAGCTGAACCCCTTGGCGCCAAGTTCGTCCTGCGGAAAAATGCCCAAAAAAGGGGTGAGCTATAGCCTTGGGGCGTGGGGCTGGTGAACATCGTCCGCCGGACTCGGAATGGGCGGAGACATTTGCCACCCCCTCCCCGCAACAAAAATAGGCTGTTGGCACATCCGCGCCCAAAAAAGAGCAGCCGAACCCCTTGGTGCCAAGTTCGTCCTGCGGAAAAATGCCCACAAAGGGGGTGTGCTATAGCCTTTGGGCGTGGGGCTGGCGAACTTCGTCCGCCGGACTCAGAATGGACCGAAACTTTGCCCACCCCCTCCCCGCGACAAAAATAGGCTGCGGGCACAGCCGCGCCCAAAAAAGATCAGCCGAACCCCTTGGCACCAAGTTCGTCCTGCGGAAGAATGCCCAAAAAAAGGGTGTGCTATAGCCTTTGGGTGTGGCGCCGGCGCACTTCGTCCGCCTTCCTCGGAATGGGCCGAGACTTTGGCCACCCCCTCCCCACGACAAAAATAGGCCGCGGGCACAGCCCCGCACAAAAAAGAGCAGCCGAACTCCTTGTCGCCAAGTTTGTCCTGCGTAAAAATGCCCAAAAAAGGGGTGGGCTATAGCCTTGGGGCGTGGGGCTGGCGAACTTCGTCCGCCTTCCTCGGAATGGGCGGAGACATTGCCCACCCCCTTCCCACGAAAAAAATAGGCCACGGGCACAGCCGCGCCCAAAAAAGGGCAGGCGAACCCCTTGGCGCCAAGTTCGTGCTGCGGAAAAATGGCCAAAAAAGGGGTGTGCTATAGCCTTGGGACGTGGGGCTGCCGAAGTTCGTCCGCCGGACTCGGAATGGGCTGAATTTTTTCCCACCCCCTCCCCGTGACAAAAATAGGCCGCGGGCACAGCCGCGCCCAAAAAAGAGCAGCCAAACCCGTTGGCGCCAAGTTCGTCCTGCAAAAAAATGCCCAAAAAAGGGGTGGGCTATAGCCTTGGGGCGTCGGGCTGGCGAACTTCGTCCGCCTTCCTCGCAATGGGCGGAGACATTGCCCACCCCCTTCCCACGAAAAAAATAGGCCCCGGCCACAGCCGCGCCGAAAAAAGAGCAGCCGAACCCCTGGGCGCCAAGTTCGTCCTGCGGCAATATGCCCAAAAAATGGGTGTGCAATAGCCTTTGGGCGTGGGGCCGGCAAAGTTCATCCCCCTTCCTCGGAATGGGCCGAGACTTTGGCCACCCCCTCCCCGCACCAAAAATTGGCCGCGGGCACAGCCGCGCCCAAAAAAGCGCAGCCGAACCCCTTGGCGCCATGTTCGTCCTGCGGAAAAATCCCCAAAAAGGGGGTGGGCTATAGCCTTCCGGCGTGGAGCCGGCGCACATCGTCCGCCATCCTCGGAATGGGCCAGCACTTTGCCCATCCCCTCCCCATGACAAAAATAGGCCGCAGGCACAGCCGCGCCCAAAAAAGAGCAGCCGAACCCCTTGGCGCCAAGTTCGTCCTGCGGAAAAATGCCCAAAAAAGGGGTGTGCTACTTTGCCCACCCCCTCCCCGCGACAAAAATAGGCCGCGGGCACAGCCGCGCCTAAAAAAGAGCAGCCAAACCCCTTGGTGCCAAGTTCGTCCTGCGGAAAAATGCCCAAAAAAGGGATGTGCTATAGCCTTTGGGCGTGGGGCCGGCGAACTTCATCCGCCTTCCTCGGAATGGGCTGAGACTTTGGCCACCCCCTCCCCGCGTCAAAAATAGGATGCGGGCACAGCCTCGTCCAAAAAAGAGCAGCCGAACCCCTTGGCGCCAAGTTCGTCCTGCGGAAAAATGCCCAAAAAATGGGTGTGCTATAGCCTTTGGGCGTGGGGCTGGCGAACTTCGTCCGCCGGACTCGGAATGGGCCGAGACTTTGGCCACCCCCTCCCCGTGACAGAAATAGGCCGCGGGCACAGCCGCGCATTAAAAAGAGCTGCCAAACCTCTTGGCGCCATGTTCGTCCAGCGGCAAAATGCCCAAAAAATGGGCGTGCTATAGCCTTCGGGCGTGGGGCCGGCAAAGTTCATCCCCCTTCCTCAGAATGGGCCGAGACTTTGCCCACCACCTCCCAGTGACAAAAATAGGCCGCGGGCACAGCCGTGCCCAAAAAGGAGCAGCCGAACCCCTTGGCGCCATATTCGTCCTGCGGAAAAATGCCCAAAAAAGGGGTGGGCTATATCCTTGGGGCGTGGGGCTGGCGAACTTCGTCTGCCGGACTCGGAATGGGCCGAGACTTTGCCCACCCCCTCCCCGCGACAAAAATAGGCCGCGGGCACAGCGCCGCCAAAAAAAGAGCAGCCGAACCCCTTAGCGCCAAGTTCGTCCTGCGGAAAAATGCCCAAAAAGAGGTGTACTATAGCCTTTGGGAGTGAGGCCAGCGAACTTCGTCCGCCTTCCTCGGAATGGGCCGAGACTTTGGCCACCCCCTCCCCGTGACAAAAATAGGCCGCGGGCACAGCCGCGCCCACAAAAGAGCAGCCGAACCCCTTTGCACCAAGTACGTCCAGCGGCAAAATGCCCAAAAAAGGGGTGTGCTATAGACTTTGGGCCTGGGGCCGGAAAACTTCGTCCGCCTTCCTCGGAATTGGCCAAGACTTTGCCCACTCCCTCCCCGTGCCAAAAATACACCGAGGGCACAGCCGCGCCCAAAAAAGAGCAGCCGAACCCGTTGGCGCCAAGTTCGTCCTGCGGAAAAATGCCCAAAAAAGGGGTGTGCTATAGCCTTGGGGCGTGGGGCTGGCGAACTTCGTCCGCCGGACTCGGAATGAGCCGAGACTTTGCCCACCCCCTCCCCACGGCAAAAAATGCCGCGGGCACAGCCTTGCCCAAAAAATAGGAGCCGAACCCCTTGGCGCCAAGTTCGACCTGCGGAAAAATGCCCAAAAAAGGGGTGCACTATAGCCTTGGGGCGTGGGGCTGCCGAAGCTTGTCTGCCGGACACGGAATGAGCCGAGACTTTTCCCACCCCTCCCCGCGACAAAAATAGGCCTCGGGCACAGCCGCGCCCAAAAAAGAGCAGCCGATCCCCTAGGCACTAAGTTCGTCCTGCGGAAAATGCCCAAAAAAGGGGTGTGCTATAGCCTTTGGGCCTGGGGCCGGTAAACTTCGTCCGCCTTCCTCGGAATAGGCCGAGACTTTGGCCGCCCCCTCCCCACGACAAAAATAGGCTGTGGGCACAGCCGTGCCCAAAAAAGAGCAGGCGAACCCGTTGGCGCCAAGTTCGTGCTGCGGAAAAATGGGCAAAAAAGGGGTGTGCTATAGCCTTGGGGCGTGGGGCTGCCGAAGTTCGTCCGCCGGACTCGGAATGGGCTGAATTTTTTCCCACCCCCTCCCCGTGACAAAAATAGGCCGCGGGCACAGCCGCGCCCAAAAAAGAGCAGCCGAACCCGTTGGCGCCAAGTTCGTCCTGCGGAAAAATGCCCAAAAAAGGGGTGTGCTATAGCCTTGGGGCGTGGGGCTGGCGAACTTCGTCCGCCGGACTCGGAATGAGCCGAGACTTTGCCCACCCCCTCCCCACGGCAAAAAATGCCGCGGGCACAGCCTTGCCCAAAAAATAGGAGCCGAACCCCTTGGCGCCAACTTCATCCTGTGGAAAAATGCCCAAAAAAGGGGTGGGCTATAACCTTGGGGCGTGGGGCGGGTGAACTTCGTCCGCCGGACTTGGAATGGGCCGAGACATTGACAACCCCCTCTCCGCGACAAAAATAGGCGGCGGGCACAGCCGCGCCCAAAAAAGAGCAGCCGAACCCCTTGGCGCCAAGTTCGTCCTGCGGAAAAAAGCCCAAAAAAGGGGTGGGCTATAGCCTTGGGGCGTGGGGCTGGCGAACTTCGTCCGCCGGATTCGGAATGGGCCGAGACTTTTCCCACCCCCTCCCGCGCCAAACATAGGCCGCGGGCACAGCCGCGCACAAAATAGAGCAGCCTAGCCCCTTGGCGCCAAGTTCGTCATGCGAAAAACTGCCCAAAAAGGGGGTGGGCTATAGCCTTGGGGCGTGGGGCCAGCGAACTTCGTCCGCCTTCCTCGGAATGGGCCGAGACTTTGGCCACCCGCTCCCCGTGACAAAAATAGGCCGCGGGCACAGCCGCGCCCAAAAAAGAGCAGCCGATCCCCTAGGCACTAAGTTCGTCCTGCGGAAAATGCCCAAAAAAGGGGTGTGCTATAGCCTTTGGGCCTGGGGCCGGTAAACTTCGTCCGCCTTCCTCGGAATAGGCCGAGACTTTGGCCGCCCCCTCCCCACGACAAAACTAGGCCGTGGGCACAGCCGCGCCCAAAAAAGAGCAGGCGAACCCCTTGGCGCCAAGTTCGTGCTGCGGAAAAATGGCCAAAAAAGGGGTGTGCTATAGCCTTGGGGCGTGGGGCTGCCGAAGTTCGTCCGCCGGACTAGGAATGGGCCGAATTTTTTCCCACCCCCTCCCTGTGACAAAAATAGGCCGCGGGCACCGCCGCGCCCAAAAAAGAGCAGCCGAACCCGTTGGCGCCAAGTTCGTCCTGCGGAAAAATGCCCAAAAAAGGGGTGTGCTATAGCCTTGGGGCGTGGGGCTGGCGAACTTCTTCCGCCGGACTCGGAATGAGCCGAGACTTTGCCCACCCCCTCCCCACGACAAAAAATTCCGCGGGCACAGCCGCACCCAAAAAAGAGCAGCCGAACCCGTTGGCGCCAAGTTCGTCCAGCGGAAAAATGCCCAAAAAAGGGGTGTGCTATAGCCTTGGGGCGTGGGGCTGGCGAACTTCTTCCGCAGGACTCGGAATGAGCCGAGACTTTGCCCACCCCCTCCCCACACCAAAAATTTCCGCGGGCACAGCCGCGCCCAAAAAAGAGCAGCCGAACCACTTGGCGCCAAGTTCGTCCTCTGGAAAAATGCCCAAAAAAGGGGTGCACTATAGCCTTGGGGCGTGGGGCTGCCGAAGCTTGTCTGCCGGACTCGGAATGGGCCGAGACTTTTCCCACCCCCTCCCCGTGACAACAATAGGCCTTGGGCACAGCCGCGCCCAAAAAAGAGCAGCCGATCCCCTAGGCACTAAGTTCGTCCTGCGGAAAATGCCCAAAAAAGGGGTGTGCTATAGCCTTTGGGCGTGGGGCCGGTAAACTTCGTCCGCCTTCCTCGGAATGGGCCGAGACTTTGGCCGCCCCCTCCCCACAACAAAACAAGGCCACGGACACAGCCGCGCCCAAAAAAGAGCAGCCGAACCCCTCGGCGCCAAGTTCGTCCTGCGGAAGAAAGCCCAAAAAAGGGGTTGGCGAACTTCGTCCGCCGGACTCGGAATGGGCCGAGACTTTTCCCACCCCCTCCCCGCGCCAAACATAGGTCGCGGGCCCAGCCGCACACAAAAAAGAGCAGCCGAACCCCTTGGCGCCAAGTTCGTCTTGCGAAAAACTGCCCAAAAAGGGGGTGGGCTATAGCCTTGGGGCGTGGGGCCGGCGAACTTCGTCCCCCAGACTCGGAATGGGCCGAGACTTTTCCCACCCCCTCCCCGCGCAAAAAATAGGCCGCGGGCACAGCCATGCCCAAAAAAGAACAGCCGAACCCCTTGGCGCCAACTTCATCCTGTGGAAAAATGCCCAAAAAAGGGGTGGGCTATAACCTTGGGGCGTGGGGCGGGTGAACTTCGTCCGCCGGACTTGGAATGGGCCGAGACATTGACAACCCCCTCTCCACGACAAAAATAGGCGGCGGGCACAGCCGCGCCCAAAAAAGAGCAGCCGAACCCCTTGGCGCCAAGTTCGTCCTGCGGAAAAAAGCCCAAAAAAGGGGTGGGCTATAGCCTTGGGGCGTGGGGCTGGCGAACTTCGTCCGCCGGACTCGGAATGGGCCGAGACTTTTCCCACCCCCTCCCGCGCCAAACATAGGCCGCGGGCACAGCCGCGCACAAAATAGAGCAGCCTAGCCCCTTGGCGCCAAGTTCGTCATGCGAAAAACTGCCCAAAAAGGGGGTGGGCTATAGCCTTGGGGCGTGGGGCCGGCGAACTTCGTCCCCCAGACTCGGAATGGGCCGAGACTTTTCCCACCCCCTCCACGCGCAAAAAATTGGCCGCGGGCACAGCCATGCCCAAAAAAGAGCTGCCGAACCCCTTGGTGCCAAGTTCGTCCTGTGGAAAAATGCCCAAAAAAGAGGTGGGCTATAGCCTTGGGGCGTGGGGCAGGCGAACTTCGTCCACCGGACTCGGAATGGGCCGAGACTTTTCCCACCCTTCCCCGTGCAAAAAATAGGCCGCGGGCACAGCCATGCCCAAAAAAGTGCTGCCGAACCCCTTGGCACCAAGTTCGTCCTGCGGAAAAATGCCCAAAAAAGGGGTGTGCTATAGCCTTTGGGCGTGGGGCCGGCGAACTTCGTCCGCCTTCCTCGGAATGGGCTGAGACTTTGCCCACCGCCTCCCCACGACAAAAATAGGCCGTGGCCACAGCCTCGCCCAAAAAAGAGCAGCCGAGCCCCTTGTCGCCAAGTTCGTCCGGCTGAAAAAACGCCTAAAAAAGAGGTGTGCTATAGCCTTGGGGCGTGGGGCTGCCGGAGTTCGTCCGCCGGACATGGAATGGGCCGAGACTTGGACCACCCCTCCCGGTGACAAAAATAGGCTGCCGGCACAGCCGCGCCCGAAAAAGAGCAGCCGAACCCCTTGGCGCCAAGTTCGTCCTGTGGAAAAATGCTCAAAAAAGGGGTGGGCTATAGCCTTGGGGCGTGGGGTGGGCGAACTTCGTCCGCCGGACTTGGAATGGGCCGAGACATTGACCACCCCCTCCCCGCGACAAAAATAGGCGGCGGGCACAACCGCGCCCAAAAAAGAGCAGCCGAACCCCTTGGCGCCAAGTTCATCCAGCGGAAAAATGCCCAAAAAAGGGGTGGGCTATAGCCTTGGGGCGTGGGGCGGGCGAAGTTCGTCCCCCGGACTCGGAATGGAGCGAGACTTTGCCCACCCCCTCCCCGCGACAAACATAGGCCGCGGGCACAGCCGCGCCCAAAAAAGTGCAGCCGATCCCCTTGGCGCCAGGTTTGTCCTGCGGAAAAATGCCCAAAAGGGGTGTGGGCTATAGCCGTGGGGCGTGGGGCGGGCGAATTTCGTCCGCCGGACTTGGAATGGGCCGAGACTTTTCCCACTCCCTCCCCGTGACAAAAATAGGCCGCGGGCACAGCCGCACTCAAAAAAGAGCAGGCGAACCCCTTCGTGCCAAGTTCGTCCTGCGGAAAAATGCCCAAAAAAGGGGTGGGCTATAGCCTTGGGGCGTGGGGCTGGCGAACTTCGTCTGCTGGACTCGGAATGGGCCGAGACTTTGCCCACCGCCTCCCCGCGACAAAAATAGGCCGTGGGCAGAGCTGCGCCCAATAAAACAGCAGCCGAACCACTTGGCGCCAAGTTCGTCCTGCGGAAAAATGCCCAAAAAGGGGGTGGGCCATAGCCTTGGGGCGTGGGGCTTGCGAACTTCGTCCGCCGAACTCGGAATGGGCTGAGACATGGCCCACCCCCTCCCCATGCCAATAATAGGCCGCGGGCACAGCCGCGCCCAAAAAAGAGCAGTCGAATCTCATGGCGCCAAGTTCGTCCTGCGGAAAAAAGCCCAAAAAAGGGGTGTACTATAGCCTTGGGGCGTGGGGCTGCCGAAGTTCGTCCGCTGGACTCGGAATGGGCCGAGAATTTTCCCACCACCTCCCCGTGACAAAAAAAAGCCGCGGGCACAGCCTCGCCCAAAAAAGAGCCGCCGAACCCGTTGGCTCCACTTTCGTCCTGCGGAAAAATGGCCAAAAAAGGGGTGTGCTATAGCCTTGGGGCGTGCGGCCGACTAAGCTCGTCCGCCGGACTCGGAATGGGCCGAGACTTTTCCCACCCCCTCCCCGCGACAAAAATAGGCCGCGCGCACAGCCGCGCCCAAAAAAGAGCAGCCGAACCCCTTGGCGCCAAGTTCGTCCTGCGGAAAAATGCCCAAAAAAGGGGTGTGCTATAGCCTTGGAGCGTGGGGCCGGCTAAGCTCGTCCGCCGGACTCGGAATGGGCCGAGACTTTTCCCTCCCCCTCCCCGTGACAAAAATAGGCCGCAGGCACAGCCACGCCCAAAAAATAGTAGCCGAACCCGTTGGCGCCAGGTTCGTCCTGCGGAAAATGCCCAAAAAAGGGGTGTGCTATAGCCTTTGGGCGTGGGGCAGGTGAACTTCGTCCGCCTTCCTCGGAATCGGCCGGGACTTTGCCAACCCCCTCCCCGCGACAACAGTAGGCCGCGGGCACAGCCGCGCCCAAAAAAGAGCAGCCAAACCCCTTGGCACCAAGTTCGTCCTGCGGAAAAATGCCCAAAAAAGGGGTGTGCTATAGCCTTGGGGCGTGGGGCCGGCTAAGCTCGTCCGCCGGACTCGGAATGGGCCGAGACTTTTCCCACCCCCTCCCCGCGACAAAAATAGGCCGCGGGCACAGCCGCGCCCAAAATAGAGCAGCCGAACCCCTTGGCGCCAAGTTCGTCCTGCGGAAAAATGCCCAAAAAAGGGGTGTGCTATAGCCTTGGGGAGTGGGGCCGGCTAAGCTCGTCCGCCGGACTCGGAATGGGCCGAGACTTTTCCCTCCCCCTCCCCATGACAAAAATAGGCCGCGGGCACAGCCGCGCCCAAAAAAGAGCAGCCGAACCCCTTGGCCCCAAGTTCGTCCAGCGGAAAAATGCCCAAAAAGGGGGTGGGCTATAGCCTCGGGGCGTGGGGAGGGCGAAGTTCGTCCGCCGGACTCGGAATGGGCCGTGACTTTGTCCACCCCCTCGCCGGGACAAAAATAGGCCGTGGGCACAGCCATGCCCAACAAAGAGCAGCCGAACCCCTTGGCCCCAAGTTCGTCCAGCGGAAAAATGCCCAAAAAGGGGGTGGGCTATATCCTTGGCGCGTGGGGCTGGCGAACTTCGTCCACTGGACTCGGAATGGGCCAAGGCTTTGCCCACCCCCTCCCCACTACAAAAATAGGCCGCGGGCACAGCCGCGCCCACAAAAGAGCAGCCGAACCCCTTGGCGCCAAGTTCGTCCTGTAGAAAAATGCCCAAAAAAGGGGTGTGCTGTAGCGTTGGGGCGTGGGGCAGCCGAAGTTTGTCCGCCGTACTCAGAACGGGCCGAGACTTTTCCCACCCCCTCCCCATGATAAAAATAGCCGCAGGCACTGCCTCTCCCAAAAAAGAGCAGCCGAACCCCTTGGCGCGAAGTTCGTCCTGCGGAAAAATACCCAAAAAAGGGGTGGGCTATAGCCTTGGAGTGTGGGGCTGGCGAACTTCGTCCGCCGGACTCGGAATGTGCTGACACTTTGCCCACCCCCTCCGCGCAACATAAATTTGCCCCGGGCACAGCCACGCCCAAAAAAGGGCAGCCGAACCCCTTGCCGCCAAGTTCGTCCTGCGGAAAAATGCCCAAAAAGGGGGTGGGCTATAGCCTCGGGGCGTGGGGAGGGCGAAGTTCGTCCGCCGGACTCGGAATGGGCCATGACTTTGTCCACCCCCTCGCCGGGACAAAAATAGGCCGTGGGCACAGCCATGCCCAACAAAGAGCAGCCGAACCCCTTGGCGCCAAGTTCGTCCTGCGGCAAAATGCCCAAAAAATGGGTGTGCTATAGCCTTTGGGCGTGGGGCCGGCAAAGTTCATCCCCCTCCCTCCGAATGGGCCGAGACTTTGCCCACCCCCTCCCCGTGACAAAAATAGGCCGCGGGCACAGCCGCGCCCAAAAAATAGCAGCCGAACGCCTTGGCATCAAGTTCGTCCTGCAGAAAAATGCCCAAAAAAGGGGTGGGCTATAGCCTTGGGGCGTGGTGCTGGCGAACTTCGTCTGCCGGACTCGGAATGGGCCGAGACTTTGCCCACCCCCTCCCCGCGATAAAAATAGGCTGCGCGCACAGCCTCGCCCAAAAAAGAGCAGCCGAACCCCTTGGCGCCAAGTTCGTCCAGCGGAAAAATGCCCAAAAAATGGGTGTGCTATATCCTTTGGGCGTGGGGCCGGAAAAGTTCGTCCCCCTTCCTCCGAATGGGCCGAGACTTTGCCCACCCCCTCCCCGCGACAGAAATAGGCCGCGGGCACAGCCGCATCCAAAAAATAGAAGCCGAACCCCTTGGCGCCAAGTTCGTCCTGCGGAAAAATGCCCAAAAAATGGGTGTGCTACAGCCATTGGGCGTGGGGCCGGAAAAGTTCATCCCCCTTCCTCAGAATAGGCCGAGACTTTGCCCACCCCGTCCCCACACCAAAAATAGGCCGTGGGCACAGCCGCGCCCAAAAAAAGGCAGCCGAACCCCTTGGCGCCAAGTTCGTCTTGCGGAAAAATGCCCAAAAAAGGGGTGGGCTAAAGCCTTTGGGCGTGGGGCCCGGAAAGTTCATCCGCCTTCCTCGGAATGGGCCGAGACTCTGCCCACCCCTCCCCACGCCAAAAATAGGCCGCGGGCACAGCCGCGCCCAAAAAAGAGCAGCCGCACCCCACGGCGCCAAGTTCGTCCTGCAGAAAAATGCCCAAAAAAGGGGTGTGCTATAGCCTTTGGGCGTGGGGCCGGTGAACTTCGTCCGCCTTCCTCGGAATGGGCCGAGACATTGGCCACCCCCTCCCCGTGACAAAAATAGGCCGCGGGCACAGCCGCGCCCAAAAAAGAGCAGCTGAACCCCTTGGCGCCAAGTTCGTCCTGCGGCAAAATGCCCAAAAAAGGGGTGGGCTACAGCCTTGGGGCGTGGGGCTGGCGAACTTCGTCCGCCTTCCTCGGAATGGGCCGAGACCTTACCCACCCCGTCCCCACGACAAAAATAGGCAGCGGGCACAGCCGCATCCAAAAAAGAGCAGCCGAACCCCTTGGCGCCAAGTTCATCCTGCGGAAAAATGCCCAAAAGGAGGGTGGGCTATAGCCTTGGGGCGTGGGGCTGGCGAACCTCGTCCGCCGGACTCGGAATGGGCCGAGAGTTTGCCAACCCCCTCCCCACGATAAAAATAGGCCGCGGGCACAGCCGCGCCTAAAGAAGAGCAGCCGAACCCCTTGGCGCCAAGTTCATCCTGCGGAAAAATGCCCAAAAAAGGGGTGTACTATATCCTTGGGGCATGGGGCTGCCGAAATTCGTCCGGCGGACTCGGAATGGGCCGAGACTTTTCCCCCTCTCCCTGTGACAAAAATAGTCCGCGGGCACAGCTGCACCAAAAAAAGAGCAGCCGAACCCCTTGGCGCCAAGTTCGTCCTGGGGAAAAATGACCAAAAAAGGGGAGTGCTATAGCCTTGGGGCGTGGTGCGGGCGAACATCGTCCGCCGGACTCGGAATGGGCCAAGACTATGGCCACCCCCTCCGCGCGACAATAATAGGCCGCGGGCACAGCCGCGCCAAAAAAAGGACAGCCGAATCCCTTGGCGCCAAGTTCGTCGTGCGGAAAAATGCCCAAAAAAGGGGTGGGCTATAGCCTTGGGGCGTTGGGCGGGCGCACTTCGTCCGCCGGACTCGGAATGGGCTGAGGCATTGCCCACCCCCTCCCCACGACAAAAAAAGGCCGCGGGCAAAGCCACGCCGAAAAAAGAGCAGCCGAACCCCTCGGCGCCAAGTTCGTCCTGCGGCAAAATGCCCAAAACATGGGTGTGCTATAGCCTTTGGGCATGGGGCCGGCAAAGTTCATCCCCCTTCCTCGGAATGGGCCGAGACTTTGCCCACCCCCTCCCTGTGCCAAAAATAGGTCGCGGGCACAGCCACGCCCAAAAAAGAGCAGCCGAACACCTTGGCGGCAAGTTCGTCCTGCGGAAAAATGCCCAAAAAAGGGGTGCGCTATAGCCTTTGGGCGTGGGGCCGGCGCACTTCGTCCGCCTTCCTCGGAATGAGCCGAGACTTTGGCCGCCCCCTCCCCGCGACAAAAATAGGCCTTGGGCGCAGCCGCGCCCAAAGAAGTGGAGCCGAAACCCTTGGCGCCAAGTTCGTCCTGCGGCAAAATGCCCAAAAAAGGGGTGTGCTATAGCCTTTGGGTGTGGGGCTGGCGGACTTCCTCCGCCGGACTCGGAATGGGCCGAGACATTGCCCACCCCCTCCCCGCGACAAAAATAGGCCGCGGGCACAGCCCCGCCCATAAAAGAGCAGCCGAACCCCTTGGCGCCAAGTTCGTCCTGCGGAAAAATGCCCAAAAATGGGGTGGGCTATAGCCTTGGGGCGTGGGACTGGCGCACTTCGTCCGCCGGACTCAGAATGGGCCGAGGCTTTTCCCACCCCCTCCCTGCGACAAAAATAGGCTGCACGCACAGCCGCGCCCAAAAAAGAGCAGCCGAACCCCTTGGTGCCAAGTTCGTCCAGCGGAAAAATGCCCAAAAAGGGGGTGGGCTATAGCCATGGGGCGTGGGGCTGGCTAACTTCGTCCATCGGACTTGGAATGGGCCAAGAGATTGACCACCCCCTCCCCGCGACAAAAATAGGCCGCGGGCACAGCCATGCCAAAAAAAGAGCAGCCGAACCCCAAGGCGCCAAGTTCGTCCTGCAGAAGAATGCCCAAAAAGGGGGTGGGCTATAGCCTTGGGGCGTGGGGCGGGCGAACTTCGTCCGCCGGACTCGGAATGGGCCGAGACTTTGACCACCCCCTCCCCAGGACAAAGATAGGCCGTGGGCACAGCCGCACCCAAAAAAGAGCAGCCGAACCCCTTGGCGCCAAGTTCGTCCTGCGGAAAAATGGCCATAAAAGGGGTGAGCTATAGCCTTGGGGCGTGGGGCTGGCGAACTTCGTCCACCGGACTCGGAATGGGCCGAGTCTTTGCCCACCCCCTCCCCGCGCCAAAAATAGGCCGCGGGCACAGCCTCGTCCAAAAAAGAGCAGCCGAACCCCTTGACGCCAAGTTCGTCCTGCGGAAAAATGCCCAAAAAAGGAGTGTGCTATAGCCTTTGGGCGTGCGGCCGCCAAAGTTCATCCGCCTTCCTCGGAATGGGCCGAGACATTGCCAACTCCCTCCCCGTGCCAAGAATAGGCCGCGGGCACAGCCGCGCCCAAAAAAGAGCAGTCGAACCCCTTGGCGCCAAGTTCGTCCTGCGGAAAAATGCCCAAAAAAGGGGTGTACTATAGCCTTGGGGCGTTGGGCTGCCGAAGTTCGTCCGCTGGACTCGGAATGGGCTGAGACTTTGCCCACTCCCTCCCCGTGACAAAAATAGGCTGCGGACGCAGCCGCGCCCAAAAAAGAGCAGCCGAACCCCTTGGCGCGAAGTTCATCCTGCGGATAAATGCCCAAAAAAGGGGTGGGCTATAGCCTTGGGGCGTGGGGCTGGCGAACTTCGTCCTCCGGACTCGGAATGGGCCGAGACATTGCCAACTCCCTCCCCGTGCCAAGAATAGGCCGCGGGCACAGCCGCGCCCAAAAAAGAGCAGTCGAACCCCTTGGCGCCAAGTTCGTCCTGCGGAAAAATGCCTAAAAAAGAGGTGTGCTATAGCCTTGGGGCGTGGGGCTGCCGGAGTTCGTCCGCCAGACTTGGAATGGGCCGAGACTTCGACCGCCCCTCTCCGCACCAAAAATAGGCCGCGGGCACAGCCGCTCCCAAAAAAGAGCAGTCGAACCCCTTGGCGCCAAGTTCGTCCTGCGAAAAATGCCCAAAAAAGGGGTGTACTATATCCTTGGGGCGTGGGGCTGCCGAAATTCGTCTGCCGGACTCGGAATGGGCCGACACATTTCCCACCCCCTCCCCAAGAAAAAAATAGGCCGCGGGCACAGCCGCGCCCAAAAAAGAGCAGCCGAACCACTTGGCGCTAAGTTCGTCGTTGCGGAAAAATGCCCAAAAAAGGGGTGTGCTATAGCCTTTGGGCGTGGGGCCGGCAACGTTCCTCCGCCTTCCTTGGAATGGGCCGAGACTTTTCCCACCCCCTCCCCGTGACAAAAACAGGCCGCGGGCACAGCCGCGCCCAAAAAAGAGCAGCGAACCCCTTGGCGCCAAGTTCGTCCTGTGGAAAAATGCCCAAAAAAGGGGTGGGCTATATCGTTGGGGCGTGGGGCTGGCGAAATTCGTTCGCCGGACTCGGAATGGGCCGAGACTTTGCCCACCCCCTCGCCGTGCCAAAAATAGGCCGCGGGCACAGCCTCGCCAAAAAAAGTGCAGCCGAACCCCTTCGCGCCAAGTTTGTCCTGCGGAAAAATGCCCAAAAAAGGGGTGTGCTGTAGCCTTTGGGCGTGGGGCCGCCAAATTTCGTCCGCCCTCCTCGGAATGGGCCGAGCAATTGCCAACTCCCTCCCCGCACCAAAAATAGGCCGCGGGCAGAGCCGCGCCCAAAAAAGTGCAGTCGAACCCCTTGGCCCCAAGTTCGTCCTGCGGAAAAATGCCCAAAAAAGGGGTGTACTATAGCCTTGGGGCGTGGGGCTGCCGAAGTTCGTCCGCGGGACTCGGAATGGGCCGAGACTTTTCCCACCCGCTCCCCGTGAAAAAAATTGGCCGCGGTCACAGCCGCGCCCAAAAAAGGGGTGTGCTATAGCCTTTGGGTGTGGGGCCGGCGCACTTCGTCCGCCTTCCTCGGAATGGGCTGAGACTTTGGCCACCCCATCACCACGACAGAAATACGCCGCGGGCACAGCCTCGCCCAAAAAAGAGCAGCCGAACCCCTTGGCGCCAAGTTCGTCCTGCGGAAAAATGCCTAAAAAAGAGGTGTGCTATAGCCTTGGGGCGTGGGGCTGCCGGAGTTCGTCCGCCAGACTTGGAATGGGCCGAGACTTCGACCACCCCTCTCCGCACCAAAATTAGGCCGCGGGCACAGCCGCGCCCAAAAAAGAGCAGTCGAACCCCTTGGCGCCAAGTTCGTCCTGCGGAAAAATGCCCAAAAAAGGGGTGTACTATATCCTTGGGGCATGGGGCTGCCGAAATTCGTCTTCCGGACTCGGAATGGGCCGACACTTTTCCCACCCCCTCCCCGTGAAACAAATAGGCCGCGGGCCCAAAAAAGAGCAGCCGAACCACTTGGCGCTAAGTTCGTCGTTGCGGAAAAATGCCCAAAAAAGGGGTGTGCTATAGCCTTTGGGCGTGGGGCCGGCAAAGTTCCTCCGCCTTCCTTGGAATGGGCCGAGACTTTTCCCACCCCCTCCCCGTGACAAAAATAGGCCGCGGGCACAGCCGCGCCCAAAAAAGAGCAGTCGAACCCTTTTGGCGCCAAGTTCGTCCTGCGGAAAAATGCCCAAAAAAGGGGTGTACTATATCCTTGGGGCGTGGGGCTGCCGAAATTCGTCTACCGGACTCGGAATGGGCCGACACTTTTCCCACCCCCTCCCCGTGAAACAAATAGGCCGCGGGCACAGCCGTGCCCAAAAAAGAGCAGCCGAACCACTTGGCGCTAAGTTCTTCGTTGCGGAAAAATGCCCAAAAAAGGGGTGTGCTATAGCCTTTGGGCGTGGGGCCGGCAAAGTTCCTCCGCCTTCCTTGGAATGGGCCGAGACTTTTCCCACCCCCTCCCCGTGACAAAAATAGGCCGCGGGCACAGCCGCGCCCAAAAAAGAGCAGCGAACCCCTTGGCGCCAAGTTCGTCCTGCGGAAAAATGCCCAAAAAAGGGGTGGGCTATATCCTTGGGGCGTGGGGCTGGCGAAATTCGTCCGCCGGACTCGGAATGGGCCGAGACTTTGCTCACCCCCTTGCCGTGCCAAAAAAAGGCCGCGGGCACAGCCTCGCCAAAAAAAGAGCAGCCGAACCCCTTGACGCCAAGTTTGTCCTGCGGAAAAATGCCCAAAAAAGGGGTGTGCTATAGCCTTTGGGCGTGGGGCCGCCAAATTTCATCCGCCCTCCTCGGAATGGGCCGAGCAATTGCCAACTCCCTCCCCGCACCAAAAATAGGCCGCGGGCAGAGCCGCGCCCAAAAAAGAGCAGTCGAACCCCTTGGCCCCAAGTTCGTCCTGCGGAAAAATGCCCAAAAAAGGGGTGTAATATAGCATTGGGGCGTGGGGCTGCCGAAGTTCGTCCGCGGGACTCGGAATGGGCCGAGACTTTTCCCACCCGCTCCCCGTGAAAAAAATAGGCCGCGGTCACAGCCGCGCCCAAAAAAGAGCTGCCGAACCCCTTGGCGCCAAGTTCGTCCTGCGGACAAATGCCCAAAAAAGGGGTGTGCTATAGCCTTTGGGCGTGGGGCCGGTGCACTTCGTCCGCCTTCCTGGGAATGGGCTGAGACTTTGGCCACCCCATCCCCACGATAGAAATAGGCCGTGGGCACAGCCTCGCCCAAAAAAGAGCAGCCGAACCCCTTGGCGCCAAGTTCGTCCTGCGGAAAAATGCCTAAAAAAGAGGTGTGCTATAGCCTTGGGGCATGGGGCTGCCGGAGTTCGTCCGCCAGACTCGGAATCGGCCGAGACTTTGACCACCCCTCCCCGTGCCAAAAATAGGCCGCGGGCACAGCTGCGCCCAAAAAAGAGCAGTCGAACCCCTTGGCGCCAAGTTTTCCTGCGGAAAAATGCCCAAAAAAGGGGTGTGCTATAGCCTTTGGGCGTGGGGCCGCCAAAGTTCATCCGCCCTCCTCGGAATGGGCCAAGCAATTGCCAACTCCCTACCCGCACCAAAAATAGGCCGCGGGCACAGCCGCGCCCAAAAAAGAGCAGTCGAACCCCTTGGCCCCAACTTCGTCCTGCGGAAAAATGCCCAAAAAGGGGGTGTACTATAGCCTTGGGGCGTGGGGCTGCCGAAGTTCGTCCGCGGGACTCGGAATGCGCCGAGCCTTTTCCCACCCGCTCCCCATGAAATAAATAGGCCACGGTCACAGCCGCGCCCAAAAAAGAGCAGCCGAACCCCTTGGCGCGAAGTTCGTCCTGTGGAAAAATGCCCAAAAAAGGGGTGTGCTATAGCCTTTGGGCGTGGGGCCGGCGCACTTCGTCCGCCTTCCTTGGAATGGGCTGAGACTTTGGCCACCCCATCCCCACGACAGAAATAGGCCGCGGGCACAGCCTCGCCCAAAAAAGAGCAGCCGAACCCCTTGGCGCCAAGTTCGTCCTTCGAAAAAATGCCTAAAAAAGGGGTGTGCTATAGCCTTTGGGCGTGGGGCCGGCGCACTTCGTCCGCCTTCCTCGGAATGGGCTGAGACTTTAGCCACCCCATCCCCACGACAGAAATAGGCCGCGGGCACAGCCTCGCGCAAAAAAGAGCAGCCGAACCCCTTGGCGCCAAGTTCGTCCTGCGGAAAAATGCCTAAAAAAGAGGTGTGCTATAGCCTTGGGGCGTGGGGCTGCCGGAGTTCGTCCGCCAGACTCGCAATGGGCCGAGACTTTGACCACCCCTCCCCATGCCAAAAAGAGGCCGCGGGCACAGCCGCGCCCAAAAAAGAGCAGTCGAACCCCTTGGCGCCAAGTTCGTCCTGCGGAAAAATGCCCAAAAAAGGGGTGTATTATAGCCTTGGGGCGTGGGGCTGCCGAAATTGGTCCGCCGGACTCGGAATGGGCCGACACTATTCCCACCCCCTCCCTGCGAAACAAATAGGCCGCGGGCACAGCCGCGCCCAAAAAAGAGCAGCCGAACCCCTTGGCCCCAAGTTCGTCCTGCGGAAAAATGCCCAAAAAAGGGGTGTGCTATAGACTTTGGGCGTGGGCCGGCAAAGTTCCTCCGCCTTCCTCGGAATGGGCTGAGACTTTGCCCACACCCTCCCCGCTCTTTTTTGGTCGCGGGCACAGCCTCGCCCAAAAAAGAGCAGCCTAACCCCTTGGCGCCAAGTTCGTCCTGCGGAAAAATGCCCAAAAAAGGGGTGTGCTATAGACTTTGGGCGTGGGCCGGCAAAGTTCCTCCGCCTTCCTCGGAATGGGCCGAGACTTTGCCCATACCCTCCCCGCTCTTTTTTGATCGCGGGCACAGCCTCGCCCAAAAAAGAGCAGCCGAACCCCTTGGCACCAAGTTCGTCCTGCGGAAAAATGCCCAAAAAAGGGGTGTGCTATAGCCTTTGGGCGTGGGGCCGGCGAACATTGTCCGCCCTCCTCGGAATGGGCCGAGACTTTGCCCACCCCCTCCCCATGACAAAAATAGGCCGCGGGCACAGGCGCGCCCAAAAAAGAGCAGTCGAACCCCTTGGCGCCGAGTTCGTCCTGCGGAAAAATGCCCAAAAAAGTGGTGTGCTATAGCCTTTGGGCGTGGGGCCGGCGAAAATCGCCCGCCCTCCTCGGAATGGGCCGAGACTTTGCCCACCCCCTCCCCGTGACAAAAATTGGCCGTGGGCACTGCCGCGCCCAAAAAAGAGCAGCCGAACCCCTTGGCGACAAGTTCGTCCTGCGGAAAAATGCCCAAAGAAGGGGTGTGCTATAGCCTTTGGGCGTGGGGCCGGCAAAGTTCTTCCGCCTTCCTCGGAATGGGCCGAGACTTTGCCCACCCCCTCCCAGTGCCAAAAATAGGCCGCGGGCACAGCCGCGCCCAAAAAAGAGCAGTCGAACCGTTTAGCGCCAACTTCGTCCTGCGGAAAAATGCCCACAAAAGGGGTGTACTATCGCGTTGGGGCGTTGGGCTGCCGATGTTCGTCCGCTGGACTCGGAATGGGCCAAGACTTTGCCCACCCCCTCCCCACGACAAAAATACGCCGCGGACACAGTCGCGCCCAAAAAAGAGCAGCCGAACCCCTTGGCGCAAAGTTCGTCCTGCGGAAAAATGCCCAAAAAGGGGGTGGGCCATAGCCTTGGCGCGTGGTGCTGGCGCACTTCGTCCGCCGGACTTTGACTGAGCCGAGAATTTTCCCACCCCCTCCCCGAGACAAAAAAAAGCTGCGGGCACAGCCGCGCCACAAAAAGTGCAGCCGAACCCCTTGGCGCCAAGTTCGTCCTGCGGAAAAATGCCCAAAAAGGTGGTGGGCTATAGCCTTGGCGCGTGGTGCTGGCGCACTTCGTCCGCCGGACTCGGAATGAGCCGAGAATTTTCCCACCCCCTCCCCGAGACAAAAATAGGCCGCGGGCACAGCCGCGCCCAAAAAAGAGCAGCCGAACCCCGTGGCGCCAAGTTTGTCCTGCGGAAAAATGCCCAAAATGGGGGTGGGCTATAGCCTTGGGGCGTGGGGCTGTCGAACCTCGTCCGCCGGACTCGGAATGGGCCGAGACTTTTCCCACCCCCTCCCCATGACAAAAATAGGCCGCGGGCACAGCCGCGTCCAAAAAGGAGCAGCTGAACCCCTTGGCGCCAAATTCGTCCTGCGGAAAAATGCCCAAAAATGGGGTGGGCTATTGCCTTGGGGCGTGGGGCTGGCGAACTTCTTCCGCCTTCCTCGGAATGGGCCGAGTCATTGCCCACCCCCTCCTCGTGACAAAAATAGGCCGCGGGCACAGCCGAGCCCAAAAAATAGCAGCCGAACCCCTTGGCGCCAAGTTCGTCCTGCGGAAAAATGCCAAAAAAAGGGGTGGGCTATAGCCTTGGGGCGTGGGGCTGGCGAACTTCCTCCGCCGGACTCGGAATGTACGGTGACTTTGCCCACCCCCTCCCCACGACAAACATAGGCCGCGGGCACAGCTGCGCCCAAAGAAGAGCAGCCGAACCCCTTGGCGCCAAGTTCGTCCTGCGGAAAAATGCCCAAAAAAGGGTTGTGCTATAGCCTTGGGGCGTGGGGCTAGCGAACTTCGTCCGCCGGACTCGGAATGCACGGAGACTTTGCCCACCCCCTCCCCGCGATAAAAATAGGCCGCGGGCATAGCCGCGCCCAAAAAAGAGCAACCGAACCCCTTGGCGCCATGTTCGTCCTGCGGAAAAATGCCCAAAAAGGGGGAGGGCTATAGCCTTGGGGGGTGGGGCTGGCGAACTTCGTCCGCGCGGACTCGTAATGGGCCGAGAATTTTCCCACGCCCTCCCCGCGACAAAAATACGCCGCGGGCACAGCCGCGCCCAAAAAAGAGCAGCCGAACCCGTTGGCGCCATGTTCGTCCTGCGGAAAAATGCCCAAAAAGGGGGAGGGCTATAGCCTTGGGGGGTGGGGCTGGCGAACTTCGTCCGCGCGGACTCGGAATGGACCGAGAATTTTCCCACGCCCTCCCCGCGACAAACGTACGCCGCGGGCACCGCCGCGCCCGAAAAAGAGCTGCCGAACCCGTTGGCGCCATGTTCGTCCTGCGGAAAAATGCGCACAAAAGGGGCGGGCTATAGCCTTGGGACGTGGGGCTGGGGAACTTCTTCCGCCTTCCTCGTAATGGGCCGATCATTTTCCCACCCCCTCCACGCAACAAATATAGGCCGCGGGCACTGCCGCGCCCAAAAAAGGGGTGTGCTATAGCCTTGGGGTGTGGGGCTGGCGAAATTCCTCCGCCGGACTCGGAATGGGCCGAGACTTTGCCCACTCCCTCCCCGCGATAAAAATAGGCCGCGGGCACAGTCGCGCCCAAAAAAGAGCAGCCGAACCCCTTGGCGTCATGTTCGTCCTGCGGAAAAATGCCAAAAAAGGGGGTGGGCTATAGCCTTGGGGCGTGGGGCTAGCGAACTTCGTCCGCCGGACTCGGAATGCGCGGAGACTTTGCCCACCCCCTCCCCGTGATAAAAATAGGCCGCGGGCATTGCCGCGCCCAAAAACGAGCAACCGAACCCCTTGGCGCCATGTTCCTCCTGCGGAAAAATGCCCAAAAAGGGGGTGGGCTATAGCCTTGGGGGGTGAGGCTGGCGAACTTCGTCCGCGCGGACTCGGAATGGGCCGAGAATTTTCCCACACCCTCCCCGTGACAAAAATACGCCGCGGGCACAGCCGCGCCCACAAAAGAGCAGCCGAACCCGTTGGCGCCATGTTCGTCCTGCGGAAAAATGCGCAAAAAAGGGGCGGGCTATAGCCTTGGGGCGTGGGGCTGGGGAACTTCGTCCGCCTGCCTCGTAATGGGCCGAGCCATTTCCCACCCCCTCCCTGCAACAAATATAGGCCGCGGGCACAGCCGCGCCCAAAAGAGGGGGTGGGCTATAGCCTTGGGGCGTGGGGCTAGCGAACTTCGTCCGCCGGACTCGGAATGCGCGGAGACTTTGCCCACCCCCTCCCCGTGATAAAAATAGGCCGCGGGCATTGCCGCGCCCAAAAACGAGCAACCGAACCCCTTGGCGCCATGTTACTCCTGCGGAAAAATGCCCAAAAAGGGGGTGGGCTATAGCCTTGGGGGGTGAGGCTGGCGAACTTCGTCCGCGCGGACTCGGAATGGGCCGAGAATTTTCCCACGCCCTCCCCGTGACAAAAATACGCCGCGGGCACAGCCGCGCCCAAAAAAGAGCAGCCGAACCCGTTGTCGCCATGTTCGTCCTGCGGAAAAATGCGCAAAAAAGGGGCGGGCTATAGCCTTGGGGCGTGGGGCAGGGGAACTTCGTCCGCCGTCCTCGTAATGGGCCGAGCCTTTTCCCACCGCCTCCCCGCAACAAATATAGGCCGCGGGCACAGCCGCGCCCAAAAAATGGGTGTGCTATAGCCTTGGGGTGTGGGGCTGGCGAACATCGTCCGCCGGACTAGGAATGGGCCGAGAATTTTCCCACGCCCTCCCCGTGACAAAAATACGCCGCGGGCACAGCCGCGCCGAAAAAAGTGCAGCCGAACTCCTTGGCGCCAAGTTCGTCCTGCGGAAAAATGCCCAAAAAGGGGGTGGGCTATACCCTTGGGGTGTGGGGTGGGCGGACTTCGTCCGCCGGACTCGGAATGGGCCGAGACTTTTCCCACCGCCTCCCCGCGACAAAAATAGGCCGCAGGCACAGCCGCGCCCAAAAAAGAGCAGCCGAACCCCTTGGCGCCAAGTTCGTCCTGTGGAAAAATGCCCAAAAAGGCGGTGGGCTATAGCCTTGGGGAGTGGGACTGGCGAACTTCGTCCGCCGGACTCGGAATGGGCCCACACATTCCCCATCCCCTCCCCGCGACAAAAATAGGCCGCGGGCACAGCCGCGCCAAAAAAAGAGCAGCCGAACCCCTTGGCGCCAAGTTCGTCCTGTGGAAAAAATCCCAAAAAGGCGGAGGGCTATAGCCTTGGGGAGTGGGGCTGGTGAACTTCGTCCGCCGGACTCGGAATGGGCCCAGACATTTCCCACCCCCTCCCCGCGACATAAATAGGCCGCGGGCACAGCCGCGCCCAAAAAAGAGCAGCCGAACCCCTTGGCACCAAGTTCGTCCTGCGGAAAAATGCCCAAAAAGCGGGTGGGCTACAGCCTTGGGGCGTGGGGCTGGCGAACTACGTCCGCCTACCTCGGAATGGGCCAAGACTTTGCCCACCCCCTCCCCGCGACAAAAATAGGCCGCGGACACAGCCACGCCCAAAAAAGAGCAGCCGAACCCCTTGGCGCCAAGTTCGTCCTGCGGAAAAATGCCCAAAAAGGGGGTGGGCAATAGCCTTGGGGCGTGGGGCTGGTGAACTTCGTCCGCCGGACTCGGAATGGGCCCAGACAATTCCCACCCCCTCCCCACAACAAAAATAGGCCGCGGGCACAGCCGTGCCCAAAAAAGAGCAGCCGAACCCCTTGGCGCCAAGTTCGTCCTTCGGAAAAATGCCCAAAAAGGGGGTGGGCTACAGCCTTGGGGCGTCGGGCTGGCGAACTACGTCCGCCGACCTCGGAATGGGCCGAGACTTTGCCCACCCCCTCCCCGTGACAAAAATAGGCCACGGACACAGCCGCGCCCAAAAAAGAGCAGCCGAACCCCTTGGCGCCAAGTTCGTCCTGCGGAAAAATGCCCAAAAAAGTGGTGTGCTATAGCCTTGGGGCGTGGGGCAGGCGGACTTCGTCCGCCGGACTTGGAATGGGCCGAGACTCTGCCCACCCCCTCCCCGCTACAAAAATAGGCCGCGGGCTCAGCCGCGCCCAAAAAAGAGCAGCCGAACCCTTTGGCGCCAAGTTCGTCCTGCGGAAAAATGCCCAAAAAGGGGGTGGGCTATAGCCTTGGGGTGTGGGGTGGGCGGACTTTGTCCGCCGGACTCGGAATGGGCCGAGACTTCTCCCACCCCCTCCCCACGACAAAAATAGACTGCGGGCACAGGTGCGCCCCAAAAAAGGGCAGCCGAACCACTTGGCACCAAGTTCGTCCTGCGCAAAAATGCCCAAAAAAGGGGTGGGCTATAGCCTTGGGGCGTGGGGCAGGCGGACTTCGTCCGCCGGACTTGGAATGTGCCGAGACTTTGCCCACCCCCTCCCCGCGACATAAATAGGCCGCGGGCACAGCCGTACCCAAAAAAGAGCAGCCGAACCCGTTGGCGCCAAGTTCGTCCTGCGGAAAAATGCCGAAAAAGGGGGTGGGCTATTGCCTTGGGGCGTGGGGCTGGCGCACTTCGTCCGCGTTCCTCGGAATGGTCCGAGACTTTGCCCACCCCTCCCAGTGACAAAAATAGGCCGCGGGCACAGCCGTGGCCAAAAAAGAGCAGCCGAACCCCTTGGCGCCAGGTTCGTCCTGTGGAAAAATGCCCAAAAAGGGGATGGGCTATAGCCTTGGGGCGTGGGACCTGCGAACTTCATCCGCCGGACTCGGAATGGGCAGAGACTTTTCCCACCCCCTCCCCGCGACAAAAACCGGCCGTCGACACAGCCACGCCCAAAGAAGAGCAGCCGAACCCCTTGGCGCCTAGTTCGCCCTGCGGGAAAATGCCCAAAAAAGGGGTGTGCTATAGCCTTGGGGCGTGGGGCTGGCGCACTTCGTCCGCCTTCCTCGGAATGGGCCGAGACTTTGCCCACCCCCTCCCCGCGACAAAAATAGGCCGCGGCCACAGCCGCGCCCAAAAAAGAGCAGCCGAACCCCTTGGCGCCAAGTTCGGTCTGCGGAATAATGCCAAAAAAGGGGGTGGGCTATAGCCTTGGGGTGTGGGGCTGGCGCACTTCGTCCGCCTTCCTCGGAATGGGCCGAGACTTTGCCCACCCCCTCCCCGTGACAAAAATAGGCCGCAGCCACAGCCGCGCCTAAAAAAGAGCAGCCGAACCCCTTGGCGCCAAGTTCGGCCTGCGGAATAATGCCCAAAAAGGGGGTGGGCTATAGCCTTGGGGCGTGGGGCTGGCGCACTTCGTCCGCCGGTCTCGGAATGGGCCGAGACTTTTCCCGCCCCCTTCCCGCGACAAAAATAGACTACGGGCTCAGCCGCGCCCAAAAAAGAGCAGCCGAACCCCTGGGCGCCAAGTTCGTCCTGCGGAAAAATGCCCAAAAAGGGGGTCGGATATGACCTTGGGGCGTGGGGCTGGCGAACTTCGTCCACCGGACTCGGAATGGGCCGAGATTTTTCCCACCCCCTCCTGCGACAAAAATAGGCCGAGGGCACAGCCGCGCCCAATAAAGAGCAGCCGAACCCCTTGGCGCCAAGTTCGTGCTGCGGAAAAATGCCAAAAAGGGGTGTGCTATAGCCTTTGGGCGTGGGGCTGGCGAACCTCGTCCGCCGGACTCGGAATGGGCCAAGACTTTTCCCACCCCCTCCCCGCGACAAAAATAGGCCGCGGGCACCGCCGCGCCCAAAAAAGAGCAGCCGATCCCCTAGGCGCCAAGTTCATCCTGCGGAAAAATGCCCAAAAAAGGCATGTGCTATAGCCTTGGGGCGTGGGGCGGGCGAACTACGTCCGCCGGACTCGGAATGGGCCGAGACTTTTCCCACTCCCTCCCTGCGACAAAAATAACCCGCAGGCACAGCCGCGCCCAAAAAAGACCAGTCGAACCCCTTGGCGCCAAGTTCGTCCAGCGAAAAAGTGCCACAAAAAAGGGGTGTGTTATAGCCTTTGGGCGTGGGGCTGGCGAACTTCGTCCGCCGGACTCGGAATGGGCCGAGACTTTTCCCACTCCCTCCCCATGACAAAAATAGGCCGCAGGCACAGCCGCGCCCAAAGAAGAGCAGTCGAACCCCTTGGCGCCAAGTTCGTCGTGCGAAAAAATGCCACAAAAAAGGCGTGCGCTATAGCCTTGGGGCGTGGGGCGGGCGAACTACGTCCGCCGGACTCAGAATGGGCCGAGGCTTTGACCTCCCCCTCCCCGCGGCAAAAATAGGCCGCGGACACAGCCGCGCCCAAAAAAGAGCAGCCGAACCCCTTGGCGCCAAGTTCGTCATGCGGAAAAATGCGCAAAAAGGGGGTAGGCTATAGGCTTGGGGCGTGGGGCTGGCGAACTTCGTCTGCCTTCCTCGGAATGGGCTGAGACTTTGCCCACCCCCTCCCCGCGACAAAAATAGGGCGCGAGCACAGCCGCGCCCAAAAAAGAGCAGCCGAACCCCTTGGCGCCAAGTTCATCCTGCGGAAAAATGCCCAAAAAGGTGGTGGGCTATAAGCCTTGGGGCGTGGGGCTGACGAACTTCGTCCGCCGGACTCGGAATGGGCCGAGACGTTTCCCACCCCCTCCCCGCGACAAAAATAGGCCGCGGGCACAGCCGCGCCCATAAAAGAGCAGCCGATCCCCTTGGCGCCAAGTTCGTCCTGCGGAAAAATGCCCAAAAAAGGGGTGTGCTATAGCCTTTGGGCGTGGGGCTGGCGAACTTCGTCCGCCGGACTCGGAATGGGCCGAGACTTTTCCCACTCCCTCCCCGCGACAAATATAGGCCGGACGCACAGCCGCGCCCAAGAAAGAGCAGTCGAACCCCTTGGCGCCATGTTCGACCTGCGAAAAAATGCCACAAAAAAGGGGTGTGCTATAGCCTTGGGGCGTGGGGTGGGCGAACTATGTCCGCTGAACTCAGAATGGGCCGAGGCTTTGACCACCCCCTCCACGTGACAGAAATAGGCCGCGGACACAGCCGCGTCCAAAAAAGAGCAGCCGAACCCCTTGGCGCCAAATTCGCCCTGCGGAAAAATGCCTAAAAAAGGGGTGGGCGATAGCCTTTGGGCGTGGGGCTGGCGAACTTCGTCCGCCTGCCTCAGAATGGGCCGAGACTTTGCCCACCAACTCCCCGCGACAAAAATAGGCCACGGGCACAGCCGCGCCCAAAAAAGAGCAGCCGAACCCCTTGGCGCCAAGTTCGTCCTGCGGAAAAATGCCCAAAAAAGGGGTGTGCTATAGCCTTTGGGCGTGGGGCCGGCAAAGTTCCTCCGCCTTGCTCGGAATTGGCCGAGCCTTTTCCCACCCTCTCCCCACGCCAAAAATAGGCCGCGGGCACAGCCGCGCGCAAAAACGAGCAGCTGCACCCCTTGGCGCCAAGTTCGTCCTGCAGAAAAATGCCCAAAAAGGAGGTGGGCTATAGCCTGGGGGCGTGGGGCTGGCGAACTTCGTCCGCCTTACGCGGAATGGGCCGAGACTTTGCCCACCCCCTCCCTGAGGAAAAAATAGGCGGCGGCACAGCCGCGCCCAAAAAAGAGCAGCCGAACCCCTTGGCGCCAAGTTCGTCCTGCGGAAACATGCCCAAATAGGGGGTGGGCTACATAGCCTTGGGGCGTGGGGCGGGCGAACTTTGTCCGCCGGAGTCGGAATGGGTCGAGACTTTGCCCACCCCCTCCCCACGACAAAAATAGGCCGCGGACACAGCCGCGCCCAAAAAAGTTCAGCCGAACCCCTTGGCGCCAAGTTCGTCCTGCGAAAAAATGCCCAAATAGGGGGTGGGCTATAGACTTGGGGCGTGGGGCTGGCTAACTTCGTCCGCCGGACTCGGAATGGGTCGAGACTTTGCCCACCCCCTCCCCGCGACAAAGATAGGCCGTGGACACACCCGCGCCGAAAAAAGGGCAGCCGAACCCCTTGGCGCCAAGTTCGTCCTGCGGAAAAATGCCCACAAAGGGGGTGGGCTATAGCCCTGGGGCGTGGGGCCGGCGAACTCCGTCCGCCGGACTCGGAATGGGTCGAGACTTTGCCCACTCCCTCCCCGTGACAAAAATAGGCGGCAGGCACAGCCGCGCCCAAAGAAGAGCAGTCGAACCCCTTGGCGCCAAGTTCGTCGTGCGAAAAAATGCCACAAAAAAGGCGTGCGCTATAGCCTTGGGGCGTGGGGCGGGCGAACTACGTCCGCCGGACTCAGAATGGGCCGAGGCTTTGGCCACCCCCTCCCGGCAACAAAAATAGGCCGCGGACACAGCCGCGCCCAAAAAAGAGCAGCCGAACCCCTTGGCGCCAAGTTCGTCATGCGGAAAAATGCCCAAAAAGGGGGTAGGCTATAGCCTTGGGGCGTGGGGCTGACGAACTTCGTCCGCCTGACTCGGAATGGGCCGAGACGTTTCCCACCCCCTCCCCGCGACAACAATAGGCCGCGGGCACCGCCGCACCCAAAAAAAGAGCTGCCGAACCCCTTGACTCCAAGTTCGTCCTGCGGAAAAATGCCCAAATAGGGGGTGGGCTAGAGCCTTGGGGCGTGGGGCTGGCGAACTTCGTCCTCCGGACTCGGAATGGGTCGAGTCCTTGCCCACTCCCTCCCCGCGACAAAACTAGGCCGCGGACACAGCCGCGCCCAAAAAATAGCAGCCGAACCCGTTGGCGCCATGTTCGTCCTGCAGGATAAAGCCCAAAAAGGGAGTGGGCTATAGCCTTCGGGCGTGGGGCTGGCGAACTTCGTCCGCTGGACTCGGAATGGGCCGAGACTTTTTCCACCCCCTCCCCGCGACAAAAATAGGCCGCGGGCAAATCCGCGCCAAAAAAAGAGCAGCCGAACCCCTTGGCGCCAAGTTCGTCCGGCGGAAAAATGCCCAAAAAAGGGGTGTGCTATAGCCTTGGGGCGTGGGGCAGCCGAAGTTCGTCCGCCGGACTCGGAATGGGCCGATACTTTTCCCACCACGCTCCACGACAAAAATAGGCTGCGGGCACAGCCGCGCCCAAAAAAGAGCAGCCAAAGGCCTTGGCGCCAAGTTCGTCCCGCGGAAAAATGCCCAAAAAAGGGGTGGGCTATAGCCTTGGGGCATGGGGCTGGCGAACTTCACCCGCCGGACTCGGAATGTGCCAAGACTTTACCCTGCCCCTCCGCTCGACAAAAATAGGCCCCGGGCACAGCCGTGCCCAAAAAAGAGCAGCCGAACCCGTTAGCGCCAAGTTCGTCCTGCGGAAAAATGCACAAAAAGGCGGTGGGCTATAACCTTGGGGCGTGGGGCCGGCAAAGTTCGTCCGCCGGACTCAGAATGGGCCGAGGCTTTTCCCACTCCCTCCCCGTGACAAAAATAGGCCGCACGCACAGCGGCGCCCAAGAAAGAGCAGTCGAACCCCTTGGCGCCAAGTTCGACCTGCGAAAAAATGCCACAAAAAAGGGGTGTGCTATAGCCTTGGGGCGTGGGGTGGGCGAACTATGTCCGCTGAACTCAGAATGGGCCGAGGCTTTGACCACCCCCTCCCCATGACAGAAATAGGACGCGGACACAGCCGCGCCCAAAAAAGAGCAGCCGAACCCCTTGGCGCCAAATTCGTCCTGCGGAAAAATGCCCAAAGAGGGGGTGGGCTATAGCCTTGGGGCGTGGGGCGGGCGAACTACGTCCGCCGGACTCAGAATGGGCCGAGGCTTTGGCCACCCCCTCCCGGCAACAAAAATAGGCCGCGGACACAGCCGCGCCCAAAAAAGAGCAGCCGAACCCCTTGGCGCCAAGTTCGTCATGCGGAAAAATGCCCAAAAAGGGGGTAGGCTATAGCCTTGGGGCGTGGGGCTGACGAACTTCGTCCGCCTGACTCGGAATGGGCCGAGACGTTTCCCACCCCCTCCCCGCGACAACAATAGGCCGCGGGCACCGCCGCACCCAAAAAAAGAGCTGCCGAACCCCTTGACTCCAAGTTCGTCCTGCGGAAAAATGCCCAAATAGGGGGTGGGCTAGAGCCTTGGGGCGTGGGGCTGGCGAACTTCGTCCTCCGGACTCGGAATGGGTCGAGTCCTTGCCCACTCCCTCCCCGTGACAAAAATAGGCCGCACGCACAGCGGCGCCCAAGAAAGAGCAGTCGAACCCCTTGGCGCCAAGTTCGACCTGCGAAAAAATGCCACAAAAAAGGGGTCTGCTATAGCCTTGGGGCGTGGGGTGGGCGAACTATGTCCGCTGAACTCAGAATGGGCCGAGGCTTTGACCACCCCCTCCCCATGACAGAAATAGGACGCGGACACAGCCGCGCCCAAAAAAGAGCAGCCGAACCCCTTGGCGCCAAATTCGTCCTGCGGAAAAATGCCCAAAAAGGGGGTGGGCTATAGCCTTTGGGCGTGGGGCTGGCGAACTTCGTCCGCCTGCCTCGGAATGGGCCGAGACTTTGCCCACCCACTCCCCGCGACAAAAATAGGCCGCGGCACAGCCGCGCCCAAAAGAGAGCAGCCGAACCTCTTGGCGCCAAGTTCGTCCTGCGGAAAAATGCCCAAGAAGGGGGTGGGCTATAGCCTTGGGGCGTGGGGCTGGCGAACTTCGTCCGCCGGACTCGGAATGGGTCGAGACTTTGCCCAACCCCTCCCCGCGACAAAAATAGGCTGCGGACACAGCCGCGCCCAAAATAGAGCAGCCGAACCCCTTGGCCCCAAGTTCGTCCTACGGAAAAATGCCCAAAAAAGGGGTGGGCTATAGCCTTTGGGCGTGGGGCTGGCGAACTTCGTCCGCCTGCCTCGGAATGGGCCGAGACTTTGCCCACCCACTCCCCGCGACAAAAATAGGCCGCGGCACAGCCGCGCCCAAAAAAGAGCAGCCGAACCCCTAGGTGGCTAGTTCATCCTGCGGAAAAATTCCCAAAAAGGGGGTGGGCTATAGCCTTGGGGCGTCGGGCGGGCGAACTTCGTCCGCCGGACTCGGAATCGGCCAAGACTCTTCCCACCCCCTCCCCGCTACAAAAGTAGGCCGTGGGCACAGCCGCGCCCAAAAAAGAGCAGCCGAACCCCTTGGCCCCAAGTTCGTCCTACGGAAAAATGCCCAAAAAAGGGGTGTGCTATAGCGTTTGGGCGTGGGGCCGGCAAAGTTCATCCGCCTTCCTCGGAACGGGCCGAGAGTTTGCCCACCCCGCCCCCCGCGACAAAAATAGGCCGCGGCCACAGCCGCGCCCAAAAAAGAGCAGCCGAACCCCTTGGCACCATGTTCGTCCAGCGGAAAAATGCCCAAAAAGGGGGTGGGCTATATAGCCTTGGGGCGTGGGCGGGCGAACTTCGTCCACCGGACTCGGAATGGGCCGAGACTTATCCCACCCCCTCCCCACGTCAAAAATAGGCCGTGGGCAAAGTCGCGCCCAAAAAAGCGCAGCTGAACCCCTTGGCGCCAAGTTCTCCTGCGGAAAAATGCCCGAAAAAGGGGTGTGCTATAGCCTATGGGCGTGGGGCCGGTGAACGTCGTCCGCCTTCCTCGGAATGGGCCGAGACTTTGGCCACCCCCTTCCCGTGCCAAAAATAGACCGCATGCACAGCCGCGCCCAAAAAAGAGCAGCCGAACCCCTGGGCGCCAAGTTCGTCCTGCGGGAAAATGCCCAAAATAGAGGTGGGCGATAGCCTTGGGGCATGGGGCGGGCGAACATCGTCCGCCGGACTCGGAATGGGCCAAGACCTTTCCCACCCCCTCCCCGCGACAAAAATAGGCCGCGGGCACAGCCGCGCCCAAAAAAGAGCAGCCGAACCTCTTGGCGCCAAGTTCGTCCTGCGGAAAAATGCCCAAGAAGGGGGTGGGCTATAGCCTTGGGGAGTGGGGCGGGCGAACTTCGTCCGCCGGACTCTGAAATGGTCGAGACTTTGATCCCCCTTCCCCGTGACAATAATAGGCGGCGGGCACAGCCGCGCCCAAAAAATAGCAGCCGAACCCGTTGGCGCCATGTTTGTCCTGCAGGATAAAGCCCAAAAAGGGGGTGGGCTATAGCCTTCGGGCGTGGGGCTGGCGAACTTCGTCCGCCGGACTCGGAATGGGCCAAGGCTTTTCCCACCCCCTCCCCGCGACAAAAATAGGCCGCGGGCACAGCCGCGCACAAAAAGGAGCAGCCGAACCCCTTGGCGCCAAGTTCGTCCTGCGGAAAAATGCCCAAAAAAGGATTGTGCTACTGCCATTGGGCGTGGGGCCGGCAAAGTTCATCCGCCTTCCTCGGAATGGGCCGAGACTTTGCCCACCCCCTCCCCTCGCCAAAAATAGGCCGGCGCACAGCCGTGCCCAAAAAAGAGTAGCCGAACCCCTTGGCGCCAAGTTCGTCCTGCGGAAAAATGCCCAAGAAGGGGGTGGGCTATAGCCTTTGGGAGTGGGGCGGGCGAACTTCGTCCGCCGGACTCTGAAATGGTCGAGACTTTGACCCCCCTTCCCCGCGACAATAATAGGTGGCGGGCACAGCCGCGCCCAAAAAATAGCAGCCGAACCCGTTGGCGACATGTTCGTCCTGCAGGATAAAGCCCAAAAAGGGGGTGGGCTATAGCCTTCGGGCGTGGGGCTGGCGAACTTCGTCCGCTGGACTCGGAATGGGCCGAGACTTTTTCCACCCCCTCCCCGCGACAAAAATAGGCCGCGGGCAAATCCGCGCCAAAAAAAGAGCAGCCGAACCCCTTGGCGCCAAGTTCGTCCGGCGGAAAAATGCCCAAAAAAGGGGTGTGCTATAGCCTTGGGGCGTGGGGCAGCCGAAGTTCGTCCGCCGGACTCGGAATGGGCCGATACTTTTCCCACCACGCTCCACGACAAAAATAGGCCGCGGGCACAGCCGCGCCCAAAAAATAGCAGCCAAAAGCCTTGGCGCCAAGTTCGTCCCGCGGAAAAATGCCCACAAAAGGGGTGGGCTATAGCCTTGGGGCGTGGGGCTGGCGAACTTCACCCGCCGGACTCGGAATGTGCCGAGACTTTACCCTCCCCCTCCGCACGACAAAAATAGGCCGCGGGCACAGCCGTGCCCAAAAAAGAGCAGCCGAACCTGTTAGCGCCAAGTTCGTCCTGCGGAAAAATGCCCAAATAGGCGGTGGGCTATAGCCTTGGGCCGTGGGGCCGGCAAAGTTCGTCCGCCGGACTCGGAATGGGCCGAGACTTTTCCCACCCCCTCCCCGCGACAAAAATAGGCCGCGGGCACAGCCGCGCCCAAAAAAGAGCAGCCGAACCCCTTGGCGCCAAGTTCGTCCTACGGAAAAATGCCCAAAAAGGGGGGGGGGGCTATAGCCATGGGGCGTGGGGCAGGCGAACTTCGTCCGCCTTACTCGGAATGGGCCGAGACTTTCCCACCCGCTCCCCACGAAACAAAATAGGCCGCGGGCATAGCCACGCCCAAAAAAGAGCTGCCGAACCCCTTGGCGCCATGTTCGTCCTGCGGAAAAATGCCCAAAAAAGGGGTGTGCTAAAGCCTTTGAGCGTGGGGCCGGCAAAGTTCATCCGCCTTCCTCGGAATGGGCTGAGATTTTGACCACCCTCTCCCCGCGCCAAAAATAGGCCGCATGCACAGCCGCGCCCAAAATAGGCCGCAGGCACAGCCGTGCCCAAAAAAGAGCAGCCGAAGGCCTTGGCGCCAATTTCCTCCGGCGGAAAAATGCCCAAAAAAGGGGTGGGCTATAGCCTTGGGGCGTGGGGATGGCAAACTACGTCCGCCGGACTCGGAATGGGCCAAGACTTTTCCCACCCCCTCCCCGCGAGAAAAATAGGCCGCGGGCACAGCAGCGCCCAAAAAAGAGCAGCTGAACCCCTTGGCGCCAAGTTCGTCATGCGGAAAAATGCCCAAAAAAGGGGTGGGCTATAGCCTTGGGGCGTGGGGCTGGCGAACTTCATCCGCCGGACTCGGAATGTGCCGGGACATTACCCTCCCCCTCCGCACGATAAAAATAGGCCGTGGACACAGCCGCGCCCAAAAAAGAGCAGCCAAACCCCTTGGCGCCAAGTTCGTCCTGTGGAAAATTGCCCAAAAAAGGGGTGTGCTATAGCCTTTGGGCGTAGGGCCGGCAAAGTTCATCCGCAATCCTCAGAATGGGCCGAGACTTTGGCCACCCCCTCCCCGCGCCAAAAATAGGCCACGGGCACAGCCGCACCCAAAAAAGAGCAGCCGGACCACTTAGCGCCAAGTTCGTCCTGCGGAGAAATGCCCAAAAAAGGGGTGGGCTATAGCCTTGGGGCGTGGGGCGGGCGAACTTCGTCCGCCGGACTCGGAATGGGCCGAGACTTTGCCCACCCCCTCCCCACGACAAAAATAGGCCGCGGCCACAGCCGCGCCCAAAAAAGAGCAGCCGAACCCCTTGGCGCCAAGTTCGTCCTGCGGAAAAATGCCCAAAAAAAGGGTGGGCTATAGCCTTGGGGCGTGGGGCTGGCGAACTTCGTCCGCCGGACTCGGAATGTCCCGAGACTTTGCCAACGCCCTCCCTGCGAATAAAATAGGCCGCGGGCACAGCCGCGCCCAAAAAACAGCAGCCGAACCCCTTGGCGCCAAGTTCGTCCAGCGGAAAAATGCCCCAAAAGGGGGTGGGCTATAGCCTTCGGGCGTGGACCTGGCGAACTTCGTCCGCCGGACTCGGAATGGGCTGAGACTTTTCCCACCCCCTCCCCGCGACAACAATAGGCCGCGGGCACAGCCGCACCCAAAAAAGAGCAGCTGGACCACTTGGCGCCAAGTTCGTCCTGCGGAGAAATGCCCAAAAAACGGGTGTGCTATAGCCTTGGGGCGTGGGGCTGCTGAAGTTCGTCCGCCAGACTCGGAATAGGTCGAGACTTTGCCCACCCCCTCCCCGTGACAAAAATAGGCCACGGGCACAGCCGCGCCTAAAAAAGAGCAGCCGAACCCCTTGGCGCCAAGTTCGTCCTGCGGAAAAATGCCCAAAAAACGGGTGGGCTATAGCCCTGGGGCGTGGGGCTTGCGCAATTCGTCCGCCAGAATCGGAATGGCCCGAGACATTGCCCACACCCTCCCCGTGAAAAAAATAGGCCGCGGGCACAGCCGCGCCCCAAAAAGAGCAGCCGATCAACTTGGCGCCAAGTTCGTCCAGCGGAAAAATGCCCAAAAAGGGGGTGGGCTATAGCCTTGGGGCGTGGGGCTGGCGAACTTCGTCCGCCATCCTCGGAATTGGCCGAGACATTGCCCACACCCTCCCCGCTAAAATAATAGGCCGTGGGCACAGCCGCGCCCAAAAAAGAGCAGCCGAAACCCTTGGCGCCAAGTTCGTCCAGCGGAAAAATGCGCAAAAAGGGGGTGGGCTATAGCCTTGGGGCGTGGGGCTGGCGAACTTCGTCCGCCATCCTCGGAATTGGCCGAGACATTGCCCACACCCTCCCCGCTAAAATAATAGGCCGTGGGCACAGCCGCGCCCAAAAAAGAGCTGCTGAAACCCTTGGCGCCAAGTTCGTCCTGCGGAAAAATGCCCAAAAAAGGGGTGGGCTAGAGCCCTGGGGCGTGTGGCTGGCGAAGTATGTCCGCCTTCCTCGGAATGGGCCGAGACATTGCCCACCCCCTCCCCGTTACAAAAATAGGCCGCGGGCACAGCCGCGCCCTAAAAACAGCAGCCGAACCCCTTGGCGCCAAGTTCCTCCGGCGGAAAAATGCCCAAAAAAGGGGTGGGCTATAGCCTTGGGGCGTGGGGCTGGCGCAATTCGTCCGCCAGACTCGGAATGGGCCGAGACTTTGCCCGCACCCTCCCCGTAAAAAACAATAGGCCGCGGGCACAGCCGCGCCCAAAAAAGAGCAGCCGGTCCCCTTGGCGCCAAGTTCGTCCAGCGGAAAAATGCCCAAAAAGGGGGTGGGCTATAGCCTTGGGGCGTGGGGCTGGCGAACTCCGTCCGCCCTCCTCGGAATTGGCCGAGACTTTGCCCACACCCTCCCCGCCAAAAAAATAGGCCGTGGGCACAGCCGCGCCCAAAAAAGAGCAGCCGACCCCTTGGCGCCAAGTTCGTCCTGGGGAAAAATGCCCAAAAAGGGGGTGGGCTATAGCCTTGGGGCGTGGGGCGGGCAAAGTTCATCCGCCTTCCACGGAATGGGGCGAGACTTTGGCCACCCCCTCCCCGCACAAAAAATAGGCCGCGGGCACAGCCGCGCCCAAAAAAGAGCAGCCGAACCCTTTGCACCAAGTTCGTCCTGCGGAAAAAAGCCCAGAAAAGGGGTGTGCTATAGCCTTGGGGCGTGGGGCTGCCGAAGTTCGTTTGCCGGACTCACAACAGGCTGAGACTTTTCCCACACCCTCCCCATGATAAAATTAGGCAGCGGGCACAGCCGCGCCTAAAAAAGAGCAACCGAACCCCTTGGCGCCAAGTTCGTCCTGCGGAAAAATGCCCAAAAAAGGGGTGGGCTATAGCCTTGGGGAGTGGGGCTGGCGAACTTCGTCCGCCGGACTCGGAATGGGCCGAGACTTTGTCACCCCCTCCCCGTGACAAAAATAGTCCGCGGGCACAGCCGCGCCCAAAAAAGAGCAGCCGAACCCCTTGGCGCCAAGTTCGTCCCGCGGAAAAATGCCCAAAAAGGGGGTGGGCTATAGCCTTGGGGCGTGGGGCTGGCGAACTTCGTCCGCCTTCCTCGGAGTGGGCAGAGACTTTGCCCAACCCCCTCCTCGCGACAAAAATAGGCCGCGGGCACAGCCGCGCCCAAAAAAGAGTAGCCGAACCCCTTGGCGACAAGTTCGTCCTGCGGAAAAATGCCCAGAAAGGCGGTGGGCTATAGCCTTTGGGCATGGGGCTGGCGATCTTCGTCCGCCGGACTCGCAATGGGCCGAGACTTTGGCTATCGCCGCAACAAAAATAGGCCGCGGGCATAGCCGCGCCCAAAAAAGAGCAGCCGAACCCCTGGGCGCCAATTTCGTCCTGCGGAAAAATGCCCAAAAAGGGGGTGGGCTATAACCTTGGGGCGTGGGGCTTGCGAACTTCGTCCGTCGGACTCGGAATGGGCCGAGACTTTTCCCACACCCTCCCCATGATAAAATTAGGCAGCGGGCACAGCCGCGCCTAAAAAAGAGCAACCGAACCCCTTGGAGCCAAGTTCGTCCTGCGGAAAAATGCCCAAAAAAGGGGTGGGCTATAGCCTTGGGGAGTGGGGCTGGCGAACATCGTCCGCCGGACTCGGAATGGGCCGAGACTTTGCCACCCCCTCCCCGCGACAAAAATAGTCCGCGGGCACAGCCGCGCCCAAAAAAGAGCAGCCGAACCCCTTGGCGCCAAGTTCGTCCCGCGGAAAAATGCCCAAAAAGGGGGTGGGCTATAGCCTTGGGGCGTGGGGCTGGCGAACTTCGTCCGCCTTCCTCGGAGTGGGCAGAGACTTTGCCCAACCCCCTCCTCGCGACAAAAATAGGCCGCGGGCACAGCCGCGCCCAAAAAAGAGCAGCCGAACCCCTTGGCGACAAGTTCGTCCTGCGGAAAAATGCCCAGAAAGGCGGTGGGCTATAGCCTTTGGGGGTGGGGCTGGCGAGCTTCGTCCGCCGGATTCGCAATGGGCCGAGACTTTGGCTATCGCCGCAACAAAAATAGGCCGCGGGCATAGCCGCGCCCAAAAAAGAGCAGCCGAACCCCTGGGCGCCAATTTCGTCCTGCGGAAAAATGCCCAAAAAAGGGGTGGGCTATAGCCTTGGGGAGTGGGGCTGGCGAACTTCGTCCGCCGGACTCGGAATGGGCCGAGACTTTGCCACCCCCTCCCCGCGACAAAAATAGTCCGCGGGCACAGCCGTGCCCAAAAAAGAGCAGCCGAACCCCTTGGCGCCAAGTTCGTCCCGCGGAAAAATGCCCAAAAAGGGGGTGGGCTATAGCCTTGGGGCGTGGGGCCAGGAAAGTTCATCCGCCTTCCTTGGAATGGGCCGAGACTTTGGCCACCCTCTCCCCGCACCAAAAATAGGCCGTGGGCACTGCCGCACCAAAAAAGAGCAGCCGAACCCGTTGGCGCCGTGTTCGTCCTGTGGAAAAATACCCAAAAAAGGGGTGGGCTATAGCCTTGGGGCGTGAGGCTGGCGCACTTCGTCCGCCGGACTCGGAATGTGCCGAGACTTTGCCCACCCCCTCTCCGCAACAAAAGTAGTGCGCGGGCACAGCCGCGCCCAAAAGGGATCAGCCGAACCCCTTGGCGCCAAGTTCTTCCTGTGGAAAAATGCCCAAAAAAGGGGTGTGCTATAGCCTTGGGGCGTGGTGCGGGCGGACTTCGTCCGCCGGACTCAGAATGGGCCGAGAATTTGCCCACCCCCTCACCGTGACAAAAATAGGCCGCGGGCACAGCCGCGCCCAAAAAAGAGCAGCCGAACCCCTTGGGGCCAAGTTCGTCCTGCTGAAAAATGCCCAAAAAAGGGGTGGGCTATAGCCTTGGGGCGTGGTGCGGGCGGACTTCGTCCGCCGGACACAGAATGGGCCGAGAATTTGCCCACCCCCTCACCGTGACAAAAATAGGCCGCGTGCACAGCCGCGCCCAAAAAAGAGCAGCCGAACCCCTTGGCGCCAAGTTCGTCCTGCGGAAAAATGCCCAAAAAAAGGGTGGGCTATAGCCTTGGGGCGTGCGACTGGCGAACTTCGTCCGCCGGACTCGGAATGGGCCGAGACTTTTCCCACCGCCTCCCCTCGACAAAAATAGGCCGCAGGCACAGCCGCGCCCAAAAAAGAGCAGCCGAACCCCTTGGCGCCAAGTTCGTCCTGTGGAAAAATGCCCAAAAAGGCGGTGGGCTATAGCCTTGGGGAGTGGGACTGGCGAACTTCGTCCACCGGACTTGGAATGGGCCCACACATTCCCCATCCCCTCCCCGCGACAAAAATAGGCCGCGGGCACAGCCGCGCCTAAAAAAGAGCAGCCGAACCCCTTGGCGCAAAGTTCGTCCTGCGGAAAAATACCCAAAAAAGGGGTAGGCCATAGCCTTGGGGCGTGGGGCGGGCGAACTTCATCCGCCTTCCTTGGAATGGGCCGAGACTTTGGCCACCCCCTCCCCGTGACAAAAATAGGGCGCGGCTGCAGCCGAACCCCTTGGCGCCAAGTTCGTCCTGCGGAAAAAAGCCCAAAAAAGGGGTGTGCTAAAGCCTTTGGGCGTGGGGCCGGCAAAGTTCATCCGCCTTCCTCGGAATGGGCCGAGACTTTGGTCACCCCCTCCCCGCGACAAAAATAGGATGCGGGCACAGCCGCACCGAAAAAAGAGCAGCCGAACCCCTTGGCGCCAAGTTCGTCCAGCGGAAAAATGCCCAAAAAGGGGGTAGGCTATAGCCTTTGGGCGTGGGGCCGGCAAAGTTCGTCCGCCTTCCTCGGAATGGGCCGAGACTTTGGCCACCCCCTCCCCGCGACAAAAATAGGCCGCGGTCACAGCCGCGCCCAAAAAAGAGTTGCCGAACCCCTTGCTGCCAAGTTCGTCCTGCGGCAAAATGCCCAAAAAAGGGGTGTGCTATAGCCTTTGGGCGTGGGGCCGGTAAAGTTCATCCGCCTTCCTCGGAATGCGCCGAGACTTTTCCCACCCCCTCCCCGAGACAAAAATAGGCCGCGGGCACAGCCGCGCCCAAAAAAGAGCAGCCGATCCCCTTGGCGCCAAGTTCGTCCTGCGGAAAAATGCCCAAGAAAGGGGCATGCTATAGCCTTGGGGCGTGGGGTGGGCGAACTTCGTCCGCCTTCCTTTGAATGGGCCGAGACTTTGACAACCCCCTCCCCACACCAAAAATAGGACGCGGGCACAGCCGCGAACAAAAAAGAGCAGCCGAACCCCTTGGCGCCAAGTTCGTCCTGCGGAAAAATGCCCAAAAAAGGGGTGGGCTATTGCCTTGGGGCGTGGGGCTGCCGAACTTCGTCCACCTTCCTCGGAATGGGCCGAGACTGTGTCCACCCCCTCCTCGCGACAAAAATAGGCCGCGGGCAGAGCCGCGCCAAAAAAAGAGCAGCCGAACCCCGTGGCGCCAAGTTCGACCTGCGGAAAAATGTCCAAAAAAGGGGTATGCTTTAGCCTTTGGGTGTGGGGCCGGCGAACTTCGTCCGCCTTCGTCGGAATGGGCCGAGACTTTTCCCACCCCCTCCCCGCGCCAAAAATAGACCGTGGGCACAGCTGCGCCCAAAAAAGAGCAGCCGAAACCCTTGGCGCCAAGTTCGTCCTGCGGAAAAATGCCCAAAAAGGGGGTGGGCTACAGCCTTCGGGCGTGGGGTGGGCGAAGTTCGTCCGCCTTCCTTTGAATGGGCCGAGACTTTGGCCACCCCCTCCCCACACCAAAAATAGGACGCGGGCACAGCCGCGCACAAAAAAGAGCAGCCGAACCCCTTGGCACCAAGTTCGTCCTGCGGAAAAATGCCCAAAAAAGGGGTGGGCTATTGCCTTGGTGCGTGGGGCTGCCGAACTTCGTCCGCCTTCCTCGGAATGGGCCGAGACTGTGTCCACCCCCTCCCCGCGACAAAAATAGGCCGCGGGCAGAGCCGCGCCAAAAAAAGAGCAGCCGAACCCCGTGGCGCCAAGTTCGACCTGCGGAAAACTGTCCAAAAAAGGGGTGTGCTATAGCCTTTGGGTGTGGGGCCGGCGAACTTCGTCCGCCTTCGTCGGAATGGGCCGAGACTTTGGTCACCCCCTCCCCGCGACAAAAATAGGCCGCGGGCACAGTCGCACCAAAAAAAGAGCAGCCGAACCCCTTGGCGCCAAGTTCGTCCTGCGGAAAAATGCCCAAAAAAGGGGTGGGCTATTGCCTTGGGGCGTGGGGCTGCCGAACTTCGTCCGCCGGACTCGGAATGGGCCGAGAATTTGCCCACCCCCTCCCCGCGACAAAACTAGGCCCCGGGCACAGCCGCGGCCAAAAAAGAGCAGCCAAACCCCTTGGTGGCATGTTCGTCCTGCGTAAAAATGCCCAAAAAAGGGGTGTGCTATAGCCTTTGGGCGTGGGGCCGGCGCACTTCGTCCGCCTTCCTCGGAATGGGCCGAGACTGTGTCCACCCCCTTCCCGCGACAAAAATAGGCCGCGGGCAGAGCCGCGCCAAAAAAAGAGCAGCCGAACCCCTTGGCGCCAAGTTCGTCCGGCGGAAAAATGCCCGAAAAAGGGGTGTGGTATAGCCTTCGGGCGTGGGGCTGGCGAACTTCGTCCGCCGGACTCCAAATGGGCCGAGACTTTTCCCACCCCCTCTCCACGACAAAAATAGGCCACGGGCACAGCCGCGCCCAAAAAAGAGTAGCCGAACCCCTTGGCGGCAAGTTCGTCCTTCGGAAAAATGCCCAAAAAGGGGGTGGGATATTGCCTTGGGGCGTGGGGCTGGCGAACTTCGTCCGCCGGACTCGGAATGGGCGGACACTTTTCCCACCCCCTCCCCGCGATAAACATAGGCCGCGGGCACAGCCGCGCCCAAAAAAGAGCAGCCGAACCACTTGGCGCCAAGTTCGTCCAGCGGAAAAATGCCTAAAAAGGGGGTGGGCTATAGCCTTGGGGCGTGGGGCTGGCGAACTTCGTCCTCCTTCCTTGGAATGGACCGAGACTTTGCCCACCCCCTCCCCGCAACAAAAATAGGCAGCGGGCACAGCCGCGCCCAAAAAAGAGCAGCTGAACCCCTTGGCGCCAAGTTCGTCCTGCGGAAAAATGCCCAAAAAGGGGGTGGGCTGTAGCCTGGGGGCGTGGGGCTGGCGAACCACATCCGCCGGACTCGGAATGGGCCAAGACTTTCCCCCCCCCCCTCCCCATGACAAAAATAGGCAGCGGGCGCAGCCGCGCCCAAAAAAGAGGAGCCGAACCCCTTGGCCCCAAGTTCGTCCTGCGGCAAAATGCCCAAAAAAGGGGTGGGCTATAGCCTTGGGGCGTGGGGCTGGCGAACTTCGTCCGCCTGACTCGGAATTGGCCGAGATTTTTCCCACCCCCTCCCCACGACGAAAATTGGCCGCGGGCACAGCCACGCCACAAAAAGAGCAGCCGAACCCCTTGGCGGCAAGTTTGTCCAGCGGAAAAATGCCCAAAAAAGGGGTGGGCTATAGCCTGGGGCGTGGGGCTGGCGAACATCGTCCGCCTTCCTCGGAATGGGCCGAGACATTGACCACCCCCTCCCCGCGACAAATATAGGCCGCGGGCACAGCCGCACCCAAAAAAGAGCAGCCGAACCCGTTGGCGCCAAGTTCGACCTGTGGAAAAATGTCCAAAAAAGGGGTGGGCTATAGCCTTGGGGCGTTGGGCTGGCGATCATCGTCCGCCGGACTCGGAACGGGCCGAGACTTTTCCCACCCCCTCCCCACGGCAAAAATAGGCCGCGGGGGCAGCCGCGCCCAAAAATTGCTGCCGAACCCGTTGGCGCCAAGTTCATCCTGCTGAAAAATGCCCGAAAAGGGGATGGGCCATAGCCTTGGGGCGTGGGGCCGGTGAATTTCGTCCGCCGGACCCGGAATGGGCCGAGGCTTTGGCCACCCCCTCGCCGTGACAAAAATAGGCCGCGGGCACAGCCGCGCCCAAAAAAGAGCAGCCGAAACCCTTGGCGCCAAGTTCGTGCTGCGGAAAAATGCCCAAAAAGGGGGTGGGCGACAGCCTTCGGGTGTGGGGTGGGCGAACATCGTCCGCCTTCCTCGGAATGGACCGAGACATTGACCACCCCCTCCCCGCGACAAAAATAGGCCACGGGCACAGCCGCACCCAAAAAAGAGCAGCCGAACCCCTTGGCGCCAAGTTCTTCCTGCGGAAAAATGCCCAAAAAAGGGGTGGGCTATAGCCTTGGGGCGTGGGGCTGGCGAACTTCGTCCGCCAGAGTCGGAATGTGCCGAGACTTTGCCCACCCCCTCCCCGCGACAAAAATAGGCCGCGGGCACAGCTGCGCCCAAAAAAGAGCAGCCGAACCCCTTGGCGCCACGTTCGTCCTGCAGAAAAATGCACAAAAAGGGGGTGGGCTATAGCCTTGGGGCGTGGGGCGGGCGAACTTCATCCGCCGGACTCGGAATGGGCCGAGGCTTTTCCCACCCCCTCCCCGCGCAAAAAACAGGCTGCGGGCACAGCCGCACCCAAAAAACAGCAGTCGAACCCCTTGGCGCCAAGTTCGTCCGGCGGAAAAATGCCCAAAAAATGGGTGTGCTATAGCCTCGGGGCGTGGGGCGGGCAAACTTCGTCCGCCGGACTCGGAATGCGCCGAGACATTGGCCACCCCCTCCCCGTGAGAAAAATAGGCCGTGGGCACAGCCGCGCCCAAAAAAGAGCAGCCGAACCCCTTGGCGCCAAGTTCGTCCTGCGGAAAAATGCCCAAAAAGGGGTCGGCTATAGCCTTGGGGCGTGGGGCTGGCGAACTTCGTCCGTCAGACTCGGAATAAGCCAAGACTTTCCCCACCCCCTCCCCGTGACAAAAATAGGCCGCGGTTACAGCGGCGCCCAAAAAGGAGTAGCCGAACCCCTTGGCACCAAGTTCGTCCTTCGGAAAAATGCCCAAAAAGTTAATGGGCTATAGCCTTGGGGCGTGGGGCCGGCGCACTTCGTCTGCCAGACTCGGAAGGGGCCGAGGCTTTGCCCACCCCCTCCCCGCGACAAAAATAGGCCGCGGGCACAGCCGCGCCCAAAAAAGAGCAGCCGAACCCCTTGGCGCCAAGTTCGTCGTGCGGAAAAATGCCTAAAAAAGGGGTGGGCTACAGCCTTGGGGCGTAGGGATGGCGAACTTCGTCCGCCGGGCCCGGAATGGGCCGAGACTTTGCACACCCCCTCCCCACGACAAAAATAGGGCGCGGGCACGGCCGCACCCAAAAAATAACAGCCGAACCCCTTGGCGCCAAGTTCGTCCTGCGGAAAAATGCCCAAAAAAGGGGTGTGCTATGGCCTTGGGGCGTGGGGCTGCCGAAGTTCGTCCGCCGGACTCGGAATGGGCCGAGACGTTTCCCACCCCCTCTCCGCGCCACAAATAGGCCGCGGACACAGCCGCGCCCAAAAAAGAGCTGCCGAACCCCTTGGCACCAAGTTCGTCCTGCGGAAAAATGCCCAAAAAAGGGGTGTGCTATAGCCTTCGGGCGTGGGGCGGGCGAACTTCGTCCACCGGACTCGGAATGGGCCGAACCATTGCCCACCACCTCCCCGTGACCAAAATAGGCCGCGGGCACAGCCGATCCCAAAAAAGAGCAGCCGAACCCCTTGGGGCCAAGTTCGTCCTGCGGAAAAATGCCCAAAAAAGGGGTGGGCTATAGCCTTGGGGCGTAAGGATGGCGAAGTTCGTCCGCCGGGCTCGGAATGGGCCGAGACTTTGCACAACCCCTCCCCGCGACAAAAATAGGCCGCGGGAGCAGCCGCGCCGAAAAAAGAGCAGCCGAACCCCTTGGCGCAAAGCTTGTCCTGCGGAAAAATGCCCGAAAATGGGGTGGGCTATAGCCTTGGGGCGTAGGGATGGCGAACTTCGTCCACGGGCTCGGAATGGGCCGAGACTTTGCCCAACCCCTCCCCGCGACAAAAATAGGCTGCGGGCACGGCCGCACCCAAAAAAGAGCAGCCGAACCCCTTGGCACCAAGTTCGTCCTGTGGAAAAATGCCCAAAAAAGGGGTTTGCTGTAGCCTTGGGGCGTGGGGCTGCCGAAGTTCATCCGCCGGACTCAGAATGCGCCGAGGCCTTTCCCACCCCCTCCCCGTGACAAAAATAGGCCGCAGGCACAGCCACGCCCAAAAAAGAGCAGCCGAGCCCCTTGGTGCCAAGTTCGTCCTGCGGAAAATTGCCCAAAAAGGGGGTGGTCTATAGCCTTGGGGCGTGGGGCTGGCGAACTTCGTCCGCCTTCCTGGGAATGGGCCGAGACTTTGTCCACCCCCTCCCCGCGACAAAAATAGGCCGCGGGCACAGCCGCGCCCAAAAGAGAGCAGCCGAACCCCTTGGCGCAAAGTTCATCCTGCGGAAAAATGCCCAAAAAGGGGGTGAGCTATAGCCTTGGGGCGTCGGCCTGGCGAACTTCGTCTGCCGTACTCGGAATGGGTCGAGACTTTGGCCACCCCCTCCCCGTGCCAAAAATAGGCCGCGAGCACAGCCTCGCCCAAAAAAGAGCAGCCGAACCCCTTGGCACCAAGTTCGTCCTGCGGAAAAATGCCCAAAAAAGGGGTGTGCTATAGCCTTGGGGCGTGGGGCGGGCGAACTTCGTCCGCCGGACTCGGGATGGGCCGAGACTTTGTCCACCCCCTCCCCGTGAAAAAAATAGGCCGCGGGCACAGCCGCGCCCAAAAAAGAGCATCCGAACCCCTTGGCGCCAAGTTCGTGCTGCGGAAAAATGCCCAAAAAGGGGATCGGCTATAGCCTTGGGGCGTGGGGCTGACGAACTTCGTCCGCCGGACTCGGAATGGGCCGGGACTTTTACCACCCCCTCCCCGCGATACAAATAGGCCACGGGCACAGCCGCGACAAAAAGGAGCAGCCGAACCCATTGGCGCCAATTTCGTCCTGCGGGAAAATGCCCAAAAAAGGGGTGGGCTATAGCCTTGGGTCGTAGGGATGGCGAACTTCGTCCACCGGGCTCGGAATGGGCCGAGACTTTGCACACCCCCTCCCCGCGACAAAAATAGGCCGCGGGAGCAGCCGCGCCCAAAAAAGAGCAGCCGAACCCCTTGGCGCCAAGTTCGCCCTGAGGAAAAATGCCCAAAAAAGGGGTGGGCTATAGCCTTGGGGCGTTGGGCTGGCGAACTTCGTCCGCGGTACTCGGAATGGGCCGAGACTTTGGCCACCCCCTCCCCGCGACAAAAATAGGCCGCGGGCACGGCCGTACCCAAAAACTAATAGCCGAACCCCTTGGCGCAAAGTTCGTCCTGCGGAAAAATGCCCGAAAAAGTGGTGGGCTATAGCCTTGGGGCGTGGGGCTGGCGAACTTCGTCCGCCGGACTCGGAATGGGTCGAGACTTTGGCCACCCCCTCTCCGTGCCAAAAATAGGCCGTGGACACAGCCGCGCCCAAAAAAGAGCAGCCGAACCCCTTGGCGCCAAGTTCGTCCTGCGGAAAAATGCCCAAAAAAGGGGTGGGCTATAGCCTTGGGGCGTGGGGTTGACGAACTTCGTCCGCCGGACTCAGAATGGGCCGAGACTTTTACCACCCCCTCCCTGAGACAAAAATAGGCCACGGGCACAGCCGCGTCCAAAAAGGAGCAGCCGAACCCCTTGGCGCCAAGTTCGTCCTGCGGAAAACTGCCCAAAAATGGGGTGGGCTATAGCCTTGGGGCGTGGGGCTGGCGAACTTCGTCCGCCTTCCCCGGAATGGGCCGAGACTTTGCCACCCCCTCCCCGTGACAAAAATAGGCCGCGGGAGCATCCGCGCCCAAAAAAGAGCAGCCGAACCCCTTGGCGCCATGTTCGTCCTGCGGAAAAATGCCCAAAAAAGGGGTGGGCTGTAGCCTTGGGGCGTGGGGCTGGCGAACTTCGTCCGCCTTCCTCAGAATGGGCCGAGACTTTTCCCACCCCCTCCCCACGAAAAAAATAGGCCGTGGGCACAGCCGCGCCGAAAAACGAACAGCCGAACCCCTTGGCGCCAAGTTCGTCCTGCGGAAAAATGCCCAAAAAAGGGGTGGGCTATAGCCTTGGGGTGTGGGGCGGGCGAGCTTCGTCCGCCGGACTCGGAATGGGCTGAGACTTTTTTCCCACCCCCTCCCCGCGACAAAAATATTCCGCGGACACAGCCGCGCCCAAAAGAGAGCAGCCGAACCCCTTGCCGCCAAGTTCGTCCTGCAGAAAAATGCCCAAAAAGGGGGTGAGCTATAGCCTTGGGGCGTGGGCCTGACGAACTTCGTCCGCCTTCCTCGGAATGGGCCGAGACTTTGGCCACCCCCTCCCCGCGACAAAAATAGGCCGCGGGCACGGCCGCGCCCAAAAAATAACAGCCTAACCCCTTGGCGCCAAGTTCGTCCTGCGGAAAAATGCCCAAAAAAGGGGTGTGCTATAGCCTTGGGGCGTGGGGCTGCCGAAGTTCGTCCGCCGGACTCGGAATGGGCCGAGACTTTTCCCACCCCCTCTCCGCGCCAAAAATAGGCCGCGGGCACTGCCGCGCCCAAAAAAGAGCAGCCGAACCCCTTGGCACCAAGTTCGTCCTGTGGAAAAATGCCCAAAAAGGGGTGTGCTATAGCCTTGGGGCGTGGGGCGGGCGAACTTCGTCCGCCGGACTCGGAATGGGCCGAGCCATTGCCCACCACCTCCCCACGACCAAAATAGGCCGCGGGCACCGCCGATCCCAAAAAAGAGCAGCCGAACCCCTTGGCGCAAAGTTCGTCCTGCGGAAAAATGCCCGAAAAAGTGGTGGGCTATAGCCTTGGGGCGTGGGGCTGGCGAACTTCGTCCGCAGTACTCGGAATGGGTCGAGACTTTGGCCACCCCCTACCCGTGCCAAAAATAGGCCGCGGGCACAGCCTCGCCCAAAAAAGAGCAGCCGAACCCCTTGGCACCAAGTTCGTCCTGCGGAAAAATGCCCAAAAAAGGGGTGTGCTATAGCCTTGGGGCGTGGGGCGGGCGAACTTCGTCCGCCGGACTCGGGATGGGCCGAGACTTTGCCCACCCCCTCCCCGTGACAAAAATAGGCCGCGGGCACAGCCGCGCCCAAAAAAGAGCATCCGAACCCCTTGGCGCCAAGTTCGTGCTGCGGAAAAATGCCCAAAAAGGGGATGGGCTATAGCCTTGGGGCGTGGGGCTGACGAACTTCGTCCGCCGGACTCGGAATGGGCCGAGACTTTTTCCACCCCCTCCCCGCGACAAAAATAGGCCACGGGCACAGCCGCGCCCAAAAAGGAGCAGCCGAACCCCTTGGCGCCAAGTTCGTCCTGCGGAAAAATGCCCAAAAAAGGGGTGGGCTATAGCCTTGGGGCGTAGGGATGGCGAACTTCGTCCGCCGGGCTCGAAATGGGCCGAGACTTTGCAAACCCCCTCCCTGCGACAAAAATAGGCCGCGGGAGCAGCCGCACCCAAAAAAGAGCAGCCGAACCCCTTGGCGCCAAGTTCGTCCTGCGGAAAAATGCCCAAAAAGGGGAAGGGCTATGGCCTTGGGGCGCGGGGCTGACGAACTTCGTCCGCCGGACTCGGAATGGGCCGAGACTTTTACCACCCCCTCCCCGCGATACAAATAGGCCACGGGCACAGCCGCGCCCAAAAAGGAGCAGCCGAACCCATTGGCGCCAAGTTCGTCCTGCGGGAAAATGCCCAAAAAAGGGGTGGGCTATAGCCTTGGGGCGTAGGGATGGCGAACTTCGTCCACCGGGCTCGGAATGGGCCGAGACTTTGCACACCCCCTCCCCGCGACAAAAATAGGCCGCGGGAGCAGCCGCGCCCAAAAAAGAGCAGCCGAACCCCTTGGCGCCAAGTTCGCCCTGCGGAAAAATGCCCAAAAAAGGGGTGGGCTATAGCCTTGGGGCGTTGGGCTGGCGAACTTCGTCCGCGGTACTCGGAATGGGCCGAGACTTTGGCCACCCCCTCCCCGCGACAAAAATAGGCCGCGGGCACGGCCGAACCCAAAAAATAACAGCCGAACCCCTTGGCGCAAAGTTCGTCCTGCGGAAAAATGCCCGAAAAAGTGGTGGGCCATAGCCTTGGGGCGTGGGGCTGGCGAACTTCGTCCGCCGGACTCGGAATGGGTCGAGACTTTGGCCACCCGCTCTCCGTGCCAAAAATAGGCCGCGGACACAGCCGCGCCCAAAAAAGAGCAGCCGAACCCTTTGGCGCCAAGTTCGTCCTGCGGAAAACTGCCCAAAAAAGGCGTGGGCTATAGCCTTGGGGCGTGGGGCTGACGAACTTCGTCCACCGGACTCAGAATGGGCCGAGACTTTTACCACCCCCTCCCTGAGACAAAAATAGGCCACGGGCACAGCCGCGTCCAAAAAGGAGCAGCCGAACCCCTTGGCGCCAAGTTCGTCCTGCGGAAAACTGCCCAAAAAAGGGGTGGGCTATAGCCTTGGGGCGTGGGGCTGGCGAACTTCGTCCGCCTTCCTCGGAATGGGCCGAGACTTTGCCACCCCCTCCCCGCGACAAAAATAGGCCGCGGGAGCATCCGCGCCCAAAAAAGAGCAGCCGAACCCCTTGGCGCCAAGTTCGTCCTGCGGAAAAATGCCCAAAAAAGGGGTGGGCTGTAGCCTTGGGGCGTGGGGCTGGCGAACTTCGTCCGCCTTCCTCAGAATGGGCCGAGACTTTTCCCACCCCCTCCCCATGACAAAAATAGGCCGTGGGCACAGCCGCGCCGAAAAAAGAACAGCCGAACCCCTTGGCGCCAAGTTCGTCCTGCGGAAAAATGCCCAAAAAAGGGGTGGGCTGTAGCCTTGGGGCGTGGGGCTGGCGAGCTTCGTCCGCCGGACTCGGAATGGGCTGAGACTTTTTTCCCACCCCCTCCCCGCGACAAAAATAGGCCGCGGACACAGCAGCGCCCAAAAAAGAGCTGCCGAACCCCTTGGCGCCAAGTTCGTCTTGCAGAAAAATGCCCAAAAAGTTGATGGGCTATAGCCTTGCGGCGTGGGACCGGCGCACTTCGTCCGCCAGACTCGGAAGGGGCCGAGGCTTTGCCCACCCCTCCCTGTGACAAAAATAGGCCACGGCCACAGCCGCGCCCAAAAAAGAGCAGCCGAACCGCTTAAAGCCTCGTTCGTCCTGCGGAAAAATGCCCAAAAAGGGGGTGGGCTATAGCCTTGGGGCGTGGGGCTGACGAACTTCATCCGCCTTCCACGGATTGGGCCGAGACTTTGCCCACCCCCTCCCCACGACAAAAGTAGGCCGCGGGCACAGCCGCGCCCAACAAAGAGCAGCCGAACCCCTTGGCGCCAAGTTCGTCCTGCGGAAAAATGCCCAAAAAAGGGGTGTGCCATAGCCTTCGGGCGTGGGGGTGGCGAACTTCGTCCGCCGGACTCGGAATGGGCCGAGACTTTGGCCACCCCCTCCCCGCGACAAAAATAGGACGAGGGCACAACCGCACCCAACGAAGAGCTGCCGAACCCCTTAAAGCCAAGTTCGTCCTGCGGAAAAATGCCCAAAAAGGGGGTGGGCTATAGCCTTGGGGCGTGGGGCTGGCGAACTTCATCCGCCTTCCTCGGAATGGGCCGAGAATTTGCCCACCCCCTCCCCGTGACAAAAATAGGCCGCGGGCACAGCCGCGCCCAACAAAGAGCAGCCGAACCCCTTGGCGCCAAGTTCGTCCTGCGGAAAAATACCCAAAAAAGGGGTATGCTATAGCCTTTGGGCGTGGGGCCGGCGCACTTCGTCCGCCTTCCTCGGAATGGGCCGAGACTTTGGTCACCCCCTCCCCGCTACAAAAATCGGCCGCGGGCGCAGCCGAGTCCAAAAAAGAGCAGCCGAACCCCTTGGCGCCAAGTTCGTCCGGCGGAAGAATGCCCAAAAAGGGGGTGGGCTATTGCCTTGGGGTGTGGGGCGGGCGCACTTCGTCCGCCGGACTCAGAATGGGCAGAGACTTTTCCCACAACCTCCCCGCAACAAAAATAGGCCGCGGGAACAGCCGCGCCCAAGAAATAGCAGCCGAACCCGTTGGCGCCAAGTTCGTCCTGCGGAAAAATGCCCAAAATGGGGATGGGCTATTGCCTTGGGACGTGGGACCGGCGAACTTCGTCCGCCGGACTCGGAATGGGCCGAGGCTTTGCCCACCCCCTCCCCGTGACAGAAATTGGCCGCGGGCACAGCCGAACCCCTTGCCGCCAAGTTCGTCCTGCGGAAAAATGCCCAAAAAAGGGGTGTGCTATACCCTTTGGGCGTGGGCCGGAGAACTTCGTCCGGCTTCCTCAGAATGGGCCGAGACTTTGGCCACCCCCTCCCCGCGCCAGAAATAGGCCGCGGGTACAGCTGCGCCCAGAAAAGAGCAGCCGACCCCTTGGTGCCAAGTTTGTCCTGCGGAAAAATGCCCAAAAAAGGGGTGTGCTATAGCCTTGGGGTGTGGGGCGGGCGAAGTTCGTCCGCCGGACTCGGAATGGGCCGAGACTTTTCCCACCCCCTCTCCGCGCCAAAAATACACCGCGGGCACTGCCGCGCCCAAAAAAGAGCAGCCGAACCCCATGGCACCAAGTTCATCCTGCGGAAAAATGCCCAAAAAAGGGGTGTGCTAAGCCTTGGGGCCGGACTCGGAATGGGCCGAGCCATTGCCCACCACCTCCCCGCGACCAAAATAGGCCGCGGGCACAGCCGATCCCAAAAAAGACCAGCCGAACCCCTTGGGGCAGAGTTCGTCCTGCGGAAAAATGCCCAAAAAAGGGGTGGGCTATAGCCTTGGGGCGTAAGGATGGCGAACTTCGTCCGCCGGCCTCGGAATGGGCCGAGACTTTGCACACCCCCTCCCCGCGACAAAAATAGGCCGCGGGCACGTCCGCGCCCAAAAAATAACAGCCGAACCCCTTGGCGCCAAGTTCGTCCTGCAGAAAAATGCCCAAAAAAGGGGTGTGCTATCGCCTTGGGGCTTGGGGCTGCCGAAGTTCGTCCGCGGGACTCGGAATGGGCCGAGACTTTTCCCACCCCCTCTCCGCGTCAAAAATAGGCCGCGGGCATAGCCGCGCCCAAAAAAGAGCAGCCGAACCCCTTGGCACCAAGTTCGTGCTGCGGAAAAATGCCCAAAAAAGGGGTTTGCTATAGCCTTGGGGCGTGGGGCTGCCGAAGTTCGTCCGCCGGACTCAGAATGGGCCGAGGCTTTGCCCACCCCCTCCCCGCGACAAAAATAGGCCGCAGGCACAGCCACTCCCAAAAAAGAGCAGCCGAGCCCCTTGGTGCCAAGTTCGTCCTGCGGAAAATTGCCCAAAAAGGGGGTGCTCTATAGCCTTGGGGCGTGGGGCTGGCGAACTTCGTCCGCCTTCCTGGGAATGGGCCAAGACTTTGCCCACCCCCTCCCCGCGACAAAAATAGGCTGCGGGCAAAGCCGCGCCCAAAAGAGAGCAGCCGAACCCCTTGCCGCCAAGTTCGTCCTGCGGAAAAATGCCCAAAAAGGGGGTGAGCTATAGCCTTGGGGCGTGGGCCGGACGAACTTCGTCCGCCTTCCTCGGAATGGGTCGAGACTATGGCCACCCCCTCCCCGTGCCAAAAATACGCCGCGGGCACAGCCGCGCCCAAAAAAGAGCACCCGAACCCCTAGGCACCAAGTTCGTCTTGCGGAAAAATGCCCAAAAAAGGGATGGGCTATAGCCTCGGGGTGTGGGGCGGGCGAACTTCGTCCGCCGGACTCGGAATGGGCCGAGACTTTACCCACCCCCTCCCCGCGACAAAAATAGGCAGCGGGCACAGCCGCGCCCAAAAAAGAGTAGCCGAACCCCTTTGCGCAAAGCTCGTCCTGCGGAAAAATGCCCGAAAATGGGGTGGGCTATAGCCTTGGGGCGTAGGGATGGCGAACTTCGTCCACGGGCTCGGAATGGGCCGAGACTTTGCCCAACCCCTCCCCGCGACAAAAATAGGCTGCGGGCGCGGCCGCACCCAAAAAAGAGCAGCCGAACCCCTTGGCGCCAAGTTCGTCCTGCGCAAAAATGCCCAAAAAAGGGGTGGGCTATAGCCTTGGGGCGTAGGGATGGCGAACTTTGTCCGCCGGGCTCGGAATGGGCCGAGACTTTGCACACCCCCTCCCGCGACAAAAATAGGCCGCGGGAGCAGCCACGCCCAAAAAAGAGCAGCCGAACCCCTTGGCGCCAAGTTCGCCCTGCGGAAAAATGCCCAAAAAAGTGGTGGGCTATAGCCTTGGGGCGTTGGGCTGGCAAACTTCGTCCGCAGTACTCGGAATGGGCCGAGACTTTAGCCACCCCCTCCCCGCGACAAAAATAGGCCGCGGGCATGGCCGCACCCAAAAAATAACAGCCGAACCCCTTGGCGCAAAGTTCGTCCGGCGGAAAAATGCCCGAAAAAGTGGTGGGCTATAGCCTTGGGGCGTGGGGCTGGCGAACTTCGTCCGCCGGACTCGGAATGGGTCGAGACTTACTCCACCCCCTCCCCGTGCCAAAAATAGGCCGCGGACACAGCCGCGCCCAAAAAAGAGCAGCCGAACCCCTTGGCGCCAAGTTCGTCCTGCGGAAAAATACCCAAAAAAGGGGTGGGCTATAGCCTTGGGGCGTAGGGATGGCGAACTTCGTCCGCCGGGCTCGGAATGGGCCGAGACTTTGCACATCCCCTCCCCGCGATAAAAATAGGCCGCGGGAGCAGCCGCGGCCAAAAAAGAGCAGCCGAACCCCTTGGCGCCAAGTTCGCCCTACGGAAAAATGCCGAAAAAAGGGGTGGGCTATAGCCTTGGGGCGTTGGGATGGCGAACTTCATCCGCGGTACTCGGAATGGGCCGAGACTTTGGCCACCACCTCCCCGCGACAAAAATAGGCCGCGGGCACGGCCGTACCCAAAAAATAACTGCCGAACCCCTTGGCGCCAACTTCGTCCTGTGGGAAAATACCCAAAAAAGGGGTGGGCTATAGCCTTGGGGCGTAGGGATGGCGAACTTCGTCCGCCGGGCTCGGAATGGGCCGAGACTTTGCACATCCCCTCCCCGCGATAAAAATAGGCCGCGGGAGCAGCCGCGGCCAAAAAAGAGCAGCCGAACCCCTTGGCGCCAAGTTCGCCCTACGGAAAAATGCCGAAAAAAGGGGTGGGCTATAGCCTTGGGGCGTTGGGATGGCGAACTTCATCCGCGGTACTCGGAATGGGCCGAGACTTTGCCAACCCCCTCCCCATGACAAAAAATGTTCGCGGGCACAGCCGCACCTAAAATATAGCAGCCGAACCCGTTGGCGCCAAGTTCGCCCTGCGGAAAAATGCCCAAAAAGGAGATTGGCTATATCCCTGGGGCGTGGGGCAGGCAAACTTCGTCCGCCGGACTCGGAATGGGCCGAGGCTTTGGCCAACCCTCCCCGCGACAAAAATTGGCCGCGGGCACAGCCGCGCCCAAAAAATAACAGCCGAACCCCTTGGCGCCAAGTTCGTCCTGCGGAAAAATGCCCAAAAAAGGGGTGTGCTATAGCCTTTGGGCGTGGGGCCGGCGCACTTCGTCCGCCTTCCTCGGAATGGGCCGAGACTTTTGTCACCACCTCCCCGCGACAAAAATAGGCCGCGGGCACAACCGCGCCCAAAGAAGAGCAGCCGAACCGCTTAAAGCCTAGTTCGTCCTGCGAAAAAATGCCCAAAAAGGGGGTGGGCTATAGCCTTGGGGCGTGGGGCTGACGAACTTCATCCGCCTTCCACGAAATGGGCCGAGAATTTGCCCACCCCCTCCCCGTGCCAAAAATAGGCCGCGGGCACAGCCGCGCCCAACAAAGAGCAGCCGAACCCCTTGGTGCCAAGTTCGTCCTGCGGAAAAATGCCCAAAAAAGGGGTATGCTATAGCCTTTGGGCGTGGGGCCGGCGCACTTCGTCCACCTTCCTCGGAATGGGCTGAGACTTTGGTCACCCCCTCCCCGCTACAAAAATAGGCCGCGGGCGCAGCCGAGTTTAAAAAAGAGCAGCCGAACCCCTTGGCGCCAAGTTCGTCCGGCAGAAGAATGCCCAAAAAGGGGGTGGGCTATTGCCTTGGGGTGTGGGGCGGGCGTACTTCGTCCGCCGGACTCAGAATGGACCGAGACTTTTCCCACACCCTCCCCGCAACAAAAATAGGCCGCGGGGACAGCCGCGCCCAAGAAATAGCAACCGAACCCGTTGGCGCAAAGTTCGTCCTGCGGAAAAATGCCCAAAAAGGGGATGGGCTATTGCCTTGGGGCGTGGGGCCGGCGAACTTCGTCCGCCGGACTCGGAATGGGCCGAGGCTTTGCCCACCCCCTCCCCGTGACAAAAATTTGCCGCGGGCACAGCCGAACCTCGTGGCGCCAAGTTCGTCCTGCGGAAAAATGCCCAAAAAAGGGGTGGGCTATAGCCTTGGGGCGTGGGGCCGGCGAACTTCTTCCGCCTTCCTCGGAATTGGCCGAGACTTTGGCCACCCCCTCCCCGCAACAAAAATAGGCCGCGGGCACAGCCGCGCACAAAAAAGAGCAGCCGACCCCTTGGCGTCAAGTTCGTCCTGCGGAAAAATGCCCAAAAAATGGGTGGGCTACAGCCTTGGGGCGTGGGGCTGGCGAACATCGTCCGCCTTCCTCGGAATGGGCCGAGACTATGCCCACCCCCTCCCCGCGACAAAAATAGGCCGCGGGCACGGCCGCGCCCAAAAAAGAGCAGCCGAACCCCTTGGAGCCAAGTTCATCCTGCGGAAAAATGCCCAAGAAGGGGTGGGCTATAGCCTTGGGGCGGGCGGCGGGCGAACTTCGTCCGCCGGACCCGGAATGGGCCGAGACTTTGCCCACCCCCTCGCCGCGACAAAAATAGGCCGCGGGCACAGCCGCGCCCAAAAAAGAGCAGCCGAACCCCTTCGCGCCAAGTTCGTCCTGCGGAAAAATGCCCAAAAAAGGGGTGGGCTATAGCTTTGGGGCGTAGGGCCGGCGAACTTCATCCGCCGGACTCGGAAAGGGCCGAGACTTTGCCCACCCCCTCCGAGCGCGAAAATAGGCCGCGGGCACAGCCGCGCCCAAAAAATAGCAGCCGAACCCCTTGGCGTCAAGTTCGTCCTGCGGAAAAATGCCCAAAAAAGGGGTGGGGTATAGCCTTGGGGCGTGGGCCGGGCGAACTTCGTCTGCCAGACTCGGAATGGGCCGATATTTTGGCCACCCCATCCCCGTGACAAAAATAGGTCGCGGGCACAGCCTCGCCCAAAAAAGAGCCATCGAACCCCTTGACGTCAAGTTCGTCCTGCGGAAAAATGTCCAAAAAAGGGGTGTGCTATAGCCTTTGGGCGTGGGGCCGGCGAACTTCATCCGCCTTCCTCGGAATGGGCCGAGCCTTTGCCCACCCCCTCTTCACGACAAAAATAGGCCGCGGGCACAGCCTCGCCCAAAAAAGAGCAGCCGAACCCCTTGGCGCCAAGTTCGTCCTGCGGCAAAATGCCCAAAAAATGGGTGTGCTATAGCCTTTGGGTGTGGGGCCGGCAATGTTCATCCCCCTTCCTCGGAATGGGCCGAGACCTTGCCCACCCGCTCCCCGCATCAAAAATAGGCCGCGGGCACAGCCGCGCCCAAAAAAGAGCAGCCGAACCCCTTGGCGCCAAGTTCGTCCTGCGGAAAAATGCCCAAAAAAGGGGTGGGCTATAGCCTTGGGGCGTGGGGCGCGCGGACTTTGTCTGCCGGACTCGGAATGGGTCGAGACTTTGCCCACCCCCTCCCCGCAAGAAAAATAGGCCGCGGGCACAGCCGCATCCAAAAAAGAGCAGCCGAACCCCTTGGCGCCAAGTTCGTCTTGCGGAAAAATGCCCGAAAAAGGGGTGGGCTATAGCCTTGAGGCGTGGGGCGGGCGAACTTCGTCCGCCGCACTCGGAATGGGCCGAGACTTTGGCCACCCCCTCCCCGTGACAAAAATAGGCCGCGGGTACAGCCACGCCCAAAAAGGAGCAGGCGAACCCCTTGGTGCCAAGTTCGTCCAGCCGAAAAATGCCCAAAAAGGGGGTGGGCTATAGCCTTGCGGCGTGGGGCTGGCGAACTTCGTCCGCCGGACTCGGAATGGGCTGAGACTTTGCCCACCCCCTCCCGGCGAAAGAAATAGGCCGCGGGCACCGCCGCGCCCAAAAAAGAGAAGCCGAACCCCTTGGCGCCAAGTTCGTCCTGCGCAAAAATGCCCAAAAAGGGGGTGGGCTATAGCCTTGGGGCGTGGGGCCGGCAAAGTTGATCCCCCTTCCTCGGAATGGGCCGAGACTTTGCCCACCCCTCCCAGCAACAAAAATAGGCCGTGGGCACAGCCGCGCCCAAAAAAGAGCAGCCGAACCCCTTGGTGCCAAGTTCGTCCAGCGGAAAAATGCCCAAAAAAGGGGTGGGCTATAGCCTTGGGGCGTGGGACTGGCGAACTGCGTCTGCCGGACTCGGAATGGGCCGAGAGTTTGCCCACCCCCTCCCCGCGACAAAAATAGCCGCGGGCACAGCCGCGCCCAAAAAAGAGCAGCCGAACCCCTTGGAGCCAAGTTCGTCCTGCGGAAAAATGCCCAAAAAGGGGGTGGGCTATAGCCTTGGGGCGTGGGGCTGTCGAACTTCGTCTGCCGGACTCAGAATCTGCCGAGATTTCGCCCACCCCCTCCCCGTGTCAAAAATAGGCTGCGGGATCAGCTGCGCCCAAAAAAGAGCTGTCGAACCCCTTGGCGCCAAGTTCGTCCTGCGGAAAAATGCCCAAAAAAGGGGTCGGCTATAGCCTTGGGGCGTGGGGCTGGCGAACATCGTCCGCCGGACTCGGAATGGGCCGAGCTTTTCCCCACCCACTCTCCACGACAAAAATAGGCCGCGGGCACAGCCGCGCCCAGAAAAGAGCAGCCAAACCCCTTGGCGCCAAGTTCGTCCTGCGGAAAAATGCCAGAAAAGGGGGTGGGCTATAGCCTTGGGGCGTGGGGCTGGCGAAGTTCGTCCGCCGGACTCGGAATGCGCCGAGACTTACCGCACCCCCTCCCCACGACAAAAATAGACCGCGGGCACTGCCGTGCCCAAAAAAGAGCAGCCGAACCCCTTGGCGCCAAGTTCGTCCTGCGGAAAAATGCCCAAAAGAGGGGTGGGCTATAGACTTGGGGCGTGGAGCTGTCGAACTTCGTCCGCCGGACTCGGAATGGGCCGAGACTTTCCCCACCCCCTCCCCACAACAAAAATAGGCCGCGGGCACAGCCGTGCCCAAAAAAGAGCAGCCGAACCCCTTGGCGCCAAGTTCGTCCTGCGGAAAAATGCCAAAAAAAGCGGTGGGCTATAGCCTTGGGGCGTGGGGCTGGCGAACTTCGTCCGCCAAACTCGGAATGGGCCGCGACTTTGTCCACCCCCTCCTTGCGACAAAAATAGGCCGCGGGCACAACCGTGCAAAAAAAAGAGCGGCCGAACCCCCTGGCGCCAAGTTCGTCCTGCGGAAAAATGCCCAAAAAGGGGGTGGGCTATAGCCTTGGGGCGTGGGGCTGGCGAACATCGTCCGCCGGACTCGGAATGGGCCGAGACTTTGTCCACCCACTCCCCATGACAAAAATAGGCCGCGGGCACAGCCGCGCCCAAAAAAGAGCAGTCGAACCCCTTGGCTCCAAGTTCGTCCTGCGGAAAAATGCCCAAAAAAGGGGTGCGCTATAGCCTTGGGGCGTGGGGCTGGCGAACTTCGTCCGCCTTCATCGGAATGGGCCGAAACTTTGTCCACCCCCTCCTTGCGACAAAAATAGGCCGCGGGCACAACCGTGCCCAAAAAAGAGCGGCCGAACCCCTTGGCGCCAACTTCGTCCTGCGGAAAAATGCCCAAAAAGGTGGTGGGCTATAGCCTTGGGGCGTGGGGCTGTCGAACTTCGTCTGCCGGACTCAGAATGTGCCGAGATTTGGCCACCCCCTCCCCGCGACAAAAATGGGCCGCGGGCACAGCCGCACCCAAAAAAGTGCACCCGAACCCCTTGGCGCCAAGTTCGTCCTGCAGAAAAATGCGGAAAAAGGTGTTGGGCTATAGCCTTGGAGCGTGGGGCTAGAAAACTCGTCCGCCGGACTCGGAATGGGCCGAGACTTTGGCCACCCCCTCCCCGTGACAAAAATAGGCCGCGGGAACAGCCGTACCCAAAAAAGAGCAGCCGAACCCCTTGGCACCAAGTTCATCCTGCGGAAAAATGCCCAAAAAAGGGGTGTGCTATAGCCTTGATGCGTGGGGCCGGCAAAGTTTATCCGCCTTCCTCGGAATGGGCCGACACTTTGGCCACCCCCTCACCGCGCCAAAAATAGGCCGTGGGCACAGCCGCGCCAAAAAAAGAGCAGCCGAACCCCTTGGCGCCAAGTTCGTCCTGCGGAAAAATGCCCAAAAAAGAGGTGGGCTATAGCCTTGGGGCGTGGGGTGGGCGAACTTCGTCCGCCGGACTCGGAATGGGCCGAGACTTCCACCACCCCCTCCCCGCGACAATAATAGGCCGCGAGCACAGCCGCGCCCAAAAAAGAGCAGCCGAACCCCTGGGCGCAAAGTTCGTCCTGCGGAAAAATGCCCAAAAAGTGAGTGGGTTATAGCCTTGGGGCGTGGGGCCGGCGCACTTCGTCCGCGGGAATAGCCGCACCCAAAAAAGAGCAGCCGAACCCCTTGGCGCCAAGTTCGTCCTGCGGAAAAATGCCCAAAAAAGGGGTGTGCTATAGCCTTGGGGCGTGGGGCCGGCAAAGTTCATCCGCCTTCCTCAGAATGGGCCGAGACTTCGGCCACCCACTCCCCGCTCCAAAAATCGGCCGCGGGCACGGCCGCGCCCAAAAAAGAGCAGCGGAATCCCTTGGCGCCAAGTTCGTCCGGTGGAAAAATGCGCAAAAAAGGGGTGGGCTGTAGCCTTGGGGCGTGGGGCTGGCGAACTTCGTCCTCCGTCCTCGGAATGGGCCGAGACTTTGGCCACCACCTCCCTGCGACAAAAATAGGCTGCGGGCAAAGCCGCGCCCAAAAAAGAGCAGCCGAACCCCTTGGCGCCAAGTTCGTCTTGCGGAAAAATGCCCAAAAAAGGAGTGTGCTATAGCCTATGGGTGTGGGGTCGGCGAACTTCGTCCACCTTCCTCGGAATGGGCTGAGACTTTGCCCACCCCCTCCCCGCGCCAAAAATAGGCCGCGGGCACAGTCGCGCCGAAATAAGAGCAGCCGAAACCCTTGGCGCTAAGTTCCTCCTGCGGAAAAATGCCCAAAATAGTGGTGTGCTATAGCATTGGGGCGTGGGGCGGGCGACCTTCGTCCATCCGGACTCGGAACGGCCGAGACTTTTCCCACCCCCTCCCAGCGACCAAAATAGGCCGCGGGCACAGCCTCGCCCAAAAAAGAGCAGCCGAACCCCTTGGCGCCAAGTTCGTCCTGCGGCAAAATGCCCAAAAAATGGGTGTGTTATAGCCTTTGGGCGTGGCGCCGGCAAAATTCATCCCCCTTCCTCAGAATGGGCAGAGACTTTGCCCACCCCCTCCCCGTGGCAAAAATAGGCCGCGGGCACAGCCGCGCCTAAAAAAGAGCAGCCGAACCCCTTGGCTGGCCAACTTCGTCCGCCGGAATCGGAATGGGCCGAGACTTTTCCCACCCCCTCCCCGCGCAAAAAATAGGCCACGGGCACAGCCATGCCCAAAAAAGAGCAGCCGAACCCCTTGGCGCCAACTTCGTCCTGCGAAAAAATGCCCAAAAAAAGGGTGTGCTATAGCCTTTGGGCGTGGGGCCGGCGCACTTCGTCCACCTTCCTCGGAATGGGCCGAGACTTTGGCCACGCCCTCCCCGCGACAAAAATCGGCCGCGGTCACAGCTGCGCCCAAAAAAGTGCAGCCAAACCCCTTGGCGCCAAGCTCGTCCTGCGGCAAAATGCCCAAAAAAGGGGTGTGCTATAGCCTTTGGGCGTGGGGCCGGTAAAGTTCGTCCGCATTCCTCGGAATGGGCTGAGACTTTTCCCACCCCCTCCCCGCGCCAAAAATAGGCCATGGGCAAAGCCGCGCCCAACAAAGAACAGCCGAACCCCTTGGCGCCAAGTTCGTCATGCGGAAAACTGCCCAAAAAGGGGGTGGGCTATAGCCTTGGGGCGTGGGGCAGGCGAACTTCGTCCGCCGGACTCGGAATGGGCCGAGACTTTTCCCACCCCCTCCCCGCGCAAAAAATAGGCCACGGGCACAGCCATGCCCAAAAAAGAGCAGCCGAACCCCTTGGCGCCAAGTTAGTCCGGTGCAAAAATGGCCAAAAAATGAGTGTGCTATAGCCTTTGGGCGTGGGGCCGGCGAACTTAATCCCCCTTCCTTGGAATGGGCCGAGACTTTGGCCACCCCCTCCCCGCGACAAAAATAGGCCGCGGGCACAGCCTCGCCCAAAAAAGAGCAGCCGACTCCCTTGGCGCCAAGTTCGTCCTGCGGCAAAATGCCCAAAATATGGGTGTGCTATAGCCTTTGGGCGTGGGGCCGGCAAAGTTCATCCCCCTTCCTCAGAATGGGCCGAGACTTTGCCCACCCCCTCCCCATGGCAAAAATAGGCCGTGGGCACAGCCGCGCCCAAAAAAGAGCAACCGAACCCCTTGGCGCCAAGTTCGTCCTGCGGAAAAATGCCCAAAAAAGGGGTGGGCTATAGCCTTGGGGCGTGGGGCTGGTGAACATCGTCTGCCGGACTCGGAATTGGCCGAGACTTTGCCCACCCCCTCCCCGCGACAAAAATAGGCTGCGGGCACAGCCGCGCCCAAAAAAGAGCAGCCGAACCCCTGGGCACCAAGTTCGTCCTGCGGCAAAATGCCCAAAAAAGGGGTGGGCTATAGCCTTGGGGCGTGGGGCTGGCGAACTTCGTCTGCCGGACTCGGAATTGGCCGAGACTTTGGCCACCCCCTCCCCACGACAGAAATAGGCCGCGGGCACGGCCGCGCCCAAAAAAGAGCAGCCGAACCCCTTGGCGCCAAGTTCGTCCTGCGGAAAAATGCCCAAAAAAGGGGTGGGCTATAGCCTTGGGGCGTGGGGCTGGCGAACATCGTCTGCCGGACTCGGAATTGGCCGAGACTTTGCCCACCCCCTCCCTGTGACAAAAATAGGCTGCGGGCACAGCCGCGCCCAAAAAAGAGCAGCCGAGCCCCTGGGCGCCAATTTCGTCCTGCGGAAAAATGCCCAAAAAAGGGGTGTGCTATAGCCTTGGGGCGTGGGGCCGGCAAAGTTCATCCGCCTTCCTCAGAATGGGCCGAGACTTCGGCCACCCACTCCCCGCTTCAAAAATCGGCCGCGGGCACGGCCGCGCCCAAAAAAGAGCAGCGGAATCCCTTGGCGCCAAGTTCGTCCGGTGGAAAAATGCGCAAAAAAGGGGTGGGCTGTAGCCTTGGGGCGTGGGGCTGGCGAACTTCGTCCTCCGTCCTCGGAATGGGCCGAGACTTTGGCCACCACCTCCCTGCGACAAAAATAGGCTGCGGGCAAAGCCGCGCCCAAAAAAGAGCAGCCGAACCCCTTGGCGCCAAGTTCGTCTTGCGGAAAAATGCCCAAAAAAGGAGTGTGCTATAGCCTATGGGTGTGGGGTCGGCGAACTTCGTCCACCTTCCTCGGAATGGGCTGAGACTTTGCCCACCCCCTCCCCGCGCCAAAAATAGGCCGCGGGCACAGTCGCGCCGAAATAAGAGCAGCCGAAACCCTTGGCGCTAAGTTCCTCCTGCGGAAAAATGCCCAAAATAGTGGTGTGCTATAGCATTGGGGCGTGGGGCGGGCGACCTTCGTCCATCCGGACTCGGAATGGGCCGAGACTTTTCCCACCCCCTCCCCGCGCAAAAAATAGGCCACGGGCACAGCCATGCCCAAAAAAGAGCAGCCGAACCCCTTGGCGCCAACTTCGTCCTGCGAAAAAATGCCCAAAAAAAGGGTGTGCTATAGCCTTTGGGCGTGGGGCCGGCGCACTTCGTCCACCTTCCTCGGAATGGGCCGAGACTTTGGCCACGCCCTCCCCGCGACAAAAATCGGCCGCGGTCACAGCTGCGCCCAAAAAAGTGCAGCCAAACCCCTTGGCGCCAAGCTCGTCCTGCGGCAAAATGCCCAAAAAAGGGGTGTGCTATAGCCTTTGGGCGTGGGGCCGGTAAAGTTCGTCCGCATTCCTCGGAATGGGCTGAGACTTTTCCCACCCCCTCCCCGCGCCAAAAATAGGCCATGGGCAAAGCCGCGCCCAACAAAGAACAGCCGAACCCCTTGGCGCCAAGTTCGTCATGCGGAAAACTGCCCAAAAAGGGGGTGGGCTATAGCCTTGGGGCGTGGGGCAGGCGAACTTCGTCCGCCGGACTCGGAATGGGCCGAGACTTTTCCCACCCCCTCCCCGCGCAAAAAATAGGCCACGGGCACAGCCATGCCCAAAAAAGAGCAGCCGAACCCCTTGGCGCCAAGTTAGTCCGGTGCAAAAATGGCCAAAAAATGAGTGTGCTATAGCCTTTGGGCGTGGGGCCGGCGAACTTAATCCCCCTTCCTTGGAATGGGCCGAGACTTTGGCCACCCCCTCCCCGCGACAAAAATAGGCCGCGGGCACAGCCTCGCCCAAAAAAGAGCAGCCGACTCCCTTGGCGCCAAGTTCGTCCTGCGGCAAAATGCCCAAAATATGGGTGTGCTATAGCCTTTGGGCGTGGGGCCGGCAAAGTTCATCCCCCTTCCTCAGAATGGGCCGAGACTTTGCCCACCCCCTCCCCATGGCAAAAATAGGCCGTGGGCACAGCCGCGCCCAAAAAAGAGCAACCGAACCCCTTGGCGCCAAGTTCGTCCTGCGGAAAAATGCCCAAAAAAGGGGTGGGCTATAGCCTTGGGGCGTGGGGCTGGTGAACATCGTCTGCCGGACTCGGAATTGGCCGAGACTTTGCCCACCCCCTCCCCGCGACAAAAATAGGCTGCGGGCACAGCCGCGCCCAAAAAAGAGCAGCCGAACCCCTGGGCACCAAGTTCGTCCTGCGGCAAAATGCCCAAAAAAGGGGTGGGCTATAGCCTTGGGGCGTGGGGCTGGCGAACTTCGTCTGCCGGACTCGGAATTGGCCGAGACTTTGGCCACCCCCTCCCCACGACAGAAATAGGCCGCGGGCACGGCCGCGCCCAAAAAAGAGCAGCCGAACCCCTTGGCGCCAAGTTCGTCCTGCGGAAAAATGCCCAAAAAAGGGGTGGGCTATAGCCTTGGGGCGTGGGGCTGGCGAACATCGTCTGCCGGACTCGGAATTGGCCGAGACTTTGCCCACCCCCTCCCTGTGACAAAAATAGGCTGCGGGCACAGCCGCGCCCAAAAAAGAGCAGCCGAGCCCCTGGGCGCCAAGTTCGTCCTGCGGAAAAATGCCCAAAAAAGGGGTGTGCTATAGCCTTGGGGCGTGGGGCCGGCAAAGTTCATCCGCCTTCCTCAGAATGGGCCGAGACTTCGGCCACCCACTCCCCGCTTCAAAAATCGGCCGCGGGCACGGCCGCGCCCAAAAAAGAGCAGCGGAATCCCTTGGCGCCAAGTTCGTCCGGTGGAAAAATGCGCAAAAAAGGGGTGGGCTGTAGCCTTGGGGCGTGGGGCTGGCGAACTTCGTCCTCCGTCCTCGGAATGGGCCGAGACTTTGGCCACCACCTCCCTGCGACAAAAATAGGCTGCGGGCAAAGCCGCGCCCAAAAAAGAGCAGCCGAACCCCTTGGCGCCAAGTTCGTCTTGCGGAAAAATGCCCAAAAAAGGAGTGTGCTATAGCCTATGGGTGTGGGGTCGGCGAACTTCGTCCACCTTCCTCGGAATGGGCTGAGACTTTGCCCACCCCCTCCCCGCGCCAAAAATAGGCCGCGGGCACAGTCGCGCCGAAATAAGAGCAGCCGAAACCCTTGGCGCTAAGTTCCTCCTGCGGAAAAATGCCCAAAATAGTGGTGTGCTATAGCATTGGGGCGTGGGGCGGGCGACCTTCGTCCATCCGGACTCGGAATGGGCCGAGACTTTTCCCACCCCCTCCCAGCGACCAAAATAGGCCGCGGGCACAGCCTCGCCCAAAAAAGAGCAGCCGAACCCCTTGGCGCCAAGTTCGTCCTGCGGCAAAATGCCCAAAAAATGGGTGTGCTATAGCCTTTGGGCGTGGCGCCGGCAAAGTTCATCCCCCTTCCTCAGAATGGGCAGAGACTTTGCCCACCCCCTCCCCGTGGCAAAAATAGGCCGCGGGCACAGCCGCGCCCAAAAAAGAGCAGCCGAACCCCTTGGCTGGCCAACTTCGTCCGCCGGAATCGGAATGGGCCGAGACTTTTCCCACCCCCTCCCCGCGCAAAAAATAGGCCACGGGCACAGCCATGCCCAAAAAAGAGCAGCCGAACCCCTTGGCGCCAACTTCGTCCTGCGAAAAAATGCCCAAAAAAAGGGTGTGCTATAGCCTTTGGGCGTGGGGCCGGCGCACTTCGTCCACCTTCCTCGGAATGGGCCGAGACTTTGGCCACGGCCTCCCCGCGACAAAAATCGTCCGCGGTCACAGCTGCGCCCAAAAAAGTGCAGCCAAACCCCTTGGCGCCAAGCTCGTCCTGCGGCAAAATGCCCAAAAAAGGGGTGTGCTATAGCCTTTGGGCGTGGGGCCGGTAAAGTTCGTCCGCATTCCTCGGAATGGGCTGAGACTTTTCCCACCCCCTCCCCGCGCCAAAAATAGGCCATGGGCAAAGCCGCGCCCAACAAAGAACAGCCGAACCCCTTGGCGCCAAGTTCGTCATGCGGAAAACTGCCCAAAAAGGGGGTGGGCTATAGCCTTGGGGCGTGGGGCAGGCGAACTTCGTCCGCCGGACTCGGAATGGGCCGAGACTTTTCCCACCCCCTCCCCGCGCAAAAAATAGGCCACGGGCACAGCCATGCCCAAAAAAGAGCAGCCGAACCCCTTGGCGCCAAGTTAGTCCGGTGCAAAAATGGCCAAAAAAGGAGTGTGCTATAGCCTTTGGGCGTGGGGCCGGCGAACTTAATCCCCCTTCCTTGGAATGGGCCGAGACTTTGGCCACCCCCTCCCCGCGACAAAAATAGGCCGCGGGCACAGCCTCGCCCAAAAAAGAGCAGCCGACTCCCTTGGCGCCAAGTTCGTCCTGCGGCAAAATGCCCAAAATATGGGTGTGCTATAGCCTTTGGGCGTGGGGCCGGCAAAGTTCATCCCCCTTCCTCAGAATGGGCCGAGACTTTGCCCACCCCCTCCCCATGGCAAAAATAGGCCGTGGGCACAGCCGCGCCCAAAAAAGAGCAACCGAACCCCTTGGCGCCAAGTTCGTCCTGCGGAAAAATGCCCAAAAAAGGGGTGGGCTATAGCCTTGGGGCGTGGGGCTGGTGAACATCGTCTGCCGGACTCGGAATTGGCCGAGACTTTGCCCACCCCCTCCCCGCGACAAAAATAGGCTGCGGGCACAGCCGCGCCCAAAAAAGAGCAGCCGAACCCCTGGGCACCAAGTTCGTCCTGCGGCAAAATGCCCAAAAAAGGGGTGGGCTATAGCCTTGGGGCGTGGGGCTGGCGAACTTCGTCTGCCGGACTCGGAATTGGCCGAGACTTTGGCCACCCCCTCCCCACGACAGAAATAGGCCACGGGCACGGCCGCGCCCAAAAAAGAGCAGCCGAACCCCTTGGCGCCAAGTTCGTCCTGCGGAAAAATGCCCAAAAAAGGGGTGGGCTATAGCCTTGGGGCGTGGGGCTGGCGAACATTGTCTGCCGGACTCGGAATTGGCCGAGACTTTGCCCACCCCCTCCCTGTGACAAAAATAGGCTGCGGGCACAGCTGCGCCCAAAAAAGAGCAGCCGAGCCCCTGGGCGCCAAGTTCGTCCTGCGGCAAAATGCCCAAAAAGGGGGTGGGCTATAGCCTTGGGCCGTGGGGCGGCCGAACTTCGACCGCCGGACTCGGAATGGGCCGAGACTTGCCCACTCCCAGCAATAACAATAGGCTGCGGGCACAGCCGCGTCCAAAAAAGAGCAGCCGAACCCCTAGGCGCCAAGTTGGTCCTGCGGCAAAATGCCCAAAAAAGGGGGTGGGCTATAGCCTTGGGGCGTGGGGCTGGCGAACTTCGTCCGCCGGACTCGGAATGGGCCGAGACTGTGCCCACCCCCTCCCCGTGCCAAAAATAGGTCACGGGCACAGCCGCGCCGAAAAAAGAGCAGCCGAACCTCTTGGCGCCAAGTTCGTCCTGCGGCAAAATGCCCAAAAAAGGGGTGTGCTATAGCCTTTGAGCGTGCGGCTGGCGAACTTCGTCCGCCGGACTCGGAATGGGCCGAGACTTTGCCCACCCACTCCCCGCGACAAAAATAGGGTTCGGGCACAGCCGTGCCCAAAAAAGAGCAGCCAAACCCCCTGGCGCGAAGTTCGTCCTGCGGAAAATTGCCCAAAAAAGGGGTGTGCTATAGCCTTTGGGCGTGGGGCCGGCAAAGTTCGTCCGCCATCCTCGGATTGGGCCTAGACTTTGGCCTCCCCCTCCCCGCGACAAAAATAGGCCACGGGCACAGCCGCGCCCAAAAAAGAGCAGCCGAACCCCTCGGCGCCAAGTTCGTCCTGCGGAAAAATGCCCAAAAAAGGGGTGTGCTATAGCCTTTGGGCGTGGGGCCGGTGAACTTCGTCCGCCTTCCTCGGAATGGGCTGAGACATTGACCACCCCCTCCCTGCGACAAAAATAGGCTGCGGGCACAGCCGCACCCAAAAAGGAGCAGCCGAAGCCCTTGGCGCCAAGTTCGTCCTGCGGCAAAATGCCCAAAACAGGGGTGTGCTATAGCCTTTGGGCGTGGGGCTGGCGAACTTCGTCCGCCGGACTCGGAATGGGCCGAGACTTTGCCCACCTCCTCCCCGTGAGAATAATTGGCCGCGGGCACAGCCGCGCCCAAAAAAGAGCAGCCGAACCCCTTGGCGCCAAGTTCATCCTGCGGAAAAATGCACAAAAAAGGGGTGTGCTATAGCCTTGGGGCGTGGGGCCGGCGCAATTCGTCCGCCTTTCTCAGAATGGGCCGAGACTTTGGCCACCCCCTCTCCGCGACAAAAATATGCCGCGGGCACAGCCACGCCAGAAAAAGATCAGCCGAACCCCTTGGCGCCAAGTTCGTCCTGCGGAAAAATGCCCAAAAAAGTGGTGGGCTATAGCCTTGGGGCGTGGGGCTGGCGCACTTCGTCCGCCGGACTCGGAATGGGCCGAGACTTTGCCCACCCCCTCCCCGCGATAGAAATAGGGTTCGGGCACAGCCGCGTCCAAAAAAGAGCAGCCGAACCCCTCCGTGCCAAGTTCGTCCTGCGGAATAATGCAGAAAAAAGGGGTGTGCTATAGCCTTTGGGCGTGGGGCCGGCGAACTTCGTCCGCCTTCCTCGGAATGGGCCGAGATATTGGCCACCCCCTCCCCACGACAAAAATAGGCCGCGGGCACAGCCGTGCCCAAAAAAGAGCAGCCGAACCCCTTGGCGCCAAGTTCGTCCTGCGGCAAAATGCCCAAAAAATGGGTGTGCTATAGCCTTTGGGGCGTGCGGCTGGTGCACTTCGTCCGCCGGACTCGGAATGGGCCGAGACTTTTCCCACCCCCTCCCCCTGCAAAAAAAGGCCGCGGGCACAGCCGCGCACAAAAAAGAGCAGCCGAGTCCCTTGGCGCCAAGTTCGTCCTGCGGAAAAATGCCCAAAAAGGGGGTGCGCTATAGCCTTGGGGCGTGGGGCAGGCGCACTATGTCCGCCGGACTTAGAATGGGCCGAGACTTTGCCTATCCCCTCCCCGCGATAAAAATAGGCCGCGGGATCAGCCGCGCCGAAAAAAGAGCAGCCGAACCCCATGGCGCCAAGTTCGTCCTGCCAAAAATGCCCAAAAAAGGGGTGCGCTATAGCCTTTGGGCGTCGGGCCGGCAAAATTCATCCGCCTTCCTCGGAATGGGCCGAGACTTTGGCCACCCCCTCCCCGCACCAAAAATAGGCCGCGGGCACAGCCGCGCCCAATAAAGAGCAGCCGAACCCCTTGGCGCCAAGTTCGTGCTGCGGAAAAATGCCAAAAAGGGGTGTGCTATAGCCTTTGGGCGTGGGGCTGGCGAACCTCGTCCGCCGGACTCGGAATGGGCCAAGACTTTTCCCACCCCCTCCCCGCGACAAAAATAGGCCGCGGGCACCGCCGCGCCCAAAAAAGAGCAGCCGATCCCCTAGGCGCCAAGTTCATCCTGCGGAAAAATGCCCAAAAAAGGCATGTGCTATAGCCTTGGGGCGTGGGGCGGGCGAACTACGTCCGCCGGACTCGGAATGGGCCGAGACTTTTCCCACTCCCTCCCCGCGACAAAAATAGCCCGCAGGCACAGCCGCGCCCAAAAAAGAGCAGTCGAACCCCTTGGCGCCAAGTTCGTCCAGCGAAAAAGTGCCACAAAAAAGGGGTGTGTTATAGCCTTTGGGCGTGGGGCTGGCGAACTTCGTCCGCCGGACTCGGAATGGGCCGAGACTTTTCCCACTCCCTCCCCATGACAAAAATAGGCCGCAGGCACAGCCGCGCCCAAAGAAGAGCAGTCGAACCCCTTGGCGCCAAGTTCGTCGTGCGAAAAAATGCCACAAAAAAGGCGTGCGCTATAGCCTTGGGGCGTGGGGCGGGCGAACTACGTCCGCCGGACTCAGAATGGGCCGAGGCTATGACCTCCCCCTCCCCGCGGAAAAAATAGGCCGCGGACACAGCCGCGCCCAAAAAAGAGCGGCCGAACCCCTTGGCGCCAAGTTCGTCATGCGGAAAAATGCTCAAAAAGGGGGTAGGCTATAGCCTTGGGGCGTGGGGCTGGCGAACTTCGTCTGCCTTCCTAGGAATGGGCTGAGACTTTGGCCACCCCCTCCCGGCAACAAAAATTGGCCGCGGACACAGCCGCGCCCAAAAAAGAGCAGCCGAACCCCTTGGCGCCAAGTTCGTCATGCGGAAAAATGCCCAAAAAGGGGGTGGGCTATAGCCTTGGGGCATGGAGCTGACGAACTTCGTCCGCCGGACTCGGAATGGGCCGAGACATTTCCCACCCCCTCCCCGCGACAAAAATAGGCCGCGGGCACAGCCGCGCCCATAAAAGAGCAGCCGATCCCCTTGGCGCCAAGTTCGTCCTGCGGAAAAATGCCCAAAAAAGGGGTGTGCTATAGCCTTTGGGCGTGGGGATGGCGAACTTCGTCCGCCGGACTTGGAATGGGCCGAGACTTTTCCCACTCCCTCCCCGTGACAAAAATAGGCCGCACGCACAGCCGCGCCCAAGAAAGAGCAGTCGAACCCCTTGGCGCCATGTTCGACCTGCGGAAAAATGCCCAAAAAAGGGGTGTGCTATAGCCTTTGGGCGTGGGGTGGGCGAACTTCGTCCGCCTTACGCGGAATGGGCCGACGCTTTGACCACCCCCTCCCCGTGACAGAAATAGGCGGCGGCACAGCCGCGCCCAAAAAAGATCAGCCGAACCCCTTGGCGCAAAGTTCGTCCTGCGGAAACATGCCCAAAAAGGGGGTGGGCTATATAGCCTTGGGGCGTGGGGCGGGCGAACTTCGTCCGCCGGAGTCGGAATGGGTCGAGACTTTGCCCACCCCCTCCCCGCGACAAAAATAGGCCGCGGACAAAGCCGCGCCCAAAAAAGTTCAGCCGAACCCCTTGGCGCCAAGTTCGTCCTGCGAAAAAAATGCCCAAATAGGGGGTGGGCTATAGCCTTGGGGCGTGGGGCTGGCTAACTTCGTCCGCCGGACTCGGAATGGGTCGAGACTTTGCCCACCCCCTCCCCACGACAAAGATAGGCCATGGACACAGCCGCGCCCAAAAAAGGGCAGCCGAACCCCTTGGCGCCAAGTTCGTCCTGCGGAAAAATGCCCACAAAGGGGGTGGGCTATAGCCCTGGGGCGTGGGGCCGGCGAACTCCGTCCGCCGGACTCGGAATGGGTCGAGACTTTGCCCACTCCCTCCCCATGACAAAAATAGGCCGCAGGCACAGCCGCGCCCAAAGAAGAGCAGTCGAACCCCTTGGCGCCAAGTTCGTCGTGCGAAAAAATGCCACAAAAAAGGCGTGCGCTATAGCCTTGGGGCGTGGGGCGGGCGAACTACGTCCGCCGGACTCAGAATGGGCCGAGGCTATGACCTCCCCCTCCCCGCGGAAAAAATAGGCCGCGGACACAGCCGCGCCCAAAAAAGAGCGGCCGAACCCCTTGGCGCCAAGTTCGTCATGCGGAAAAATGCTCAAAAAGGGGGTAGGCTATAGCCTTGGGGCGTGGGGCTGGCGAACTTCGTCTGCCTTCCTAGGAATGGGCTGAGACTTTGGCCACCCCCTCCCGGCAACAAAAATTGGCCGCGGACACAGCCGCGCCCAAAAAAGAGCAGCCGAACCCCTTGGCGCCAAGTTCGTCATGCGGAAAAATGCCCAAAAAGGGGGTGGGCTATAGCCTTGGGGCATGGAGCTGACGAACTTCGTCCGCCGGACTCGGAATGGGCCGAGACATTTCCCACCCCCTCCCCGCGACAAAAATAGGCCGCGGGCACAGCCGCGCCCATAAAAGAGCAGCCGATCCCCTTGGCGCCAAGTTCGTCCTGCGGAAAAATGCCCAAAAAAGGGGTGTGCTATAGCCTTTGGGCGTGGGGATGGCGAACTTCGTCCGCCGGACTTGGAATGGGCCGAGACTTTTCCCACTCCCTCCCCGTGACAAAAATAGGCCGCACGCACAGCCGCGCCCAAGAAAGAGCAGTCGAACCCCTTGGCGCCATGTTCGACCTGCGGAAAAATGCCCAAAAAAGGGGTGTGCTATAGCCTTTGGGCGTGGGGTGGGCGAACTTCGTCCGCCTTACGCGGAATGGGCCGACGCTTTGACCACCCCCTCCCCGTGACAGAAATAGGCGGCGGCACAGCCGCGCCCAAAAAAGATCAGCCGAACCCCTTGGCGCAAAGTTCGTCCTGCGGAAACATGCCCAAAAAGGGGGTGGGCTATATAGCCTTGGGGCGTGGGGCGGGCGAACTTCGTCCGCCGGAGTCGGAATGGGTCGAGACTTTGCCCACCCCCTCCCCGCGACAAAAATAGGCCGCGGACAAAGCCGCGCCCAAAAAAGTTCAGCCGAACCCCTTGGCGCCAAGTTCGTCCTGCGAAAAAATGCCCAAATAGGGGGTGGGCTATAGCCTTGGGGCGTGGGGCTGGCTAACTTCGTCCGCCGGACTCGGAATGGGTCGAGACTTTGCCCACCCCCTCCCCACGACAAAGATAGGCCATGGACACAGCCGCGCCCAAAAAAGGGCAGCCGAACCCCTTGGCGCCAAGTTCGTCCTGCGGAAAAATGCCCACAAAGGGGGTGGGCTATAGCCCTGGGGCGTGGGGCCGGCGAACTCCGTCCGCCGGACTCGGAATGGGTCGAGACTTTGCCCACTCCCTCCCCATGACAAAAATAGGCCGCAGGCACAGCCGCGCCCAAAGAAGAGCAGTCGAACCCCTTGGCGCCAAGTTCGTCGTGCTAAAAAATGCCACAAAAAAGGCGTGCGCTATAGCCTTGGGGCGTGGGGCGGGCGAACTACGTCCGCCGGACTCAGAATGGGCCGAGGCTTTGGCCACCCCCTCCCCGCGACAAAAATAGGCCGCGGACACAGCCGCGCCCAAAAAAGTTCTGCCGAACCCCTTGGCGCCAAGTTCGTCCTGCGGAAAAATGCCCAAAAAGGGGGTAGGCTATAGCCTTGGGGCATGGGGCTGACGAACTTCGTCCGCCGGACTCGGAATGTGCCGAGACTTTACCCTCCCCCTCCGCTCGACAAAAATAGGCCCCGGGCACAGCCGTGCCCAAAAAAGAGCAGCCGAACCCGTTAGCGCCAAGTTCGTCCTGCGAAAAAATGCCCAAAAAGGCGGTGGGCTATAGCCTTGGGGCGTGGGGCCGGCAAAGTTCGTCCGCCGGACTCGGAATGGGCCGAGACTTTTCCCACTCCCTCCCCGCGACAAAAATAGGCCGCACGCACAGCAGCGCCCAAGAAAGAGCAGTCGAACCCCTTGGCGCCAAGATCGACCTGCGAAAAAATGCCACAAAAAAGGGGTGTGCTATAGCCTTGGGGCGTGGGGTGGGCGAACTATGTCCGCTGAACTCAGAATGGGCCGAGGCTTTGACCACCCCTCCCCGTGACAGAAATAGGACGCGGACACAGCCGCGCCCAAAAAAGAGCAGCCGAACCCCTTGGCGCCAAGTTAGTCCTGCGGAAAAATGCCCACAAAGGGGGTGGGCTATAGCCTTGGGGCGTGGGGCTGGTGCACTTCGTCCGCCGGACTCGGAATGTGCCGAGACTTTGCCAACCCCCTCCCCGCGACAAAAATAGGCCGTGGGCACAGCCGCGCCCAAAAAAGAGCAGCCGAACCCCTTGGCCCCAAGTTCGTCCTACGGAAAAATGCCCAAAAAAGGGGTGTGCTATAGCGTTTGGGCGTGGGGCCGGCAAAGTTCATCCGCCTTCCTCGGAATGGGCCGAGACTTTGCCCACCCCCTCCCCTCGCCAAAAATAGGCCGCGGGCACAGCCGTGCCCAAAAAAGAGCAGCCGAACCCCTTGGCGCCAAGTTTGTCCTGCGGAAAAATGCCGAAAAAAGGGGTGGGCTATAGCCTTGGGGCGTGGGGGTGGCGCACTTCGTCCGCCGGACTCGGAATGCGCCGAGACTTTGCCAACCCCCTCCCCGCGACAAAAATAGGCCGCAGGGACAGCCGCGCCAAAAAAACAGCAGCCGAACCCCCTGGCGCCAAGTTCGTCCTGCGGAAAAATGCCCAAAAAAGGGGTGGGCTATAGCCTTGGGGCGTGGGGTTCGCGCACTTCGTCCACCTTCCTCGGAATGGGCCGAGACTGTGGCCACACCATCCCCGCGACAAAAATAGGCTGCTGACACAGCCGCACCCAAAAAAGTTCAGCCGAACCCCTTGGCGCCAAGTTCGTCCTGCGAAAAAATGCCCAAATAGGGGGTGGGCTATAGCCTTGGGCCGTGGGGCTGGCTAACTTCGTCCGCCGGACTCGGAATGGGTCGAGACTTTGCCCACCCCCTCCCCGGGACAAAGATAGGCCGTGGACACAGCCGCGCCCAAAAAAAGAGCAGCCGAACCCCTTGGCGCCAAGTTCGTCCGGCGGAAAAATGCCCAAAAAAGGGGTGTGCTATAACCTTGGGGCGTGGGGAAGCCGAAGTTCGTCCGGCGGACTCGGAATGGGCCGATACTTTTCCCACCACGCTCCACGACAAAAATAGGCCGCGGGCACAGCCGCGCCCAAAAAAGAGCAGCCAAAGGCCTTGGCGCCAAGTTCGTCCCGCGGAAAAATGCCCAAAAAAAGGGTGGGCTATAGCCTTGGGGCGTGGGGCTGGCGAACTTCAGGCCCCGCCCGTACCCAAAAAAGAGCAGCCGAACCCGTTAGCGCCAAGTTCGTCCTGCGGCAAAATGCCCAAAAAGGCGGTGGGCTATAGCCTTCGGGCGTGGGGCCGGCAAAGTTCGTCCGCCTGCCTCGGAATGGGCCGAGACTTCTCCCACCCCCTCCCCACGACAAAAATAGGCCGCCGGCACAGCCACGCCCAGAAACGAGCAGCCAAACCCCGTGGCGCCAAGTTCGTCCTGCTGAAAAATGCCCAAAAAAGCGGTGTGCTAAAGCCTTAGGACGTGGGGCTGCCGAATTTTGTCCGCCCGACCCGGAATGGGCCGAGACTTTTCACACCCCCTCCCCGCGACAAAAATAGGCCGCGGGCACAGCCGCGCCGAAAAAAGAGCAGCCGAACCCCTTGGCACCAAGTTAGTCCTGCGGAAAAATGCCCAAAGAGGGGGTGGGCTATAGCCTTGGTGCTTGGGGCTGGCGAACTTCGCCCGTCGGACTCGGAATGGGGTGAGACTTTCCGCACCCCCTCCCCGCGACAAAAATAGGCCACGGGCACAGCCGCGCCCAAAAAACAGCAGCCGAACGCCTTGGCCCCAAGTTCGTCCTGCGGAAAAATGCCCAAAAAAGGGGTGGGCTATAGCCTTCGGGCGTGGGACTGGCGAACTTCGTCCGCCTTCCTCGGAATGGGCCGGGACTTTGGCCACCCCCTCCCCGCAACAAAAATAGGCCGCGGGCACAGCCGCGCCCAAAAAAGAGCTGCCGAACCCCTTGGCGCCAAGTTCGTCCTGCGGAAAAATGCCCAAAAAAGGGGTGTGATATAGCTTTGGGGCGTGGGGCGGGCGAACTTCGTCCGGCGGGCGCGGAATTGGTCGAGACTTGGCCCACCCGCTCCCCAAGACAAAAATAAGCCGCGAGCACAGCCGCGCCCAAAAAAGAGCAGCCAAACCCCTTGGCGCCAAGTTCGTCCTGCGGAAAAATGCCCAAAAAAGGGGTGTGCTATAGCCTTGGGGCGTGGGGCTGCCGAAGTTCATCCGCCTTCCTCGGCATTGGCCGAGACTTTGAAAACCCCTTCCCCATGCCAAAAATAGGCCGCGGGTGCAGCCGCGCCCAAAAAAGAGCAGCAGAACCCCGTGGCGCCAAGTTCGTCCTGCCGAAAAATGCCCAAAAAAGCGGTGTGCTATAGCCTTAGGACGTGGGGCTGCCGAAGTTCGTCCGCCGGACCCGGAATGGGCCGAGACTTTTCACACCCCCTCCCCCTGACAAAACTAGGCTGCGGACACAGCCGCGCCCAAAAAAGAGCAGGCGAACCCCTTGGCACCAAGTTAGTCCTGCGGAAAAATGCCCAAAAAGGGGGTGGGCTATAGCCTTGGTGCGTGGGGCTGGCGAACTTCGTCCGTCGGACTCGGAATGGGGCGAGACTTTCCGCACCCCCTCCCCGTGACAAAAATAGGCCACGGGCACAGCCGCGCCCAAAAAAAGCAGCCGAAGCAGCCGAACCCCTTGGCGCCAACTTCGTCCGCCGGACTTCGTCAAAAATAGGCCGCAGGCTGCTAAAAAGAGAAAAATGCCCAAAAAAGGGGTGGGCTATAACCTTGGGGCGTGGGGCTGGCGAACTTCATCCGCCGGACTCGGAATGGGCCGAGACGTTACCCACCCCCTCCCCGCGACAAAAATAGGCCGCGGGCGCACCCGCACCCAAAAAAGAGCAGCGGAACCCCTTGGCGCCAAGTTCGTCCTGCGGAAAAATGCCCAAAAAAGGGGTCTGATATAGCCTTGGGGCGGGGGGCTGCCGAAGTTCGTCCGCCGGACCCGGAATGGGCCGAGACTTTTCACACCCCCTCCCCGTGACAAACATAGGCCGCGGGCACAGCCGCTCCCAAAAAAGAGCAGCCGAACCCCATGGCACCAAGTTAGTCCTGCGGAAAAATGCCCAAAAAGGGGGTGGGCTATAGCCTTGGTGCGTGGGGCTGGCGAACTTCGTCCGTCGGACTCGGAATGGGGCGAGACTTTCCGCACCCCCTCCCCGCGACAAAAATAGGCCACGGGCACAGCCGCGCCCAAAAAACAGCAGCCGAACCCCTTGGCGCCAAGTTCGTCCTGCGGAAAAATGCCCAAAAAAGGGGTGGGCTATAGCCTTCGAGCGTGGGACCGGTGAACATCGTCCGCCTTGCTCGGAATGGGCCGAGACTTTGGCCACCCCCACCCCGCGACAAAAATAGGCCGCGGGCACAGCCGCGCCCAAAAAGAGCAGCCGAACCCCGTGGCGCCAAGTTCGTCCTGCGGAAAAATGCCCAAAAAAGGGGTGTGCTATAGCCTTGGGGCGTGGGGCCGGCGAACTTCGTCCGCCTTCCTCGGAATGGGCCGAGACTTCGGCAACCCCCTCCCCATAACAAAAATAGGCCGCGGGCACAGCCGCGCCCAAAAAAGAGCAGCCGAACCCCTTGGCGCCAAGTTCGTCCTGCAGAAAAATGCCCAAAAAAGGGGTGTGCTATAGCCTTGGGGCGTGGGGCTGGCGAACTTCGTCCGCCGGACTCGGAATGGGCCGAGGCTTTGCCTACCAGCTCCCCATGACAAAAATAGGCCGCGGGCACAGCCGCGCCCAAAAAAGAGCAGCCAAACCCCTTGGCGCCATGTTCGTCCTGCGGAAAAATGCGCAAAAAAGGTGTGTGCTATAGCCTTTGGCCGTGGGGCCCGCGAACTTCGTCCGCCTTCCGCGGAATGGGCCGAGACTTTGGCCACCCCATCCCCACGAAAAAAATAGGTCGCCGGCACAGCCGCGCCCAAAAAAGAGCAGCCGAACCCCGTGGCGCCAAGTTCGTCCTGCGGAAAAATGCCCAAAAAAGCGGTGTGCTATTGCCTTAGGACGTGGGGCTGCCGAATTTCGTCCGCCGGACCCGGAATGGGCCGAGACATTTCACACCCCCTCCCCGCGACAAAAATAGGCCGCGGGCACAGCCGCGCCCAAAAAAGAGCAGCCGAACCCCTTGGCACCAAGTTAGTCCTGCGGAAAAATGCCCAAAAAGGGGATGGGCTATAGCCTTGGGGCGTGGGGCTGGCGAACTTCGTCCGTCGGACTCGGAATGGGGCGAGACTTTCCGCACCCCCTCCCCGTGACAGAAATAGGCCACGGGCGCAGCCACGCCCAAAAAAGAGCAGCCGAACCCCTTGGCGCCAAGTTCGTCCTGCGGAGAAATGCCCAAAAAAGGGGTGGGCTATAGCCTTCGGGCGTGGGGCTGGCGAACTTCGTCCACCGGACTCGGAATGGGCTAAGAATTTTCCCACCCCGTCCCCGCGACAAAAATAGGCCGCGGGCACAGCCGCGCCCAAAAAAGAGCAGCCGAACCCCTTGGAGCCAAGTTCGTCCTGCGGAAAAATGCCCAAAAAAGGGGTGGGCTATAACCTTGGGGCGCGGGGCTGGCGAACTTCATCCGCGGGACTCGGAATGGGCCGAGACTTTGCCCACCCCCTCGCCGCGACAAAAATAGGCCGCGGGCACACCCGCACCCAAAAAAGAGCAGCGGAACCCCTTGGCGCCAAGTTCGTCCAGCGGAAAAATGCCCAAAAAAGGGGTCTGCTATAGCCTTGGGGCGTGGGGCTGCCGAAGTTCGTCCGCCGGACTCGGAATGGGCCGAGACTCCCTCTCCCCGCGACAAAATTAGGCCACGGACTTAGCCGCGCCCAAAAAAGAGCAGACGAACACCTTGGCACCAAGTTCGTCCTGCGGAAAAATGCCCAAAAAAGGGGTGGGCTATAGCCTTAGGGCGTGGGGCTGGCGAACGTCGTCCGCCGGACTCGGAATGTGCCGAGACTTTGCCCACCCCCTCCCCGCGACAAAAATAGGCCGCGAACACAGCCACGCCCAAAAAAGAGCGGCCGAACCCCTTGGCGCCAAGGTCGTCCTGCGGAAAAATGCCGAAAAAGGGGGTGGGCTATAGCCTCGGGGCATGGGGCTGGCGAACTTCGTCCCCCGGGCTCGGAATGGGCGGAGACTATTCCCACCCCCTCCCCGCGACAAAAATAGGCCGCGGGCACCCCCGCTTCCAAAAAAAAGTAGCCGAAACCCATGGCGCCAAGTTCGTCCCGCAGAAAAATGCCCAAAAAAGGGGTGGGCCATAGCCTAGGGGCATGGGGCGGGCGAACTTCGTCCGTCGGACTCGGAATGGGGGGAGACTTTCTGTACCCCCTCCCTGCAACAAAAATAGGCCACGGGCACAGCCGCGCCCAAAAAACAGCAGCCGAACCCCTTGGCGCCAAGTTCGTCCTGCGGAAAAATGCCCAAAAAAGGGGTGGGCTATAGCCTTGTGGCATGGGGCTGGCGAACTTCGTCCGCCGGACTCGGAATGGGCCGAGACTTTGCCCACCCCCTCCCCGCGATAAAATAGGCCGTGGGCTCAGCCGCGCCCTAAAAAGAGCAGCCGAACCCCTGGGCGCCAATTTCGTCCTGCGGAAAAATGCCCAAAAAAGGGGTGTGCTATAGCCTTTGGGTGTGGGGCCGGCAAAGTTCATCCGCCTTCCTCGGAATGGGACGAGACATTGCCCACCCCCTCCCCATGCCAAAAATAGGCCGCGGGCACGGCCACGCCCAAAAAAGAGCAGCCGATCCCCTTGGCGCCAAGTTTGTCCTCCGGAAAAATGCCCAAAAAGGGGGTGGGGTATAGTCTTGGGGCGTGGGGCGGGCGAACTTCGTCCGCCGGACTCGGAATGGGCCGAGACTTTACCGACCCCCTCCCCACAACAAAATTAGACCGCGGCCACAGCCGCGAACAAAAAAGAGCAGCCGAACCCCTTGGGGCCAAGTTCGTCCTGCCGAAAAATGCCCAAAAAGGGGGTGGGCTATAGCCTTGGGGCGTGGGGCAGGCGAACATCGTCCGCCGGACTCGGAATGCGCCGAGACTTTTCCCACCCCCTCCCCGCGACAAAAATAGGCCGCGGGTCCAGCCGCGCCCAAAAAAGAGCAGCCGAACCCCTTAGTGCCAAGTTCGTCCTGCGGTAAAATGCCCAAAAAAGGGGTGTGCTATAGCCTTTGGGTGTGGGGCCGGCAAAGTTCATCCGCCTTCCTCGGAATGGGACGAGACTTTGCCCACCCCTTCCCCGTGACAAAAATAGGCCGTGGGCACAGCCGCGCCAAAAAAAGAGCAGTCGAACCCCTTGGCGCCAAGTTCGTCGTGCGGAAAAATGCCCAAAAAAGCTTTGTGCTATAGCCTTGGGGCGTGGGGCGGGCGAACTTCGTCTGCCAAATTCGGAATGGGACGAGACATTGCCCACCCCCTCCCCATGCCAAAAATAGGCCGCGGGCACGGCCACGCCCAAAAAAGAGCAGCCGATCCCCTTGGCGCCAAGTTCGTCCTCCGGAAAAATGCCCAAAAAGGGGGTGGGCTATAGTCTTGGGGCGTGGGGCGGGCGAACTTCGTCCGCCGGACTCGGAATGGGCTGAGACTTTTCCCACCCCTCCCTGCGACAAAAATAGGCCGTGGGCACAGCCGCGCCCAAAAAAGAGCAGCCGAACCCCATGGCGCCAGGTTCGTCCTGCCGAAAAATGACGAAAAAAAAGGTGGGCTATAGCCTTTGGGCGTGGGGCCGGCAAAGTTCATCCCTCTTCCTCGGAATGGGCCGAGACTTTGCCCACCCCTTCCCCGTGCCAAAAATAGGCCGCGGGCATGGCCGCGCCCAAAAAAGAGCAGCCGAAGCCCTTGGCGCCATGTTCGTCCTCCGAAAAAATGCCCAAAAAGGGGGTGGGCTATAGCCTATGGGCGTGGGGCTGGCGGACTTCGTCCGCCGGACTCGGAATGGGCCGAGACTTTTCCCACCCCCTCCCCGTTACAAAAATAGGCCGTGGGCACAGCCGCACCCAAAAAAGAGCAGTCGAACCCCTTGGCGCCAAGTTCGTCGTGCGGAAAAATGCCCAAAAAAGGGGTGTGCTATAGCCTTGGGGCGTGGGGCTGCCGAAGTTCGTCTGCCGGACTCGGAATGGGCTGAGACTTTTCCCACGCCCTCCTCGTGACAAAAATAGGCCGCGGCCACAGCCGAACCCCTTCGCGCCAAGTTCGTCCGGCGGAAAAATGCCCCAAAACGGGGTGGGCTATAGCCTTGGGGTGTGGAGCTGGCGAACTTCGTCTGCCGCACTCGGAATGGGCCGAGACTTTTCCCAACCCCTCCCAATGACAAAAATAGGCCGCGGGCACAGCCGCGCCCAAAAAAGAGCTGCCGAACCCCTTGGCGCCAAGTTCGTCGTGCGGAAAAATGCCCAAAAAAGGGGTGGGATATAGCCTTGGGGCGTGGGAAGGGCGCACTTCGTCCGCCGGACTCGGAATGCGCCGAGAATTTGCCCACCCCCTCCCCGTGACAAAAATAGGCCGCGGGCACAGCCGCACCCAGAAAAAAGCAGCCGAACCCCTTGGCGCCAAGTTCGTCCTGCGGAAAAATGCCCAAAAAAGCTGAGTGCTATAGCCATTGAGCGTGGGACCGGCAAAGTTCATCCGCCTTCCTCGGAATGGGCCGAGACTTTGCCCACCCCCTCCTCGTGCCAAAAATAGGCTGCGGGCACGGCCGCGCCCAAAAAAGAGCAACCGAACCCCTTCGCGCCAAGTTCGTCCTCCGGAAAAATGCCCAAAAAGGGGGTGGGCTATAGTCTTGGGGCGTGGGGCTGGTGAACTTCGTCCGCCGGCCTCGGAATGGGCCGAGCCTTTTCCCACCCCCTCCCCGTGACAAAAATAGGCCGTGGGCACAGCCGCGCCGAAAAAAGAGCAGTCGAACCCCTTGGCGCCAAGTTCGTCATGCGGAAAAATGCCCAAAAAAGTTGTGTGCTATAGCCTTGGGGCGTGGGGCGGGCGAACTTCGTCTGCCAAATTCGGAATGGGCCGAGACTTTACCGACCCCCTCCCCACAACAAAACTAGACCGCGGGCACAGCCGCGCCCAAAATAGAGCAGCCGAACCCCTTTGGGCCAAGTTCGTTATGCGGAAAAATGCCCAAAAAAAGGGTGGGCTATAGCCTTGGGGTGTGGGGTCGGCGAACTTCGTCCGCCATCCCCGGAATGGGCAGAGACTTTGCCCACCCCCTCCCCGCGGAAAAAATAGGCCGCGGGAACAGCCACGCTGAAAATAGAACAGCCGAGCCCCTTGGCGCCAAGTTCGTCCGGCCGAAAAATGCCCAAAAAAGGGGTGGCCTATAGCCTTGGGGCGTGGGGCCGGCGCACTTTGTCCGCCGGACTCGGAATGTGCCGGGACTTTGCCCACCCCCTCCCCGTGACAAAAATAGACCGCGGGCACAGCCGCGCCCAAAAAAGAGCAGCCGAACCCCTTGGCGCCACGTTCGTCCTGCCGAAAAATGCCCAAAAAAGGGGTGGGCAATAGCCTTGGGGTGTGGGGCGGGCGAACTTCGTCCGCCGGACTCGGAATGGGCCGAGACTTTGCCCACCCCCTCCCCGCAACAAACGTAGGCCGCGGACACAGCCGGGCCCAAAAAAGAGCAGCCGAACCCCTTGGCGCCAAGTTCGTCCTGTGGAAAAATGCCCAAAAAGGGGGTGGGCTATAGCCTTGGGGTGTGGGGCTGGCGTACTTCGTCCGCCGGGCTCGGAATGGGCCGAGCCTCCTCCCACCCTTTCCCCACGACAAAACTAGGCCACGGGCACAGCCGCTCCCAAAAAAGAGCAGCCAAACCCCTTCCCGCGAAGTTCGTCCAGCGGAAAAATGCCCAAAAAGGGGTTGGGCTATAGCCTTGGGGCGTGGGGCTGGCGAACTTCGTCTGCCGGACTCGGAATGGGCCGAGCCTTTGCCCACCCCCTTCCCGTGCCAAAAATAGGCCGCGGCCCCTCCCCACGCCCAAAAAAGAGCTGCCGAACCCCTTCGCGCCAATTTCGTCGTGCGGAAAAATGCCCACCCTCTCCCCGAGACAAAGATAGGCCGCGGGCACAGCCGCGCCCAAAAAAGAGCAGCCGAACCAGTTGGCGCGAAGTTCGTCCTGCGGAAAAATGCCCAAAAAAGGGGTGGGCTATAGCCTTGGGGCGTGGGACTGGCGAACTTCATCCGCGTTCCTGGGAATGGGCCGAGACTTTGCCCACCCCCTCCCCGCGACAAA